>CM052541.1:172578239-172742175 GCA_028533065.1 Trachops cirrhosus
GACTGTTTTTGGCTCTTTAACCGTCCAGAAATAGAGTCAGCTTTTCAGTTACACAGACACGTATCATATCTCTTGGCATTTTTCATTGAGATTGAATTGAATCTGTAGGACAATTTGAAGAGAAATAATCTCTTCATTCTTTTGAGTCTCTAATTCATGAATAAAATGTATCTCTTTGCTTATTTAGATCTTTA
Organism: Trachops cirrhosus; assembly: GCA_028533065.1. Taxonomy (NCBI): domain Eukaryota; kingdom Metazoa; phylum Chordata; class Mammalia; order Chiroptera; family Phyllostomidae; genus Trachops; species Trachops cirrhosus. Next base: position 172,578,434 of record CM052541.1, read on the forward strand.
AAATGTTTTTCAATAAAGTTTATGATTTTCTTCAAAAAAGTTTGTACTTCTATTTTTTTCTAGGTACTTCATAATTTTTTATTGTATTGTAAATGATATCCTTTCTAAAACATCTTGGTTGAAAGAGAAGATATAGGAAAATATTCAAATCATAAGTGTAGAACTCAATGAATAAGAAAGTGACTCACCTGGGCTCCCCCCACTAGATCAGTACCAGCACCTCCAAATCACACCTCTCCTGTCTCTCCTTGTTATCAGCCTCTTGTTCCTCCCCAAAGGTAACCACCATCCTAAATTCTAACATTATAGCATAAAACTTTGCATAAATTAAACCATACAAAATGTATTATTTGTTCCAGCTTGTTTTGTTTCATGTCTTATGTGTGTGAGTCCTCCATATTTTTGTGTGGAGCAGCAGATTGTTAATGGATGTATAGCATTCTAGTGCATGAATATATGACAGTACAAGATATCCTTTCAACTGTAGGTGGATGCTTGGGCTTTTTCCAGTTTGAAGACATCTGATGCAGCTGTGAATATTCTTATGGATTTATCTGATTCACATGTTCATGTTTTCCTGTTGGGTCAAGTGTATGCATATGTCCAACTTTAGGAACTAACGCCAAACAGTTTTTTGAAGTACTTATATCACAGCAGCCGTACGTGAGAGTTCTGCATGCACACAACACATGGCTTTGTCAGTCTGTGCTGGACAGCAAACCATCCTGACATTGAGTAGCTTCAAACAAGAACCATTATTTTTCACAGTTCTTTGGATTGGCTGGCCTCACCTGGGCAGTTCTTCTGCTTCCTGTTACAGCCTGGGCTCCTTGATGTGGTTGCATTTACCTAGGAGATCAGTTGGAACGGGACACCTAAGCTGGCTTCATTCACACATCTAGTGCATTGGCTAGGGTGGCTGAAACAGGTAGGGGCTGGCTCCACCTCTCTCTCTCCATGTGGTCTCTCATCATTCAGTCACCCATCCCAAGCTTATTTATTTGCCATCAGCTAAAACTCAGGAGTGCAAAAATAGAAACTGCTGATCTTCTTAAGGCCCAGACTCAGAAGTCACAAATCTTCACTTCTACAACATCCTACTGGTTGAAAGAAGCCAGTGCTAGTACAGGTTCCTGAAGTCAATGTCATGTGCTTTATGTTATGCTATGACAATACTCTCCTTCTCGGTACCAATTTCGTATCAGTTGTTATTGCTGAATAACAAGTCACCCAAAATTTAGTGGCTTAAAACAGTAATTATTATTTCTTATGATTCTAAAGGTCAGCTGGGCCCAACTGGATACTTGCTGTACCCCCTAACTGGCTCTCTAGAATCCTCCTTTCCCCACTGCTCTGCACTACCACCTCTGTCATAAATCAGCTGTCCATGTATGTGAGTCTGTTGCATTGATCCTTTCTGTTTGTCTGTCTGTTCTTGTGCCAATATCTCATGCTCTTATTTACACTAGCTTTGTAATAAGTAAGTCCTGATATCATGTCAACTAAGTGTTACCACTTTGTTCTTTTTAAAGCTGCTTTTAATATTCTTGCCCCTCTGCATTTCCATACACTTTTTATAATGAATTTGTCAAACACACACACACACACACACTACACCTGCTGGTTTTGACTGAGACTGTATTGAGTTGTAGATTAGTTTGGTAGAACCAACATCTGTAGAGATGTATGCTCTTGATTAGGTATTTAAAATGCTCTCTTGATGAAATATTTAGTATTCTATGTGGGATACTTGTCCCTCTTCACTTTAAGTTGGATTTAATTTTTTTTACAAATGGTATGTTGTTGTTTGATAAAGTTCTGTTGTTAGTAAACAGAAATCTGGATTGTTTTTAATGTTTTTCTTGTGTGCAATGACATTGCTAAGCTTCTGCATTAAGCCTGCCAATTGATTTCTAGACTTTTAAATATTTTCTACATATAATTATGCCATTAATAAATAATGATATTTTTTCTTTTTCATTATTATACATTATATTTTATTTCTTTGCTTTATTATTTGAACAGAATCTCAAGAACAATGTTGAATAAAGATGGTAGTAGCGATCAGAGGGGAAAGTTTCAACATTTCTCTGTTAAATTTGATGTTTGCTATGTTTCCAAATATGTACTTATTTGGGTTAGGAAGTTCCCTTCAAGTCATAGTTTGCTAAGATTTTTTTGTTTTAATGGACATTGAAGCTTATCAAATTTACTTGTAGTATCTATTGAGATTATCACATAATTTTCTTCTTTATTTTGTTAATGAGAGAAGACAATTGATTCTATAATATCAAACCAAATTCTCATTCCAAGAATAAATCCACTTTGGTGGTGATATATTACCTTTTTTATACATTATTGGGTTTGGTATTCTGCTACTGTCATCAGAATTTTTGCATCTATGTTTATAATAATAAACCTACAATATTCATCTTTTGTAAGGTCCTTGTGGAGTTTTGGTAACAAAATTATGCTGACTTCATAAAAGGATTTGGTAATAATTCCCACTTTTTCTGTTCTCTGGAAGATTTTGCTTAAGTTTACTGTTATTTCTCCCCTAAATATATTTTTTAGGATTTTATTTATATATTTTTAGAGAGAGGAGAAGGGAGGGAGAAAGGGAGGGAGAAAGGGAGAGAAACATTGATATGTGAGCTGCTTCTTGCATGTCCTCAACCAGGGACCTGGCCTACAACCCAGGCATGTCCCCTGACTGGGAATCGAACTGGTGACCTTTCAGTTTACAGGCCACCACTCAACCCACTGGGCCACACCAGCCAGGCCTCACCCCTAAATGTTTGATAGATACAAATATTGGTCCAAGAGTAGGGTGCTACTATAACAACAACACATTTCAAATTATGTGACATTAACACCCACTCTGGTACCATGAATTGTTTATTGGAGACTTGGAAAGATGGCAACCTGTGCTATACAGTGGAAAAAAATTGTAAAACTATAGTCTTGAATAGGGTAAAGGGCATATTATGTATCTAATTAGCTTGTATTTTATGCAGAGAGTTAGAAGATTAATGTTATTAGAATGAGTTCATTACCACTGGCTGCATTTGCCAAAGTACTATAAGAAATAAAGGAGCTCAGAAAATATTTTGGCTGGTCTGTGAGCAGGAGTATAAAGAAATGCAGAGGCAGCCAAAAAACTCAGGTACTTGCAAGGTTGGAAGGTGCAACTGATTCATAGCTTCAACTAGTAAAGAAGCAACTGAAAAGGCCTTTGATCAACTAAGTCTGCTTTAAAGTCTGCCTAGTGGGCAAGGGCCAAGTCAAGGGTGTGGCTGCCACACCCTTGTTAGGATCTCCAAATGGAACAAGGTGGTGTCCAGCAAATACTGTCTATTGTGAAAATATCACAGGGAAGGTAGGCTTAGGGTTTGGTTTTTCCTAAGGCAGATTGATAGGCTCAAAATATTTGCAATTAAACTTAGAGAGAGAGAAATGTCTCTAAACAATTGTGGCATATAGCACTACCTGGAATCAAGTACATAAGTTGAGATAGATATTGAGAGAGTGGTATGATCAGAGGAATCATCGACATGGTCTGATAGAGAATGTGATTGTTTGAGACTAAAAATAATCACTGGGCCCCAGCCTTCTACAGCAGGATTTCAGAATCACTATGGATTAACCCTTTTATATATCATTCTTTTTTACAAATCAGAATATTTATTATAGTTATGCTTTCCCTGTTCTACCATTACATATATTATATATAGCAGCTAGGGCCAGAAAACTTATCTTCTTAGTTCAGAGATCTCTAGGTCAACAGGAGCTATATCTGGATCTGTAGAGACTGTTATGAGTCATTCATGTCACCTGGAATCTAAGTTAAAAATATTGATGAGATGGAACTTTTGGGTTGTCTCCCTTAAAAAGTGGGTGGATGTGCTCTGTGTGTGGGAAAAGAAGGAACTGACCCGAAGGCTAAATTGTGGTAGACTGCATTACTGTTTGTGCTCTTACGTAATCCTCCCCTTGAGCGTAGGCTGGACCTAGTGACTTGTGTTTTCACTAATAGAATAGAGCAAAAATGATGGGCTATCACTTCTGCAATTTGGTTCCAGAGAGACCATAGCTTTTCTCTTGTCTGCCCTCTCCTGCTTTTTCACTTGCTCACTCTGATGGGAGGCAGCTGCCATTGAACCGCCCTGTGGAGAAGCCCATGTGGCAGGGAAGGCAAGGGAGGCCAACAGCCAACAGCCAGTGAGAACCGAGGCCTTCAGTCCAGCAGCCCATGAGCAACCGAATCCTGCCCAGAGTCATAAGAATGAGCTTCAGATCCTTCAAATGAGACTGGAGTCCTGGCCAACACCTTGACAGCACCTTATGAGGGACCTTGAAGCAGAGGTACCTGTTATGGACTTAATTGTGCCTCTCCAAATTCATATGTTGAAACCCTAACCCCCCAACAGGACTATATTTGGAGACAGAACTTATAAAGAGGTAATGAAAGTTAAATGAGGTTGTAGGGGCGGAGCCTTAATCCAGTAAAACTGGTATCCTTATAAGGAGAGGAAGAGACACTAGATCTTTCTCTCTCTGTCTCTTTCTCTCTCTCTCAGCCCCTCCCTCCCAATCCTATGTGTGCATAGAAGAAAGGGGGTCCTCACTTGTGAGGACACAGTGAGAAGGTGGCCATTCACAAGTCAGAAAGAGAGGTCTCACCAGAAACCAGCTCTGACAACACTTTGATCTTGGACTTCCGGCTTTCAGAACTGAGGAAAATAACATTTTTGTTGTTCAAGCCACCAGGTCTGTGACATTCTGCTATGGCAGCCCTAGTGGCCGAAGACAGTGCTCCACTAAGCTCTGTCTAGATTCCTGACCCATAGGAACTTTAAGATGATAATAGTAATGCATTAGCTTAATTTTTTTCTCTGCATTCTCTTTGACTTGTATCCTCAAAAGATAGGCAGGTAGAGTGGCACCTTTGTGCTCTTCAGAGTCTTGCTTTCCAGGGGGGGAAAAAATAAAGTCTGTATTCCTGGCTGATACAGAATCAGTCCAATTTCTAAGTCATTCTCCCAGCTGAGTGAAAACAGCGCTGGTTTAGATTTACATTTTGGTGCAATGAGACGAGGACAGAATGAATCACAGTGACTTGGAGTACATGAACTCCCTGTGTATGTCTGTGTGGATTATCTTCCATGGGTCTATATGTAAAGGAATTGCTGTAATTACATAATTTCTATGAGGACAATATTAATACACTGGATGTTTCTAGTTGATCTTAATTAAACATCTGTTGAAATGAACCTAGTTTCTAGGACTGGAAGAAAATAATTTGCTGAAATGTCAGCTGGGAATTCTTCCAGAAAAACCCTGGAGATGGAGAGCTTCCGCACAAGATTCAGCGCCTGGACGCCATTTAGCAACAAGTCTTTAAACAGACAGGTGAGTTTCATAGTCTAGAATAAAGCAAGTTTCCTTTGCGAGGCTGATTTTACGACAATATGTTGGATTGCATGTTGCCATATGCTTTTTTTCAGGGGGGAAACACCTCTAAAGAATTTAGTTTTTGAATCACCTTAAACAAAAATAAACCTGCATTTGCCTGCACCAAAACTGGTTTCTTCTCACCCCAGTCCCCAAATCCTACCTTATGGGAGGCTCCAGATCTGTTTTCCGTTTCCTCTGTACCTCCAGGGACAAAAGAGCAACCTCCAGACCACACACTGTTTACTGAGACAGGGAAGACAAAGAAAGAAGTGCTTTTGGTGGTGTGGAGAAAGTTATTGTAGAGGGGTGGGCGAAGGTAGGTTAACAGCTGTGAGGATGTGAAACACAAGAGTTTATTCTTGTATTATTTTTTATTAATTATTGTATTATTTGTTTCTATTATTTGTGGTATTACTATTGTTATTATTTCATATCCTTAGTTCCAATGTATCTTTTAGTTAATGATGGCTGGTAATTTAACTCACCCCTGTATAGTTCGCTGTGTATTTCTTTAATCCTCTCTTCCCTCCTGTGCCAGCTGTGTGGTTCGGTGGCCTGGGGATGTCCCCTTTGAAAGGTAGCCCAGGAAGTAGTCAGACCTTAATGGAGAAGCTGGCTGGGCTCGCAGAGCTCCTGCCGGTTCAGGCCGGCTCACAAAGGGAGGAGGCTCTGCAGGCCAGGACCAAAGCCCATCTGAGTAATCAAGCCAGTGAGTTTGTACTTGTCATCTGAGCAAAGCTGGACTGAAACCCAGGTTTGGGGGGATGCTGGTTCCTGGCGTATGTCCTTCCTGGAGACACGTCTAGCAATGGCAATGAGGCAATATTCATTAACTTTCATTTTGGTGGGTGCAGAGAAGATACAGGACTGTGAGTTAGTAAAATCATACCTACTTCAAAGAGCCTTGTTTTCACAATTCCATAAGGGTAGCCTGTTTGTGTTTTCAAGATGAAATATTTGGAATCTGTTTCCCCAGGCCATATGAGCTAAAGTGAAATGAGAACCAGGATTCTTTACCTCTTTGTTTTGAAAGAGGCCTCCTTGGGCCCCTGTGTAATTATATCTCCCACCCACCTTTTCCACCAGCCCACCCAACAAGCCCGTGCTTGTCTCTATCCAAAAGCTGGTTAAGCTGAAGGGAGAGACCTCTACTAAGTATGTGAAAACGCTTTGTGACCTGTAAAGCGCTATGCAAATATGAGCCCTGAGGTTGTTAGATTGCCTGAGGATTGCTAAGCAACTAAGAATAAATTCAGCTATACAGAAAACTGTCATTTTCCCCCCTCTATAGCTCTTTCAGGAAAGAGTTGCTCTTATAAGTCATTGGTTTGACCTCTGGACGAACAAGCAACGTCAAGAATTCTTATTCACGATATTTTTACGATGCACTAAATCACAATTAAGGTAAATGTGGCCTATTGATATAATTGTCATTGGTTCTTAAAGAAAATAAAGTGTAGTAAACTGTTTATATAACTCTTAAAGGGTTTTTTTTCCCTAGAGGGAAAAACAAACAAACAAAGCCATGGATAGTTTAAGGTTTGTAAACACTCTTCTGCTGCTGCTTCCTTGAGGGGAAATGGAACCTCTGGGGCTTTAGTTTCTGCAGACCACACGGAGGTATTTAATTTTTGCAAAAACTTGTAAATAGCTTCAGCCAGTGAAGTTTTAACATTGCCGTAGTATATGAAATCCTCCTTGGAACTATGAGACAGACCAGTGTATCAAGCAGATATTGGATACATAGGTAGGCACTCCATAAAGATGGGTTCCATGAATGGAAGGATCTGAAAACTATCTGAGAAGTAACCATGGTAACAGCATTTAGGAATATGGGAAAGAATTGTCCAGCAGGGGCCAGTGATTGTCAGCGGGCCCTTGTTCTTGCTCTTAACTTTCTCTCCTATTATGTCTACACTTTACTTCGAAATACTCCAGCAAAGGTGGTGTGATATTCAAAGGTGTTGGCTGAAATACCAGGGGCAGCAAGTATTCTGATCAGGAATTAATACTAGCATTGTATTGGGAAGGTCATGGTCTCAGTTATCACCTGATACTTTGCTGATTAACACAGCAAATATCAGACATTAATTATAATCAGAGCAACTAGTGGCTTGTCAACTTGTCAGGTGAATGTTACAGATGGAGACTCTTTAGTGAAATTAAAGATGTGGGACAGACCAAATAGTCTAGAGAGCCCTGCAGCATGCCTGGGTGTGGTTGAGGAATCCAGCCATGCTGGTAGCAGGTGCTTGAAGGGATTGTTTCCTAGGTCTCATGCCCAAATAAACGGCCTTGTCAGTCTGGGGATTTCTGGTGGCCTGAGGTCAATGGTGAGGGTAATGATGGAACCCCATTTCTGGAACTTGTACTGTTTCTTGTTGTTTCTCAACTGAGTGAAACTTTCACCCAAAAGTCAGAGAGCTGGGTTTCAAACCTACAGAACAGACTGTGTGAACTGGTTTGGGCTTATTTACCAAAGTGTTAATGGCTTTCACTACAACCTGGTGGTGAGGTTGGGGGGACTTTGAACTTCTTAGGCAGCTACCAAAAAGTGCTAGAGTGAGGCTCGTGCAAGACCAGATTGGCTTATTTTAGTTGCAATACCTGCCTCCCACTTTTTCTTGCACCCTTCCCTGCCCATCTCTTTTGATGGGCCATTTCATCTCTCCTACCGACTCACTCACCTTCTCCGTTGTTGGCTTCCGCCTGCATCTGTGGGCACACAGTGGATTGTTAACTGACTGTACTTTATGAAGCCACTGCGTCACCAGGGGGAGACATATCTTTCTAGTGTTGAAAAAGCTGCAAAAACAAGTCATAGAAAAATAGTTCTTCAGTCAACACTTCAAAAACAGGGAAGGGAACTTTTTATGGTAGGCATTGGCTAGGTTTTCTTTTACTCCAACTTGACAGCTTTCAAGATAAGAAAATAAAAGACCAAACCCCATATCTATAATTGCTTTGTGGTGTAGTCTCATCCATCATAAACCAAGCAATTTTAGTTGTCAACACTAGAGGTCACTAGAGAACTGCTGGTATATTTTGAGGCTTATTAACACTAGGCCTGATATTTTGTCACTGGAAATTGCATCCTTTGTCTGATATCTGAATTCTTCTCTCTGTGGGACAAGGATATGGAACTAATCTGTTCAGTGAAATGACTTTGCTTTGTTTCCCAGCAGCTGTGTTTCTGCAGAGAGCTGCTTGTATCTCATAGTCCCACGAAGCTGTGAGTACTTGTTCTGAGCTGCCGATTTTAAGGGAAGTTGTCTGTCAGTTTTCAGTTTCTGGTCTCTAGACTTGGCATCCTGAACCCATCTTTAATTTGTAGTGGTGGCTTCTGTTGTTTGATACCAGTCAGTTCTCTCCCCAAAGTCTGAAAGCCCTTCTTACCCGCCTTCGTCCCCCTTTCTCTCAATCAGCCATTTCTTCCCTTCTGCCGACGCCCACGGATCCCACGGGTCCCAGTCTGATCCAACACAAAGTGCCCTCAGTTTAGGTGAAGTCTCACAGCCCAACTCATTTCATTGCTTAGATTAAAGTCAGTTCAATCAACTTCCTTTTAAACACCTTTATTCAGACATAATTCACATACGATAAAATCTACCCATTAAAAGTTCAACAGTCTCAGTAAATTCAGAGCTGTGCAACCATCACCACAATGGAAATTTAGACCATGTTCGTCACCCCCAAAGGACACCCCCACCCTGGAGCAGTCTCCTCTTCTCCAGCTCCCAGCGCTGGGAAGCCACTAATCCACTTTCTGTTTCTATAAATCTGTCCTTTCTGGACTTTTCATGTAAATGAGATCATACAATGTGTGGTCTTCTGTGACTGGCCACTTCCACGTATTATAATGCTCTCAAGGTTCAATCATTTTGTAGTGTGTATCAGCACTTCTTTTCTTTTTATTGCCAAATAATATTCCATGGTACGGATAGGCCATATTTTATTTATTTGTTCACCAGTTGATGGACTTTTGAGTTGCTTTTACATTCTGGCCACTGTGAATAATGCTGCTATGAACATTTGTGTACGCATTTTTCATGTACTTATGTCTTTTAGGAATATACCTAGGAATGGAATTTCTGGGCCAAATGGTGACAGGGCAATCAACTTTTAGTAATTAAGTGTTTCTTTGGAATCATATTTACTCCTATAGCTCCTGTTCCCCAATAACTGTGAATAAGGTTGTGAATAAATGGGAGATTTTAGCCGCCTTTGAATGCCTGAAATCTTTATATGTAAGCCAAGCTATATATTGTTTTCAAGGCAGAGAAGCCATTGTGTTAGATGTTTTGTTTGGTAATTTCTGGATAACATTGTTGTGCTCCGGGCAGTTAGAGCTGTGAAGCTTAAATAAGATGTTGCCGTGTTGGTCAGAAATACGCTATCACAATTTCCTCTCAGTCTCTATGAGATATATTTAAACATCGAAGATGTTCCTTTCCTAATACATACTCCATATTGTTACACTTTAAGATTTCTTCAACAGAGTTTTATGATATTTAAGACAGCTTCCAAAGGCCCAGCTTCTGAGACCATCCCTTTGGCAAATTCTCCCTCGCACCTCACCTGAAACGTCCCTTCTCCTGGGAAGCCCTCCCTGCTCATTCTACACCCCCGGCAATTTTTACAAGCCTCTGTCATAGTGTTTCTTCTAGTACATTGTGCTTTTGCTGTCACATGTCTAATGGTTTCCAGTGTGTTGTCCCCCTGCCACTTGGCTGGGCTCCCCTTTCTTGTGACTCTGTAAAGGAAACTGGGCTGTTTGTGTCTGTCACACTTGGACAGACCCATGAGAAGCTTGCACCTGTCTCCCAGCCACACTGGTGCGACCGGTTTCAAATTGCCTCTGCTCAGTCCCAGGGAACGCCCCACGCAAAGGCCTTTCAGTCCAAGGCCGGAGCTGTTCAAACTTGTAGCTTTGTGTGGTGGTGGGTGGGGACACAGTCATGTAAAATCATTTCCAAGAGATGGACGGATTGTCTGTGTGTGTGTGTGTGTGTGTGTGTGTGTGTGTGTGTGTGTGTGTGTGTGTTTTAGGGGGAGAGGGAGGTAATGATCAGTGAAGGATTCACTTTCCTCAGATGTCTCCCTCAGAGCCAACTGGGGATGGGGTTGGAGGGGAGAAAGACTACCAACCAATGTGCAGTTAAGAAAGTTTCACACACAACCCTCCCCCCCTGACTTCAGTACACCCACCCCTCTTCCCAAGCCACCCCTGGGAAGGCTCAGCTGAGGATGTGTATCTGAGCTGGGAACCGTGAGGAAATCTTGTAGACAACACAATTCTAGGGTAACCTTGAATGTAGAACAGCTGCATCACTGTGAGTGACCGAACGTCCATTGGAAAGCAGACTTCTGTGTGGAGGCAATGGGCGGAGAGGGGAGGAAGCAGGGACACCTGGGTTTCTAGATGTCTCACACAGTCTTGAAATTCGAGTCATCTGGACTCTTCCCTCCCTTCAGCGTGTGGTCTGGACATGTTCCTGTCCTTTCACAGAATTCCCTTGGCCGTGGGCAATTATCTGAACTGTTAGCATTTCTTGTTTGGGCAGGGGTTGTTAGAGGTGGGTGAAGCTGAGAAAGAAAATCCTTGAGTTTAAAAGAAAAGGAGAAACCCAATTAAAAACCCAAAGCCATTTAATCGGGTGGGATGGGGACAGAAGGAGAGTGTGCATGGTGAGAAGTTCATTGGCCTGTATTAGGCAAACCCGTGCACTTGAAGTTCTCACTTCCATTTTGTAACTGGTGTCTCTCTGCTTAGTAACGTGTAATGTGCCTTTGTAGCACTTGGCGCCGCCTGACATTATGTGTTATATTCAGTACTTGTTGGTTTCCTTACTGTCCGCCTGCCCACTAGAAGTGAGAACTCCGGGTGACTCTGTCTGTCCCGAGCACTTAGCGCAACACCAGGTACATAGGAGCCCCTCAGCAGATGCTTGTTGAATGATGAATGAAGATGTCTAAAGCACTCCTATTACAACAATAACAAGAAGGTAATCAGAAAGGAGTTGTCATCTGATAGTTCTCAGGAGGAAAACATTTTTCAAGATCTTAAAAGTTTTTAAATAGAGGTGATTACTAATACTTTGCTTCATTCAAGACTTTCCATCATTTAATTAATTCAATACCCCCATAAAGCAAATCCAAAGGATTATGCACAGCAGAAAAAGCTAAGGGTGCCGTGCCACATGGCTCCAGGGGCTGCTGTTTCACACTGCCATCTGAGGGAGGGCACCTCTTGAAGTTCGTTGCGCAACTTCCCAAACACAGCAGCCCAGGCAACACTACCAGCCATTTATAAAATACATGGTATTAGCTTCCAGATCTGCCAAGTGGAGAATTGGGGGCGGGAAATGGAGACAAGGTTTCAAGGGACTGTCTGTCTGTGTTCTGTATTTAGGAATCTCATTAGGAAATACCCAGGAGGGCTGCAGCAGAGTCAGTGTCGAAGTGGCTGCCCCGGGACCTCAGTGGCCCGGCAGGTCTGAGAGGCCCCGGTAGCGTGCCCGCCTGTAGTCACTGGTACGCATTAGTGATGTTTGTCATCTTTCCTCCAACTCTGTCTATTATTCTTTTGATTTCCTGGTCAGGATGCTTTCAAGGGAAAAGAACAGAAGTGCAGTTCAAAGAACCTTAAGAAGGCATGTGAGTTGACTGATGTAAGATTTGTGTAGCTTCAGGCTGGGCTAGATACTTGGAATCAAACAATCTTACTAGATCCTTTCCTCCCTCCCTCCATCCCTCCCTCCCTCCCGCTCCATCTCTCCCTCCCCGGCTCCTTCTCTCTCTTATCTCAGCTCTGCTTCCTGTCTTTGTTGTATATAACTAAAAAGATAAGTGCAAGACTGTTAATTAGGAAATTATACATTTGTATTAGGGACAATAAAAAATAACCCTGGATAAATAGATATTTCATGTTCAAAAATGCCAATTCTCTCAAAATTAATTTTCGAGTTCAATTCAATCTCTGTTCAAATCCCCAAATGGAATTTCCTTATGGACCTTGAGAAACTGATTCTAAAGCTAATCCGGAAAAGAAAATGGACAATGGTTAGGAAAAATTTAAATATAAAGAAAAAATGAGAAACAGTAGCACTGCCAGATAATAAAACCACTTTTATCCATTTAATAAATACTCCTTACAACCCAGCAATTTTACTTCTGAGTATTTATTTTGGATAGATAAGAAAACAAAAACACTGATTTGAAAAGATATGTGCACCCCTATATTCACTGCAGAATTATTTAAAATTACCAAGATATGGAACAACCTAGGTGTCCTTTAATAGAGGAATAGATAAATAAAGATGTGAGGTGTATATATATATACATACATGTATACACACATATATATATTCAATGGAATATTCCTCAGCAATATAAAGGAATGAAATCTTGCCTTTTCTGACAACATGGATGGACCTAGAGAGTATTGAGCTAATTGAAATAAGTCACATGGAGAAAAACAAAGGCCATATGATTTCATGTACATGTGGAGTCTAAAAAAAGACAAAAATAAATGAACAACAACAACAACAAAACAGAAACAGACTCAGATACAGAGAACAAACTTATGGTTGCCAGAGTAGGGGCTGGGGGGGATGAGTGAAAAAGGTGTAGGAGGAAGAATAGGTATGAATTTCCAGTTATAAAATGAATAAACCATGAGGATGTAGTACAAAACACAGGAAGTGGAGTCAAAATTATAATAACTTTGCATGGTGACTTACTGTGTAAAGTATATAAATGTCGAATCACTACATTGTACAACTCAAACTAATACAATATTGTATGCCAGCCAAACATTAATAAAGAAAACTTTAAAAACATTTTAGGACTTACTATAAAACATAAAATCAAAGAACCTTTAAAATAAAAAAAGAAGAAGAAATACCGCCAGGTGGTATCTTAAATGTGAAGAGGAGCAGGACGGAGGTGAGTAAGAGCTCTGAAGGACAGGGGCTGGCGTCTACAAGGTTGGACCCGTCATACACGTAGGCAGCTGCCTCGATCTTTCCTCTTCTTCCTTCACTGCCTCTAGTGGGCCGGTCACTGTGGATTTCCCACCTGCCCATGCCATCCCCCGGTTCCTCTTCCTCTTCCTGACAGAAGCCCTGTTTTACTCCAGGTATCACGTGCGGCAGGGGTGACTGATCACCTCGCCCCACCGAGGGCGAGTCAGGGTTAGACAGAATCATGTTAATTCCGTCCCTCTTGGCAGTGTCTGGTTTAGGAAAGGTGTGTACATATTAATTCTGCCCAAGGAGATGTAAGAGTGGCTGCAAGGGAGCTTCTGGCAGCATTTTCTTCATTCTCAAAGGGACTTAAACAGGGACATGAGGAAGGGACATGGCCTCTGCCCACCGCCCAGCCTGTGGCCGCTGTTGTGTGAGAGTTATGCTCAGACCAGTCAGTCATTTGGGAACCATCTCAGGGGATAATCCTAAGGACCAACACAAACGGTTGAGTACGCCAAATATGAAAGTACTTTGGCCCTTGATGACATCATGGAGTCCTTGACTTCACTAGCCCTGGAGCTGCCCTGATTTTCCTTATTTTTTAAAAAAAGTGAAAGGAAAGGCCATATATGACAAACCCAAAGCCAATATCATACTCAGTGGGCATACCTAAGCATTTTTCTCAAGATCAGGAACGAGACCAAAATGTGCTTTTCACCACTTTTATTCAACATAGTACTGGGAGTCCTCACCACAGCCATCTGACAAGAAGAAGAAATAAGAGGTATACAAATTGGAATAGAGGAAGTAAAACTGTCACTATTTGCAGATGATATGATACTGTATATAAAGAACCCTAAATATGCCACCAAAAAACTACTAGAACTAATAAATAAATTCAGTAAGGTAACAGGATGGAAAATAAATATCCAGAAATTGGTTGTATTTTTATACACCAATAATAAACTCTCAGAAAACGAAACTAAGAAAACAATTCTCTTGGGGTGGTAAACACACAGTACAATGTACAGACGATGTGTTGTAGAATTGTATATCTGAAACCTATATAATTTTATTAACCAATGTCACTCCAATAAATTCAATTAAAAAATTTTACAAAAAGCAAGCAATCCCATTTACAATGGCATCAAAAATATATATGTAGAAATAAATTTAACCAAGGATGTGAAAGACCTGTACTCAGAAAATTAGAAGACACTGAAGAAAGAAATCAAAGCAGATACAAGTAAGTGGAAGCATATACTGTGCTCAGGGGTAAGAAGAATTAAAATGTCCATACTATCCCAAAGCAATTTATATTCAACACAATTCTTATCAAAATACCAAAGATGTATTTCACAGAACTAGAACAAATATTCCAAAAATTTATGTGAAACCACAAAAGACTCTGAATAGCCACAGCAATCTTGAGAGAGAAGAACAAAGTTGGAGGAATTATGCCACCTGATAACAAACTATACTACAAGGTCATAGTAATCAAAACAGCCTGGTACTGGCATAAAAACAGATACACAGATCAACAGAACAGAATGGAGAGCTGAGCAATAAACCCATGCCTTTATGGTTAATTAATATTTGACAAAGGTGGTAAAACATACAATGGGGTAATGACAGTCTATTCAATAAATGAGGTTAGGAAAATTTGACAGATAACATGCAAAAATAAAACTAGACCACCTTATACTATCACAGAATAAACTCAAAATGGATTAAAGACTTAAATGTAAGACTCAAAACCATAAAAATCCTAGAAGAAAATATGGGCAGTAAAATTTTGGACATTTCTTGTAGCACTATATTTTTTCTGCTATATCTCCTTGGGCAAGGGAAACAAAAGAAAAAATAAACAAATGGGACTACATCAAACTAAAAAGTTTTGTTTTAATTTAAAAAAAATTACTGATTTTTGAGATACAAAGGGAGAGAAAAAGAAACATCCAATGTGAGAGAGAAACATCAATGGGTTACGGCCATATACATCCCAACTGGGGATCATACCTGCAACCTAGGTATGTGCCCTGACCAGGAATCTATTCTCCAACGAACTGAGCCACACCGGCAAGGGCCAAAGTAAAAAGTTTTTGCACAGCAAAGGATACCATCGTCTAAATGAAAAGATAACCCACTGAATGGGAAAACATATTCACCAATGATGATAAAGGGTTAAAGAATTTGTCAGCCCTGGCTGGTGTAGCTCAGTGGATTGAATGGCGACCTGTAAACTGAAGGGTCACCAGTTCGATTCCTAGTGTAAGGCACATGCCTGGGTTGCGGGTCAGGTCTCCAGTAGGGGGTGTGCGAGAGGCAACCACAAATTGATGTTTCTCTCCCTTTCTTTCTCCCTTCCCCATCTAAAAATAAATAAACAAAATCTTAAAAAAAAGAATTTGTATAATTCAATACCAAAAAATCCCCCAAACAATTTAATAAAAAAATGAGCAAAGGATGTAAATAAACACTTACCCAAAAAGGACATACAGATGGCCAATAGACATACAAAAAGATGCTCAACATCACTAATCACCAGCAAAATACAGATTAAAACCACAATGAGATATCACCTCACACCTGTCAGAATGGTTATCATCAATAAATCAACAAACAAGTGTTGAAGAGGATGTGGAGAAAGGGGAACCCTAGTGCACTCTTGGTGGGAATGCAGATTGGTGCAGCCACTGTGGAAAGCAGTATGGAGTTCATAAAAAAATTAAAAGTAGAACTGCTTTATGACCCAGGGGTTCCACTTCTGACAATATATCTGAAGAAACCTGAAACGCTGGTTTGAAAGAATATATGCACCCCTATGTTCATTGCCGTGTTATTTTGGAAGCAGCCCAAGTGTCCATCAAAAGAGGAGTGGATGAAAAACTGACACATTTACACAGTAGAATACTGCTTGGTGGCAAAAAAGAAGAAATCTTACCTTTTGTAACAGCATAGATGGAACTTGAGAGCATTAAGTGAAATAAGCCAGTCACAGAAAGACAAATACCATATGATCTTACTTATATGTGGAATCTAATGAACAAAATAAACAAACAAAATAGAAACAGACTCATAGACAAAGAAAACAGACTGACAACTCTCGGGCGGGGGGGGAGTTAGGGGACTGGGTGAAAAAGGTGGAAGAATTAAGAAAAAATCATAAACACAGACAACATTATGGAGATTACCAGAGGAAAGGCAGGGTGAGGGGAGGTAGATGGGGGTAAAGGGAGATAAATGGCGATGGAAGGAGATTTGACTTTGGATGGTGAACACACAGTACAATATACAGATGATGTGTTATAGAAATGTACACCTGAAACCTATACAATTTTGTTAACCAATGTCACTCCAATAAATTCAATGAAATTTTTTTTAAATGAAAGGAAGATAAACAGGTTTTAAAATGGTCTATAATAGTCCATTTACCTAGTTGTTACTTCTCTGGTCACACAGGGGGTCCAACCTTTTGGTGTCTCTGGGCCACACTGGAAGAAGGGTTGTTTTGAGTCACACATTAAGTACATTGCAACATGTAATCACAAAAAATCTCATAATGTTTTAAGTAAATTTATGATTTTGTGGTGGGCCACATTCGTAGCCATCCTGGGCCGCATGCGGCGCCTGGGCTGCAGGTTGGGCACCCCTGAACCTAGCAGAGAACCAGCCAAATTTGGAAAAACAAGAAAGTATTTAGCAGGCAAACAGATGTCTTTCACACACTGCAGAGAGCCTTTCAGCCCGCAGTCGGAATCTAAATTGTTAATTAATTCAGGGCTTCAAAAGGAGTTATACATGCTCTTAAAACCACCACTCCTACATCCAGCCCTCTGTACCTGACTTTAGAATCAGCATCTGGAGCTGCTAGGCCGCCTCTTCTACCAGTGCGCACTCAAGGTCACCAGTGTTGAGAAGGGGTGGGCCCGTTAGAATCACTCGGAGTTTGTAAAAACACAGATTATGAGTTTCGCTCCATAGAGATGTTGGTTCATCACACCTGGAATGGGGCTGAGGAAGCTGTTTTTAGCACGTTCCCAGCGTGAGGTGGTGAATGCCCAAGTGTAAGGCACAAGGCCTAGGTGACTGAAGTCCCCAAGGCTTCTTCCACCTCTCCATTCTACTCCCCCTGGGAGGCAGAAACACGGGCCACATGAGCGTCCCGTCCCTCTGTCCGCAATGCAATGAAACAAAATTATTGGTTCAGGTTCTGCGGGTGCCTTTTTCATCTTTTGCTTGTGGTGCTACTTGATGCTTTTACAACGTGTTTCATTGTAAGCGACATTAAACTTGACACACATGATAAAGGACATATTTTACCCTCACATAACTGAAAAATCCAGAGGTAGGTTTGGCTACAGTTAAAGCCTGATCCTGAGATTTAGTAATAAAACCAACACCTTGTTTCTCATTGTCCCTCTGTTCTGCCTTCGGCAGCCTGGGCTTCATTTATTACACTTCTCCCACGATGCCCCGAAGAAAAAGTGTTTCTTTGTTTGTGCTTCACTCTGATTGGACTAGTTTAGGTCCACGCCCACATCTAACTAAGAGCTGCAGCCAGGGGACTGCCCTACAGGAACTGACTCAGCCTTCATCATGCGCTTTGTGGGGGCAGGGATGGAGCCAGCTTCGTAGAAGCACATGGACCCCCGAATTGAGATTATTTTACCTAAAGAAGGGGAGGTAAATGATAACTGGCAAAAGCTAAAGTCTGTTCATTCATCATCCGACAAATACTTACTGAGTGCCTGCTGTCTCCTAGGCATAGTTCTGACGGCATGAGATTCAACACTTAGCAGAGTGTGAAAGGCAGTCCCGCCGTCTGAAGTTCATGTTTTCACAGACTAAGACTTGTTGTGAAATAGAAAAAGGGGACTGTCCGTGCCTGTTATTGGGTATTTGACAGTACAAGTTAACACCACTGTAAATATTTGGGGGTGTTTTCCACATCTCAGAAGTTAGAGCAGCGTGGTACACTAAATAATGGCCTCCAAGTATGTCCCCCTCTCTAACCCCTAGCATCTGTGGATTTACCTTATACGGCAAAGGGGCTATGCAGATGTGTGTGCGACTGTGAGATGGGGAGATCATCCTGCATTATCAGGACTCAGTGGTCCTGACAAGGGATGCAAAAGACATCAGAGTCAGAGAGAGGGTGTGATAATGAAGCAGCAGGAGGGAGAGGGAGAGTTGAGGATCTTATGCTGCAGACTTTGAAGGTGGGCCAGGGACACAGGCAGCTATGAGGGCCTGACAAACGCAAGGAAACAGAACCTCCCCTCAGAGCCCCCAGAAGGGCGTCCCGCCAACACCTTGGCTGTAGCCCAGTGAACCCGATTTCAGACTTCTGACCTCCAGAGCTGAGAGAATAAACCCACACTGCTGTAAGCCCCTAACTTGGTGGTCACTGGTTACAGTAACAGCAGGAAATTAAGACATGCAGGGATTTTCTTTCTTTTTTCAACTTTTCATTATTTTTCCTTCTTTATTCTAATTTACACACATTTCTTTAACCCTTTTCCAAATCATAAGCACCCTACTAAGTGCTGGGATAGAGCAGCAGATAAGACAGCCACCATGTCCTCGTTTATGGGACTTACAGTCCAGCAGAGGAGACAGACTTTCAATGGTGAGTCCGAGATAGGACTGAGTTGGAGAACCAACAAGAATGGAAACACAGAAATAGTGCTTGGTTTGCACGGCAGGACACATCCAGTGTAGAAGATGTCGGTGTCAGCAGAGGATACGAGGGGGCACAAAGCAAGGAGTGCTCGGTGGGTGGCAGCATCCTTGTGTAGGGCAGTGTTTGGGCAGCAGGATTGGTCAGCCTGACACGGAGGAGGGTTGTGGCAGCACCCCAGAAATATCACCCTAAAGACCCATTATCAGCTTATGTGGTTATCTATATTGTTGCAAAAAAACAGCTTTTCACCAGTCACATGACTTGGGTCCACTGGCTGGCTCCAGACAAAGTTTCTCGCTCCTCCCCCAGCACCACGTCTCTTCATCGGCCCGGTCACGTAATAGCTGGGAAAGCGATGCTGCAACTGCGCAACAATGGCAGGTCTGTGTGCGTGCATCATTCTCTCTGTTCCACAGTCTGGGCCTGGCCTGGCCAGCTTGACAGACATCAAGTAAATAGCTACGACTGTGCTAAGTGCCAGAGGAAAAGTAATGGGGACTCACCTAGTCCAGGGGGTGGGGAAAGCCTTGTCTGAGGATTTGGCTGGAGGTGGAAGATAGAGTAGGAGTCAGACAAGCCAAGACTGGAGACATGTGTCCACCTGGAGGGAACAAGTATGAAGCCTCAGGTTGTTTTTGTCTGCTCAGTAGTAATACCAGGATTTTAGAAAAAGATTTTATTTATTTATCTTTGGAAAGAAGGGAAGAGAGGAAGAAAGAGAGGCAAAGAAACAAGAGATGTGAAAGATAAACATTAATTGGTTGCTTGACCCGGGCCTGAACCCACAACCCAGGCGTGTGCCCTGACCAGGAATCGAACCGGTGAGCTTTCTGCTTTATGGGGTGATGCCTAACCCACTGAGCCACACAGGTCAGGGTATTACCAGGCTTTTGAAGAAGAATTGGAAAATTGGGATAAACTAAAAGAGTACAAGACCAATCACTCATAATCCCACCACCCAGATATAACCTAATTTTTGTGCATATGCACGTCCTTCCATGTAACTATGAATTGGAATATACAAAATATTTTAAATCTTTTAAAAAACCTCTTCAGTTTCCCCTCCTTATGACTATGCTCTTTTATTTTTAAAGATTTAGTTAATTTATTTTTAGCGAGAGGGGAAGGGAGGTAGAAAGAGGAAGAGAAACATCAACATATGGTTGCTTCTCTCGTGCCTCCTACTGGGGACCTGGCCTGCAATCCAGACATGTGCCCTGACTGGGAATTGAACCAGCACCCTTTGGTTCTCAGACTGGTGCTCAATCCACTGAGCCACACCAGCCAGAGAATGTGCTCTCTTATTCACTGAAGACTTTAGCATCTGGTTCTCCATTTCCTTTATACCCCAATCCTGGTCATTATTCTGTGTCACATGCGCATCCGCATGGAAACCCATCTAATACAGACCCTTGCCAGGCTACATACAGAGTGTTTGTGAAGCAACCAGACAAGACTAAGAGGTACTTAGGCACCTAGAGACTTGTACCTCGGCCCAACTCCCTCACCCCTCTCCAGGCCACCTCTCCAGGCTGTTCTCCCACTCATTTGCATCACAATTTTGGCAGCTTCTTTCCAATTCTTATCAGAAACTTAAGAGCAGAGAATTAGATTCAAGTCCCATATTACTAAGCCTTGTTATTTTTGCAAAGTACACATAGTACATTCAGTAGCGCACTGCAAAGTATTATCATGAATTATTTAAACGAAGCTATCCTTGTCACAATAAATAAGCAACACACACTGTGTTCGTTGTCTCCTTCCATGTTGTTATTTCTCTTCACAGATTTCTTACTTTGCAACATTAACTAAAATGCAATGAGCCACAGTGTCTTTACTGCAAACCACCCTGCTTCTGCCGCTTATGTAATGATTTTTTTTAATGTGACTGAAGAATTTTCTCTTCTTCTTGCCTCAGACTCATTATACTTGAATGTGTCCTTGTAGCAGTGCAGACAAGGAACAAATATAAAACATGTATAATTGAGATTTTCTTTAAAAAGTAACCCAGACTCAATGCTTCTCTTTTGCTCTGCTGGTATGAAACAGGAGAGGCCAGGGCGAGAAGGGAGATGGGGACAAAAACTCCAAAGATACTGAGACCCATCTTTGAAAAAGAGGCTGAAAATGTTCCTGTTTTGCATCTTCTTCTTCTTTTTTTAAGGATTTATTTATTTTTATTTTTAGACAGAAGGGAAGGGAGGGACAAAGAGAGGGAGAGAAACATTAATGTGTGGTTGCCTCTCACATGCCCCCTACTGGGGACCTGATCCACAACCCAGGCATGTGCCCTGACTGGGAATTGAACCAGCTAACCTTTTGTTCACAGGCTGGTGCTCAATCCACTGAGCCACACTAGGCAGGGCTGCATCTTCTTGTATTGATCTGTTGTGTGATTCTAAATGAGAGAAAATTGCCCATCAGGGGCCAGTAAAATGACTGTGAAGCCTGCCTTAGACAGTGATGAGTTAGGTCAGGGGTCCTTTGAGATGCACTGTTCTTGGTGTTGGCACAGGCTCGTTCAGCCTGAGTGGTAGCCTCTGTCAACACTGAGAAGGTTCCCCCAGTGGCGTTTCTGTGTGTGGGCACTACACGCTGCCAGGACGGGCACAGGCCCATTCTTTACCTACCCCCCTGCTTACGTCACACACACACACACACACTCACACACACACACACACATACACACACACTCACACATGCGCACACACCCACCCATTCCCCAGACTGATGTGCCAAAAGCCTCATCTCAGAGCCCTTCTGTTTGTCTCAGGTTGTGACAGGCTGCCTGGGCAGCGATCAAGAGGGAGCAGTGACTTAAAGCCAGGGGAGTAGAAACACAGAAAAGAACAGGCAACCATTAAACCTTGGAACTAAAGCAGGTAGCCTCTTCTTTAAAAAAACATTTTTTGTTTTGCAATAATTTTTAACTTCCAGAAAACTTTCAAAAATAGTATAAATAATTTCTTTATGCTATTCACTTGGATTCGTCAATGGTTAAAATTCTTCTGTATTTTGCCATATTATTCCAAATCATTTGAGAGTAAGTTGTAAATATGATGTCCGAAAATAAAAAACAAGGGCAGTCTGCTGAACAGTCAAAGCACATCCTCCCCTATCAGGGCATCAGCAGGGACAGAGCACCACCACCCGACCCACTGCCTCCGTTCGATATTCCCGATTGATCCAACAATACCCCTTACGATCGTCCTGTCCTTCCCAGTCTAGAATTCAATCCACGGTCACCTAGTGTATTTAATTTCCACGTCTCTATAGCCAGCTTTAGTTGCTCACTGTTTCCTTGTCTTTTCTCACTTGACACTTGAAAAGGACAGATGTGCCGCTTTGTTGAATGACCTTCAATTTGTGGTTGGCTGATATGTCCTCAAGATAACATTCAGGTATTAAATCACTGACAGGAATAACACAGAGCAATGCTGTGTTCTCAGTGGGCCATGTAGGGGGGCCAGCCATGACAATGTGTCCCACTGCTCGGGATACTGACTTTACCACTTGGTTGGGATGGCTAATTATGAAGTATTTTGCACTTATTAATTAATAAGTAACTAAAAGTTATTTAAATGATTACTTAAAAATTGTGTTGCATGTTTTCCCATTACCATTTAGTCCCCTTATACCCTCCCCCCATATAATCACCACACCGCTGTCCATGTCTATGAGTCCTTTTTCCTTTTTGCTCCACCCGCTAGTCCCCTCCTCCCCTTAGCTGTCGTCCTGCTCTCTGTCTATGAGTCTGCTGCCTCTATTTTGCTTGCTGGTTCAGTTTGTTCATTCGATTCCACATCAGAGCTAGATCATATGGTATTTGTCGTTCTCTGACTGGCTTGTTCCACTTCGCATCATGTTCCCTAGGCCCCTTCACACTGTTTCTGCAGTTGGTGGCCGGAGGCCCAGCAGCGCATCTTTCACAGGCTGTCACATGCTCCTTTGGCCTGTACCGCCCCAAGACGATCACTTTGATGGGGCCTTGGATTGTGCATTCTTTCAAAGTCCATCTGTGCTTAGGCAGCTTGAAACGCAATGTAAGAAGTGCTCTTGATAGGTGCCATATAAAAAGTTTTCTCTATAGATGTCTCATTAAGAAATTATTGTTGAATTTATCTGGGTATGGTGATGGTATGAGAATATATATATTTTAAATATTCTCCTTATTTAGTGTACACAGTGAAATGTTTCTAGATAAAATGATATGATGTCTTAGACTTGTTAAAATAATGTGGACGCAGGGGAGAGGAAGGAGGAGAAGGAGCCAGAGGGTGGGGAGAGGGAGAAGAGAAAGAAAGAGCAGAAACAGATTGGGTACAAGATGAAAATTATTTAAATTAATTAATGGAATCATAATACTATCACAAATATTAAGGTGAAATAAAGAAACTTTTAGGTAAAAAGAAACTGACAAAATTTGTTATCAGAAGACCCGCAGTAATAAATGCTAAAGAAAGTCATTCGGGGCCAGGAAATTGATACCAGATGGAAACTGAGATTTATAAGCAGGAATGAAGAGCACAGGAAATGGTAAATGGGTGGGAAAATATAAAATTTTTAAGTTATTTAAATTCATGTGACTGTTAAAAAAACAATGCATGGTGGGATTTATAAGTAGACGCAGCATATATGTCAACAAAAGCACGAAGGATGGTGAGAACTCTACTGTTGTACCGGTTTGAATATTACAGTAATATTAACTTTATGTAGACTATGAAAAGTTAAAGATGCATATCACACTTGCTACAACAAATTAAAAGTGTAATTAAAGAAGTATTATAAAAGCCAATAAAGGAATTAAGATAGAATACAAAAAAATTATTAATTCAAACAAAGCAAAGAGCAGAAATGAAGTTTCATAAAACAGATGGAACAACCGAACAACAAAGAAAATTAAAACTTTGATTGAACCATATCAATAATGATATTTAATATAAGGGGACTAAACCCTCAAATAAAGGGATGGTTGTCAAATGAGCTAAAAACAACAAGATCTGCGTCCTGACTACAAGGGATACACTTCAAATATAAAGAAGCTGATTGGCTAAAAGTAAAAGGATAAGAAAAGAGACAATGTGCAAATAGATTTTTTTAAAAAATAGTAATAGAATTGATAAACTCCTAGCAATAGTAACCAAGAAAAAAAGAAGGAAAACACAAATTATCCAATGTCAGAAATGAAAAAGGGGCCATTGCTAAAATCTTACAAACATTAAAAAGGTAATAAAAGAAAATTATCAATAATTTTATACTTATAAATTCAACATTTAAATAGTTGTTTTGTAGATTCCATAATTGTATGTAATTGCTTTGTAAATTCTACATGCAGGGTACATGCACTGAGATAATTTTACTGCTTCCTTTCCAATATGTATGTCACTTATTTACTTATTTTGTCTTGTTGAGCTGGCTAGGATGTCCAGTGTATGGTAAGTTGAGTAGTGAGAGTGGACACTCTTACTTAGTTCCTGATGTCAGGGGGAAGACATTTAATATTTCACCACTAAGTGTGATTTAGCCAGAGGTTTTTAGTCTAATTGCTTTGGGAAGCCATTCTAAGTTTTTACACATATATGTGACATCATCTAATCTGCATTTAAAAATCCACTTGGGCTGCTGTGTGGAGAGTAGGTTCTGGGAAGACGAGAGTGGAAGCCGGGAGACAATCAGGAGGCTGTTGCGACAGTGCAGGGGAGGCTGGAGGTGCCTTAGACCAGCGTGACAGCAGCGGAGATGAAGCGAAGTGGTTGGATTTGGGGCTATATTTTGGAGGTAGAGCTGACAGGCCTTGCCGATTTATTGAATTTGGGGTGATGGAAAAGGGGGAAAGAAATTTCAGATTTATAGCTTAAACAACTAAGCCTGTTTCATGTTTTTTTTTTTTTGTGGATTTTAAATATTGTTGTTATTCATCCTCTTGGAATGGATCATGGAAAGTAGGCAGAGTATTTTTTTGAAAAATATAGCTTATGTTATTTAGGATTTAATTATGTTTTACAGGTAGACCATTAGAGAAAGAACAATGATTAATATTTATACTGGATTTTAGTTGACTTTAGAAATTAGTGTTCTGAATTTAATTTCTGTATCTTTCGTCTTAGGTTTTTCCACGACCAGTTTTCAGAAAGGATGCAAGTGACCAAAGTGGATTTCTCTACAGTGTTACCGCGCTTCATTTCTCTCTATATCTTTTCCTTTCTGAATCCGAAAGATCTGTGTGCTGCTGCGCAAGTCAGCTGGCCCTGGAAGTTCTTAACTGAACAGGTTTACTAATTGTCACTTCCTAGTAACAGGGCCCAAATGCATTAGTAATGTGTAATGAGGCTATTGGGATAACTTTCTTCCCTGGCTGGTGTGGCTCAGTGGATTGAGTGCCAGCCTGCGAACCAAAGGGTCACTGGTTCGATTCCTAGTCAGGGCATGTGCCTGGGTTGTGCGCCAAGTCCCCAGTAAGGGGTGCTTGAGAGACAACCACGCATTGATGTTTCTCTCCCTCTCGTTCTCCCACCCTTCCCCTCTGTCTAAAAACAAATAAATAAAATCTTCAGAAGAAAAGAAAGATAACTGAGGGTCTCTGAACCATAATTAACTTACCCATAAGAAAAAAAAGGAGATAAGGTCATTTATTTTGTAAGTAAGGGGATATGTACTATTCTAATAATTTGTGTAATTTTAATAATTTATAAATACTCAATTACTTAGAAAATACTTTTTCTTGGCTAAAGGAGTCCATTCTTTCATTAAAATTATTTAAGCTTTGGTTTTTATATATTATTATTTTATTCATGATAAATCCCCTTGAAAATTGCTGTACGATCACAGTTTCAACTAATCTCTCTTTGGCTAATATCTGTTGAGGAAGATAAGTCTAGATCTTCAATATCCTCTGCCATTAATGCTGCCTCTGTTTTCCTTTTAAAAGATTGAATGAAATGTAATGGTAGACATAATTTAAAAAACAAGTCAATAATTTGCTTCTTTAACCTGTGCACGCCTTCTGGGGTGGGCTTGTGCTGAGATTCTGATCTCAGAGACAACCTCGCTCTCTGTGATGGGCCCGGGTGCTAGAGCCGTCTGCGAGCCTGGATTTATTATTGCTATAAAAAAAATCCAGGCTTACTGTTTGCACAGTATGTTGTTTTCTTTCTACTTTCAACCTTTCTATGTCCTTCTATTAAAAAAATATTTCATAAAAGAATGTGGTGGTGGTGGTGGTTGTTTTTTAACATTTTGCAGTCTTTTAGCTGGGGTAATTTGGTCTGTTTACATTTAAGTAAATGCTGATATATTTGAGCTTAAGTCTACCATTGTACTATTTATTTTTTGTTTGTTTCATGTACTTTGTATTTTGTTTTTCTCCCTGTCTTCTTTTGGAGTAGTTAAATATTTATCAATTTTTTTTATTGTTAATTATAAATTCTTTAGAAGTTCTCTCATGGCTACCATAGAGATTAAAGCACCCATCCTAGGATTATTTTACCGCGTAGGAGGTAATACAGAGCTTAGAACATTTAACTTCATCCCCTGGCCCTTGTTTCTATGCTTTTGTCAGATATATTCTTTAAAGATTTTATTTATTTATTTTTAGAAAGAGAGGAAGGGAGGGAAAAAGAGAGGGAGAGAAACATCAATGTGTGGTTGCCTCTTGCATGCCGCCAACTGGGGACCTGACCCACAACCCAGGCATGTGCCCTGACTGGGAATCGAACCAGTGACCTTCCAGGCTGGTGCTCAATCTGCTGAGCCACACCAGCCAGGTGTGGCTGTTGTCAGAAATTTTAATGTCATATATAACTTTTAATATATTTAAGTATATATAAAATATGCAAACATTTAAATATACAAATTCACAAGACTATTACTATTATTTTCTTTACTAAAACTATGCTTAAATTATAGTTTATATTCAATATTATTTTGTAGCAGTTTCCAGTGTACAGCATAGT
This sequence comes from Trachops cirrhosus, assembly GCA_028533065.1. NCBI lineage: Eukaryota > Metazoa > Chordata > Mammalia > Chiroptera > Phyllostomidae > Trachops > Trachops cirrhosus. Next base: position 172,605,499 of record CM052541.1, read on the forward strand.
GACTAGACAATCATGTACTTTGCAGAATGGGCACCCCAATAATTCTGGTGCCCACCAGGCCCCAAACATAGTTGTTATGATATTATTGACTATGTTCCCTATGCTGTACTTTGCATTTCTGTGACTCTTCTGTAACTACCAGTGTGTACTTCTCAATCCCTTCATCTTTTTCACCCAGTCCCCAACCCCATTACTATTATTTTATGTAGTTGATATTTATTTATAAGTAACAACATATGTACTGTTTCTGTTGTTCGTGCCTTCCTGCATCTCTGAGTTTCCACTTGGGATCATTTGCCTTCTGAATTATCTTTAATATTTCTTTTCATGCAACTTGCTGCTGACAAACTCTCTTAGTTTTTATCTTAAAATGTCTTTATTTCATCTTCATATTTAAAGGATATTGTCGCTGAAAATTTGAACTCTGGGTTGGCGGTTAATTTTTTACAGTACTTTGAAAATTTTCCATTGTTCTCTGGCTTCCATAACTATTTGTTGAGAAGTAGAAAGTTTAATTGTTATTTCTTTAAAGGTAATATTTCTATTTTCTCTAGTAAGTGTTAGGATATTTTTCTCTATTTTGTACCTAGAAGGTATGTGTCAGTGTGTATATTTATCTTGTCTTTTTAATAGTAATAAAACTTTTAGTTAAAATACTATTTTTCTCTTTTTATTATTGTTCAAGTACAGTTGTCTCCATTTTCCTGCTGCCACTTTCCCCCACCCCACCCACCCCCACCTCCCACCCTCAATCATTCCCCCCTTTGGCTTTGTCCATGGGTTCTTCATACATGTTCCTTGACGACCCTTATCCTGTTTTGTGTTTTGCAGTGATATTTGAATCTGAGATTTAATGTTCTTTATACACTTTGAAAAGTTCTCAGATGGTGTCTCCTTATATATTGCTTCTCTTTTCCTTGTGGGAATCCGATACTTACCTTGGACTGATCCCCAACATCCCCTAAGTCTCACATTCTCTCATACGTCTTTTCCATCCTTTTGGCTGTCTGTTTTCAGTCTGCACTTTTCTTCTAGCCTGTCTTTCAGTTTACTAATTACCTCTTTAGCTGGATTCTAATTTGCTCTTAAACTAGTCCATTGAGTTACAAATTTCAGTTATCACATTTTTCAATCCTAGAATGTTGATTTCTTTGCCAAAAATTTCCACCTAGCCATTTAATTTCTTAAACATATTATAGATTTTTTTATTGTTGTTCAATTACAGTTGTCCCCATTTCTCCACATTACTATCCCATGCCCTACCCATCCCCCACCTCCCTCATTCAATCACCACCCCCATTGTCTTTGTCCTTGAGTCCTTTATACATGTTCCTTGACTTGACCCTTCCCCTTCTTTCCTCCACATCGTCCCCACTCCCCTCTGGTTACTGTCAGTTTGTTCTTTATTTCCATGTCTCTGATTTTATTTTTCTTGATTGTTTGTTTTATTGAGTATGTTACACTAATAAGTGAGATCATATGGTATTTGTCTTTCACTGCCTGGCTTACTTCACTTAGTATAATGCTCTCCAGTTCCATCCATGTTGTAGCAAAGGGTAAGAGTTCCTTCTTTCTTTCTGCTGTGTAGTATTCCATTGTGTAAATGTACCACAGTTTTTTGATCCACTCATTTACTGATGGGAACTTAGGCTGTTTTCAGCACTTGGCTATTGTAAATTGAGCTGCTATGAACATTGGAATGCATAGGCTCTTTTGAATTGGCATTTCAGGATTCTTAGGGTATAATCCCAGCAGTGGAATTGCTGGTCAAAAGGCAGTTCCATTTCTAGTTTTTTGAGGAAATTCCATACTGTTTTCCATAGTGGCTGCACCAGTCTATATTCGCACCAACAATGCACTAGGGTCCCCTTTTCTCTACAGCCTCACCAGCACTTATTGCCTGTTGATTTGTTTATGATGGCCATTCTGATCAGTGTGAAGTGGTATCTCATTGTGGTTTTAATTTGCATCTCTCTGATGGCAAGCGATGCTGAGCATCCTTTCATATGTCCCTGCGCCCTCTGTATGTCCTCCTTGGAGAGGTGTCTATTTAGGTCCTTTGCCCATTTTTAAATTGGGTTGTTTGCCTTCCTGGAGTGGAGTCATGTGAATTCTTTGTATATTTTGGAGATCAAACCCTTGTCCAAGGTACCATTGGCAATATATTTTCCCATGCTTAGTTTTTTTTTTCTTTTTGAAGTTCATGTCTAATAATTACAATGTCTGGATCTCCTGAGGGTCTCTCTCTGTTTATTCAAAGACAAATGTCTTTTTGTTTGCCTGGTGCTTTTGATTGAGTACCAGATACTGAATGCAAGAAGTCAACATAGTAATTTGAGTCTCTGGATGATATTATCTTCCTTCAGAAAGAATTTGCTTTTGGTTCTGGTGTTTGTTTCAGCTAGGAATAGGTCCCTTAAATCTAATCAGAAAGTGAGAAATTTCAAAGCTAGCTTCAGTACTGGTGATAGTTTATCTAATTCTTTATCATCTTTACTGAAAAGGATCTCAGTTGACAGCCTGGTGTGGGTACCAGGGTTCTTCCCCTTAGTGGACCCCCAATTTAAGTTTGTTTCCTCTCTTCCCTGTGAGAACACCTAAAAGTCTTTACAGCTTGTAAGGCTTTCACTTACAACTTTCTGCTCTGCTTGCCAGCCTGAACTTGACTTTGGAACTGTCAAATGGTGTGAAAGTGGTGCCGACAACCAGGCCCGCCCCTGGATTTCCCTCCTCTCCGGGGCCTTGGCTACACAGGTGCTTACGCACTGTAGCTCCATCACGACTTCAGATGGTTGTTGTCTGATATTCTGTCTAGATATTTAATTTGATTACATCACATGAAAGTTGCTGTTTTCACATCTCAAAAGTGGTGGCGCATGGGCAATATCGTATGGCTCAAAGTTGTTCTCAGTGGGGAGGACTGGCCGAAACGAACGAACACACCACTGCTAGAAGCAGAAGTCTCCGAATCTAGGGTTAAAGTAACCAAGTGCTATGGGAGCGCTAGATGAGTACACAAAGACGACTAATACAGATATTTATATATAACATACATGTTCATCAGAGTAGTTTCCCTATGGAGTAAGAATGCTTCTCATTTTTCAGAGTCAAGTTTAGACAACTCAACGGCACTAGAAATCTTAAAGTATTAAAACAAATGATCTGTGCACCTGAAAGTATCATGACTAGGAAGCTGACCTTTAAAAAACTCACAACTCATCTTTCTCGCTTCCGTCTCTGAAGGATTGCTTATGGATGCCCAAGTGCATCAGGTTCGGGTGGTTTCTGCCCTATACTCCAACGGATCATGAATACGGTGCTTGGAAGCACCATTACATTGCTTGTGTGTCCAACTTAGACTGGCTGACGCCTAGGGAAGCCGCCGCTGTTTATGGGACCCTGAATGAACCCAAAACAGAAGATGAGGAGCTACAGGAGAGACAAAGAGAAAAGCGCCTAAGGAAAATACTGTGGGAGAAAATTGCACTGCGTAAGAGTGAGTAGCATTTTAAAACTTCTTATCTTGACCAAGTAGTGTCAAAACCAATGGATTTACATACAAATTCCCACAGAGGAGGGCAGTGCTGTTTTTCTGGAATAGCGTGTGGCTGGCATTCTCAGAAATACTCATATGTTCAGGCTAAGCTCTTTTTCTCCTCATTGTATATTTCCAGTTAATTAATAAGCAAAAAATATTTCAGATGAACTCTATAAGGTCAACTCTCAGTGCCTCCATTGCCTGTCCTAGTTTTTCTTAAATATATAAGACCAAAGATAAGGAGGCAAGAGAAGTGTGAACACAGCCTAAATAAAGAAATAGGTTCGGGACAATTCAGAAGACTTGGGGTTGATGAAAAGGAGGAGGAATAAGAGTGAGAATGTAAGCAGGAAGAGTGGCATTTTTTTAAAAGTAGAGAAGGAGTGGGGAAAAGACACTTTCAGCTAAGCCTTCTGACTCATGTGGAAAGGTGATCGGCAAAGTTGATTTGGGTTCTCCTTTTTATTTATTTATTTATTATTTTACTGACTCACCCTCAGTGAGATCATAACAAAGAGAAGTTACTTGAAGCCAAGGAGGAGGACAGAAATGGATGGGAAGCCTATAAATTAACTGGTTTCCACAAGAAAAGAGTCACTTGTTCTCTGAGCTTTGTTTCTTGACCTGAAATGACTGGAAACTTGCAGCCACAGTGCGGACAGAATAAGAAATACAAATAGAGTGTAAAAGTGGCCATAATGATTGCCGTTTGGAAGAGTGCCCTGGCGCAGCCTTGGTTTTGGTGCCTTTTATCTGTGGAGACTTGGCTGGGAGAAGCGTGCTGTAAACAGCCAAGCCGGCTGCTCTTTGTCTTCCAGAGGAGTTATTCCGTGTCCGACCCCCGTGGGTGAGCGGAACACGCTGCTCTAGATTGTTGAAATCCCAATGCCAGCCACGTCTCTCCCAGAATGTGAGGGATCGAGCGGGATTACATGAAGCTTTGGAGAAACAGCTCGTTTTGGCATCCTTAGAAGCTTTGCCCAAGCGGTAAGCAAACCTCCATCTCCTGAAGGCTCTGGACCATCCCTTGATACCAAGAATTTATTCTAGAATAATCTAGCTAACACATAGGATCTCGTAATTATAGCTGTTATCCTTGGATATAGCAAAAACAGTGGTCTTTAGCATGCTTTATGAAGGAAGAAATATATAACATCAAAATTTACATTTCAGATATTCTTAACCCTACAAGGAGGCCGTACTGTGGATACAGTATATTTTTTGCACAGTTATTGAGCAAAAATATCACTTTTTTCCAGAAATATTTTAGGGTGTAAGCATATCCAAATGGTAATGTGGGGGTGGGGTGGGGGTGGCTATGGAGAGAATGGAGAGGCCTGGAGGATTATGGAAATTTGAAATCTCTCCACTGCCCCTTTTCAAAATGTTTTTTTAATGCTTAAGTAAGCCACTACATTCATTTTAAGTGCCCCACAAAAGCTAAGTTCCAAGAGAGCTTTCTGGTATCCCACAGATGGAGGAAGAGAGGACCAGCGGGCAGCTTTGCCCCCCAACCTGCCCAGGAGACCCATTTGCCTTTGTCCCCAACTGCAGGGGGAGACTGAGGTACTGAGGCCACCTGCCTCATATACAATATATGGCTGATGGACACAGAGAACATGCAATCAAAGCTGAATTAAGAGAAGATGAGAATTTCACTTACTCCCCCCTTTTTCACTTATAGAAGAAATGTTTCTGGAAGATATTCATACCCTTTACTATCAAAGAAAAATTGGCGTGGAGTTTTTAAAAATGATGACAGCCCTTCATGTGCTTCCCCACCACACTTCATATTAATATCATCTCGGATTCCTGCACATGAGGTACAGAGCATGTTAGAAGGCCTCTCCGAATCAGGTGTTTTCATGGACACTGCAGACTGTATGATGATCTTTGGCCACCAAGTGTATGAAATGATTCATCTCCTAAAAGACAACTGGTCCTCTCTAAGTGGAAATTTACAAACACAGAACAGTTTTAAAAATGAGAACCAATAAAGATAACCATAAATCAAAAGTAGAGACAGACTCATAGGTGGAGAGCAGACTGACAGGGTTTTGGGGGGTGGGCTGAGTGGAGGGTGAAGGGATTGAGCAAAATAAAAAGAGAGAAAAACCTCAGGGATACTGATAGTACTGCCGTGGCTGCCTGGGGGGTGGGAGTGGGTGGAGGAGGGTATGGGGGTAGAAGGCGATGGATGGAGACTTGACTTGGGTGGTGAACACACAGTACAGAGTACAGATGATGTGCTGTAGAATTGTGCACCTGAAACCTGTAAAATTTTGTTAACTAGAGTCACCAAAATAAATTCAATAAAAAGGAAAGAAAGAACTCAAAAACAACAACTTATATTTTCTTCCACTCAATTTTTGTACACTTTTGTTCTTATGGATGAATTAGAAATTCCTAAAAGTTTAATTTAGTGATTAGGATGTATGAAGTGAATTAAAGCATAGCCGTTCTTTGATTATTCAGAACATTAATATAGTTCTTTAGTGTGTTCTCCTACAGTGCAAATAGCACTCAATAAAGTTCTTTCAGTATAGAAAATACCTGTTAGGTATTTGAGATTTATTAATTGCTGTGTCATAGATTTCAAAGCACTATTTAATGTCTCTTCTAACAGAAAAGTTTATTATATGGATCACTTCATGTAACATTATTAATTTAAATTAAACCATTAAAAATCTCTTGTGATCCAACTGATAGAAATATTCAACAGAGGTTTGTACTGTACATGCTTTACGAGTGAATGAATATACACACACGTTAAAAACTGCTACAAAGTATTAGCTCACTGAGAATTGTTACCTCTAAAAAGAGCACTAATATGTAATCACTGAAAGTAACATAACTTTATGAAAATAAAAGAATTACTAACTAGTTATTTTAAGATTCTCTCAGTGAATTATAAAATGCATGGTTTGATTAATTGATTGTCTATTTAAAAATTAAAATAAAAATTTTAATGAAGCAAAAAAATAAAAATAAATCATTAAAGGCCTAAACTGCCTATATTTAGTAGGTATCCAATAAATACTTACTGAATTTGTTGCACTTAATCCACAAAAGAACAAAGTGACTACAGATTATTTTAAAACTTCTTTGGAATGTCCAACGAATTAACAATATGTACCCACCACCTCTCAAAGGAATAATATCAGAAATTCTATTTTGTAGTCTGTATAATGAGGGCATCATTAAATCAAAATATACTCTTTCTATGATGAAGTCACCTATTTTAATTTTGATATGAGTAAGACAAATAAAGGAAGTACATATATATATATATTAGTACACACATAGGGACATATGTAAGTGATATCTAGTCAGTTATATTCATTAGGCTACTTAAAGTTTTCCAAAAAAATTCCTATTTGCAACAAAATGCTTTTTAAAAATTATTCTAGAGAGACAGGAAGTGAGGGAGAGAGAGGGAGAGAAACATCCATCAGTTGCCTCTTGTGTGTTCCCGAACCCAACGGGCAACCTTCCCATCTGAGAGATGATGCCTGATCAACTGAGCCACACCGGCAGGGGCCAAAATGTTTATTGTTAAGATATGAAATCACTTCTATCTTTGGGCATCTAGGGTTGGACCTTGACCACTTACAAGGGCTGACTTAGCGGGTCCACAGGAAAGCAAGATCAGAGTTCTGATCTCTACGTGGGCCACAGTTTCCCTAATGTTTGAAAATTCACCATTCTGGGCACAGAGCGTAACTGGTGACAGAGCATGGGTGAATAAACTGATATAAAATAAGTTCATTCTCCTACATATAAGTTCATTCTTCTGTATATAATACAGTGCCATAGCCACTTGACTATGAATGTGATGTGGGGGGTAAGTACAAAGGAGGGTGTAACCGAGTGGCAGTTGTCCATTCTGCTGAACTTGATCTTCAGAAGGTGGCATGAGGTTTTGTGAACCATTAATGACTTCAGTGACTTTCTGACCTGTCTGCTGCTAACCAATTAACTTTATCACAATGAAGTTTATTTGGTTGTTGAATTCAAGGAATAGTGTTTTTGATTTTTATTTAAGTGGGAAATTTTTATCAATATTTATAATTCAAAAACTCATAACTAAGAAGAAAATTAAGTCTATTTCAGAAGTCTATTGCAAAATTGAATTATCTCAATTTTATTATTTTTTGAAAGTCATAAATATGTCTCTGTGTATGGGTGGAAGGAAATAACCTAACTTTTTAATAGAATTTACCTCTGAGTGATGCACACACAAATGTATATCATTTTCTCCTCTAATAATTAGAAAAGAAATAATTTTTAAAAGCCCAGTGAAGGAGAAAGGTTATATTTCTCTTTCTATAATTTCTGAAAAAACAATAGTCTTTCCAAATGACAGAAGACATATTCATTAAATTTCTATCATTAATAGTCTCAAGTAAAGGGTTTTGGTTTTATTTTCTAGATGGTGGTGGACAGTGTCAGGGCGGGTGTCACCTCTGTGGTGTACGAACACAGCGGCATGACCTTGGAGAGCCTGCTGTACCTCATAGACAAAGCTCTGGATGGGCAGAAGGCCCAGAGTGTGGGAATATTTAGCGACGGAGATAGCAGAGAAATCAATTTACTCCAAGGTAAGGTGGGGTTGGAAAGAACAGCCAACTGATGCAGTGTCTGTCCACGTGGATGACCTTCCGGCGCTGTGTAAGTTCCCAGTTGTTCAGAAGGTTGACAACCCAGCTCTGAGTTAACCAGTCAGGAGTGGCTCTTTTTGGGCCTTCCACTGCGGTAACAAGGCTGGTCCGCGGTAGGGAATCTGCTTTGCTCAGCCTATCCATTCAAATATTAATGTCACCCCCAAACACCATCACAGATGTGCCTAGGATGATGCTTGACCAAAATTCTGGGCACCCCACTAGAGTGACACATAAAATTGACCATCACACCATTAAACAAGAACTCCCTTTTCCCTGTCTCTCAAGCCCCAAGGAATTGCTATTCCACTTTCTGCTCCTGTGAAGGTGACTATTTTAGATATCTCATATAACTGGAATCATATAGTACTTGACTTTTTGTGACTGACCTATTTCATTTTATATAATGTCTTCAAGGTTCATCCATATTGTAGCATGTAGCGAGTTTTTCTACCTTTTTTAAGGCTGAATAATATTCTACTGTATGTATATACCACACTTTCTTTATTCATTCATGGATGGGCATTATGGTTGCTTCTGCCTCTTGGCTATTGTGAATAGTGCTGTTATGAATGTGAGTATGCAAATATATCTTTTAGACTGCTTTTAATCCCTTTGGATATGTATGCAGAAGTAGAATTGCTGGATTATATGGTAGTTCTAGTTTTAATGTTTTGAGAAAATGCCATACTACATTTTCCATGGTGGCTACACCACTTTACAATCCCACCCACAGTGTACAAGGGCTCCGACTTCTTCCCATCTCACCGACGCTTGTTATTTTCTGGCTTATTTTTTAAGCAGTAGCCATCCTAATGGGTATGAGGCGATATCTATTATGGCTTTGATTTGCATTTCTCTGACAATTAGTGATGTTGAACATCTTTTTTTATGCTGGTTGCCATTTGTACATCTTTAGGGAGATGTGTGTACTCAAGTCGTTTGCCCATTTTTAATTGAATTATTTGATTTTTGTTATTGAGTTGTAGGCATTCTTTATATAGTCTGAGTATTAACCCCTTATCAGAATATGATCTGCAAATATTTTCTCCTGTTGTGAAGATTGCCTTTTACTCTGTTGATCATGTCCTTTGATGCACAAAAATGTTAAGTTTGAAGAAAGTGAAGCAATTTTAATCGCAGCAAACCAGACCTGTACACTGGTATGCACTAACAGCACTGCTTGCACTTCCAAATGGCTGTGCACAAAGGGAAGGGTCAACCGACATCGCTCACCTGTCGTGGGCCACCTTTTAAAAATTTCAGTCGTTACCTGTTTTAGGGGGAAGGAGATGGTGAATGTTTTAGAAATAAAACTGTCAGTTTCTATTCTTCCTCGCACTATAACTTGCATCCTTCTTGGCTTCTACCTAACATAGAATTGTTTCAGTTTTACTGACTTGAAATCTTCCGCCTTTGTGGGACGAGGGAGGAGAGGGACCAGGTGGCCCGGGGTCTAGCCCGCGGGGAGCTCACAAGCCGGCAGAGTGAGCACCCCCACCGCCCGCCGAACTGCCGTGTCTGGGCTGGAACTCACGTTTCAGTGAATTGTATTATTAGTCTTTGGTTCAGCCGTGCCTTATTTTTCACTTTTCTTGTTTAGTTTACCTGTGCCTGAAGCGAGTTGTATTCCACATGCGATTTTTATATCCCCCAAAGTAAAGCGCAGCTGCTATTTGGGGTTCGCCTTCGTGAGGGGTTACAGGGTGGCTGTTCCCTAAACAGTGAAGTGCCTAGCGCAGGTTTGCGCTGTGGCAGGAGGTGCGCCCCCTGCGGGGCAAGGGGGCCCGTCAGGGCTTTTTCCTGATTGCAGCTCTTTTTTTTTTTTTAAGATTTTACTTATTTATTTTTAGAGAGAGGGGGAGGGAGGGAGAAAGAGAAGGAGAGAAACATCAATGTGTGAGAGAAACATCAATCGGTTGCCTCTCATAAGTGTCACAACCAGGGCCAAACCCGCAACCCAGGCAAGTGCCCTTGACCAGGAATCGAACCAGTGACCTTTCACTTTCCAGGTTGATACCTCACCTACTGAGTCGCACCAGTCAGGGCTGATCTCCAGATGAGAAAGGTTTCCAAACTCTGCCTTTTGTTTCCTTTCATTAAAGCAACAGCGACAATAACAAAAATGACACAGAAAACTAAAGTTTCCTTCTATATAACTGCAGTATTTCCCCAAAGCTTTGGCCTTAAAAACAGCAAAAATGAAATCTCAGTCCAGTCACCTGAAGAGGACCTTCCTTTAGGTGTCTGGACCTCTCAGTGTGAAGGTGCCAACCGCCAAGCTTCTGCACGCGACTTCGTTTGCATCACCTCTGTGGGGTTTGCAAGGCTGAGTCTCCGGGACTGGTTCAGAAATCAGCCCAGACACGCGCGGGTGGGCTGAGTCATCGCACACATTCCCAGGGAGTGAGCACTGCCGTGATGTTTACCATCTCCCGGAGCATTTTTTCTGCTCCAAGTGACTTATTTTTTGATTGACAACCGTGGGAAACATTTCTCCTTTGGAAGTCGGTTGCAAAATCCCAGGACTTGACTGGCCATCGCGAGGAACCCTGTTGTGAGCCTGGTCCCTCCCACTGCTGCACGGCGGGGCAGAAACACCAGGTCCCAAACCAAGTGCGCAGTGTCCAGTAAATCCGGAGCGTGAAGGACACTAGGGCCGTGCTGGAGTCCCGTGGTACCTCTCGTGGCCTGAACAAGCTGCGGCGGAAGCAGGGATGCCCTGCAGATCTCCACCTGAGGGGCAGATGTTGGCTTTTTGAATTGTGCTTCCATTTTCACAAACTGCTAAGAGTTTCTAGTCATGAGAATGTTAGCAATCAATATGACTTTTCCATTTTCTTCCTCAGGCTATAAAATCGGTATTAAAAATTTATTGAAGCCTGAGGTGAGAGACTTCTGGGAGAAATTAGGCAGCTGTGTGGCCCCTGAAGAGGAAGGGGGTCACGTGGACCTCTTTGTGCCGCTCGGAGCATCAGGTGAGGCTTGAAAGGCAGTGGTCCTGCCCACCTTACGGTATTTTGTGAATTTGTTCAAATGATTCTGTTGCATTTACTCTTTCTTTCATTTTTGCTTTATACCTCTTCTACTCAGGCATTTAGAGGAAACAGGCTTTGGGGTTAGTGGTCCCAGTAACCTGTTCCTGCAGCAATAAGGTCACTAGTGACTAGAGCCAGCCAGGAACATTATTTCTGTTTCTTCTGGAAACACAGTGAAGTCAGGCTGCACAACACAAGGGGAAGCACCTCATCAGCACGGGAGCTATGGCTGGTCAATCTGACACAGCTTGCCCTGCTGTGTCCTGAACCAGGAATGTGTGAGCCTGAACTTGGTGACCAAGAACCTGCATTTGGATCCTGCTCGGGCCACTTTGGCTGCGTGGCCTTAGGCAAGTTTGGGAACCTCCGTTTCCTCCCGTGAGCTTTAGGATAAAACTACCTGATGTTATAGGACTTGTGAATACCAAATATAAAAAACAATTTATACAAATAAGTAAAATATAAATACTTAATATTAGAACACTAAAAACAGTGAAGTGCTATGTGAAGATGAGTGTAATTGCTGATCACTGAGGTTGCTGATATAATTTTAAGTACCTCCCTGTCTAGTAGCAGCCACTGTAATTTGAAGTTGATTTTAGTACTTGAAGGGAAATTTCAGAAACATTAAATCAAATTTGCTCTTGAGTTATCTGTTAAATAAAAGCCCTGCCTTCATGGGCTCTGGGTTTGTTTGTTTGTTTTTTACCAAGCAGAACAGGGGAAAAGGAACATGAAATTAAATTTTCTCAAACTGTTACTGATTATCCATTCTTTAGAGAACTGTGAATTTTAAAGTTCTGAATTTTCAAATTTTACTAGCAAGCTTCAACCAGGAGAAAGGATAAAAACAAAAGGAGGGAAGGGGTTTAAAGGAAAATGAAATTCAAAATTTTTACACAGTTATTACAATGATATGATCTCAATTATATAGAAAATATGCATAGAAAAATCAATAAGGAAATATAGCAAAATAGTAATAGAATCTATCTCTAGATGTGTTTTTCAAATTTTATAATTTTCAACAGTGTTTAAAAGTGTGTTACAGAGAATATGGATATTGTGATTGCATGCTTATAACCTGTGTTTGTGGGGGGGTGGTCTGTATACAGGAAAGGACATATACCAAGGTGTCGTCAATGGTTGGATAAGATGATAAGTGAGATTTCCTTCCTTTTATATTTAAATTTTTTCTTTTATCTTTTTGCCTCTATGTTCTGTAATAAACTAGTATTGCATTCTTTTATAATGAGAGCACAACAAATTTTCTAATTGGAGAAGAAAAAGAAAGACTATGGGAAAGTAAAATATTGAAAGTCAGACAATAAAGGCAAAAGAGTAAAAAATAAATAGATTTGGTGCCATAAAAACTATCTCAGTGAAACTTAGTGGCACTCAAACAACAGATTTCCCACCCCCATCCCGGGCCCTGAAACCATCCCTGAACTTCTTGTCAACGGTATTCAATTTCCACCTGGATGAACCATCATGCCCTGGTTCAGTCAGATGACCCTGGCTTCTCAGTCCAAAACTCTCTCTTCCACCGCCTCAACCATCGCTCAATAGCTGTATCGCCTCTGACATCTTGGATTTCAAGCATCTGTCTAAGTAGCGCTTCCAAATCACGAACTCAACATTCTCACTCTATCAGTTCTTTGCCTGAAGAGCTGCAGTGCACACTCCGCTCTCTCACTCTCTGCCACCATGCCTTCGTCCTTGGCTCCTTCCTCGTTAAACTTGCATTTAATCGGTCATCGTTTTCATTACTCTCTCGCAAAGACTGAACTTCTTTGTCTTTTTCCTGGCTAAATACCCACCCTTTTGGCTAAATTCCTGTGCTGGCTCAAACACTGCCACCTGCAAACTCTCTGCCCGCCTGTAGCTAAGGCAGCTGAAGGCTTCTGGGAAAGGTAATGCAACTGTTCTTACTGATCTGACTTTACTGGAAGGGCCTAAATATCAGGCCGGACTGCAGCACCGATAAAGCAATCCTACCGCATTTCCTTGGCAAATCCATCTTCCCACCCTTTGAAATAACTCTTAGTCCTTTCAGCGATGCTCTCTCTCAGCCATGGACCTCACCTTTTACTTCCCCAAGAAAACTCTATAATTTCCCTCCTGACGCCGGATCCACCACCTGCCCCGCCTCTTACCTTCATTCTCTGTCTCCCCTTCTGTTAGCTGTGGAAGAAGCTTCTCTGCTCAAGTCGAAGACCAGCAGCTCCACATGGACTCTGTAGCCACTGCTTTTCACCTTCCGACTTCACTTCTGCGCTCACATCCTCTTGTGGGGCCTCAGTTCTCTGTCTTTCCTGGATCATTCCTGTCAAACCAGGAACACCTGGAGTAGCTCCTGTCCTAAAAAAATGAGATCACAAACTTTCTCTCACCACTCACAACTGGTATCTGACTCCACCAGTGCTTCTCCAACCTCAGTGTGTCTTTGAATCACCCAGAGGTCTTGTTAAATAAAGGACGCATCGCTGGGCCCCACCCTACGGTGTCTGATTCAGTGGGTCCGGGGCTGGGCCTGAGAATTTTCATTTCTACCACGTTCCCAGGTGTTGCTGCCACTGCCGAACCAACGGCCACCCTTTGAGAACCATTGGTCTACCTTCCTCACCTGTCATTTGCTCCTCAAGCTCCTCCAAGTGGTCTCTTTTTCTCTACCGAAATTGCTTTTAGAAGAAAATAAGTGACTGCGACGTGCCCAAACCCACTGGTCCCTTCTCCATCCTCATTTTGCTTTGACTTCTCAGCAGCATTTGATGCAGATGACCACTCCTCGGAACTCTCCTTCTTCTCTTGATTTCCCTAAGACCACCTTCTCCTTGTTTTCCTCACACCTCAGTGGCAGCTTTGCCTCCTTCTGTGCTGGCCCCTCCTTCTCAGCAAGACTCCTAAATGTGCCCAGGGCTTGATCCTGGGTGCTCTCCTTTTCCAAGACCACACTTTTCCCCATGCAGTCTCATCTATTCCTGAGACTGACTTTAATCTGTATGCCAGAAACTCCCAAATTGATGCTTCCAGCTCAGGTATCTCTGAGCTGAACATTCATATCTAGCCCCTGCTCGACATCATCATACAACTGTTCAGTTGGCTTGTCTAAGAGCATCTCAGAGCTAACACATCGGGAACGAACTCGCCATTGCCGCCCCAGCACCAGCCCTCCCCTCCCCTGGATTCCCCGGTTAAGATATGGTTATTCACCCAGTTACTTCATAAGCCAGAAACCTAAAATTCATCTTCTGGGGGCATTATGTTAACAATTCTAAACAGCTTTATTAAGGTGTAGTAGACATACCACAATCTGTACATATTTAAAATGTGCAATCGGCTAAATTCTGACATGTGTCGTAGCCCGTGAAGCCATAGAACAGTCAAGATGATGAGCTTACTTCGGTCTATAGTGTCACTGAAGAGGGAGTGAGATTAATGCCGTGCTCAAGTTTGACCATCGTATTCTGTTCGGTGTTTAATGGTTTTAAACCTCTCCTTTTACACTGAGACTTCCTCTTCTGTGACTTTGGCCCAAGTATTCCAGATGTGAAAATGAGCACAAGCTCAAACCTCACGCCCTCTTCTCCAGCCTTTGGAGACAGATACTTGAAAGACAGAGACAGTTGCACAGTCCGCATAAATTCCATGTTTGGACCTCAGCACTTAGGGCTGAGCTGTGAAGTGTTGGTGACCTATTCCATGAGGGATTTGAAATGAGGACGAGAACTGCTATGGCCTTTCGTGGCCGGCTCATTAGTGCTCCTAAAGAGTGCTTACCTGTTCCATGGCAAAACCTGTGAGTAAACTAATAAAAGTATTTTGTGTGCAGAGGCAGGTGTAGAAGTTCTTTCCCAGCTGTCTCAACTAACTGGCACGTTATTTACCGCCCCCACCGGGATTGCAACTGGCTCATACCAGCACAGTAAGTGTACATGGGCGCTGACCCCCAGGGGCCAATAACGCCCACCAACTCCAGGATCACCAAAAGGCAAAGCGCGGCTACATAATACTGGTTCTGGCTGACATCAACTACCGTTCCTTCTCTGAAACTGTGTCATTTCCCATCACTCTGTCATTTGCTTAGAAAGGGGATTATGTATTGCAAATATTTGCTTCAAGCCATCATTTGTAAAAGTCAGCTGAAAACATCATTTTTAACAGTTAAACAACGATGTATAGTTGCTGATCTAGAGAAATAATACATACAAAGAACAGTTTTTAGTAAATATAATTAGTATGGTTTCATTTGGAAAAATGAATTTCAGCTATAAAGACATGATTAAGAGGATTGCTCAGGTTCCATTTCATTATGTGAGAGGAAAAACAGCCAGCGATACAACACACCTGGAAGCAAAGTTTCATTTAGATGCAAAAGCAGAAGGTATTAGATCGAAACATAACATTGGCTGACCAACAAGAGAACCAACTGCTTTGTCACAGTAACGCGAATCATTTCCCCTTTAAAACTCCCTGCCTCTTATCAAACAATATTTGGGGTGATATAGAGACGATATAAAGCATCACCTCTCTGATCCAAAATTACCTTTGAAGACGGGAAAGCTGCCACGATTGGGGAACTTGTATGGTAAATACAATAACAAAAAGCACATTGATTTAATATGGTTTTGTAACAGAAGTTACTCGTTAATTTCAGTTTATATGGCACCATCCCCAATGAGAACATATTTGGCCCTGGAGAGAGGAATCTGCCTAGCAGAGCAGAGCAGGGCACACACACTGTTTACAGAGCAAGTTTTCTTCTTCTCTCCTCCTCTGCCTCCTCTGCCCCCTGTTCATCCTCCTTCCCCCACTCTTCATAGCCTCCCTCTGGGAGAACAGTTGCAAAGATTTTCACATGGTTAGCAATAAACATGGGGTGGTGGAGAGTCAAACAAGCCTATCTATCCGTTCAGGATGGAAAATCAAATTGAACGTGGCACTGTGCCCTTCAGTAACTGATTTTCAAGGAGAAAGACTTGTGTAATCACCCGCTGGAGTCATGTAGAGATATATGTAGAGAGAGGGGGGTTCCTTAACATGTTGTAAGGAACATACAGGGTTGGCTAGGACAGGGGTGACTTTGGATGGTATGATGGGGAAATCAGGCAGAGTGGGGTTCCCTTGTGTTTTCATTTTGAGGATAAAAACATAAAATGGTATGTTCTTACTTAGATACCTGCTCTGCTTCCCCATACACAAATCCAGCAGCTATTTAATTATTTTATTTCAAATATGTCAACCCTATCTATCAAAAAGTAGATAGACATTTGATATTATTCATTGTAATCTTTTTGATTTTCTAATTTTACCTTTGAAAGCAGACTATGGGTGTTTATCTTAGCCTTCTAAGGAGAAAGGATAATAATAAGCCTGATGTAAATACAACTAAGTTGTGTGTGTGTGCGTACTATCCAGAAGAAGTAGAATGATTTCACCTGAGCTTATGTCTGCAATAATAAGAGGAGGAAATCATGTCAGTTCTTAGCGACTGGCTGGGACCACCGCAGGGAAGGGCTCCCCCCTCCATCTACTTCAGCGAATCAAAGCTGCAGACATGGTCCAGCCTCACGGACTTCCTGGAAGACACCTTGAAATCAGTAAGGAAACAGTTAAGTCCTCTCTTCAAGGAGTTACAGAAGAACGTCAGTGGCAGGATGATCGGTAAGAACTCTTGCTACTTCTGTTGCAGTCTAATTATGAAGTTTGTTTCACATCCAGGGTGAGCCCGAGTTTAGGAATGTAAAAGTTGACTCGTAAACATCGTGAGTGTTACTTTATTCCCTTTGTTTTTCATATCCTGTTTCAAGGCTAATGAATACTCATTAAGAATACGTATTAAATATTATTTAATAAATATTACCTGTAAAGACAAATAAATATATTCATCTCCATGCTGAACCAGTTCCTGGTTTCAGAGCTTACCGCCTTATTAATCCTGTGTCAGTCAATTGTTTACCCAGGCAAAACGCGCCACGTGTTTGCTCAGCCTGAGAGCCCTGTCCTTTCCCACTGCAGCTTCCTCTCGAAGCTAAGCACCTCTTAGAGCACGGCACCCATTACTTCAATGGCTCTGCAATTGTGTTCTACTTATTTTCTACCTAAAATGTGTAATTGGGTGATGGGTTCCAGAGTCCTCTGCTGAACCTGCTGGGCACGATTGAATTTATTTTCTCATTTATGCTCCACAGTCACGACCAAATTATCACAATAGAGGCTTTTGGAAGCGATGCCCTGTGTCAACTGGAACTTCACATAAATCAGTCCATTTTTTAAAATACTTTTTTTTTAATCGTATGGGCAAATGAGTTTTCCTTCTATCTTTACCTGTTCAATTTTTCCCCTTTTCATATAACTAAATAAAACACCCTATGAATCAAGTCATTATATATCTATCCCTTCCTTCCTTCCCTCCCCCAGCCTGCTCCTTATTTAACATCTGTTTACACAGTCACTCTCTACACAAGAGCTGTAACACACGAGTATGCATGCAGATATTTTGATGATATATGTGAACAATAAGAAGTAGAATGGAAGAAAATTCTTTTTATATAAATGCATGTTGCCCAATATTTTTAAATGTAAAAGATGTCTGTGTATGTATGTTAGTATATTATTTTCTATGGTCTTAAAATATTTATATTTGAGCACAAAGATAAGTGAGAGTGTGGAGGGATCTTTGGTGGGATTGTGAGTCTAAAATTTAAACTTATAAGGTTCATTTTCACATGTTCTCTCCTTATTGTCCAGTGTGTAGATTTTATTCAGCATCAGCTTTGCTGGGGTGGGTCCTTTTTATGCCCTGCACATTTAGCTGCTTTTGCTGACTTTATATTTTATCATGGTAGATAACCTTCATGGTGTAACAGAATCACAATTTTTATTGTTTGCATCTTTATCCACTAAAAAGCAACTGTGAGGACCAAGCTGTGCTCTTCTTGATCACGTCTGTTACGTAAATTGATTGCAGGACAGTTTATGTTTGACGCCATGAGCGTGACCGACACTCTGAACAACCAAGAGACCGCACGAGCTCTGGCAGATGGATTGACGGAGCTTTCAAGAGAAAATTCTGTAAGCATTTTTAAAAAATAAAGTACACTATGAAATCCCAACACTTAAATACATTTTTAGTTTGTATTTAGTATTATTTTTTAACTGAAATATCCCTCCAGGGCACAATTCCTCAGAATTTACATCAGTTTGTAAAAAGAGCACTGACAGATTCTGGGCCCCAGATCTACTAGGCACACAAGACAGACAGACAGACAGACAGGAAAATCCAGGCTATTCAAAAGTGGGCTCCATTACGCATTGTTTTCTGTCTTGGGAATCATTTCAGTCAGAAATGACTTCTTTAAAAAAACACGTGACACGTGAGTGGCTTTATATTTCACATAAACATTAATCAACAGTTAAGACAATTAATAGTAGGACAGAAAAACTGAAAAAGTGTGAAAGCAGATGGAAAAAGATGAAGGGCCCAGAGGCTAGATGAGGGGAAGGGAAAGAGAACACAGAACAGGAAGAAGCCTGGCCATCATTTCGCTGGGGACCGGCTTGGGGGACGCCTGATGAAGCATTTCCATCAGAAACAAACCTTGGATGCTCTCCCGGAAAAGTCAGTCCCCACGTGAGGACACAGTGAGCAGAGGCCCCGAGACCCTCACGAGGCCACGGGAAAGAGGACTGAGCAGCCGTGGGGCGGGGGGAGTGGACAGGAGGACGAGACTAGGGACGGCACAGACACGCTGGGTGCTGTGGAAGGGCTTTCGTCTTTCAACAGGAGGTTCTCCAGTCCGTCTCTTCCGCCGTAGTAACTTGACTTTGTGGGCGGATTCAGCCTTGTCTTTGTGTACGTTTCCCTGTTCTGTCCTGTGTCTGCTGTGGTTCCACGGTGGCTTCCTGGGCAACCACCAGGTGCCCCCAGGGTTAGGGGTTTGCTGTGGAGTCTGAGGAGTTGAGCTGGCCGTGATTTGCCTTTCCTGAAGTCTCAGGACAGGGCACTCCAGCCAACCCCAGGGCAGCTGAGGGATGAGGGCTCTGGTGAGCTTTGAATGATCAGGGAAGTTTACAGGGGTGACACTGAGACTTTGAAAGGTCCTGCACTGTCTCCCGAAATACCAAAGATGTACTAGATGTGTTTAGTGTAGGTTGAGTGCACTTACTGCCACCTCATTATTTAAAAATAACCATGGATGGAACCAAATTTGAGTGCTTTTCCCAGCCATTTAGCTGTGTAGTCCCTCTCCCAACCCGCCTTTCTCCTGAAAGATAAGATCCCTCCTGTCCTCTTCCTCATCTGGCCAAGAGACTGGTGTGTGGGCCACTTTGGTTCTGAAGACCTTGAGACCCTCCCATAAGACCTTGGCATCCGACCTGAATTATGACAGAGGGTCGAGAATCAAGAGTATACATGGCAACTGGAGTGTATGATTAACCAGAAAGTCCTGCTTACAGACTCTAGTTGAATAATCATTCCTTTGTTTGCTGGATTTATAATTAGGTAGAAAATTGAAAACTCTACTAAAAAGCATGTTTTCTTTTCTACTACAGTTTTGTTAACCTGTATTTCTGATGAAGGCTTTAAATACAATTTTGGGGGGGGGCTGGGGCTGTGGATTTTTCAGGACAAACCTCTGGAATTTTTGTCACATTTTCTGTTGAAGAAATATAGTGAAAAGAGCAAAGATTTTGAAGACAATGTTATTCTGACAAAACCGGACCCAAAGGCGATGTTCAGTTCATCCATGAAGGTAAAGTTATCGCTGCATTTTGTACCATTGCTTCGCTGAGGAGTCAGACCCATGTGCTTAAGTAATTCAGAGACAGTAATGACAATTCCACCTGGAGAGCTGCCAACTGCTCGTTTCTTCTAAGAACTTTGTTTCCTTGAATTATTATTTTTAAGTGTTTGCAGTATCACGAGTAATGTTTAAGGCACTTACAAGCATAAGCTGCACCATGTGGACGGGAATAACGCTTCTAGGGTTCAGAGGAAAGTTGGACATTTGCATTTTGCCTCTTTTTCAGTTGAGTCTTGAGATAATTTAAAGAGATTTTTTTTTCATTTACTTCCCAGGATGTGTGTGTGTGTGTGTGTGTTAAACTAAGAATTGTTCTTTTCTTAATTGAGATTCAAATTCATAAATGAGGGAAAAAAGTGGGTTTGAATTTAGTTCTTCAGGCAAAAAATAATGATTCTGTTAGTACTATATTTAGAACTTATATATTCTTTTTTTAAAAAAAGATTTAATTAATTTATTATTAGAGAGGGGAAGAGAGAAAGGGAGGGAGAGAAGCATCAGTGTGTGGTTGGCTCTCACACGCCTCCAGCTGGAGACCTGGCCCACAACCCAGGCTTGTGCCCTGAGTGGGAATCAAACCAGCGATCCTTTGCTTTGCAATGTGGTGCTCAATCCACTGAGCCACACCAGCCAGGGCAGAATCCATTATATTCTTGATTAAGTGAAATAATCAGGATCCAGGAAACATGGAAAATTGCATTGTCTTTCAGAGAGCTGACTTCTATAAAAATGTCATTTTAGAGCCATTTAATGCCCATAGAACAATCACTTACCTGTCTTGCATAATCATATAGGCTTGGGATACCAGCCCCAGCACAAACTCACCATGGAGAATGGTCGTAGGAATTTAGACTGTGAGTTCCCTTAGCAGGTAAATCACTTGTTTTCCTATAACCTGACATCCTGGAAGTCTTCCATGCAGATGGTGAAGTGCTGGGAAGGGTGACAAGAGGGCCACTAGAGGCAGCATCCCCTCTGGCCACCCCAGGTCTCTATATAATTCTTGGGGACTATTCGCCCAAAGAGTACATGTCTTTTCAGCCTGCTGCCGAACAAAACATGCATTCACTTGAATAAAATAGGGCAGAAAGTTTGAGCTTAAAGTTGCCTCAGCGCTGGAAATCAGACTTGCTAGGGTTATAGCGCCTGTCTGTGATGAAACTACAGAAAAGTGAAACTCCTTAATGCCTAGAAATCTCTTGGATGTATTTTTACTTTTTAATTGATACTTTTATTTTAAAAATCAAATTAGAAAAATATGTTAGATTCTTACTCGGTTTTCTATTATTTAGTATCAAAAGCTTATGTACGAAGCCCATAAAACAAAGCTGGGGACCCCCAGGAGGAAAAAAACCCACAGGTTAAATGTGGGTGCTGCATTAGGATGAAATAGAGAAGCTGAGTTACCACTCCACACACATGGGGGTTTATTTTAAATGAAACTAGGTATTCATCCAAAAGAAGCACACAAACCTCACAGCCTTAGGAGTGGAAAGTCATGCCTTCTGCTGAGATACTGTTTCAAAGAGCCTTCCACAGGGACTTGTCTGCCAAATCCAGGACAAGACACACACACACACACACACACACACACACACACACACGGATATACATAGGAAGAGACAGATACATCTGTCTACCTACCTGTCTGCCCATCCCCCATCTTGCTGCCCGGTCAGCAGTGACTACGGGTTTCTGTGTGCCTGCGGTGTTTACCCTAATACCACACAACCACTGTAGTGAGTCACAGCCAGAATCATCGTTGTCCCTGAGCAGGACCTGTCACTTTCACAACTATTTCTGGCCCCTGATACAGAAAGCTAAGTGTTTTCTAGGAGAAGCACCAGCAAACTAGGGTGCCTCTGGAACATGCAGTGCCTGCTCCATCCTGGAGGAAAATTTGTCATGTGGTCAATCGGACGTCGGTCTTCTATGCCATGGGGAGAGCCAAGGCAAAGGCCACCAACCCAAAGTAATTGTTTTCTTAGAAATGTGCGAAGTTTGTTGCTTCTGTTACTCCCTCTGAATTTATCCCTAAAAACAAAATAAGGAATGGTATCTGAATCTAAAAAGTCTCTAAAATTTTTAATCATTAGATACACAATATAAAATGAGAAAGCTTGATACTTTTAGGTTCAAACAAAATTACAACGCCATGTCAATTTCCTGTCCACACAGAAAACTCGATATTTAATAAAAATAGCTGCTGCTAAACCAGAGGAGAAGCAAAGCCCCAGTGCGAGCAAGCAGCTTCAAAAAGAACCAGGATGGTCTGGGGTCTGGGATTTTAACGCATGGGTGCCCGTGTGAGCCCTTACAATAGGGTGCGCTCCCAGATGACTGTGCCTCCCCTACCTAGGAGAGCCACGAGCGATTCTGCTCCGTTTTGGGTTCTCCTGATCCTGGGCCTGGCAGTTTGGGTTTAATTTTCCCTTCGAGTCTGCAACCATTCGACCTACACAACTATTGGTGTCACTGCTGATAGCTGAAGTTGCCATTTCTCAGTATACATAATCAGCGCTATTATTTATTTTGGGAGAAAAGAGTGTTCCACTCAGAGAAATTTTAAATCATTTTGTTAAAATTGAAAGTAGATGTTTTCCCCCCTAGCATAAACATAAACACATGCCAGGTTGGGATGGCCTGCCAGGAACGGGGAAGACCTGAGAAATGGCAGAAAGCGTGCAGGCTCAGGTGGGGCCTCCGGAGACTAGGGAGAAGCTGTGCGGCTGTAGTCAGGACCAGGGCCCTAACCCAGAGCCTCAGGCAGCCCTGAGGCTACAGATACAGAACAAATTAGATTTGCCTCAGTAAGGTGAAAGGAGTCTCGGTTACAAATTGATGTTTCCTTCCAGTCACACCCCTGGATATCAGGATTTGACCGTGGGTAGTTTTATCTTTGACAATGTATGGCAGCATTAACGACCATTAATCCTCCCTTATTAACTCTCAGCATAAATGTGGGACCATTGTCCTATTGGTAGAGTGGACCCAGGGTTGCTGCTAATTTATACAGAGTCCCCAAGAACAATTAACAGCCCTGGTCATGTGGTCAGGGCATTGTCCTGATATGCCAAGGTTGTGTGTTCGATCCCCGGGCAGGACACATACAGGACTCAACCAATGAATGCATCAGTAATTGGAGAAGCAAATTGATGTTTGTCTGTCTCTCTAAAACCAATAAATAAAACAATTTAAAAAAACAATTAATGGGTAAAGTGAAGAAAGAATAAGTCATATTTAAATGTGGTAACAGACAGGTCTAGAAAGGTCATGTGAATAGTTTCAGATGCATTTTAATTAGGTGATAAAAGCCGTGTGTTTTATAGAGTGTGGTGAGTTTTTTCTTCTGGCATCTTAACCTGTTTGCCCTCAACTGACAAGAGACAGCAGAGCTGAGCCAGAGGCCGGTGACCCAGGACAGTGGGATTCCCTCAGCCTGGGCGGGGCCGGGGCGGGGAATGGCGGGGCGGGGCGGGGCGGGGCAGGGGGGTGGGGTGGGGAGGCTGTGGGCTGGGAAGGGAGATGCTCCGGATTTAGTTGCTCAAGTATAATGCAGTTCAAAGGAAGCTAAAGGCTTTGTTTTTATTTTTAACATCAACTTTACAAGAGGCATCAGTCTCGTTCAGTGCTTCACTCATAGTCAGGGCTGAAGGCAGAGCCCCCGAGAGCCCCTGCGGGCGTCCCACGCCTCCTGCCTCCCAGTGATCTAATCTGCATGGACTCCCCAGGAAAGAAACGCTTTGGAAGACAATCCTCAGGACACAAAATCAAGTCTCAGCGACAGCGATCCAGATTTTGGGGTGCTGGTTCAGCTGGTAAGCCAATTATTAGATAATAAGAATTTTCCTTTTGTTTTTTCCTGACCCTCTCCCTGCCACCCTCCCTCGTGGGGGAAATAAAAACAAAACTCTTTAGCCTTTATTCTGGTTAGTTCTTATTTTTTTCTTGAAAATTCCAAGAAAAAAGTTTGGGGGGATGGGCTTCCAAATGTAATTGGAACCCAGGCCATAGCTTTTCTTTCGAATGTTTCCCGGTCAAAATGAAGTTTGAGTCAAGAGGACCGAGGTCCTTTTGATTCATCTTTCGAGTGAAAGCCATCTCTGCTACTCCGTGCTCATCTACGACGCTAGGAGGGTGTTTAAAGAAATGCACTGAAAGGTTCACACAAAGGTTCACGGATTCCAGCCGACCCCGACCGACTGACTCATGGTCCGACTTCAGATGTCGAGCAGAACCGGTAGGACAACATTCAGGGCTGGTCTCTCCGTGATGGAGGGCGCATGGAGGAGGCTGCAGTGTAAGCGCAGGCCTGGTCCGGTCCCCACGCTGATGCACAGCAGCTGCGTGTATTCCACTCCCGTCCACGTTTATGGTCATATTTCATTCTCGGGATCCTGTGATGCAGCTACTAGTAGCCACATTTTTGTAGATGAGGAAAGTCGGAAGACTTAAATGACTTCTCTAAGGCCAGATATCTGGCAGAAAGAAACTTGAACCCTGTGGGCCTGACCTCAGCCCGAGGCTCGGTGGCAGCGGAGAGCACTCTGGGGAGCGCACCTGCGGCGGGCGGCGCAGACCGCGCCCCCTGGAGTGGACGTCAGTGGGCAGCACAGCACCTCATCTGACTGTGGGCGACGACACCTGACACCGGTTTTAAGACTACAAAAAGTGTGACAACGGACACCTCAAGTCAAAATCATTATACAGGGTCCAGCAGAAGGAAGGCCTGCTTCAGTGTGGTCGGTAGGGCAATAATACGGGTGTGATAATGTAGAGTTTCAACTGAACATTTCACCTAACATGTCACATGGTGTGTTCAGTGCGCTATTGTTATGTTACAGGATCACATACTTAGGATTTTGCAATAAAAGATTTTATAATAAAGGGTGTTATTTGCGCCAGATCCTGCATATGTTGGATAGGTCCAGTAAATTTAAAAAATATGTAAATACACATAAAAACACATACACATAATATGGGCTGCAAGCTCAAGCGGGATGTAGATGTATTTTTAATTCATTAGATATATCTAAGTAGGCATCATCTATAGACCATGTGTTTGAAAGATAAAATTCACTAAGAACAGTGTGTTTATAGTATTCCAAGCAGAGAGTTTTCTAATTTTTCTCTTAAGTTACTTTTCCATTTTAATTTTAGTTCATAAACTTCTGGCTGGTTTATTTTGGGTGAAGATCACCTGGCACTATGCTTTACTACCATCATTTTATTTGGGGCAGTCTGGGGCATGCTTGGGGCTGGAGGGAAAGGGGAAATTGTGTTCTAAGAGTATTAATAATTGTAGGCTCAAATGCAAGCCCAGTAATTTCAGACATTTAAATAGTATAATTGTTTTCCATTGTAAAGGTGCTCATTTTACAACCTTTGAAAAGTACAGAAAAAAGGAAAATTGCCCATTCCCATCATGAAAACTAATTTCTCCAAAGATAAACATAGCACACATAATGATAGGGCCTACGATTTCTTTATGCCAGTTTATGATTTTCCCCTCTGTGTTAAAAAATAAGGCAGGACTCTGAATTGAGAAAACAGGACAGTTGACTGCCTAGCTACCCAGGAGAGATGGGGCCACAGTTCCCAAGTCAGGTACGTTTTCCCGAATAACGAAAGGAGAGCATGGGCTTCTGTAATCCATAACATGCCTGTGGAAGCAAATCGATAATGAGAGGGCTCACTCACTCAGCCCTTCTGTCTGTAGGATAATCAATAAAATGCTCCTGGAAAGGAAAACAAGCAAGAGTGGGCAACCCAAAGGGTTCCTCACCCACCGTGAAGGCAGGACCCTGTCTTCTCATCATTGTACAGCCATCAGCTAGCGCCCGATGCTGAGCACATATTCGATGGGCAGGCATAAAAGCCGTCTCTGCCCTCTCGGGATCCAGAATTCAAGTTCCATCTCTACTATGGCATCATGCTGGCCTGATGTGAGGGGCTATGTGCCCCTGTTGGGGACATGCGACGGTCAGCAGGGTCCTCCACAGTCCCCTATCAAGATTCCCTTCACCCCTGCACGTCACAGACCAGAGAGGGGCATCGCCGAGGGCCTGCCTGATTGCTCATTGCTTCCTTTTCTCTGTCTCCCTCGACGTTCAGGCTTTTTGAAGCTGTAAGCCAGGAAAGATTCCTTATGCATTCTCAATGCTTTTCCACAGGAGAGAAAGCTGCGGATGGACTCAGCTGCAAAGCGAACTCGAGTGGCGGGGGAGCTCTTACGGAGCGAGAGAAGATACGTGCAGATGCTGGAAATTGTGAGAGATGTTTACGTAAGACCACTGAAGGCAGCGTTGTCATCAAACAGAGCGATTCTGAGTGCCGCAAACATCCAGATCATTTTCTCTGATGTTCTGCAGATTTTAAGTCTCAATAGGTAATTCCTAAATTTGTATATTCTGACATTCTCGTTTTGCAGAGGGAAGAGCCCACACTGAACTGCACAGAGGCTCAGGCATCTCTGCCTCTCTTGGGGACCCTGAGCAGCGCACAGAAGAGAGCATTCTTGACACTGGGCTGCAGCCAGTAGTGATGATTTTTGGGGCATTACTTCTGCTTCAATTCAAAGCCATGGTACTAGCAGTGGAGTTCACTGCCAGCGGATTCTGTATTCAGTACATTGTTCATGCATAAGACAGGACAGTATGTTTAGTTGAGCAATGAGAAAGGAACCAAAGAAGCTAATGGGACTAAGTCCCTAGGATACTTTGCTTAGCGAACCCAAGGTCCACCTTAGTAATGAGTATGTGAGGGTGCACGGAGGAAAGTGATCCCTTGCCCTGGTGGTAAAGTAAGACAAAACTAAGCTTGTGCTTCTGTGCCAGAAACGCCCTAGAAGACTGGGAAGAAGTTTCTTACCCTCAGCGGGCCCCGGTTCTTACAGAATCAAGAGGCTGAAGGAGGCCTCTTCTAGTTTTCAAGGCCTGTGGTGGCTGAATGAGGGATAACCTTAGATTCACGGGGAAATGGGCCCAGTGAAGATTATCGCCATTTCAAGTGAGTCAAGCGCTCTACTCTGAGAATTGAAAGAAGCCTTCCCCGCCTGGCTGGCCGGTCCTGTGGGAATGGGAGAGTCAGAGGCAGCCTGTGGAGGCTCTGACTCAAGGAGTAAGGTGAGCAGGTGGGATCCCACCATAGCCAACCTACATCCTCACCTCCCTGCTCCTGCTGCCCGGTACTGCTCTGTACTGCTCTGCCTCAAGACAAAAGCATTTGACAAAAGCTCAGCCACAAATGACTAGGCTGAAACAGGCTGCGCGGATGACAACTGATTTATTCGTCAAGTTTACAGGTTCTTATGGACCAATCCTCCATGCGCATGCGTTTCTCATATTGCAGGCAGCTTCTAGATAACCTGACAGACAGACTCCAGGACTGGGGCCCAGCTCGCCATGTGGGAGAAATATTCATAAAGTTTGGAAGCCAGTTGAACACATATACCAACTTCTTCAACAATTACCCTGTTGTTCTGAAGACTATTGAGAAGGTAAATGATTGCGTCACCTCCAGGCATTTATTAGACCTGAGCTTGAAAGGAAGATTCGTGTGACATACAAAGCAGTAGGGTTAATAGAAAAGATTTCTTCCCCACTCTTTGCTTCCAGATCTACTCCTTCAGTTTACTGTGGACTCTGAGGATGGGGACCCTGATACTTAATTTTGTATCACTAGGAGCTAGCACAGTGCTTGACACAGCAGGGCCCAGAAACTGGTTGTTGGACTGAACTCATCCTCACACAAACTGTCAGACTCCCATCGGCTGCAGACGCCCTGTGGCTCAGTTACAGGAAAACGTTTAACAGGTAGAAGAAAGACTGTGAGCCCCGATGCCACTCTGCCACAAAGATCCACGTGACCTTGACAAGGCTGGCCCTCTCATAAAGAATAGGAATTAGTAACCCATGTTTCTTGGGATAAGGATACTCAGTCTGTGAAATTTTACTGTGAGTGAGGAATTCCTTTGTCTTACATTCTGAAGAGAGTTCATTGTGCCTTGTGCCTTGTGTACTCTGAGCAGGAATATTCGCTTCCCTCTGCATCACTCGCTGCTCTTGTTGGGATCTCTTCTGACGGCAGTAAGATCCCGCCACCTTGGGACATAGGGGCACACTTCTGCCAGTGTCCAGTGTGTCCACTTTGGCTGTGTTCCCCTGTCTGCACTGAGGTCTCTGGCCAATGCCTGACCTTGGACACCTCCCTTTATAGCACACCCCTCCCCACACCCAGAGAGTTTAACACTGCTGGATGATCTGATTATGTCTTGTGGGAAAACTGTGTGAACAAGGCAGTTTCATAGAACTGAAGCTCAAGAATGAGCTCAAGAATTGTAGTGAAGTGTCCTGTATTATCAGAAACAAATCGGTGATGAAATTTTTATAGTCACAGATACCAGTGGTGTCTTTTCACTACCATAGAGGGTACACACAAGTACTCAATACTTGTTAGCTATGAACATTATTGAAATCAATAAATATTTGATTTCTGGAAGTTAGCATTACTGGCATCTTTTAGGCATGTACCCCATGGAGAAAAATGGGTACTTCCAGGGCACTTTAAAGGTGATGAATGAATACATTTTAAAACAGATGCTAAATACGGTGGAGCACTTTTAGAACATCACAGGTGATTAGCAGCAGTATTATAAGTGAATACCATCAACAGTCTTTTACTACAAGGAAGTAACATTTACTGTGTGTCAGGCATTTTATGGACAGGATTTATTTTTCCTTCACCACAAGAATTAGGTTTGCTATCCAGGAGGAAACCGAGGCTCTGGGGCGTGAAGTAACTTAACAAGGTCCCAAAGAACTAGGGAGAATTCGGTTAGAATTCTAATTCTTCTCCAGGCTCCCTGGTTACAAAGTCTGTTTTTGCTTGTCTACCCTGTAGTCTGTTTAAGGACAGTGGGTAGGGTTAGGCCTGTGGTATAAATAAATCACTTGGTGCATCAGGGTTAGTAAGCACTGAAAATACTTTGACGAGACGCAGGCCTCGGCCTCTTGCTTTGAGTGCTTCCTAGGTCGTGTCTGCCTTGGGGAGCAGAAGGCTTTGCAGGGGGCACGCAGAGCTAAGTTTTGACAACGCAATGCTCACCTTCAGTGCAGGGAAGCCACACCAGCGTTCCGAGCATTCCTGAAGAGGCAGGATAAGACTGTCGCTACCAACATGCTGAGGTGAGTTCTGAGGGCCAGCACGGCAGAGGCACCCCGGGGGTGGGGCATTCTCTGACCCGAAAGAGACCAGGTTCCCTTCTCTATGCCTCACAGCCTGCCGGAGCTGCTCTTGTACCCATCCCGAAGATTCGAAGAATATATTCATCTTCTCTACGCTTTGAGGCTTCACACTCCTGCAGAGCACATTGACCGTGGGGACTTGACCACTGCAATTGACCAAATCAAAACATATAAAGGTTACATAGATCAGGTTGGTTGCTGACAAGAGTCTGTGTCCTTTGAAAATGTTAGTGCTTTTCTGGCACTCCAACTCACAGATCCAGAAATGCCTGTTCCTCCTGCGGTAGTCTTCAAAATCTTCCGTCTTTTCAGTGTGAAATCACTGTATTCAGAGACTTGGAGCACCTAAGGTATCTAGTTTAAGCAAACAACATGTTTTTGGATAACTATACATGTTCGATAAAATCTTTATTAATGTGAAAGTTTGAAGAAATGGGTATCTGGATTGAATTTTCTAGGGGGCTAAAAGTAAAAAAGGAAGATCCTTTGTGCCTGAAACCACTTCTTAACGTATTAGATTGCCTGCCTGGGCAACTCAGCATCGTGGAGTGCAGTACTCTCGCTCCAAAAATATCCCTCTGCTATGCATTGTCCATGGGCGTCCAGGCTGAATGTTAACCGGTAACACATTATGCCCAGAAGATGCTTTTTGAATAAGGTCTTCTCATTTGCCTCTTTGTTTAAAAACACTGGGTACATGAAATCAGATTCTTGTAAGCGCCATGAAATATTTTAAATCTATTTTTATGTATTCAAATCTCACAGTTTTATGTTGCCTAAAATTACTTTGTTTTCTAGATGAAGCAAAACATCAACACGGAAGATCAGCTGTCAGAGATACAGAGCAGCATCTGGGGGTGCCCTGTACGTATCCCAATGCACTTTCTATATATATCTCATGCTCATGGATAAACTGTCGTATCATTGGCAAAAGGAGACATCCAGGTGTCAAATCAGCAAACATCTGGTGAATGCCTGCACTGTGGCTGCTGCTGCCAAGCTCTCACGCCTCACATCCTTCTTACCTGCAAGGATGGCACAAGTGGGCCTGTCCCTTCACTTTTCTGCAGTCTCAGCTCCTTGCTCGGCACTACTTTCCACCCCAGAGGAAAGGAGCCATGTCTTCTACTGTTTTATATATCCCTGTGCATAGTACCTGGTGTAGGGCTTTGCACGCCAAGGATACCTGAGAAAATCTCACAAGTCTTCTGCTGGCTGTTACCTACAGAGTATCATCTGGTCCCACTCTGCCTTCTCTCTTACCTCCTTGCCTACCGCTTTATGAGCAAACCACGCAAATCTACTCACAGTTCTCCAGTCGTGTCGGCCTCTCCTGTGCAGTTGTGCTTTGTCCATACACTTCCTTCTCGAAAATTACCTTCCTTTCTTACTCCGCCGGATCAGCCCCCATCCCCCTTTACACATCTGGTTCCACCATCGTCTTCCTTGTAGCTTCTCCCACGCCGCCAGCTGTGGATCGCCCTTTCCCAGGTGTCCTGCAGCACCCTGGGCCTCCGTCACATTTTATTACAATCTTTTATTCGTACGACTGGGAACTCTATCGGGTGTGGGCTATGACTGACTTGTCTTCCAGGGTTTGACATACAATAGGAGCTCGGTATAGGAATTCTAAGAAATGAAATTACCAGTTGATTGGAGATGTTATGTTTATTCGGTTAAACTGGGGAAGCAAGATGGAGTTGTTCTGTCATAATTTAGACCTGCATGTTTTGATAGGGAAAGTGGAATTAATGGATTACAAAAAGCCCCAAATCGTGGAATGTACAGTCCACAGAACTTGATTCCAGGTGGCTGCTCACACTGCGTGATCAGGCGCGGCCCCATTGGTGCAGGGGCCTGACTCTTAATTTGCAACAATTCGTTCTCTTCCTTCTCTTGATATGTTGCGTATTATTCACCCACCCCCACTTTATTTTTGATACCATGAAACATTTATAAATAAAACAATTTCAGTAGTTGAAGAATTAGACAACACCCTAAAATAGAGTTTTCATGGTCAATTCTGTGGTCTTTCTAAAGAAGCCTGTTTTATAAACAATAAAAACATTGCCTTTTTCATGACCGAACTGAGTTCTACTCAACACTTACATGTTCTGGGATACAAAATGGTTCTGCAGTGGTAGTGGGGCCTTTTATTTTCTAAAAATTATGTTTCTCATGTTGTTTTTGGTTTCCTAGCCTCTATCAGAAGCACACAGATACCTGATTAGGGTCCAAGATGTAGCCCAACTTCACGGCTGCGATGAGGAAACAAGTTTCTCTTTAAGGTAAACCCCTAAATACCCTGCGGTTGTGACCATGTCTTAGTCACCCTGTACCCGGCACCCAGCTCAGTATCTGACACAGTGTAAGTTTACGACAGTCTGTGTGTTGAACTGAACATTTACACACATACCCTCCTCTGAGATAACGTAAGATGCCT
The DNA here is from genome assembly GCA_028533065.1 of Trachops cirrhosus. Classification (NCBI taxonomy): domain Eukaryota; kingdom Metazoa; phylum Chordata; class Mammalia; order Chiroptera; family Phyllostomidae; genus Trachops; species Trachops cirrhosus. The sequence continues at coordinate 172,637,228 of CM052541.1, forward strand.
TACCACCTTACTTGAATTCCAGGCAGCTACTGGGCAAAACAGGAGAAAATAAATAATCTCTGCTGACCACAAACTATAGAGAAACAGGTATTTTCTCAAGATGAGTCACTTTCCCACTGAGAGACGACCCGAGCATTGTGGGACATCACATGAAGCATCTGCTCAGCGTAAGAAAGAGAGCCCCAGCTTATTACCCTCAGACAGTCACTGTGGTCAGTGTTTAAATGGTCTCACCACAGGACCGCCGTTATACTGAGGTCTCGCCATGTCTAGTTTGCACAGTGCTCACAGGAATCTAAGTACAAAAGATGGGAGAGTGTCAGTTTCTATAAACAGCACCCACTTTTCTCCTGTAGGACAAAGATGGGCACTGTTTCTGTAAAGGGTCAGATAGTAAACGTTTCAGGACTTACTGACCAAATAATCTCTATGGCAACTACCTAACTTTGTCATCAAAGCACAAAAGCAGCTGTATAACCAATATAATAATATAACAAATACAATCTTAATTAACAACATAATACATAAACGAATGAGTCTAACTACATTCCAGAAAAACTTTATTTACAAAAACAAGCGGTGAGACCAGTCTGCTAATCTGTTTCCAGAAGTTGTTTGCCAAACAGTGTTTTCACTGAGTATTAACGGCAAAGACGACTCAATAGCAACCCAATGGAGAGGAATTAACTTCTTTCCCTTCATCCAACTCCAACAAGAGAAATAAAAATTGGTTTACCAGTTATTTCAATGAATATTTCAGTAAATGTTTCCCAAAGACACAGGACCGAGTTGAGGGGTTGTTAGAAGAAATCAGTTCTCTCACCTAATCCCCACCTAGAGTGAACCTTAAATGAAAATCAAATCCCACAATGTGCCACGTTCTTACTGTCAGTTTTTGTTATGTTTTGATCTTGCAGTTTTTGGTCAGGAGCAGTAGAAAGAGACACAATGATGGAAGGGAACTGGCTGCCCACCCGGCGATTCTAAACACACGGGTGTGGTAGGAACGCGCTAGGGGTTGCTCCACTTCCTGATTGTTAGAATTTATTTCACCTTCACAGCATATATTTAACCTTAAACACCCTCTTTTTAAGTAATTTTGAATGTCTGACTTATATAGTTTTCCTTCTCTCTGAAGAACTTCGACATTTCTTGCTAGGCAGGTCAACTGGCAATGAAGTCCCTCAATTTTTGTTTGGATGAGAAAGTCTTTTTTTTAATTGTTGATCAGTTACAGTTGCCCCAGTTTCCCCCCATTGCTCTCCCCTGCTCCGACAGCCTCCCTCCCTCAGTCAGTCCCCACCCTGTTGTCCATTACCATGGGTCCTTCACACATGTTCCTGAGAAGTCTTTTGGATAATTTTGCTGGGTACAGAATTCTAGGTTGATGGGCTTTTTCTTACAACACTTATTTCACTCCACTCTTCCCCCCACTTTCTCTCCCAGTACCTCCCTGCCTTCCTCCTCTGGCACTTCCCTCCCTCCCTCCTCCGTCTTGTATGGTTTCTGAAGAGGAGTCCAATGTAGTTCTTATCCTTGTTCCTCTATAATTAGGGCATTTTTTAAATTCTCTAGGTTCTTTCAAGATTTTACTTTTGGCTCTGACCAGTACAGCTCAGTTGGTTGGGCACATCATGGAAAACAAGAGGTCACCAGTTCAATGTCTGGTCAGGGCACCTGCCTGGGTTGCAGGTTCGATTCCCAGTCAGGTCAGGGTTTATATGAGAGGCAACCAACTGATGTTTCTCACATCGATGTTTCTCTCCCTCTCTTTCTCCCTCCCTTCCCATCTCTCTACAAATATTTAAAATCTTTGAAAAAAGATTTTATCTTTGTGTCTGATATTTTGGAGTTTGAATGTGAAAGGTCTAGGTGTATACATTAAGGTATTCATCTTACTGATACTCTCTTTTCTAGGCTTCCTGAACCTGTGATTTGCTGTCTGTCGATGATTTTGGAAAATTATCAGCTATTATTACTTCCAATATTCCTTTGACTCCTTTTTTTGAACCTGATATTCCTATTAGACATAAGTTACATCTTTTGTAATTGACCCCTATTTCTTGGGTAATGTTTTTTTCTTTTCTAGTCTTTTTTTTTTTCCTTTTGTCTTCCAGTGTGGTAAGTTTCTACTGATAAATCTCACTGTTTGTGTCCTTGGCTATGTCCAGCCTGCTGATAAGCCAATCAAAGGGCATTATTCATGTATTGTTTCTGATTTCTAAAATTTCTTAGCGTTTTTCTTTCTATTTATATTACCCATGTGTTCCTCCATGTTGTCCAGTTCTCTAATAGTGTGCTTATCATCATGCTGAAATTCCAAAGTCTCTTGTCATATCTGAGTCTGGCTTTGAGGCTTGCCTTCCTGGTCTCATGAGAGTTTCTTTGGCTCTTAGCCTGCCTTGCAACGCTTTGTTGGAAGCCAGACATGAGGTATTGGGGAAAGGAAACTGAGGTAAATAGGCATTTAGTGTAAGGTTTTATGTTTACTTGGCTGTGTGTGAGCCTGTGTTTCTCTTTGCTGTAGCTATGGTGTTAGAGGATCCAGTTTTCCCTGTTGTCCTTGGTTTTGTCTTCCCTGTTGTCACAGGGTTTTCTAAAGATCCTTTAAAGGGAATCTGAGCCTTGCTCTTCTTTTCAGCTGTAATCCCTTGTCATTCTCAAGCATCCTATTGAAGTGGTGGTAAAATATGTGGGGGAGAGGAAGAGTTCTGTAGTCCTGTGATTTGGTCTCAGATATTAGTGAGCCTGTGCCCTGGAGCCATGACCTTCACAAAAGCTCAGGATTTTTCTTTTTTTTGCCTCTAAGGTAAGACAGGAAAGTTAGAGGGAGCTGGAGTTGGGTATTTCCCTTCCCCCACTTTGTCTAGGTTCCCGTAAAAGTTTCCCTTGAGGGCAGGCCTTTGTTAAGAATAGCACATTCTGAGCATGTTTCAGAATTGTTACTTTTCTCCTCCCTATTGGGAGAAGTAAGATTTTTCTCAGATCTTCACAGAAGGAACCTGGTGGGGGTTCTGGAGGTGAAAGTGACGCAAGGGGGTAGAGGATCTCCCCAAAGCGAGGTTGGCAGGAGTCTTTAATCTTCGAACCAGTTTGGAGTCTCTAACAATTAGTCAATTCCCTTTAAATATTCTTAGGCAGTGCTGGCTCTAGGCAGAAGCTGCTTCCAGCTTCCCGTAAGCTGTACTTCTCCGTGTGCACCCGCCTCTCCAGCTTTTAGGGTAGTGGTTTTTCTTGTGACCACAACTCTTGGATGGATCTAAAGAGACTTGTTAATTCTGATTTTTTTCGTTTCTCTTTTTGTTGTGAGGATGAAAGTGATGACTTCCAAGCTCTTTACACATGCAACCAGAAGCTAGGAGTCTCAATTAGAATTTAGATGTCTGTCTTCAGTATTTCCAACAGAGTACATTTGACAATTTGAGGATAGTGAGAAAATACTAATTATTTTGCACTCTGAGTATGAGGTACACTTATATTTAAATAGACAATACATCAGCAATTTGCCAAGCAATAAATGTTAATGTAATCTTCATTAACATTTGAAATTAAGTAAATGCAAAACAGGTTTATGTTCCAAAACGTATCACAGAATATGTAGCCTGCAACCTTGTTTTCTGTCATTTTAGAAAATCACAGAAAAGCCAAGAAATGACATTCCCATGATTCCCATCAGGAATATCTACTAGAGGAAACCCTGCGTACCCCACCAACCCACATGAGCACAGGCTTCACAGTCTCCCATGTATTTTAACTCTTCTTACAATCACGTGGTGAGGAAGGCAGGCCCGGAGCCGTGTGTATGGATGGGAAATCGGTACTTACGTAAATTGTTTGAGGTTACGGAACTAACAAGTGCTGGCCTGGAATTCCAAACCAGGTCTCAGTGCTCTAACTGCTGGTTAGACCGGCAGGTGGAAAGCCGAACTGAGTCTTCCTCCTCATAAACTTCCTTCTCATAAACTCACCAACACAGCAGCAGCTGCTAAACAAGTAAGTTACTAATCAACAAGATCTGCCATAGAAAGAGCAAATAATATTTGCATTATAATTTTTAAAAAATTGGATAGAGATCAAGTCCATCAATTTAGAGCTAGGAAATTTGGAGGTATTTGTCTATGAATATAGGCCCAAGTTTTCAGTATATTCTTTCAGAATACATTATGCACCTTGGAACTTTTATCATTTTTTCAGGAACACTGACTTTCATTTATGCGACTTTAAGCTTGCTGATTTTCAGCGTGCCTTTTCCCCTTTCAGTGGGTATCCCCAAATTTACAAAAGTGAGGCCCTCAAGAGCTGGTGACTAGAGCCTTGAATCATCAAATAGAGCCACCCACTTCTCAGACCGAGTTTTCTCAAGGAAAAACCCTGCTACAACACCAAAAATGCATCTTCCTTTCAGCTCTATCCAAAGGGACCTGCAGTCATTTACCAGGGCAATTGTGCATGGAGAAGGAAAACCTAGACTTTTCAGGGACACTGCCTGAGTTGACTTTTTCTGGGGACCCCAAAAGCCACTGATTCACCTGTTGGAGTGTGAATGACGGGGGCCTCAGTTAGCTTACGGAACGGACTGTCTGTTCATGCCAAAGATTATGTTCTGAAAATCCCCTTTGAAGTTTTATGTATTTAAGTTGGGTACTTTGTCTCTTGGGCAGGCTAGTGAAGTAAACAACAAAGTACTTCTAGAATGGCGTTGAGAATCTAAACTAGAGTAGACCTGTTCCATCTTGCTGAGTCATTGAACCTATTTGTGAACAAGCAAAGGAATCCTATCCAAGCTCAGGGAAAACACTCTACCCTTAGAGCTGGGTCTCTGGAATGTGAGCAGAAGCAGTTTTCTGGAACCCTGGCAGGATCCACAGTTTCAACTTCAGCGGCTCCATCAGGTCAATGAGAATGGTGAAATTAGTTGCTTTTCCATATGTAGAGGAATTAAGATTTTTTTAGGAAAGATTCTGCTTTTTTTTATGTCTTTAGATGAAAACTGTTGGAGATCTTGGGGCCCTTTAGTAAATGACTTTTGAAATCTTTTTTTTCTTGATAAAACTCAGATTTATATGTATTTTAAATAGCACTCTAATAAGCAGATTGAAATAAAAACCTGTGTATTTTCCGCTCATGTTCTCGGCTTACAAGAGACCTTAATGCCAAACTCAATTATTGTGCCTCCTCCTTCCCTTCCCTGGCCAACCATCCACCTGGTCCAACTGGGTCACAAAACTGGAATTCTCACTCATTTACCTCTACTCTCGATGTTTTCCCTCCCAAAGGGAAAACAAACAACTATTTACCAAAGCAAATACCCGTTTCAGGGCCACTTCTTCCAAGAACCCTTGTAGGCACCCTCCTGGATAATCCACATGAAACAGCAAAGTTTCATTACAGCTTTAAAGTTTTCTAAATTGGTATGATAGAGGGAATAATTGTTCGTATCAGTCATACGGTGAAAGTACTGCCCAAAGGGGCAATGGCACGGGGGTGGGGGGAGATCTTCCGCTTGTTCACAGTGTTCTTTTACCACAGGCCACCCACCACACATGCACTTAAAAAGCACCCTCTGCCTTTCTTGCTTCCTTTCTCCTTCATCCCTGGTTCTGTCTGATCCACTGTTGTCAGAATTACTATCAACTTGATCAGAGCATTACTCCTTGCCAAGTACCAGTGTATGTGCAGCATCCCACTCCTTCCTGCCTGAGTGGCAACCAGAGATGGGAAGGGGACATGTGCAAACAAGGTGACTAGTGACTGGATGGCTGTTTCTGTCTCTCCACGCACCTAACACAACCTGCACTTCCTAACCCTCTGCAAATAGCTGAACCTGAGGTGCAGCACTCTTAAAAACGTGGAACTCCCTGATCCAGTCCTCTGCCCGGCTTACAGGTGTGGCTGTAACTACTAAGTGCCTCACTACTCAGTGTGTTCTGCATATAAGCATACCCAGCGAACTGTTAGAAATAAAGAGTCTCAAGCTACCCTTGCACTATCAAATCAGAATTTGCATTTTAACAAAAATCTCCAAGTAATTCAGATGCACATTAAAGTTTGTACTATGTACAAGTCAGAGACATTGTCGTGTGAAGTAGACTCTAAATATAAAATAGAGCAGTTTTTATGGAGAACTATCTGGAAGTCTTTGATAAAAATACATAAACCCTTTCACCAATCGATCGTACCCTTCGTGACCTTGTGATAGAAATAAGAGCACATGTAAGGAATTTGTTTACATAAGGACCAGTTGATTCCAACACTGTTCACAGTGGCAATGAAGACCAAACAACAGGAGGGGAAGGGAGGAACGAGACCCAAACCTGTGAACACAGCACCCGTCTATCAGAAGGGGACAGCCTGCCCGGGCCGGGTAGCAGTTGGCTGGAGTATGGTCCTGTGCATCAAACAGGTTGCAGGTCTGATCCCTGGTTGGGGCCCCGTACCTAGGTTGCAGGTTCGATCCCTGCTTGGGGTGTGTGTGGGAGGCAACTTACTGATGTTTCTCTCTCTCTCCCTTCCTGTCTCCAAGATCAAGGGACACATCCTCAAGTGAGGATTGTACAAAAAGGGGGCTGCCCATCCAAAGGGGGCGAGTGAATAAGTAATGCTCCATCTACACCATGAAGTATTGCTAGAAAGGCAGGATAAAGTGTGGATATTATTACCACTTTTGTAAAATAATGGCAAACTACCTATAAGTAGGGGTGTGTGTGTGTGTGCGTGCGCATGTTAAAAGTACCTGAGCAGATTAAAACAATTGGAAAGATATGTACTAGTTTGGTATCTTGGGTGACCTAAGTGGAGGTATGTGATGTCACTTTAGCATTTATTAAAACTGTATATGGATCAAAATCGACAATTTAAAAATTAAATGAAAAGTGAAGATAATAAAACAAGAGGCTTCCTTTAACAAGCTGGTAAATTGACTCCCTTCTTTAGAGTTCCTGAGGGTTGCCTGACACTTCCAAGAGAAAGTGAATTTTTTGGCCATCTTTCATCAAAACACTGAGCTTGCTTTGCTTAGCCACCCTGGTGGAGTGGGGCTCCCCAAGCTCTTCCCCAGCACATCCCTTGATGTGTGTCGAGTGCTCGCACAAGACAGCCCATTACCAGTGAACAGGGAAACCGACCTGACCTGGTTCCAACAACAGAAAGCAGGAAGATAACAGATGGGGGTGGTGGACACATTTTGCCTGCTGATACATATGCTTCCGTTTGACCATGGTCCTGGAAACCTCAGTGAAAATGAAGAGCTTCTTAACTCTAACTTTTCATACTGACGAGGTATATTAAGTTGCACACCAATTTCCCTTCCTCCAATCAAAATTAGAAATTTCCCTACCAATAGTTAAATGATTTTTATTTAAGGCACCTTGTGCCACACTGGTTCACCCAACCCTGTTACTCTTAAAAGATGAAATCAAACAAAAATTTATTTTCTCCAGATTGCCCAAACGTATCAAACGGTAATTATCAAACTTGACAGAAGTTTCAAAACACAGCGTGACTTATGTCTTAAAGGAGGAAAAGCTGAATGTTCATGTTGCCCACACTGCACATGAAATGCTCTGAAACTGCCCCTCCTTGTGTTGGTTTTAACACAGGCTCTACGAACATACCCGGGATCTCAGCCTTTTCCTCTTCAACGATGCGCTGCTTGTGTGTAGTCGGGCCACATCTCACACTCCATTCAAAAGGACTTCAAAATCGACCCACCTGTTCATTGCATCCGTGGCCCTTCACAGGCTACTTGTAGAAGATCTTCCAGATTCCAAATGTATGTATTCTTTCACTTCCGAGAGTTAAAAAACCTTTGAAAGCTATATTCTGTAATGCTCATTTACTATTAATTTAGAAAGTAGGAAAAGGATCGGAATTATAATTTGCAGTTGGCAAATAATTTCCTAATTATTCAAAAAAATTCATTAATGTAAACTTCCATCTACCTGAAGGATCAGAAGAGAATGCTGGCATTGTCAGACACGCACCCTGGACATTAGGAAGTTTCAAAATTCACAAAGGGGGGCATGGCCCCACATCACCACAAGGGCCTCTGAAGCAGTTCCACAGGAGCGCTGAGCCCTGACCTACTACTCAACACTGCTCGGGAGGTTACAGTTTTAGGCTTTTATCTGTTACTTTTGCCTTCTGTTAGGGCTGTACACTGCCTGTGGATGTTACCATTTTAGATTTTCTGTTTCCATTCTACTAGGACTAAGTGATTATTACAGATCTGACTGTACCTTTTCTTAAATTCCTAAGTTGAAAGGAGAAACGAGATCAACAGATTTGCAAAGGATGTTTAGTAACAAACATTTCATTCATAATAACCTCAATAAAAAATCATGCTACAAAAAAAAATTTGACTTAAAGTTTAACCCTACTGTGCCTATTTTTTAGTTAGTCTACACTCTACTTCCCAAGCTTAAAAGGCTCCATGTCTCTTTCTTGTACTTGTGAGGCCAGAAAACCTGAATGGAGCACTTTCATTCCAGTATTTTTCACTGTATGTAAAAGCAGGACCTGAGAAAATATTACCTAGAAAGAACTGCTTCTCATTAGCTTCAGCCCCATTTTAAATGAGCCTAAGGGGAAAAAAATGAAGACCAAGTGTGGGACTAAATATTTCCACCGAGAAGACAAAGATAAAATGGGCTAGTTACCAATATCACTCAGTATGTTGAAAAAGGTGTGACGCCCCTTAGCCAGCTATGCCCTGTGTTAAATATCGTCATGTAACCTCACAGGCAGTGGTCATTCAGCTAAGTAGTTGGCTTAGTTCTGTCACTGGCCCTCATACCAAAGTTGTCTAGTCTAGCTCCCAGCATCTCTGTAACTATTAGTGGAGACCTTCACTGGCTCCAGGTCCTTCTGGAGTGACTAAAACAAGGAGTCAAAGAACATTAAATCAGCACTGGCTAGTGAGGCTTAGTGGTTTGAGCACTGGCCTGTGAACTGAAAGGTTGCCGGTTCGATTCCCCATCAGGACACACAATCTATTTCTTTCTCTTCCTCCTTCCATTCCCCTCTATCTAAAAATATTTTAAAAAATTAAATCACCCATCATTTAGTCTTTAAATACAATTGCTAATTACAATTAATTATAATATCAAGACAGTATTATTTTCATTATATCCGAATTATTATTATATTATATATTATATCATATATTATGATAATATTATATATTATCATTATCATATCCAAATTATTCAGTCATTTTTAGGAAGTTATATTCTAAACTGGATTTGAATTCCTTTTTTAGCATTCAAAAAATTCTTAAAGAAGACTTGGGCAATTCCTGAATTTTAAAATAATTTCTCCTTTTGATTGTTACTTGCAAAGATTAATTAGTGTACCTTAAATATTTTTACAGATATCAAGAATGCATTCATTCTTCAAGGTCCAAGACATGAATGGATTTGCGCCACAGAAGCGGAGGATGACAAGTTCCTGTGGTTGTCCGCACTCCAAAATGCAATCAGAAGTGCAATCTAGAAGTGAGACTGGGCTTTTTAAAAAAATTCAGGGCTGCCAGTTCTCCCTGGCAGAAGACAACAGGCATTTTCTGTTCCAGGTTAAGTTTTGTGAGAGGATGACCTAGGATAGCCCATAAGGTTCTGCTTAACTTAGAAACTTCATCATCTATGCTCAATCATCTGAAATGTAGAATAAGAACAAGTCCACGATTTTGGACCACTTCTTTTGGTAGTTGTTTTTCACGGACAGTATTAGTTACTTGATTTACAAAACCTAAGACAGAACAAGCATACTATATATTTAAAATTTTGTTTTATGATCTAATAAAAAATAAAATCACAATGAAAAGGGTTCCTTAAATGATCAGTCTGGAGAAATATTTTAATTTGTTGGTAATTTACCAATCATCTTTAACATTTTCATGAAATAATTATTGATTTAAAAATATGTATAGAAAATATAAATGGCAATTTACTTAAAAACTTATCACATATATCCTTAATATGAATGTACTCTTCCAGATAGCATTAAAAATATAACACTATAAAGTACTAAAAAGTTTTCTGTAATTTTTAAGTGTTCTTTGGTTGTGAAATAAAATTCTTAGACTTCCAAATAAGCTTCAAATATCTATGACATTGTTAAATTAGAAGGCTGTTAAAAAAATACCTTTTTAAAAAATAAAAAAATCTAGCCAAGATACAGGAGTAGGTAGAAACGCTTCACTTCCTCGCACAATCAAAAGAAGGATAACAACCAACTTAAAAACAATAAACAACCAGAACTGCCAGAATAGCAGTCTGCACGGAACTCCGACAACCAAGGAGTTTAATATTCATCCAGACCAGCAGGAGGGGCAGAGATGGGCAGCTGGGTGGAGACGACCTGCAGCAAGGCCATGGACCACACAGGTGAGGAGGGGCTGGCTCACCAAGAAACTAAAGACTCAAAACCTCTAGCTGTAAATACTGTGGGGGTTTTGAAAGTGGAAGAAACTCCCAGTCTCACAGGAGAGTTCATTGGAAAGTGGGGCTAGAGTGGAGCAAGCAAGTGGCATTATTCCCTCTCTGATCCCTCAGCCAGACAGCGCCACAACACAGCAAAGAGAGTTGACCCGCCCTGGCAAATACCTAAGGCTCCACCCTCTAACAACTTAACAGGTGTGCCAAGGCAAAGACATATGGCCCGAATGAAAAAACATATCAAAATTCCAGAAAAAAGAGCTAAGTGACAAGGAGACAGACAACCTATCAGATGCAGAGTTCAAAGCATTGGTAATCAGGATGGTCATTGATTGAGCTCGGTCGCAAAATGAAGGAATAAACAAAGGCTATAAAAAGTGAAATAAAGGAAAAGACACAGGGAACCAACAGTTAAGGGAAGGAAACTGGGGCTCAAATCAACGATTTGGAACAAAAGGATGAAATAAACATCCAACTGGAACATAAGAAACAAGAATTCAAAAAATGAGGGGAGGCTTTGGAACCTCTGGGACAACTTTAAGCAGTCCAACATTCAAATCATAGGGCTGCCAGAAGAACAAGGGCAAGAAATTGAAAACTTATTTGAATAAATAATGAAGGAAAACTTCCCCAATCTAGTGAAGGAAACAGACTCCCAGGAAGTGCAGGAAGCCCGGAGAGTTCCAAAGAAATCGGACCCAAGGAGGAACACACCAAGGCACATCATAATTAAGTTACCCAAGATTAAAGATAAGGAATCTTAAAAGCAGCAAAAGGAAACAGTTACCTACAAATGAGTTCCCATAATACTGTTAGCTGATTTCTCAAAAGAAGGGCTGGAAAGAAATATTCGAAGTCATGAAAGGCAAGGACCAACATCCAAGATTACTCTATCTGGCAAAGCTATCATTTAGAATGGAAGGGCAGATAAAGTGCTTCCCAGATAAGGTCAAATTAAAGGAGTTCATCACTGGGCCCTTATTATATAAAATGTTAAAGGGACTCGTCTAAGAAAGAGAAGAAGATCAAAAACTATGAACAGTAAAATGACAACAAACTCAAAGCTATCAACAACTGAACCTAGAAAACAAAAACTAAGCAAACAACTAGAACAGGAACAGAATCACAGAAATGGAGATCATATGGAGGATCATATGGAGGAGATCATATGGGGGAGAAAATGGGGGCAAAGGTACAAGGAATAAGAAGCATAATTGGTAGATACAAAACAGACAGGGGGAGGTTAAGAACAGTATAGGAAATAGAGAAGCCAAAGACCTTATATGTACAACCCATGGATATGAACTAAGGCGGGGAATGCTGAAGGGTGGGGGGGATGCAGGGCAGAGGGGGGATAAAGAGGAGAAAAAAACTGGGACAACTGTAATAGCATAATTAATAAAATATACTTAAAAATAAATAAATGGAAGCCTCTACCTACCAAAACTTACCTATAATGGAATTTAGTTAAATAAAAATAAAGAAATCAAGACAAATCTATTTCAAAACAGAATCAGCAAAATACGTGTTGAGTATTTTTCTGGATCATTCTTTAAAGTCTTCGTTTAATTATTTAATAAACTGAAACCATAACCTGTTAGCTACTTGGAAACTTTAGCTGATGTATGTAGTAATAACATTTTTATTTAGATAATGGTAGATAAAAGTTATATTAATCTAGGCAGCTTCTGGTTGTCAATTTCCTTTTTGTTTCATATTCTCCTCTAACGTAGTAAAATCTATTAGTACACTACAGGATTGTGAACTAAGCTATTTTAAACATTTTCTTTTTCAACAATGAAAATATAATTTTTTTTAATTTGTAAAATTTTAAATTCTGTTAAAAACTATACAAAACTTCAAATATTGTTTTATTAGTGTAAAGTCACACTTTTGATTCTGTTAAGATATATTCACGCAGCTTTACATCTATGATCCCACAGACAGAATAAACCACTAAAGGGAATATTTGCTATTAGCAATGAATGTAAATTTACAAATTTGATCAAAATGTATATATATCATATGGTCTAAAACAAATCCTAAGACAGTATATCGTCCTGAATGGGGCACACCTCAGAAACTCTGTTAACAGGAAAAACCTGTTTACATGGTAAAAGAATGAGTGACAAGATAGCTCAAGGTAAACTAGAAATCCTAAGGAATTCCCATTTATTCTGTGACTAATTAATGTACTCTTAAGTTTTAAAACATATTATTTGAAAATAATCTCTGTAGAGACTGATGAGTATAAACTTTTAAAAGAGAGTTAAGTGCACAAATCATCCAAACATCAGTGATGTTTTCAAGTGGATGTTACTTATGTTGTTTGTGGTTCAACGCTTTTCCTTCACTTATAGGGTACAATTAAGAATAGTCTGTCTTCATAGCTATCTTATAAGTTTGCTGCTGAATTAAAATCTTACACAAGCCCTGGCTGGTATGGCTCACTGAACTGAGTGCTGGCCTGAAAACCATAGGGTCACTGGTTCGATTCCCAGTCAGGACACACACCTGGGTTGCAGGCCAGGTCCCCAGTAGGGTGTGCGTGAGAGGCAACCACACCCTCTTTCTCCCTCCTTTCCCCTAAAAATAAATAAAATCTTAAAAATATTTTAAGTCACTGGTGAACCTGATCAAATTTTGATAAGGAAAACATAGAACTGACATGGAAAACTGAAAGTATCACATTACTCCAGAAGAATGTTGATTACTGCAGAGCTTATGGTTAAAGAATGCTTTATCCGATACACCTCTTTTAAATAAAAAAATAGGAAACTCAAAGATTTTTACAGAACAAAGATGCCTTATGTGTAACATTTAGTTTACTCAGTTTTGTCTTCTTTTGCAAATATGCTTGAGACGTAAAGAGAAGCCCATTCTGTAAATCCAATCAGTGTGAAGTTTTGGCCACTTAAGTGTAAGGGACCAATACTGATGCTTTGGAATAACAAGGGTGGGCTGTGCCAACAAACACAATATACCTTCCAAAAAAAGTCATCCTGACCCTTTTATTGTTGAAATTAAAAAATAAAAGATACTTAAATACAATGGTGAACATAGAGGGCAAAACAGAATCATAAAATTTAACGTCGACTTAAGCAATGAGCTGAATGTCTGGGTCTCCAAATTGGCTTGAACCCCAAACTGCTCAAGAATGGGTATGTTCACAGTTAACGGCAATTGGCTTATAGGTGAGAGAATGGTCGGAGCTGTTCCAGTTGAACTTCCAGGGAAATTCTCTCCTCGAGAACATCCTGCAAAAGGTGAAACGCCAAGTTATGTTTCGACACATATAAAAACGAAGGCACACCTATCAATGGCTCTGCACCAAGAAAACAATTTTAATTTGTTAAGAAGATGAAGGGACAGCTATTCATTTTTTAAAAAGATAGTTCACTTTAGTAATGTTTCTCTACGTATGTAATATTAAAATATCCTTATTACATAAATCAGGATAATAAAATGTTTTTTGTTTAATAATTAGAAAAGCTAGTATTTCAAATGATGGCTACTATGCACGAAGCGTACCATCTGCAATAACTGTAAATGAGTTAGCACAGATTCGTTCTTTCTGCTGGTGATTACATCCGGTCATAGCAACTCCCACACCTCATGGTGAGTCTCAGTTTCACAAAGAATAATTTTATTTTGCAATCAGAATTTCCAGTCACTGTTGATTTTGAGCAGTCTTTTCAGACAGTCAGCAAATTCTAATTTATCTCTTTATTTCCCGCCACCCATCATACTGATAATACTGTATTTTAACCAGAACTACCTCTTCCCATTTGGAATCATACTTCCTATTTTCTATTCTTGGAGATAATGGAAAAAGTGATCTTAAAAAGGCCCCTCTACAGGTTTCTATGATTTTCTTTAGTTCTTCAGAAAAACACCCATTGACAAAATTTTCATCTGCAGTATATGGTACTAGCAGCTTGTCCTTAGTTTTGTAGTCTTCCTTTACCACAAACCAAATTTATGAATATAGAACACCATGAAATACCATCTTTGATTAAAGAATTCTACAAGAATGTCATTCATTCAACATTTATCAAATGCCTAATGCGAAACTGTGATTTATAAGAAACACACGTTTTTCATTCAGATGACCAAACTATACCTCTCATACATATTTGGTCTTTATCCATAGTTCCTGGCTCACAGCTCCCAAAAACCTTAGGAATTTCTCAAGCATTTGAGGGGTTGGGGAGAAAACGTCTTTTGTTATGTCAATAAAAATAACTTTTGGAAAGCACTTAAGGCCGTTTGCCAGGAGAACCAACCAAGTGATTAGAAGGCTGGAATTTTCATTCCCACCCCTGGACTGAAGGTAGAATCAACAGCCAATGGCCCATGACTTAATCAACCACGCCTATCTGAAGCTTCCGCAAAAACCCCAGAGAACAGTATTTGGAGAACCTCTGGACTGGTGGGCACATGGAGATGTGGGGAAGAGTGCCGCCTGGAGAGGGCACGGAAACCCTGCATCCCCATCCCACAAACCTTGTCCTATGCACCTTTTCCACCTTCCTGAGATATACAACCTTTTAGAATCCAGTGTTCTAGTTAGGGGTGTATTTCTCTGTGTTCCATTTACCTTTCTAGCAAATTAATTGACTAAAGAGTGGGCCAGTTGGTCAGAAGTGCTGGTAACAACGTGGGCTTGTGATTGGCATTATTGAGGGGGAGGGGTGTCACTGGAGTCCCATCTATACCAGGTTGGTCAGAAACTCTTAACCTATGGAATGGAATGTTATCTCCAGGTAGATAGTGTCAGAATTGTTTGTTGGTGTGGGGGACCCCCTCCCAATGTTGGAAGTGGGTCTGAGAACCTGAAAGATCTAACATAAGCTAGATTTAGGGGATAAAGAAAGGTGGTTGCAAGTTTACCTAGGAGAATTTCAGTTTACCTCTGATGTCCTAGCCTAAGTACTAACACATCCCTCCCTCTCTTATTTCAAAAGTTTATTGGTTTGGATATAAATTATATGGTCACCCTAAACAGAAATGATTGTAATTTACTCTCAATGAGTTCAGTTTAGCTAATAGGGCAGAAACAAATGTGCCACAGATAGTAACTCCAGGAGACTGTGATAAATGCTGGATGTGAACAAAATGTTACAGAAATGAACTAACTCTGTAGTCATTTCATATTTCTGCAAATTCATTTCCACTCATCTTTGTGGTTTACAACCTTGCTACTCAGAGTGGGGGCCAACCGTCTAGCAGCATCTCCAATACCTGAAAACCTATTAGAAATGCAGAATTCTCAGGGTCCTACATGTTGAAGTTGAGAACCACTGGTTTATAAGACATGAATGCTTAATGATATTAAGCCATAAATGATCCTAGCTGTTAATTTTTATTTATAGGGATCAAAAGAAGTCATGGCTAGGGTAAGAAAAACAAGCCCATGCCTCTCAAGTACAGAAACACACATTAGCCCTGAGCTCCACTTCTATTTAAGGCTTGCTGGTCTTGTCTTTTCCACAAGCGAGAGGATCTAAACTGCCTACATCCCTCTTCTTTAGATCTGTTTAAGTCCCATGAATAGAATCTGAGTTACCTTTGATGAAAGGATAAGCTGAAAACACTCAGATACTCTCAGAGGAAGAGCGCAGAGAGAGCTATGTAAAGTTAGGAACACTGTAAGAACAGCAATGCCCTATAAGGCAGTCATATCAGAGCTGAGTATAAGAAACTCCTTTTAATATTAAAAGACTCAAAGGTATATAAAACATTTTAGACACGTATTTCTCTTGCTACAGGCAAAGTTTCATACTAGTGTAGGAACTGCTGGATCACCTCTAAGTTCCAGTTCAACTCTGAGAACTGAGTCCACGCAACTTCCCAAATATTCGGAAACTCCATTACCTTTAATTGTTGCTGCAATTCACTGTTCAGTCTGGCCAAAACTGTGTTCGTTTCCTTATTGCGTCTAATTGATGCCTGAATAGCTTTCTTATCTTTCCCCACAGACCTGAGGAAATGAAGAGGGCAAAAAAAATAAATAACCAACCTTCATCTCTTATCTTTAAATTCTCTCCCTTCATCCCTGATCCACCCCTAAAGACTTCATTTATTTTTAGGGAGGGGAAAGGATGGAGAAAGAGAGGGAGAGAAACACTGGTGTTACAGAGAAACACCAACTGGCTGCCTCTTGTGTGTGCCCCAACCAGGGACTGAACCCTCAACCCAGGCCTGTGCCCCGACTAGCAATCGAACTGGCGACCATTCGCTTTGCAGGACGACGCCCAACCACCTGGCCACACCAGTCAGGGCCCTGATCGCTAAACTAGAAAGCAGAGGGAGCACCTTTGGCCTTATTAGTATAGCTTAACCTTACTTAGTTTCAATGGTCAACCAAAGGTATCTAAGCTTCAGAAGCTTGATTATTGTTGTTACTGTTTTAACTACTCTTCTTCTATAGAGTCACCTGGGTTTAAGTTAGTCTAGAGCAGGCACTGGCAAACTTTTTTGGTAAATGGTCAGATAGTAAATATTTTAGGCTTTGAAGGCCACAGGATTTCCACTGTATATTCTCATTTTTTCTTTTCTCTCTCTTTCTCTCTTTTCCTTTCTCTCTCCTCTTTTTATAAAAATGTAAAAGCCATCGTTCGTGGGACTTACAAAAACAGACCATGGGCTGAATTTGGCCCATGGGACCTAGTCTACCAATTCCTGGTCTAAAACAACTATAGTTAAAGTAGCAGTGTTACTCTACACTTAATTTTTAAAAAGTCTGCTTCAAGGGTTTTCAATAGGGTACTAAAATGGAACTGGAATTGAATTCAATAAAAGAAGGAAAAAGTGGAAAGATTATTCTACTTACTCATAAATGAGAAAACTCTCAAAGATCAAAAATTAAGAACTTCTCTTCAACTAAAGAACTAGTCCGACACAATTTCTTTCTGGTTGATATTTTTAATTGCCGTGCTTTTTAAAAAAATACTTAAGATTAATTTATTTTTAGAGAGAGAGGATGGAAGGGAGAAAGTGAGGGACAGAAATATTCATCGGTTACCTCTCATATGCCCCCCAACCAGGGACCTGGCCCGTAACCCAGGCTTGTACCCTGACTAGGAATCGAACTGGAGACCTTTAAGGTTTATGGGATGACTCCCAACACACTGAGCCACACCAGTCAGGGCTTAACTGCTGTGCTTTTTGTTCCCAGTAATTAAATGTGTTTAGGAATAGCTTTGATTACCTAGGAATAGAAGGCTGTGATGCAAGAACACCAGCTAAGACACCTGTCTTTTGTGTATGTTCATCAACGTCTGGCCTTAACTCATCTTCTGATTTTAATCTTCTTCGAACGGGTTTGGGTGGTGGAGCAAGAGGTGTTGTACCTTTGCTCTAGAAGACAAGAATTCCATTAATAACGAGCATTTCCTAAAGACACTCATGGTTGATCAAAACTCTGCCAACATCACTTGCTTTCCTTAAGCCACTTGTTCTCCAAAAATTAAGTCATTTTTCCTACTTTAAAACCATTTGCAATTTGTAGCAACACAACAAGAAAGGATATTCCTACTTGACATCGCAATTGTGAATGTACCCATTAGACAATTTTTAAAGGGTAAGTAGCAGCTCCTTGTGAGCTGAATCTGACTCAGACCTGTAATACTCACAGATTTAACATAATGATGATACAAGCTCATATACACCTGTTCAATAAACATAAAAGGGAGTCTCCAGAAATGTGCACCCATTATCACCACAGAATTTCCTACTCAAAAATACTAAACTGTATCACCTTAATGAAGAAAGCAATTTATAAAGAAGTGAAAAGCCAGGCATTGTTAAAAAAACAAAAACCCTTCACTAAGGTGCACAGTAATTTTAACTCCTGAAAATGAATGGACATTTTGTTGGAAACTGTGAATCTGCCTTCGACAGAATCAAATATAGTATTTAGTATTTATCATAACCCGATTTGACCTGTTAATAAATGGAGAGACTCAATTACCATCTCTTACCACATCTATTTTTAATTTGTTGCCATGACCTGAAAAAAATTAACTCTTAAAAAACACCACAGAACTACTAATATAGCAAACAACAAAGTGTCCAGAAAGTAGAATTTAACCACTTTCAGAAACCAATGCTATTTTAATAACTATTAGGAATGTCTGGATGAAAATAGAAAAAAAATTAGCAAAATGTGGGTAGTGTACTGATATCTGTAACTTACTTGGAAGTGCAAACAAAAGACGAGGAGGATTGACACAGATCAGTGACTTTCAATCCGCGTACTGGAAGAACTGTTAAAACACGCAACACCTGACTATGTAGTCAGGGGCACTGTCCTCTCTTCCCTGAGATCAAGGGGTGTCCAACTCACTTTCACCAGGGCCACATCAGCCTTGAGGTTGCCTTCAAAGGGCTGAATATAATTTTAGGACTGTATAAATGTAACTACTCCTTCACTAGGGGCAAGGAGCTCGGCACTGCCGCGGGGTAGAAACAAGGTGCCAGGCCGGATAAAACAAGGTGGAGGGCCGGATTTGGCCTGCAGGCCTTGTGTTTGCCACCTGTGCCTTCGATGGCCAAATAAAAAAAATGACAGCCAACACAATAGCCGTCCAGTGTGAATAAATCAAAATTACGCCTACTTTTTTTTTTTGGTCAGACTGGCAAAAAATGTATTTTTTGGTGTGCCACAGAATTGTAGTGTTTTAGCTTATGTTGTGCCATGAGATGAAAAAGGCTGAAAATTGCTGATATAAATTAATATAAGAATAGAGAAATATGCAGAAAGCAAGTATGATAAAATATTAATGGTACAATAAAGGTGTAGGTTTATGGATTAAAATGTTAAATTCTTTCAACTTTTCTGTATGTTTAAAAATTTTCATACAATGTGAGAGAAAAAATTATCCCTAAAACAGTTAAAGACGCACAGAATATAACATTAACCTTAGAGGGTTGATAATTTTTCCCTATTATACTTAAAAAAACTCTGAACTTCCAAAAAGGAAGTTCTACTATATGTACTGAGATGACTTTAAAACCACATAAATTTTGATGACCTGTGGCATGCACTAATATAGATGACAGACTACCATCTACCATTTTTAACAGGCAGAGAGGCAGCAGAATGAGTTACACGATCTCTAACTTTATTTCTAAGGTATCTGTCATCTTTAAAATCTTAAAAAGTAAAAATGATTTCCTGTAACATTCGGCACATACAAAATGGCCAATATTCTGAAAGACTTTTTGCATACCACATTGGCGGGAGCACTAGCAGCTGTCTTTTCTTCAATTTTACTATCTGTTTTGGCAACTCGAAGAGAACTTGCAGGATCAGAAGCTTTTTCAACCTAGAGATGAATACACAATATTACTAATTATATACAAGTAATATATAATTATGCATAAATATGTCATACATCAGAGTAAAATGTTAAGAAACTATTCCTTGTGACAATGAGGAATCTGAGATGAAGATGGAAGGAATTTGAGAAAACCCTGTAAAATGAAGGGCAGAGAGGAGGGCAGGTCATAGACCTGAGGGCGGGAGGGGATGCATCCACCCCAGGGGCACAAGTACCAGTACCCAGCGCACACCAATACTTCCCCTCAGGTTCTCCCCTGCCTTCCTGAGGTGCGGTCCACACTGAGTGGCCCCACGGTGAGACAGAAGGTTACAGGTTTGAAGAAGTGGCTAGTGGAAAATTTTCTGTGGATCAGATCTATAAGAAACCTTTAGCAATGATGCCAGTCAAATAATCATGGATTTTGGGATCTGTCAGAAAGGCTCGACAAGTTGGGACAATCAGAACCAAGGTTTTAGAATTCCTCTGGTCCCTCCAATTCCGCATTTGTCTTTAGTGAGGTCAGGGAACCCTAGAGAAGTTCTTGCCTCCAGAACTAAACAGAGTCTTCTGCAACACTGTCTGCAAAGATGTAATCTGTAAATCTGTCTAACTACAGTGACTTACTCTCGTACTGTACAAACTGAGTGTAGCTGTGGTAACCAGTGCCTGTTGCTACATGGAAATCTTCACCAGGTCACACAGTCAGAAGCTCAGCATTAACATGCAACCCAGGGGACTGCTTTAGCCAGGACCAGGCGGTTGTGTCTTTTCACACAACAGCTACTCCCACCCAGATTCTGATTCTTACTAAGCATTACACTGCAACTAGCAGATTTCTAAGGCCAGTGAAAAAATCGAGAAGCAAGGCCCTGGGGAATATAAATCCTCTCAAGGAAGCAGCAGCAGGTATTTTGCTTGCTGATGTTCACTCTAATATGTGCTCCTTTAGAGGCTCCTCTGTTTACAGACAGGCTATGAATATGATGTGGAAAGAGATTCCCTGTAGCAAATTAGATGAGCAATTAAAAACTAACCGGCAAGACTTCTGGATGTTTCTCAGCTTCATCTTCTTGTTCTTCGTTTACATTTGATGCAGCAAATACTTCAAATTGGCTGAAATCTGCAAAATTTGGTTGTTCCGGTATCTGCTGAGGTGAGGTACTGGTGTGAGTTATTAGGCTGTCAGCATCCACGGGCCGATGCACTACGGGACCAGGGGCCTACGCGGTGGTTTGGAACAGAGGGACAAACATTTTAATGGTGTAGCAGTCACTAAGGGGATTCTTTTTCTTTGAAAATATTATCATGAAAATGCTCTGTTTTATTATCTGTAAATTCAGCAAGGTGAGCTACAGTGATATTAAGCTCTAAAAAACCCAGAAGCGAAATGCTAAGACACTAAAAAAAAAAAAATTAGATAACAAAACCCCAATAAAAGAGATACTTTTACAAAACTATTATCGCAAAGAAAGTGCATAAGGAGGGAGGAAGGTCTGGCCCTACTCTCTGATTCTCTATTTTTTTTTAATTGGACTACTGCTTAACAGATTGTTCTTTAAACAAGTTATTTTTTTAAATGTTTCATTATATTTCTAAAACGGTTATTTCTAAAGTGTGAAAACCAGTGCACTAATGGTTCCTCCAGCACTTCAGTGTACTTCCCTTCAATTTGTCCTCCACTCCTTTGCCAGACCAATCCTGCAATTCTCATCGGAAAATACATTTGCTGAGTATCTCCTTTTGGCCACGCACTATGGCTGTAACAAACAAGTAAGGTCCATGCCCTAACAGAGCTGACAGTCCTCTGCAGGAGGAGGCACAGGTTAACAAGGTATTAAAACAGAGTGTGAGAAGTTTTATGACAAAGGAAGTATAAGATGCTATTGGAATAAATCAGAATTCTCTTCCTTGGTTACCCTTTAAAAAATTTCCATCTCTAAGAAAACTTCTATCCTCCCTAGAATGACATGTAGGAGAGGCTCTGCCCCTTCCCGACCTCTTCAGTTCCCTTTTCCATCACTGCAGCTGTACTGACCTAATTTGATGTTCCTTGAAGAACATGCCAGACTTACCTCACACCTCTGTGGCTTTGTGGGTACCATTCCATCTGATTGGAATGCCCTCTGCAAAAGGACTGTCACTTTATTTTTCCAGTCTCTGCTTAAGTCTTACTTCCTTCACTTTACTTAACCTTTTCAATGTGACCCCTAACTACTAACTAGTAAAGGTGTAGCAAAGCATTTCATAAATACATCTACGGTTACACTTATAATTGTTGTTATTATAGTTCTGTCTTCCCCACTAGACTGGTTCTTGAGTCGAGAGAGAAACTCATTGGGTTTTATAGATTAACCCCAGTAAAAATACATCTGCAAATGTGCTGGCACTTTAGATGAAATAAACACTGGAATATTCAAATTTCAGTTTATGATTAAGAAACCATCTTTTTAACCGAAAACACCCAACTTTAAGATTCTAAAAAAAAATCAACCAAATTCATTTATGTAAAGGTAGTCAGTCACATAAACTAACAGCTATAATCCAGTATCTGCCCAGGCACATAATAGTTTTGTGCGGATTGAAACAATTTCACACCGGTGGGATGCAGAGGCCACCTACTACTTCCTTTACTGATGCGGCAACACATCCAGACAGTTGCAGTGAGGTCACTGTGAACTACTGCTGGACCCAGCAGAGATAGACATCTCGGATCTCCCGATCCTTTGTTCTGTCCACTAAATCCTCCTGTGTCAAGACACTATCATTTGGGTCACTACGAAGCTTCTTTCAAAAAAAAAAACAAAACAAACTCAAATCTTTACTGGAATTATCTTTCAAAATAAGACTTATCTTCTCTGAATTAACTGCTCAGAAGGAATGACAACTAGGCAATTTCGCATCTTCAACATAATTCTAGAACAGAATCCAATACCTAACAGACAGACCGACCGTGAGGACTGGAATGACTGATGCTGAGTAATGAGCACGCTGAGGAATACCTGTGAGGGCTGTGGTCTGGGAGGCACTGCAGGAGGATGGGCAACAACTCCGGCCTGTTGTTGTCCTGCGTGGATATACAAGTCTTCATTTTAGTAAAGATAAAATTACTTCGCTAGTAGAGCAGGTTGAATGAATATGATCAAATGATACAGATTTCTAAGACTGTCTGGTAAGTACCGGAAGGCATACATTGTCTTACACAACTGTCGAGGTGTGACCTAGCGGCCAGATCACGGGGCCTTTCCTCAGACCTCACATCTCTTGTCCGGTTGTCTGGCCCTGTTCCTGCAATACCATGCAGTCTTGGTGTTCTCCCCACATTCTGTCTGATCTTTAGCCATCAAATATGAGGACTTCCAATTTTCTTTTAATTAATACTTTGCTCTATAGTTTCTATGTAGATGATTTTCAAACCATACATCAATCTCTCCTAGCCCACAAATCCAGTGGCCTGCTGATCATCATTCCTTATCATTCCTCATCATTCCAAACTCATCATGTCCAAACAGGACATCCTCTCCCAGTGTCCCAACTTTTCTATTTTGATCAACACAATAATAATGACCAGTTACATAAAAATTAAAATCTCAGAGTAAGTTATGACTCCCCTCTCTCCTTTGTTAGCTAACTTAAGACCTATTAGCTTTCCCTCCTTGATATCACCACATCATGCTTTTAAAATCTCTTGTGGCGTCTCTCAGGTTCCCATCTTCATCACTTGAATTCAAACACATTTTCGACAGTCATTAAGAAAAAAATCACTTCTCGTGATACTTTTTAAATTTGAATTTTTCCTTCAGATAAATATTTAAAAAGACATACTGAGAATATGTCGTGTGTCCTTATTAACTCTAAACTCAAATGATTACACGTTTTATGGCTCTCTACCCCCTACCTGTGGTGACTGCAAAGGTCCGATTCATGTCTAAAGATGACGATCGAGAATGAGAGGGCTGTGGCCTTGGAGGGGGAGGTGGCGGTGCGGGGTTATCAGGTGACGTTCCTGAATGAGACCTGCAAAGTTCATCGCATTACAGTCGGTCATGCTACTGATATTGAAGCTTTTTTCTTTTTAAGCATTCAAATTGGACTAAGCGGCAAAGGATATTTTCTCGAGTAGGTATACAAGCATTATAATGAATAAGGACAGCACTATTTACGATGTGCATTAAACAAGTGGTTATTTAATGTGGCAAATAATCTTTTTATAAGGTATAATTTTACATTTAACAAAATTTCAAAAAATCTGAAAAGGTTAATTATTAACAAGAATTCAAGGTAGACTGAAAAACTAGTATGATGTTTTCCCATTCAATTAAAGGTACTATGTATTAATCTAAAATATTTATTTTTAAACATGAGAAGTTCTAGTTTCAGATAAGGATAGTTTTCAACTTATTTAAAGTTTGGAGTTCGGAAAATCGAGGTAGAATTTGGCCCAACTACCTGCGGTTCCCATGCCTGTGTTGCCACCAGCCATACCATTTTAGAGGCGACTATACTTACGCTCAACTCGCGCTAGAGATGCACTTATTTGCTACCAAAATGTTCTATATTCTGAAAAGAGTCTCATGGACTCTGGCAATCTGATCCTCACTTATAGGGATAAAAAGCAGAATAAAATCCAAGAGGACTGAGAATTTTAAGAAACATAGGAAAACTATATGAAGGAGCAGCCTTTTGACTCCTAGCTCTTCGGCGATTCTGTATTACTAGTCTCTTTCTATATCCTTCAGGTGTGTGGCAAAAGGTACCATATATACGAAATAAGAGGAGAAAGATGCTTCTGTCCTATAGGGTTTTTTTGTGGATGGTAGAGCCCTTGCACACAAACCCTTGCCATCCTCACCCGATCCACATCCTTCTAGTTTGTGCCTGAAAAATTATACATAATGCAGATCTTCCGGTCGGTAGGTAGCCCAACACTAGGCTGGGGTTCTGGATAGCTTTTAAAACACGGAAGTCTTCTGGTGATTGCCCTAAGGCTATAAAAGGAAATCTGCACATGTATTACTTAAACAGGCTCTCATGCTTTACCTAAAAAAGGACTACCAGTATTAAACTGCTATTGCAAAGAAGTTATAAGCCCTTCTTTTTTTTTAGATTTTATTTATTTTTAGAGAGAGTGGAAGGGAGGGAGAATGAGATGGAGAGAAACATCAATGTGTGGTTGCCTCTCACACATCGCCTACCGGGGACCTGGCCTGCAACCCAAGCATGTGCCCGGACTGGGAACTGAACCAGCAACCCTTTGGTTCACAGGCCCACACTCAATTCACTGAGCTATAGCAGCCAGGCAGAAGTTATCAGTCCTTAAATCTTCCACAGAATGCCATGAGACAATAAGGGTTTCATTTGTTTTCTGTTCAAGTTGGAAAAAATCAAAATTATTTCTCTTTTACATAAATTAATAGGTAATCTAACAGCTTTCAGTGAAGCAAAGAAGTAAAGAACAGAGAAAAATACATAATTTATACTTGGTCCTAAATCATTTTAAATATTAAAATGTAACAAGATATTTTAATATGTTTTTTATTGACAGAAATACTGACCTTTGACGAGTTACATTGTTCCCGATCTGTTCTGGGTCTGAAGTAAAAGAGTCTGAACTACTGTAACCATCTGCTGATAAATGGAATATATCCTACTTAATAATAATAATTTCTTCACTTTCACTCTATGTGCCTCAAACAAATATAACTGAATAATTGTTTCAAAGCAGAGATATTCAAAGACTGGCTAACAGGTTAACAGTTCATCCCAGTATTACTATAAAAAATTAAATGTAAATTAAGTAATGGCCTTTTTATACAATAAAATACTATGCATACAGATTAAGTTACAAACCAGAAAAGTTAACACTTAATAACAGAAATATTCAGAATAAGTCACATGAGAGGGGGTCAAAAAACAGTACATACATTACCATTTTTCTCCAGGGTGTTAACCATCTGCTAGGATATGAGTTTCTAACCCCGCCTTTCCTCTTATCTCCCCTACAAAATGTAAGCTCCACAAAGGCACAGACTTGTTTATGTTACTGCTGAACCCCCAGTGCCTAGAGCAGAGCCTGGCACACAGGCTGAATAACTACACACTGGTATACACAATTCCCTGTGAAACTGGGAGAGAAAGAAAGGAGCTAGTGGGACGGGGCCAAGGGATTAAATGGCTGTTGGAGAGGAGCAGCAAACAGGAGGCCTGCCTTGAAGCAGGTTCAGGCAACATCGGGGAGCCACTGACTCATGTAGTGGGTAGGGTGTTAAGAAAGGTGTCTATTGTCTACCTTATTCAGTGAAGACGGTGTTAAATGGCTATACATTTGCATCATTTAGGCTCTAAATCCAGACTTAGTAAACTTCTAACAGAAGATGTAATGTTATCTTTCACTTACCTACAGTATTTCCAGAAGCAAATTTCACTGATGAATTTATCTTATTTTCTTCTGAGAGGTCAGATGGTTTCACAAGTAATGGACTAGTGGGATTGGTATGATCTAGTAGAGAATAGGTAAAAATACAAGATATAGGTATCTGAATTAATAAATTTATAAACCCCAGAGCCCATGATAAAACTTCATTTAGATATTACAAAGAAGCAGCAGATAAACCCATGGGATATAAGACAAAATACTTTTTTTTTACACAAAATACTACTTTAATTAAAAACAAGTCTCTTTATATAGATAAATGTTTTCTGACATAATAGAAGATATTTTATAAAAAAGTCAATTTGCATGTTCATACTTTGTTAATTTTATCCCTTTAGGGTAATTACTTGAACAAAATTTTGATTATTTCATGGTACCAGTTTGGCATTTTTAATACAAATTCTGTAACACAAATGGCTGTAAATAAGTAATTTATTATGCTGTCTTATAGGAAATACATTTACCTTTGAGAAATCCTAACTATAAAACATTTAATCTAAAATGAAGAAAAAATTCAAGAGTTTAAGCAAAACAATTTCAAAGCCAAAATTTAACATATGATTCTTCAGTTACAATTTTAACATACTTTAAATGAAAATTCACAAAAGTGATCATAAAAACAGAGAGTCAGAAATGGCACATTTTTCCAAATGTCCTTATTTAAAAGTTTTATAATTCAAACTAAAAAATTTCCTTTTATAAATTGTAACATAACTTAAAATATACATATAAATATGCACACATATAACTGTAGAAAGTACTGTGTTGAAAAAATTAGGATTTATGAGAGAAATCTGAACACTGACAGAATAATTACTTGTGTATTTTAGGTGATGCTAATGTAAAACACAACCTGCTAACCTAAAATACAGCCCAGCCAGCTTCCTTACCATTGCCAGTTCGTTTCAGTTCCATCTCCTGCATGTGGATTTTGCTTGGAGTCATCCGAATGGGAACGGGATGAACAATAGCAGTATCCTAGAGACAAAAGAGGGAATACAGAATTTGTATTAAAAATGCTAAGCTGATACAATGAAATAATCAAAATTAACAAAACTTTTAAAAATGGTGGCTAGAGTCTCTCATTCACACTAAAGCAAGCATGAAAATTAATTTAAATTAAAAGTTATAGAATTATATGTAAAAAAAATCAAATTCACTCTACATGACTAACAATTTGATTTCTTTGATAAAACACATTTTAACTTCTGAATGATTAATTGATGGACTGCATAAAACATGACCTTATAAAAATACAATTTAAGACAGTATTCAAAGGCAAAGTATGAAATGATCTGATAAAATCATACAAGTCTGAACCTCTCAGGTTAAAGTAAACTGAAGTATTTCATGAGAATCCAAAATCAAATAACAGACTAAACTCATTTCCAGAAAACTGATCAAGAAAATCTGACACTTCCTTTTTTATGTATAAAACAAAGTTAATGAGATGCCTGCTATAATTGTAATTGTAGGCATAATACATACTTTTATAGATTAGTCCTATATAATTCTGAAACTTTGCATACAACTTCCACCCGAAAATCCATTTGTTTAAAAGAGAGATCAGTAAGACTCCTATTCAAAGATTCTAATACTTTCCTTAAATCTTTTCAAGACTGTAATACACCTGATATTCCTAAACTTCGTGAGTGGCAAGCCTTGTTAGAAAAGTAAAGAAACTGGTAGAAGAGACTTTTGAAAAGAATGAAAGAGTAAGGCAAGGAAGAGTGGATAAACACAAATGGTAGCCTCTCAGAAAGGAAAGGAAAAGAGAAAGGTGCACCCGGGAACACAGGCAAGCCTGACCCTGGGAGCTGAGACTCGCAGCGGAGGGACCAGACGGAGCTCAAGCATTTGGCTTACTGGGAACACACCAGCTGACCAACACTGCGGAGGGGGCTCAGATCCCTATACGAGAAGTCGGTTTGTATGTGTGCTGCTGCGAAAAACTGAACATGAGATCCTTAAAGTTCATGTATCTAGTAATAAGACAAGTTTATACTTTAGTATAAAGGACAACAACTTTTCATGTTTCAGCTGAACACTGTCCTGACAACAGTACTGAGTAACACTAAGTCTCTGCTAGAGAAAGTTAAGTTCCAGCACAGCATTTCTTGTTGAAGAGCTCTCCTTGGCTTAGTCTCATAGTCTCTAAATTCAAACAGTTCATAACAAATTAATTTTTTATTGCAATTATACTGATAAATCCACTCATAGTAAGTTCCTGCCTCTGTACCACTAAGATTCTGGACAGGGTTCATGTATTATCCAATTAAGCTGAACTCTAAAATTATAGTTATCAAGATGAATATTACAGATGGATGAAAGTTTAGATTCCTCACATAATAATGAGTCACTCATAGGAAAGTATTTATAACAATACACTTAAAATGTTGTTATGGTTATAAAAACATGGCTTTAGAAATAATTACCAATTTTTTAACTTACAATTTTAATAGCAGAAATAACTGCTATGAAAATCAGAATTTTATGTTATAATGCAAGATTAAAAGAGAAAGAAGTGATAGTTTGTGACACAGTAAGTTCTTATTCCAACCTCCTACTCCCCAAGACTAGAAAAAAACAAGCAAGGAAAATTTATTAGATGCTTTAACTTATAGCATATATTTGATATATAGTCTGTGTATACTTATAAAATCAAACTTATAAAGCTTGCACCAGATAGAAATATTAAATAGCCTTTTCATATATTTCTAGTACAATAAATGGAAGTACAATAATGACTCCAAGAAAAGAAAATTGTAAATGTGCTATTCATTCTCCCAAATAATTTAAGTTTCTATAGCAGCAAAGCAATTATGTACTGCATACTTCACCCATACATCAATGGGCTGCTATGGGGCTGTAATAGCTTTAGTCCAATAGCTTTGGATCCTGACATTAGCAGAAAAAGGTAATTCCTTGAAGACCGGGCACCAGCTTATCAGAAGCTCGTGTGATCTTACAAATGACAGTCACACAGGATAGAGAGCTCTGACTTTAAGCATTTCAACATCCAAATGAAGAACCATGAATGCTTATAAGCCTCTGAGTCCTGAGTCACAAGATTTCAAAGTAATAATACTTTCTCTGCTCCAAATTAGCATCCCCAAATTTAAAGACAGAGAAGAAAGTATAAGACTGCCTGGCAGCTTCTCCCCACTTTCTTCTATTTAAATAACCCAAAGCCTTTAGGAAACCCATTCCTAATCACTCATGGCACATTTGTATCATCTATTTGGGCATCTGATTTTATACAATTTAGTACTTTATTGAATATTATACTAATGTTCAAATATCTGTATTTTTCTACTCCCTTTATATCCTGTCATCCTGTCCAAATCCAGCCCTGCCTACTTTCTGTCCCTTTGTCACTGAATTAGTCCAGGTGCTCTTCATCTCTCTTTTGATCCCATCAATCTTTCACATTACTGCCAAGCGACCTCCCCAGCTTCCTGTTCCTCGCCCCCATTCTTGTAGCCTACAGTGTCTATGAGATTAAACTCTGGTTCTTGGACTAACATACAACGATCTTCCTGGTCTGGTTCCAACTACATCGGTCAGTCCCCATCATTCCCCAACCCCCACATGTCTACCTTCCATTTTCACCACACTGAATTTGATCCTGCTCATGATATTCTCTCTGCTCTGAATGCTCTTGTTCTTCTGGTAACTCATTAACAACTCAGCACAAAACTCTTCTGTAGAAACCTTTCGGGCTGAGTTGGTCCATGGTTCTCTGCCCACAGTTTTGTCCATAGCCATAGATGATAACTATGACAATCAATTACATTACAAAAATCAAGCTTATAATAACTAACCTGTGGTCTACTTAAGACTGCAACTTTGTTTTTGACATCTTTGTATTCCTAGAAAATATCACAGGCACCTAGAAAGGGGCTCCACCAAACCAGGTGAGTTGGCTGGGCATAATCAATGATCAAAACTCACTTCCTTTTCATACCCTGAATTGCTCGGAAGTTCTGCAACACTCAAGATCAGGCATACACCATGGAGAAGACTAGTGCATTAAATTTCTCCTCAGTCTAGAATTCTCTTGCAGAGGCAGATTCCACCAGAGGAAATTAACTGACAAGCAGTTCAACAAAAGTGAGCAAGCTTCTGCAAATGAAATATCAAAAACTCAATTTCACCACAATTCTGGGAGCCTAATGATTAACTATCTCAGTTTGCATGTTAGGTCACTGGGCTGTGGGATAGCTGTCTCCAAGTGCTACAGACAAGTTTAGAGCTTTTCAAAGACTTTCATTTTATTGAGCAAGTGGCTAATTATCAATTTTAGCTTTAAAAATGTTCCATTAAATATTTCCAACACTGTAATGGTTGTCAAATTCACATTAGAACTACAGTTGTTTTGTTTTTTTTCTCCAAGGTGATTTTTTTCTAATCTGAATGGACCTTACCTACAATCCTTATTTACATAAACCTTGCAAAAGATCATTTGGGATTGTAGTTACTGGGTGTGTGTGTACAGGCAGTATGTCGGGGAGATATTAAATGAAGGTTAAGAAATTCAGGCCCTCAGTGGGAACAGGGCATTCTCCTAACTGAAAGTTTAAAGAGAAGTTACTAGTTGGGGAACAAAGTTTAGATATAAGTTTGCCACCATAAAAGAAAAGTGTTTCTAGGTTCCAGATTATAAATATTTAAAACTGGCAACTCTATGAAATTCAGAGGTCTAAATTTAAGTTTAAAATGTTGATTAAACACTTTAAAAATCTCTAGAGCCTCCAGCCACACTAGAGATACCAAAATATTAAACCATAGTATTTTAAACACTAAAATTCATAAATTTGGTTATTACCACAAATTTATAAGAACATCACTATTATTAAGCCAAATTATTTCCCTGCATTTCCTGCCTGTCATGAGTTACCTTGTTTTGTCCCTGAATTCTACATTTTATATTTAATGCTCTTTCCTGACCTGACAAAAAATCCTAACACTGTGAATAATTATTTTAATTATTTCTTAAGGGTTAGAGAATGGAATTTCTTTATTGCTACAGCAAACCTTCTTTCTCAAATAAAAATACTTTAATGGAGTACTTTAAATAAAGCTATCTTTACTGTGTAAGTAGGAGGTCAGAATAATATGGAGAAATGAAACAGAGAGCACTAATAAGTTATTGTAAGATTTTCTTTTAGCTTACACAACCTGTCACTTCCCAAAAGACCTTAATTATAGCTAATAAGTAGCAAAAATCGTGTTTCTTTTTTATTTCTCCTTAATTTTTCTGTTTAAAATGGAAGATTAATGAATGCCCTCAAAGAAGCAGAAAAAGCAAAAGGCACAGATGACCTACATATTAATTGACTCTTAAATTGTTAATAAATTATAAAACACATTAAAAACTTCTATACATTATCTGTTTGAATTCAATTCAACATCATCTTCTATATTTCACATATAAATTCTTTAAAATTATAAAGCACACCAAAGATCCATTAAACTGTTGATGTACTATATTACTTTAAATGCCCCTTTCTCAAACATTAAACAACAAGACCATTTTAATTAATAAATGCTGGCTGTCTTTGAAGAAACATCTAAAAAGAATGTATTGTGTCACTTTCTCCCTATCTTTCAACTGAACTCATTTTTAAATCCTTCTTCCCTTCCTACTGCCTCTTCTTTTTGAAAGTGCTTATTAGCATGTTCTTCTCTTTAAAAGAAAAAAAATAAAACAAAAAACAGGAGTGAACAGTGAGAAAAATATTACTAGCTAAGGTCTTGAAGTTTTCAAATAACTTGGGATAGGTGAGGTATATATGAAATTAAATCTAAGGGAATAGAATTTATTTTTGAAATCAGGATGTGAACTTTGTAGCATTTTTCAAAGCAACACAGTGAACCACAGGAAGACAAGACAGGCTCCTTTGCACAATGGGAATCTTTGACTAACAACTCCATTGTTCTACTGAACTCGATTCTCTTTTAACAGAACTCAACACACAATTTAAGTCAAAGCCATACCATCTGGACTATAAAAGATGACACTGTATATTTACATACATAGTACGTATTACACGATGTGTAAGCATACAGATAAAATAGTATTTACTAAGTGTCACTACACTAAACAGTATGTTTAATAACACATACACTCAATTAGTAAATGAAAACAAGTCAAATAAGTCAACTGTCACAAAATGTTTCTTTAGACACATGTACCAGATTTTAAAAACATACAGTTTTCTCTCACCAAAATAAC
This sequence comes from Trachops cirrhosus, assembly GCA_028533065.1. Lineage (NCBI taxonomy): Eukaryota > Metazoa > Chordata > Mammalia > Chiroptera > Phyllostomidae > Trachops > Trachops cirrhosus. The sequence continues at coordinate 172,669,661 of CM052541.1, forward strand.
TAGAAAATACAAACAATGGTTAAAAAAAAATGTTCTTTCAATCATTAGGCACACAAAAATTGAAAAGCCTATCACTATTTCCCTCTAAGCACTCCACTGAATCATGCATAGCTAAAAACCATAATGAATGGAAATTTGGGTTAATAAAATTAATTTCAAACAAGCAAGCTAAGTGATTGACTTACAGGATCAGCTGGTGCAATGTTAGAATCAAATTGGGTCAGAGTTTGTGAGCTTGAAGAGCGTTCGCTAAATGTCTCCCACTGCTGAACAGACAGAGGAGAGACAAGTCAGCACGATGAGAAAGGTGGAGTAAAGGTCACTGGAGAAGGTTGAGCAAAGTAATTCAGAGGTTGCACTGCAAGTTGTGTTTCATAGGCCTGACAAAGTTCCATAATTTCTAATTTTCCATAAGCATTTTATACTCTTCTATGCTGCGTCATCTTGTGATGTAAGGTGAGCGGCTTCACAATCAAATGTATAGTAACAATTTATTGCAATCTCTATGAAGAGATTCAAAACCTTACAGAATTCAAACTCCAAACCTAATATAGGAACCGAGTCTAAGTGGTATAAATGGCAACAATGTAAAAATATAAAGGGGTGTGTTAACTAGACAAAGAATAACTTCAAATCCTCCTTTTAAAATTTAAATGTTAATGTACTGATTTGGTAATGTTAGAGCATCTGAAGTACCAAACTCTTGGTCAAAACAAAGCAAGTCAGTGTGACTTGCCAGTGCGACCCCTGAAAGATGATTCTATTATGTACGTGCACATTATTTTGTACCTATGTATACTTAGTAAAATATAATTGAGATAAAATGCAAAGATTTCTGGAATTAAAATATGTTTGAGCTTATGTCAATCTGTAGCAAGTCAACCTCTGCAATCAGCACTAGGAACAGGACCATGCCAGACCAAAAGACAGAACTGCCAATCAGGCACCGCCCCCCATGCTGGGAAAATCAGAATGCGGCCACAATGAGAGCAAATCAAGCATCTGGGTATGTGTTACATATATAAAATATGTATTTTGATATGAAATACTACTCTTCTAAAAGAGGTACACAAATATCATACCTCAAAATAGGTGGAGTAATAAGCCAATATTAATTTTAGTAAATTCCATTTGTTTTAAAGATCTTGGCAATAAAATAGCATAGAATTTTTATATCAGAATTACATTAAAATTTGATTAAGAATTATCAGTTGTTCTCTGAAGAGGGAAAAACATCTACACATATACAATATGTACAAACAAATGTTTACACACAGACACACCTACCCCATTCATCAAAATCCTTTTTATAATTCAGTATGGAAAAGTATTCATTTTTATGCTTCAAAGTTCGACTCATTTAAAATAATGATATTTAATTTGAGAAGACTTGTAGAAATTATATTTAGCAAATTAATGTATTGATAAACTATTTACAAAAATGGCTAATACATAATTCAACAACTTTGCCTATATAATAGTTTAAACTCATAAGAATTAAGATATATAAAGATATACTGATGAGTTCAAAGTGTTCCTTAAATAAAGAGAGCTCACAATAATTCATTTTTATCATGGGATGTCACTTCACAGAAGCGACTTACCAATATCTGTTGTTACAGTTTCTTTAACAATTATTGTTGCATGTGTGCAGAAGGAATATTTAAAATACTGATGATGTAACTGTGGAGAAACGTTTAGATGTAGATTTTTGCCAAAAAGAAGGCATTTATTTATTTATTTGGTTGCAAGAAGCTTTACTTGGTTTCACAAGACTGTATGGAAGCTACCTGGAGAGCAGAATGACACTTTTATCTTTATAATGTTAGTATGACGGTTAAGAACACAGGCTCTCGAACTGGACTACCGGAATCCTAGTCCTGCTGTACAACTTTAAGCACGTTATCTAATCAACCTGTGCTTCATTTCACCATCTGTGACTTGAAATTAAGAATACCTATGTCATAGGATTGTTGTGAGGAAGTAGAGTTCATATATGTAAAGAGCTTCTGAACAGAACTGGCCCATCAGAAGTGCTCCGAAAATGTTAAGGATTATTATTAGTGTTGTTGTTATTATTATTAGTGCTATCCTCTACAGTGCCTCATCCATATTCACATGCTGAATAAATATCTGTTGAAAGAATCATTAGTGCTTTGTGGCAGAAAAGTATTAAAATGTCTCAAAGTCAGTGTTAGTTTTATTAACATTTTGATTTTCCACACAGAGTAAAAAGAAAAATTACTATGACATTTATAACCTTATTACTGAGTACTACAAAATGAAACTTGTAGTACTATCTAAAAGAAAAAGTACAACTGCTTAAATCAGAACATGGACAGGACTTCCATTCCTAGTCTTTAACAATCAGGCACAATTGTATTTAGAATGAATATGGGCTTTAAAATTGAGATGCTTCAGAAACAGTTGCTTTATTTACGACCTGGTATTAACAAGAAAACTACTCTTAATCGGATACTGTTTTTTAAAAAAATGAGCTAAAATAGCCGCTTCTGAAACAGTGACCCTACCCTCTGTAAAACCTCTTTCCTAGTAAATTCTTTCCTCCCTCTAGGAAAGGGTTAATCTCCTCTGTCTAGGAAATCTCTTATGTACATGGTTTTGCATCCGACAGTATGACAAGTGGTACATTCTATCTCAGGAACAGGTGTCTGTAACTGTCACACAGCAGCAGCAAGTACTTCCACCTGCCAGTTACTTCTGTTTTCAACTGTCCAAAATGAACCACTGTCTCTTTAACCCAGCAGTACTTTTCTGGCTTTAAAAGACACGGAAAACATAGAAGTTTAGAATTTCCTGAAAGCCAACAAACTTAAATTTGTCGCACTACCTAAAAATGATACAAAAAATGTAAGAAAAAAGTAACCTGTTCATAAAGGAAACTGCTCTAACAGGCTAGAACAGCTATTTTTTAACTAAAGTTCTGCAGAGCACTAAGGTTCATTAACACAGGGGCCTCAGGCCCATTCCCTTATTCTAATCTGAGTGGCCCTACTTCTATTGCTTTACATAATGCAGTTGCAAAGCAATGAGGAGGAGGGGGATTGCAACTGTCTCAAATTGTGTTTGGTCTTATATGTAACATATCTTTTAACCACTGCATTTAACAGGGTTAAATGTGACTTTGTATTAAATAAAACTAAGTTATTATAAAGAGCCTGGGTTGAAGAAAACACTTTTTTCATATGCAAAGGCTCATTAGTGACTACTTGCAACATCACAATGCTAAGATTCCAAATGTGCTATCACATACCTTCCCCACAGGAACGAGCAGGCAGTGTGACACAGCGGGTATGGCAGTTGACTGCATGTCAAAGAACTTGTGTTGAAAACTTAGCTCTTGTCCCTCCATAGCTCTGAGGGATCTTGGCCTTTTTGACTGTCAACAGCACGTGCCTGCCCCATCTAACTCATAGGAATTTGGCAGGAGTGAGTGGTAGAAACCAAATGACAGTATATGTGTGAAAAAGTACTTTGCAAACCTCAGAGTCACATAATTACAAACATTTATCACAGTCCTATTTTATATGTTCTCTTAACTATGCTGAAAGGGCTAGATGCTGAAATCACTGTTTGGAACATCTTACCTTAACAAAGTTAATGTTACTGAAAGGAAAGGGAAGCTTTGCTAACCTCACTGCTCTGATTCATCTCCGGCCAAGTCTGGTTGAGTGACGGCATGGATGGTGACTTGCTTGGAGGTGCTTCTGCAGGAGAGCCTGAATAACCTACCTCACCTGTCTGATCCCCAACATCTGCAATTTAAAAATAGAGAAATTCTCTATTAATAATGTATTTTAGTTTAGGAATATTACTTATAAAAATAAAATGAAGACTATGACTAGTAGTTTATAATCTGAAATTTCATTCATATTCCTAAAATAAATATTTTTTTTTAACAATCAGACGAGATAGTACTTATTCTTGCTATTTATTGTCTACCTGAAACCACAGCTTTCCATAAACATAAATTCTAGTTAGGAATAAATAGAAAAAAGAGAGTTATACATAATAATAATAATACAATAGCAACCATGCTTTGAATCATTTTCTGATAGTAGGGATGAACTTGTACCAGTTCCCAAAGTGTATTTCATGGAATATTAATTAGTGAGGTACTTTAAAAAATTAGGTCAATCCCTGACCGGCACGGCTTAGTTGGCTGGGTATCATTTCAGCAAAGGGAAAGGTCATCGGTTTGATTCCAGGTCAGGGCACATGCCTGTGCTGTGGGTTTGGTCCATGATCAGGGGGCATATGAGAAGCAACCGATCATGTTTCTCTCACTTTCTCCCTCTCTTCCCTACTCTCTAGAAATAAATAAATGAAATCTTTTCAAAAAGTAGGTTCAAGAAGTTTTTTTTCTGTTCAAATAAATTTGGGGATACTGTAATTCCCTGCGGGAACACCCCCATGAACAATTTCTGTATCAAAGACTTGTAATGTCCTAGAGCAAATGAACGATTTAAATCAGTTTTCCCCAAACACAAACCTTTTTTATCAAATAAAATCCCTTGATATTCTCTTGGAATATACTTTGGGAACCACTAATTTACACCACATTTTCTCCATGAGCATCCCGTTACCAAAAAGCATCACATTGCAGGGCGGAGAGTGGGAGAGGAAGAGTCCCGGGCATGAGCAAAAAGCAGTCCATGAGCCCACACGAAGCGAACTTTTATCACTGGGCTCCCTGGCACTTACAGCCTTCATGAGAAAACTACAAACCTGTGACACAATTTCAAAGGGGTTTTTAAAGTGTTATGTGATAGCATACTCTACTTTTAATTGGTTAAGCTTTAATTTAGAGTATTTCTTAAATTCCATTTTAAAAATGACGAATTTCAATGGTAATTCTCATTCCAATTTTCCAGAGTTTTATATGGCTTTGAATATAATCCATGTGAAAAGCACATTAACAGCCAAATTAATGGGCCAAATCTATTTAGAATCTGTATTAAAACACCATTCCACCATCTGTCACTATCTTCACTGTTTGACCATGGGCAAGTTGAATGAAATAGCACCAGAGTTTCTCCATCAGAACAAAAGACACTGCCATTAAATGTTCGCACCCATATAATAACCTATTAGTATACAGGTTTTAACCTTTCAATCTATTCTTAAGTAAATTCTTCACATTTTATTGCCCAACACAGAACCTAATACATACTGGGCAAGCAAATATTTATCGAATGAGTTGCTTTTTGTGTTCTTTTTCATTAAATTCCTTCTCCTTTACCAAAACTAGAACCAAAACTAACTACTGATATTTTGAAAAGGTATTCAATTTCTCTATGCCCTATTCTGTTACATGAGTATCTCAAAATATTGGGTTAGCCAAAAAGTTCATTTAGCTTTTTCCGTATGATGGCACTGGTAGTGCTTAGCTGTCTTTAACTTCATTCGAAACAATTTTGTTAGACTGTGATAGGACAGTTGTCATGTCAGTGTGCATTTAAAAAAATCAAAATTGGTGAATTTTTGTGTAGCCATTGTAAAACTGAAGATGGAAGAAACTACCCAACATTTTTGGTCTGCAAGTCCTTATTATTTCAAAAAATGCAAACAATGAAACACAAAAAAAGATTTGCACAGTATATGAAGAAGATGCTGTGACTGATCAAACATGTCAAAAGTGGTCTTCAAAGTTTCTCGGTACTACTGAAATTTTGGCCGAATAATCCTTTGCTGTGGGACCATCTCATGCACTGCAGCATGCTTGGCAGCACCCCCGGCCTTTAACCAGTAAAGGTCAACAGCAGGAGATAGCGCACATACTCAGAATATCCAAATCAATAAAGTTATTGGTGAAAAAGAAAAATGTCTTTTCACCTAAGTTTCTTGCAGAAAAAACGAAGTGGACTTTGTGGCCAACTCAACACTTCCCTTTTACTTACCCAGACATTATTTCTGTACAGTTATATCACACTGCAAGTTCTTTTTCCTTCTTCCATTTTTTAAATGCAAGTTCTAATATGCAGTCCAGCATCATATTTTGTGAAGTTTTGTTTTTGTAAGATCAGAAACTGTTGCTATTTTGTTCTTAATCCTATCCCTTTCTCAATAAAAGTGTCAGAATAGTGTAGAAACAAGAGGCAGACAGGCTTCAGAGAATGTTGTATGAAGACCACTTAAGTCAAAGCTCTTAGAGAAAAACTAATGAAAAAAATAGAGGCAGCAAATTCCTCATGAGAATAGCTTCTTATGGTTTTTAACGTGAACAAAAATTATGAACTTTCTTCTGTGACAACAAAGAGAAAGGAAGTTCAGGAAAGGAGGGTGACGGCCACAAATTCTGACAGTTTATGGAAACTCTGTTAAAAGGATGGTGAACGGAGACGTGTCTTTAAGAGATCCACCAAGCAGGTGTTAAAGAAAAAAACCTGTCTGTAGTCAGACTGCATTACTTAAGTTACAAATGTCATCTTAGGGCAAACTGGGACCCTGGTCTGGCTTTCTACACCTCCATTCTCATGTCAGTCTTCTACCGGCAATTTAGAGCCAGACTGGACCCTACGCCCACACCTCAGGGCAGTTATAATTTGGGACAGATTCCAGGAACCTCTGCGATTCACTGGCATAAAGCTGTAGTGAGTCCAGCCTCTTGAAGTATAATTATACTTCGTAAATATTCCAACAAAGTCATTTTCCTAGAGTAGCAGTTCTCAAACTGTGGACCATGGACTCCAGGGAATCCTCATGACTCTTTTAGGGCATCTGAAAAGTCAAAAAGATTTTTGCAACAACAACAACAACAACAACAACAACAACAACAACAACACTATTTTCCTGTGTTGGCATTTGAACTAACAGTGCAAAAACAACGGTGAGTAAAACTGTTGACTTATTAACAAGAAACAAGGCAGTGGCACCAAAATATAAAGGGTGGGGAAAAAGTAGGTTTATAGTCACAACTACATGAAACAGAGTTTATTCTTGTACTATTATTATTTTTTTTACATACAAAAAACTGGAACCTACTTTTGTCCCATCCTGTAATAGTCACTGTGTTCTTCCCCCACACATTCCAGTTAAAATAAATAAACAACTAAGCATGGGAATATCACTGAAAAATGTTCATAACTAAGCTGTAAAATTATTTTTATTAAATCTCAGTCCTGGAAACACATCTTTTTAATACTCTGTGTAGCAAAACGGGAAGTAAAATAAATATTTGCAAGTTTATATAATGGAATTCCAAAGTAATGGGGAGGTGATATAGTATATATATTCCATGTATATTATACATATGTATGGCTGTTATCATAGCACAATGATCATCTCAAGGGAAAGTACTTGTGTTGTCCAGCTGTCAGCTGAACGGACCGCTTTTTCCATGCAACATGATTTTTCTTTAAAGAACAGCTGATAAACTCTAATTATTCAGACTTGATGTAGGCATTTTCTCAAAAATGAATTAAGTGAGCCTGTCACTTCAAGAAAACAACTGTCTTCAGTATTTTAACTAATGAAAAACTTTGAGCTTTTAAGAGAAAATTAGAATTTTGGTAAATGTGCATCCATATCCACAAGCTCAAGAGATTCACAGTATTTAAAGATTTCTTTGCTCAAATAGGCTATAGAATTAACAAACACTCTTTTTAAATATTTTATAATAAAGTATTCCAACATTGGAAAGATCTGTATAACTCAATATTTACAAATCATCAATTATATTATAAAATCATGCACGGGTAAAAGATTCATTCAGAGCACATTCACAGTGTAAGACAGATCTATGGATTTTAAAGTAACAGTACAAGTAACTCACTAAGATGGTTTCAGCTTTTTGCACTGCAATTAATGTTTAAGAAATCACCATTTGTGACATTTGGTGTAGTACCAAAGAATATCCACAATTATCTAGAAACCGTCCTAACTTTCACCATGTAAGACCAGCCTTTCTTCATGCCCTGGGGACTGGCACCTTCTTCCTGCCAAGGAAGGCTAGGCTAGATGGTCTCTGGCGCAAACATTCAACTCGGCTGCTGCAGGGCACAGCAGCCGTGGTCATTAGTAAAGATGTGAGCTGGGCTTTCCTTTACTAAGACAGTGAAATTTCAGTTTCACATAATTTCACAAATTTGAATTTCATGTGTCACGAAATGTTGTTCTTTGTACTCTCCCAACAATTAAAAAACACTTTTCGTTGTGGGTATACAACAGTCAGCAGACTGGATTTGGCCCTCAGGGCTTAGTGTTCCGGGTTCCCAATACCTCAAACAAAATAATCCAACAGCCTTAACGCAGAAGCAAATGTGAGAATCTAGCTGCCTTCTACAAAAACAGATATTAAAGAGATTACAAAAATGTAGAGCAATGCCACCCTTTTTGTAACTTTTTTTTAATTTGGGGGAACATAGTTATTTTCCTAAAAATACCTATGCTAATATTTATGGAGCTTATTATTATTACTTTAAAATAGCCAAATACATTTTTAAAATGTATCATTTTTAATTTCTAATAGGGCAACTATTAATAGATTTAAGTCACATAAACAGAGGCTCTTTGGGATCCACAAAATTGTTTAAGAATATAAAGGTTCTAAGACTAAAAAGTTTTAAAATATCACTGTCTCAGAAAACCCCCCAATTATTTATGAAATAAATAGCAGAATTTCACATTGCTTTTTTCCAACTTCATGTATAGAACAACAAACGGCTGTAGAAAAAGAACAAATACCTATGTTCTAGACACTAACAGTCATGAGCATTAGGTCTATAAATAAGCTATACCGCCTTCAACTTGGCTCCCTATAAATATTCCAACGAAGAGCTTCATGCCCACCCACGAAAGCTCGCTTTAAGACTGTGTCCTCACGGAGGCAGGGGTGTAGTTTTACTCTTACCTGATGCAGTGTTCCAACCTAGCCTCCCGCTGGAACACTGTGTCAACCCTGCCTCCCTCCTGAGGGTTCTGCTCTGCCCCTGACATCATCAGAGCATCAGGGCTGAAAGAGAAGAGCACGAGCCTAAATTATTTGTTAAAGTCAACCCCAAAAGGGCTTTTTGCAAAAAGTATTTCCATGTATAAAAGTGTGTCTGAAGACACAACCCTCTGTGGTCATACTAACGTACTCTCAGTCTATACTTAAAAGTTAGTAATGAGGGCAAACTAAATGAGTGCAAACCATGTTTTCAGGTTCGCACTAAAAGTAAAAACGCTGTACATAGTTTTTGCCCTTCTATCCTTCAAAAGACTCTGCAAAGTCCACAGATTCACTTCAGCAGAGACAGTGTGTCTGCTGAGCAACCTTCCTTAAACAGTTTCAGTTTTTACCTTGGTTTATAATCTCCCCACCCTACACTTCTCTTACTGTCTTAGTCATACATTCAATATACTAAAATATTGTTTCAAAAACGACTACCAGCTATTATTAAGCTTAGAGAAATACATACACACCCTAAAGTCTTATGGTTTAAAACTTATTTTGTTTTCAAGTAGTCAAACATGTAGGAAGAATTCTTTAATCATAAAGATTCAAGGTTCCAATCTCACTTAATAGCTTCATCAAAGCAAAGATTAACTATAGTTTTTATTTATTTGAAATGTATTATTCTTACAAGGAAAAATATTTAAAATAAAGAATATACAGGCTTTGATAAATTTTAAGTATTAAAGGAAAACTAGAAATGGTACCTTTTTCATTTATACTTAAAAGACAGTGATAAGCAATGCATATGCAAAAAGAAATTATAGACAATTTCAAGTATGCTTTGTTTTGAATATCATATGCATCAAAAACTATATTTTATTTCCAAAATTAATTCTATTTCTCTAGACACACCACAAGAGGGAAACTTAGTAAGCCAAGCATAAGAAGGCTTATGTAGAATTCTGTTAAGTTTTAAATTAAAATCAAAGATAAGATTTTAAAAAAAGTAAAAATGTGTCCAACAAGGTTTGAAATGAACCAAAACATTCACTCCAAACACTAATTAAATCGTACTGGCTGATTTTTTTTTTGCAGTACTGATCAACATTTTAGAGCTTACTTGATTCAGCTACTATACTTCAAAGAACATCACAGATCTACAGGAGGTTCCCATTAGCCAAGGACAGCTAAAAATGGAAAAGGCTCATTTAAAGTTAATCCACTGAAAATAAGGACTATAATTTCATAAAGAGAAAAAGAAATTTAATTAGGGCTTTGTCTTCAAAATTTACACAGAAAATCATGAAAATGAGAATGAAGAACAAAGAATGAAAGATGTTAAATTCTGTGGGTGTAATTTGGTGGCAAAATTAATAAAGGCATGAATTCAGTTGAAGAACATTTAATGAGGACCTATACATAAATAACAGTAAATAAAAATGTTGTATTGAAAAGACAAGGCTCCCACTTCCATGGAGTTTTCATTCTAACAGAGGAAGACAGACAACCTTCCCTTCACCTTTGACTTCTACAACATTACAGGCAAACAGAAAGGCCACTTCTGCAAAATATAATTAGAGGGGTCATCAAGTGTCCCCAGGACTCTTACTAACCCACTGATATTTAAACTAGAATCTTTAAAAGCCTCTAGTGTGTCACCTTGTATAGGTTTTCTCATATATTATCTAGACTTATTTGCCAATGTCTTTGCCAGGAATTTGAGAACAATTATTTTGACCAATTTCATTAAATGGTGCATCTTTGCCAATATTTGCAATTGTACTGATTTGTGAGCTATAAAACCCAACTATCTGGGGCTAAATAATTCTAATGTTAAAATTGTACATGTGTTTGTATGGGGGGCTTGGGAAGTAATACCTTAATTGGAAAGTCAATGACCAATATTAATGCATATTTTCCTTATTTTTCCCTCTGCAACTAAGGGCACTTGCAGAGTGAATTGTTCAAAAACAAAGATTGTGGGTTCTTGGTACAAAACAAAGATATATGTAGAAGCATGTCCCCTGAAGCACTGTTTTAAAGGTAAAGCCAAGAAACTGCCTCAAAATCCATCAGTAAGAGACTGGTTAAATTAAGGTAACAAGTCTGTAGATGACAAAGTGCAAAGATGTCCAACATTGTAAGAAAAAACAATCAAGGGTATACAGTGTGAATACACTCATGTTAAAACAGATATCTGCATATGTTACCTGTGTAATCTTTCATGTTAAAACTTTCTGAATACAGAGAAACTCTTAACAGTGATTAACTCACATCAAACCAGTATCAACTATAAAGTTTTATAGTAAACTATTCATTAAAAAACTGGTTTTTAAAAACATTCATGTTAAAAGTACTTCTAGGGGTTTGAGGATCTATGTTATGCACCATATCAACAATGAAAATCTGCTCAAATTTACTGTATAAATAGTGATTATGAAGGAGGAGATGGAATGGGGAATGTGCATTCCTTTCCCTCTCTGAGCACTGAATCAGATATTATTGAGTTGCTCATGTGAGCATTGTGATGTGAAGACAGAAAACAGTTTAAAAAACAAGTAGCTCATTAAATTAGTCATTAAAAAATGTCTACTTATGTACTAATTTGCACCCTACTAGCTGCTGAGATATAATGAACAAGATCAATCTTGTTACTGCCCATCCAAGGGCCTCTATTCTAGCTTAACATAGAACTATTTTATCAAATAATCCCATAAAATACCGTATATGTATAATTGCAACCATGCTACAAAGAAGATTCCTCAGAGACTGAGATTAAGATGCAAAGCATCTCAACATGTTTGTTTTTTTCCTTGAAGATACAGTATTGTGGTAAGCTGGCAGGTCACCATTATAATACATCTATATCTATATTTATATCTCTCTCTATATATATATTTTAAAGAAGATAACCACTCTTAGAAGATAAACATCCTTTCTTAAATTCAGCTTCAGAAAGATGTTTCCACAAATGAATTTCTGTATGCTTTCTTTTAGTGCTGATGTTAAATATTAAGGATTTTAATTCAGGTCCATTTAAGTACTTGTACCTACGATCCTTAGCTATTTTATTTTTATCTACTATTTAATCCCATAAACTTGTTCAAATAATTTTGGAAAAAATATATATAGATCCCACCCATGTCTGCCTCTAGAAAGCCTAGCTCATTTCTCCCAACTACTGTAAGGTACATCACCACTTTTACCACCTATTTTCCTGTGTTATTAACATGTAAAAACAGAAACATACTTGTGAAGTGAATATTTAGTGTGTCCCAACATCACAAACTTATAACAAAAGACTGTATTTTCAAAGATAGAAATATGTCAAGAAAAATATCCTATTTTTAAAATGGCACACATTTAGCATTAATCCACTTAGCAATTATTTACTGAGCAACTTAGTGCATGCCTGGCAAAGTGCCAGATCTGGGGGTATTACAGTGAATGTGATATATTTCCTTTTTTTAAAAAAAGAAACTCAGAGTGTAGTGGTAGAAACAGGAAAGAAAAGAAAAAAAAGAACAGGATTCAGTGTGATGCATGCCACAATAAACAGCATGTAGGAGAGATCAGAGAAGACAGAAACTACTTTTGTCTTTAAGTCAGAAAGGCTCCACAGAGGAAATATTTGTTAAATTTTCAGGCCACGCAAAAGAGACTGCTTGGGATTTCCCTTTCAACTGCGATCTTCTAAAACCACAGGTATTTAAAAGGATTTTTACAGATCTTGATTGATCCAGTGCCACATGACGATTTTCATTTACAAAAATCTTTGTGTCATAACAATCTCAGGCTTATGATAGCTGGGAGAAAAAAAGATTCATCAGTTTCCCAACCCCTAAATTAACAAAACTCCAAATTTATCACTTGTAAGTAGGCAAAGCAGATCTGAATTTAATTATCATGTGGGCAAATGTTTAAATAAATTCAGAAAACTATATAGATTATGTTGAAATGGGAAAAAACTATCTGAGACTTTGATACCTTTAAAATTATAGTTAGAACAACAGTGTACAGATACACACAGGCAAAAAAAATCAGAGTGACTCTTCACTAAAAAGATCTAACAGGAGTAAAAAGAAATATGCCCAGGAAAGAACTTCTACTTGAATCATCAACCTTAAAATTCAGGCAGCAGATCAAATTTACAAAAAAACAGATTTTATTTAAATTAAATAAAAGGAAAAGAAAAGACTACATGCAAAAGCCAGATTTACCAACCTATATGCAACAGATAACAGAATCTGACTAGTCTCTAAAAAATGACATATAACAGAATAAGCTTGACTTACTAACATGGTACCAGTTTTCAAAGGATTAAAGTCATAGCAAAACTCTAGACACTGGGCCTAAATTCTAAATGGCACAGCAACTCTGTAGCTATCAGAATTTCTTCCCTTTTGGCTACTACTGAATAAACCAAACAAAGTTGTTCTTTTTGTTTATTTCTTAAAACCAGGTAAATCAAAGTACTTTGGAGCAAAATTACCCAACAAAAATACTAACATTTTAGCTCAAGTTAGATGTTAACTGATGCCTAATAACTACTTGAAATGTTCAGGAAAATCCTAGGATTCTTATAGGATGCTTCTAAAAAAACTAAAACCAACCCTAAAATTTTAAATCCACTTATTGGTTGACAAAAAGTCAGTGTACAATTCAGGTCCTGAAATGTGAATGGTACTGAATCCACATTTCAGGTGGAGAAACAAAAAGGAAATAATATAGTAAATGGTTAGAACTTGCCCAAGGTCACAGGAGTAATTAGCAAAACTAGAAGCACACTCAGATTCCTGACTCTACGGAGACCATTTTCCTTCTGACAGTAATAGTCAAAAAGATTCCTAACATAGAAGTCAGGCAATAAAGTTAGATCATATGCAATTCTGGATCAAAGTGAGGCTGCCTAAGAGATGAATGCCCTTTGGAGAGTCAAATTCTGTTTTAACTTCTCTTTTAAAAGTATAAAGTTCTTTCCATCATATCTAAAGAGAATTTAGATAGAAAAACCAAAGACAATTAATTTAATTTTAATTAGACTCTTTAACATTAGATTTCCTTTTAGCCATTCAGAATTGTTTTAAAGTACTCATTTTTTACCCCTTATATTCTTGTTTCCTTTAAAATAAAGCTGTCAGTAAATATGAGCACTTACAAAAGCATTCTTGTAAACATGATCAACAATGCAGCATTATCTACATCAAACACAAAATTTCCAGATTTCTTTAGAGTCTGAAGAAATTGGCTTTTTAAAGGAAAATGCCTGCGGATTGCAAAGGTCCAAAGATAAGCCAGGCATTTCCCTTCAACAAGTTAAGATGCATGAAATGGAAAAATGTTGATAATGAAGACAGGCTGCTTTAGCCACTTCAGACAATATAAAATGCAATTAAAGGATGGCAAAATAAGACACTGTGAAATGCTCTTCAAATCTCAGTAAGTCACAAGTGTCAGGTAAAGTTGTGGCATATATTCTTTATTTTTGTTTTAAGCTGATTAAAGAGACAAAACATTAATCCAAGGTCAGGCTGTACATCTTATTCTAGTGGCAAATCTACACGCTCCTGATGAAACATCTATATTCTTAACCTAAGTGTTAACATCTGTATCTTGATTTTGCTTTGAGAACCAAGTGTTATTTATCAAGGCATGCAATCAGGTCTCTTCAGGGTCCTGGATCTTACCTGCTGAATCTTCCAAATCAATCAGTTTGGGCATTAAACTTTCAGGGAGTTTTTCTGGTAAGTCATAGCCATTCTTCCTAGCAACTACCAGATGAAAAGCAGCACAAAACTCATCCAGTGTCAATGCTCCATCTTTATCAAAGTCTGAGAGTTCCCTAAAAGACAAACTTATCATGAATATAATCATGAAATGAAATTCTTCTTTGGATCCCTCTGTCTCAAAAAAAGAGAAATCCTTTCTCAGAAAAAGTGCAAACAATAAGTTTAAAAATCTCATAGGTGGGAAACTATGTAACAAAGCAAATGTAGCAACTGTTAACTGTAGGATATAGGCAATGGGCATGTGGGTGGTTTAAAGAATAATCCTTTAAACTTTTCTATGAGCTTAAAATTTTCATAATGCTGAAAAAGAACCCCCAAAATAAGGTCAGCAAAACAAACAAACAAACAAACAAACAAAAAAACCTTTAAAACATATGGGGCCTGTCCAGAAGGTATCCAGCCATGTCTTATGAAAAATAGAGACATTTATAGAAGATTAAAAAAAATTGTATATGGGACAATGACACCTCAGTCCCTTTCAAAGTAGGCACCTTGTGGCCTCATACAGTTCTCCCAATCGCCATCAGCTGCTCCCCTGTATTTTGCTGAATCTCAGAGGGTCTGAAATCTCTTCCCTTTGAAAGGTGATTTTAGTTTGGGAATAGGAAAAAGTCACAGGGCACCAAATCTGAGCTGTAGCAGGGCTGAGTCCCACTGGTGATTTGATGTTTCACCAAAAAACTCTGCATAAGATGTGAAGCATGAGCAGGTATATTGTCATGATGAAGCTTCCAATCACCAGTTACCCATAGCTGCAGCCTTCTGAATCATCTGAACAGTTTCTGCAGAGGAATATTCAAGCTTAATGCAAAATCTGATGCAGATTCGTTGCTCTACTCAGTCATTTTGAATCGATGGCCACACAGTGCACATGCTCACTCAACGGTGTCTACTGCCTCCACTGAGTAGTGCAGTGAAGTTATCACTGTTCATGTGTGAGCATTCCAATCTACTCTCCTTGGCTGCCAGGTAACATCAATGTCCCGCAGACCAGACTTATTAACAATGGCTGCATTTTTCTGGACAGACCTCGTATGTATTTTTAGAAACCAGATTTAGTTGAAGTCAGGTTTATTTAATAGGTCAATAAAATGCTCTACAACTTTGTTTTTATTGTTATTAGGTCTACACATACATGTACTTTAAAGCACCCAATACAACTACAAGGCTCGATACAAAAAGAGAGCAGCTCCGCCCTCCAATCCTGCAATTTCCTAGATGCAGGTGCAACCATTTTTTGTATTTATCACCTTAAATTATAAAAAGCATGAATAGATTGCTAATTCTTGATTTTTGGTGTTAGGCATCATCTACCTCCTACTATAGCATTCTATGCTACTAAAAGTCCTATTAAAAATTAGAATATAGATAAATATATTGATATAAAGTGGAAACAATGCTTGTGTTTATCTGATAATTGTTTTTTCTTTTTATCCTCACCTGAGGACATGCTTAGTCATTTTAGAGAGAGGGAAAGGGAAAGAAAGAAACATTGATCAGTTGCCTCTCATATGCGCCCCAATTGCGGACCAAACTCACAACCTAGGTACATGCCCTGACTGGGAATTGAACCTGTAACCTTTCAGTTCACAGGACGACTCTCCAACCAACTGAGAGACACTGACCACGTCTGATAATTGTTTTTAAAAAGTAATATGTCATTGTAATTTAATGACTAATTCCAACCATACAGCAACTATCCAGAGCCTTAAGTCTGTATTTAAATGGGTGTTAGGCACTGTTCTCAAACTCATGGCTAGTATAGGACTTAATAAACTTGCTTCAATTCAAATAAAATAAACATAGCCATGTATGAGCAAACTAACTTTTATTCCATGCATTATACTAGCAACAAGAGACGGTTAATACAGTTCAAAGACTTTAGCACTTTTTAAAGAACTACTATACCAGTATTACTTTATTTCATTTCTAAAGAGTGAGAGAGAAGCTGACTATTTTAAGGCAAATACTGAGTTAAGAACATTCTTGAAAAGGTTAGTCTAATAGTTTGTTTTTTAAGGTTAAAAAAATACTACTATAGGAAACTACTATAGGAAACAACCCACATTACCCAACTAATATATACCACACTTACCAAATATGAGAAAGTTCAAGAATAGGAAGTTTTGATTTTGTAAAAAACTCTTTAGCTGCAGATCCTAAAATATTAAAACAGTGTTATTTAGCATTATTCTGAACAGAGAGATCCAAGAATAACATGTGTAAGTCTTAAGACCTTTTTCACTGAAAAAAAAAGGTAACCTTAACATGTATATATGGCATGTTTTTGGTTTCCAGTGATTATAAGTTCTTTCTAGACAATTTGAGAATTATCTTTTATAATTTCTGACCAATAGAACCATGTCTTTGATATTATGAAATTGAGACTTTGAATGTTCCCATCTAGAAGAATTTGTTTTTAGTAACTCACCTGGAATAAATCCATTTAGATCAGGCTGAATGGTTTTAAACTGGTTTACATAATACTGTCTTTGTTCATCTGTTATTTTCCAGGGATCATCATAACTACTGGATTGCCTACGAATCTCATTGGCAGTTGTAGCTGATGCTACAGTTCGTACTGTTGTCTGGTCCTGTAATGAAACAATTTTTCCTCAGTACGGTATCTATCTACATGATTACATGGACCAAGACTGCTAGGTTACTTATCTTTGAAAGTAAAACTTACTTTTTGTGGATGTTTAAAATATAAGAAGTCTTCACAAGCTCATCAGCAAACCACAGATTTATAACCAGGTTATTGAATGTTTTTGGACCACGATTATATAAATGTGTAGAATGACAGCAATATGTAAGCAACAGAAAGTTATGGAAATGTGCTAAGAAAGCCAAGCAAATATATTCCTGGATGCCAAAACCTTTCCAAAGTTCACTAAGGAATTAGAAGGAAAATCAGCCAGACCTTTTAGCGAAACATTTCAATGATAACAGACTTGAGGAAAAGGCACAGAGCTAAGTTCTGTTTTTTAAAAAAACAAAAGAATTAACTTGAGTTTATAAAATTTGCACAGCAAAATATAAAAACAATGACTGCAGCAATCCTCTGAATGAAGCAAATAAAAATGCAATACCAATAAAATGTCACACCTGGACAGAAGCAGGATGCATGGGTAAAAGAGTACTGGTTGGTGGAGTATCTGCAAAACTGACCCAGTTTTCTTGAGGCGGAGGTGGAGAATGCCCTGACCACACTGCGTCACCAGCAGAAGAACCTATAAGCAGAACGGGTGAACGTGCTGACTCACTTTTATTTATTTATTTTTTTAAAGATTTTATTTATTTATCTTCAGAGGGGAAGAGAAGGAGAGAGGGAGAGAAATATCAGTGTATGGTTGCTTCCTGTGCATTCCCTGCTGGGAACTGGCCTGCAACCCAGGCATGTGCCCTGACTGGGAATCGAACCGTGATCTCTTGGTTCACAGGCCCGCGCTTAATCCACTAAGCTACACCAGCCAGGGCTGACTCACTTTTAAAGAGAAAAAGTTACCAGGCTTTTTATTGTAAACTCACCACATATACATTATATAAGTATTCTTTCAAGCTCTAACTTTGAAGAAATATTATTTTCCAAAAATGAAATCTTTTCTGTCAATTTAAAATTATCTCATTTAAATCTATTAAATAGTTATTGAGGTTTCCTTGTCAATACTGAAACTAATATAATATATACCTAATATCCTGGGAAGTAATTATTTATACTCATTTCACTTTCAGAGAATCTGGTATCTATAAATTTTTTTCTAAGCATCGTAGATATAAGTAAAAGCAATTAACACTGTTCAAAGTGATCCATCTACTTACAAATTTTCATAGCTGGTTTTTGCTTCTATTTAAGGCATTTAACTGATAATTAGAAATTGTCTTGGAGGCAACTCTTAAAGAAATGTTATCAAGTTTTCTTCAATCTACACCTTTAATCAAGGCATGTTACCCCTAGAACTTCCAAATACCTGATTGTGCTTCACCAAAGGGAGACCAAAACGGCCCAGGTCCGGCAAGAGGCCTCTCACTATTTCCTCCACTGGGATGTCGGCTGTGCTTCCTCCATGTGTGCGGAGAAGCTGGGGGTGACTGCTGTGGAGAAACTACTGGAGATGCAGGTTCCTAGAATGAGTATTATTATTTTTAAATTTTAATTTCAAGGTAGCATGTTCATTATTAAGGTGCTCAGTAAAAGTTTTAGTATGAGCATCTACACAGGAAGTCAGCTGATAATACTGACAAGCACGTAACTACCTGCTGATCTGCAGACGTGCGAGACTGGACGGCGTCATGGCTCACGGATCCTTTTTTCACCTGCCCCCTTCCAGGTGGTGGAGGAATCACACCAGAATAAGACCCTTGATTTTCAGAATCTGAAGAATATGAGGATGCATGGCGAGATTCCTGTTCATTCTTTGAAGCAATAAATCTTGGCAGAGGGAGGTCCTTTACTGTTAATGGTGAAAATCATTATTACTTTAAAATAAAAAATGATGTACACATTAAAAACTGAAATTGAGATGAATTAGATATAAGAAGGAATTTTATAAAAACTGATATAGAAACAACAGACATAAAATATCTATCATTATGAAATTTAGACCACCATCTCCCTTAGATTGTTAAGGGAGAGTATAATCTAGAAATAAATAGAAAGAGCAACACCAAATTGTCCTTCTAAGAGGTTACAACAACAGCTGTATTAAATGTCCACTGCATGTTTAGCCCTATATCTGCACTTTATATTTAACTCATCTCAGAACCATGATAAACTTGCAAAGTCCTTACTTCACATATGTAGAAACTGAGGCTCCAAGATGCCAGTCACTAACAGTAATCGACAAAATCTAAATCCAGGTCGGTCTGACCAGAAAGCCTAGACTGTTTCTACTCAACACTGATTCTCTAAAGTAAGATGTTAGAGTTCAAAGTAAAACACAGAATATGTCACCAAGTTTCAGACTAGATCAATCTAGACATTTTCATGGCAGAAATTCCTGAAACTACCTTACTGCTCACCTACCAAGGATACAATATAAACTGCTCAATCTATGAATTTTAGGCTGGTTTATTTCACTCCTACAGACAGATACTCTACATTCCATTTTTAATGAAGAAAAATAAAAAACTTCTCTGCAGGTCAGTCATAACTCATACTTTTAGACCAGAATAATATAGCAGCAGAATCATTTTTAGAAGAAAATGTACTTCCCTCCACTATGACCACCTGCGTGGCTCCTGAGAATCTCCACACTAAGAGGGAGATTAAATTTATTCAATATGCATGTGAAGAATTCAAGGGACCTGAGAAGAACGTGAACTCTCAACACGAGAAGAACGGTGTGCGGCACACCAGAGGCCCGCAGCGGAAACGCCGGCTGACTACTACACTGAGCTGGCACTGCAAACCGCTGTATTACGGGTGACGCAGTTTTCGCTTTCCCTTTTCCCTGTGAGAACGATAAAACTCCCTGCATTTAAATGCTTAAAGTTTCCATCTACTTTAATATCAACACACGTCCAAATAACAGAAAAACTAATTATCCTAGGTGATACAAGGCAGTTAGATGTCTGTGACTAGGTTTTAGTCTGCCAATATTTTAATATTGTCGGTCAATCAGAAAGTTCTGTTTAACTAATACTTTCTAATTCTATACAATGCTTTTCATAATCTTCACAAACAAGAAAACAAAGTATAATGTTGCTTTATACTTAGTTAGAAAAAAATATAAAGAAAGCATATATGAAGGTCACTGAAATTCACCACTTACCTTGATAAAATTACTCACCTAAATTCTAAGCAATTCTTAATAGATTTAAGCTATAAAAATCACCATTTTAACAGTTTAATATAATTAAATTTGTATGAAGTACATATATGCCATAATATTTAAAATAAATGTTTTCGAATAATCACAAATTTTAAAAGTATGGCAGTGAAAATAAAGTCAGGATACTTTACTCAAGGTCACAAATGCCACTATCATATCAGAAAGACTCAACATTTGTACAGAATTTACTTCATTTGTGATCAGAAGCCTAGTTTTGTTTCAGTTACTAATGTATCCCGTATTTACCTGTATTAATACTTTCCACTCTTAAAGGGAAACCAGACTGGGCCACAGCTACAAGTTTCAAAGCAATATAGAACTGACTTCTTCCAAAATAACCAAGTCTTGTTGCACCACAAAGCTCCATAATCTGTAAAAGAACACAATGTAACGTAAGACTTATGACAGTAATTATGTAACTTCTGTTGATAATGTCTCCAAAAATACATAGCTGACATATTACTCTCAACTTGATGACCTACTTCCTCAAGTTTCAGGTTTGTTTGAAAACAAAAAGGCACTGACCTTAAATGAGTAGGTTATTGTTCTCCTACTTACTAAAATTGATGATAAGCAATTTTATTTTATTAGAATAATTTTTTTATAGGATTCGTATTTTTAGAAATAATGCACCATCCACACTTCTTCACAAACACTGTGCGTACAACAGGGCCATGCAACTGACAGATTATTTTGCAGTCATTTAAAGGAAAAATTCATAAAATCATGTATTAAGTGGAAAAAAGACAGGACACATTTGAACCACATAAATACAAATTTGAAAATAACCAGATATATAAAAATTCTATCAACATTTTGTTAAGTGAGATTAAGGGTAGGACTTTTTCTTCCTATTTTCGGTACACCAAAAGGTTGGGGGTTCGATTCCCAATCAGGGCACATATCTAGGCTGTGGGTTCAACCTCAGGTCGGGGTGTGAATGGGAGGCAACCAAATGATGTTTTTTCTTCTCACACGTGCTCTCTCTCTTTCTCTCTCTCTCAATCTCTCCCTCCCTTTCTCCCTAAAATCAATAAACATTGTATACATTTCTTTTAAAATTTTTAAAATTTGTTTAAAAAGCCACAGAGGATAAAGAGGCAGGTTTACATTAAGGGAGCTATGAGGAAAAGGAGGGTGAGAGAGTTAGGAAAGGCAGGGCACACAGCCTTGTAGGCTGTGTAGGCATTTTGTTAGGGTTACTGTCCTTATCCACTACGCTCTTCTGCCCACCTGACATCCCTTACGAAATCATTACACATCTTAGATATTTTTGTTCATAAAGCAAAGCATCTAAAATACGGTAGGTATATGTTAGTTAAGGGAGGACCTAAAAGGAAACATATGGTTTATTCAGCCTTGTTACATCCATTTCAGAGGCCCGTGGGACACTCAGGGAGACACACCCAGGGAACAGTTAGAAATGCAGAAATGCAGAGGGAGTGTCCAGAAGGGAGTGGGCTGTGGAAATGGGCTCCACACTTGGGAAGTAGCCGACAGGTGACGACTGCACCTCGGGCAGGAAGGGAGGTTACCTGCAAGCCCAGAGCAGTGAAAGGGAACGCCAGAGAACCCCGAAACCTAAAGGGCACAAAGAAGTCTATGGAAAAGGCAGGAAGAAAAGGCAGGAGGAAAGTACCAAAAGGAGAGCCAATTAAACTTATCACAAGAACAAAACAGATAAAACGAACTATGGAATAACCATATAAAAAACTATACAGCCCCTAAAACTCACTGCTTATAGTACTAATGTTATTTAAAAAGGCAATGCATAAATCTAATTCCAATTTCATTTATATACATACAGATGGCAGTGAATATGCCAGTTTTTATGTCTGGGTGCTGAGATTAAGGGATATTTCTGCTTTCGCTACATGAGTCTGTAGTTATTGTAGTGCTACCAAAAAATATACTATCATTTGCTCAGAAAATTGATAAATAACTTATAAAAAAGAGAAATAGAGGGACCAAATAAACAAGGGAGGAAGCGTACTCTGTATTTTGTAATTAGGAGGTTTTTGCTGCTTGAGTAGAGATGTGGCAGGGTAAAATATAGTTTGCAATGAGTTAAGGAATGAACAGGAGGAATTTAAGTGGAAAGACAGGTACTAAACAGGTTAAGATGCTTGGTTTTGAAAGAAAGTTTGGGAAGGTAATACTGCTTCTCCCTAAATCTCAGAACTAGTCAGGGGAACAGCTGACACTAGAAACCAGGTCTTTTTATTCCAAACACAAAACTCTTTCCAGAGTGATTAGGAAAGCAAGGAAGCGTACTACCAGTCTACTGCATCGCACATGACAAATGTTAAGAGTTTGTATGCCAACATTCCACCCCAGGAAGCACAAAAGGAAATTTGAGTACAAGGGGAACAAAGGTAATGGAAAAAAATTAAGTAGAATAAAGTTTTTCAAAAGACAAAGAAAAAATTTGAGAAGGGAGAGGAAAAGGGCTCGAAGGGCAGTATATGCAGTTATTTCTCTACAACTGCTCCAGCTGCGCCAGCTAAAAAACTCACTTTGTGGCCCAACTCAGGCATGTGTCTCACTGATGATCTCTCCAAGCTACACCAATTGGAGAGGCCACAAGCTCTTGAGAGCAAGAGAAAGGAGGACAACCCTGGCCTATGCAGCTCAGTTGGTTGGGTGTCTCCCGCAAAGTGAAAGGTCGCAGGTTCAATTCCTGGTCAGGACACATGCCTAGCTTGCAGGTTAGGTTTCCTGTACGCATGCAAGGGGCAACCAATCAATATTTCTCCTTCTCTTTCTCCCTCTCCTCCCAGCTCTTAAATAAATGAATGAATGAATGAATAAATAAATAAATAAATAAATAAATAAATAAATAGGGGGGTGGGGAGGAGAGGAAGGAGGAAAGGAGCTGTGACAGACAATTTACAAAAATAATCTCTGATGAAATCAAGAGAGTTCAGAATCAAGACATCTGATTTATCATCTCAATCTTGTGAATTAGACAAAATGTGTCATTGAAGAAATATTTGGAAAAAATTCCTAAAGGCAAAACTGCGGGACCAAAGTATTTGTATACTTGAAAATGTTAATAGCTATCACCAATTGCCTTTCAAAAAGGTTACTGAAGTTCAGTC
Source organism: Trachops cirrhosus (assembly GCA_028533065.1). Lineage (NCBI taxonomy): Eukaryota > Metazoa > Chordata > Mammalia > Chiroptera > Phyllostomidae > Trachops > Trachops cirrhosus. Next base: position 172,693,284 of record CM052541.1, read on the forward strand.
TCCCACTGTCAATATGAGAGTGCCTGTTTCTCATCTTATCTCCAGTAACTTGAAAAACCACTCAAATTTATAAGTATCTATGACTCGCTATTTTACACAGTTCTGTATAGCTAACGTAGACCTATTTTTTAAATGACTTTAGCTTTATAATATTTAAATATCTGATAAGGTTAGTCTAGCTCTCAATTTTTTTTCTTATTTAGAATTTTCAAGGCTATTCTCATATTATTCTTCCAAATAAATCCTTTGAATCATGTATCAAAATAAACTGAGGTTTTAACTGGGATGGCAATTTATTTATAGTCATATTCCTAACTTTGACAAGACAACTTCTAGTGTTTTATCACTAATCATGATAGTGATGTAAACACTCTGTAACAGCTTTATCATATTAAGTAACTCAGAAGTTCCACTATTCTAGGAGTTTTGTTTTTGTTTTTCATCTTCAAAAACCACAAATAGGTGTTAATTTTACTTTGTGCATATCTGGGCAGAAAACTAGATCATAGTTTTCCTCTTTGGTTTATTAATATTAATAATCCTACTAATAGAGTTCCTAACTGAACCATTCTTTGATCCCTGCCTGAAATGAATTCCATTTAGTCATGATGTATTACTTTAAAAACAAAATACTTATACAATTTTAACCACAATTTTAAAATGATTAAGCTTTAAACTAAAAAAAACCCTGTATCTGGAAGGTTTGGAATTGGTGTTATGTTGGCTTTGTAAATACAACTAGCAAGCTTTATTTTTTTCCCTCTCTGGTCTGAAATACTTTTAAATAGATTAGCAATTATATATTCCTTAAAAATGTGTTCAGAATTTGCCTATAACACAGGGTGGACATGTACATCTTTGACATGTGTCTCCATGTTATTCAATGCTATTTGGTATAAACCAGGTTTTCTATCTGTAAAATACATAATAATTTCCTAGAAAATCATCTGTCACTTCCAAATTTTTATATTTATTATAAGCTCAGCCTATTATTCAAAGTAGTCGCATTGTTTTAATGGACTCTCTATGGTAATTGCACCTTAATCTAAAGTCTGTGTATTTGTACACAAGCTCCTCTTTTTCTGCTCCCGTGAAACCACTTCAACTTTTGGGATACAGAATCCCAGGCCCCTTCCATCAGATTCTACCTGAACTAGGAAACCCAGCTAGTGGTGGCTGGTACACTGCTGATAGTTACTATAAGCTATTAAGCTTTATTTTATTAACATTATAAAGTTTATATGCTCATGGAAAAACAAATAAAATAGTACTTAAGGATAGAGAATGAAAAGTTCCCACAATTCCCATCAGAAATAACACTTCTTTTCATATGTTCTTCCATTTTTTCTACATGTATATAAATACATGAGCACACATAGGTAATACACATACTTTTTACAAATATAGGGTCATACTAGATATTTTTTCGCCTATTGCTTGAGCATCTTTTTATATCAGCATACAAAGTTCTCCTTGATTATTTTTTATATAGCATTCCATTGCACACATATACCTATTACAAATTAACTAATCCCCTACTGATGACGGACATTAGGTTTTTTCCAGTTTTCCATTAGAAATAATTTCAAAAATAATCTTGTACATCTATTTTTGTGCACTTTTACAACGTAGAACAAATATCTAGAAATGGAATGTGCTTTAAAATACACCTACTCAAGGACTACAAACTCAGAAGGACTGCAACATCTCAGTGACTGCCTGGCTGCCTGGTCTAAACGCGAGGGAAGTCAAAGCTGTCATTAACTTTATTGGCTTCATGAAACTTCACAAAGGTATGCCAGCTCTAAGTAAGTCAGGATTGGTTTCTCTACTCTGTTCCATAATATTTACCAAATAGTCACTGACATCTAGGAAAATAAACTAGATTGTAGTCCACTGTGCTTAGAGATCAAGGTGACTATGGAATTGTTCTGTACCATTCATACAGCACTTGAGCAAGTTATGTAACTTCTACAGTGCCTCAGTTTCCCCACATGTAAACTGGTAAAATCTACTATCTCATATAGTTCTGTGAGGATTCAGTGAGTCTGCATTTAATAAAGCACTTAAAAAGCACTTCTTTATTACCCTCATCATATGTACTTTATAGTGTCAGGGACTTCAGAGACTAAGGCATTCCTGAAAAGCACATCTTCTTCAGAGCTGAGAGCTAATGCCTTTAGGTACCAAAGTAGTATTTATTATAGTTTTTGACGAACGGTACTCTAAAATCAAGGATGCTCTCATGCCTTCTTACTTATTTTGAACTTCTGATTAACACAATACACTGAGAACTGGAATTTTTCCTCTGCTGTCAGGAAGCTTATGAAAATGACACAGGGAATACATCCACAAAAATAAGAGGGAAAGGGGACCAAAAAGCTGACAAGAAATGTCAATAAAGTTTAGCAATCAGAGAACAGATGGAGTCATACCTAATCCAGTAAGGTGGAAGAAATTACGTCAAGAATACCCATGGGAAAGAATCAATTTGCCCTGAAAAATTTAGGGCCTCACCCCAACAAGCTAGGTATGACTAAGGGTGAGACTGGGACAGAGATAAGGATCCTTATTTCTATAGCTGAATACTAACAACCAGAATTTACCCTCTGAGTAAAATCAAACAAAAAACTGGAAGTTGTAATCTCTAAAAAATGAAAGGTCTGGGAAATACACTAGGAGGGTTGATGTAGATCGGAGCTGTTGCCCCAGAGAAAAGCTTGTTTCCAGCATTTAGTAATACAGCTTGAGTCAGCACTCAGCCGGCTCCTAACTCGAGGCAGGCAGCCTTCTAAGCTGCATGCCAGTGCACACCAGTGCACCGACCGAGCTCAATCAGTTTTCTACTGACTCATTAAGTCTGAACAGGTACCAAAGATCAACAAACTGAGCAAAACTTACAAAATGAAAGAGAACTGCCTGATTTACAAACAGGGAGAAAAAACTCTAAGAGGAAAGATGTAATTCAGGAATGAAAGGACACTTGAAAATACTCTAATGAGTATCCTCTGACAGATTTAAGGCGATACTGCAGTCACAGAACAATAACAGGATACTACAAAAAGGAGACAGAGAATAGGATGTATGGAAATATACAAAGCTCAACAGAAATACTAGAAGATAAAAATAAAAAAAAAATTTCTCCAGAAGTAGGAAGGGAAAGATGAATTGGAAAATGTAAGAGAAAAGAAACAAAGAAAAATTAGAATAACTATATTTTAATTAAAATGAAGTTTACATTTTAATTAAAATGCAGAAAAAAGAGAAGAGTAATAATTCAAGAACAAGAGTTTTCCCCAAAGCTAAAGGACAAAAGTTGTTCATATTGACAGAGTATATTGAGTGCTCAACACAATGGGTTAAAAAATTCCTGAACACATTTCTGTGGAATTTCCAATAAAACGAAGACTCCAAAAGCACCAAGAGTAGGCTTAGGGCAGGTGGATAAAGGAGAGAGACACTTAACACTTAAGAAGAAATATTAACTTAACTGGAATCACACTTCTCATCAGTAACATTGAGTATCAGAAAACAATGAAGCAACATTCTCAGGGTACTGAGAAAAAATTATTTTCAACCTAGAATTCAATATCTGAACTACCGTGAAGATGATGGAAAGAACTGACACTTTAATAAATGCAGAAGTAAAGTTTACCTCCTATGAACTCTTCCTTGAGAAAATATTTGAAGATGTTACTTAGCAAAATTTGGAGACAGAGCATCCAGGAAAAAGTAGATATACACCAAGAAATTGGGGAAATAAAGTTAAGGATGACAGCTGTGAAAGAAAATAGGGCTAAGTAGCAAGCATGACAAGTTCAAGGAGCTACCTAGGAAGTTTAACACTCAGTGACCAAAAGTAACTGTTACTGTCAGTATTGAGTTAGAAAAGGAAAGCAAATGGGACTTAGACATTGAGCTTAGTAAAATGGGAAGCATGAGCCTGTCTGCTTGCCAGCCAGGAAGATACATCTTCATCTTCCAGGGAATTACAGCATTGCTCTGCCAATGGGATTAACACTCATTTCTTCCCCCACTGTGGTACCAGATTGCCAGATGGGAGCAAGGGAAAGCAAGCACCTACGCAACAGAAGTGAAAATAGAGCAGGGAAAGGTGCTAGACCGATGAGGCCTGTCGATCTAGCCTGAAGAAAGAAGGGATTGGTTGGGAGGTAAATCAATCCAAAGCCTGAAAAGGCTTGGGAAGTAGATTGATTATTTTGAAAAAGCACCTGGTCCATCCCAAACCCAAGCTCCTGGTTATAACCCAAGGGAACAAAGAACTGTCTCTCGCTCTCCCACCTAAGAATGCACTCGCCCCATTTATTCCTGCCCTCTCACGCCTGGAAGCATGCGGCCACAGGGGTCTAGCAGCTGGAGAAGATGGTGTGGGCTCCAAAAGGACTAAGTTTTTCTCTCTGTGTCTCCCACCCAGTAATGTGCTCACCCTGTGCACTCACACCTTCTCTCTCCATAGCCGTGTGGCCTTAGCAGCCCTACGGCCAGCAGGCACATGGACTGCGCCACTGCAGCAGACGGGAACAAGCTAAGCTACCTGTATGGGGTCTGAGCCTGCGGGCTCCAAAAGACTAAGCTTTAATATGAAGCAAAAACTCTGACACTGGCTTTTGTGTTGGCCTTGTTGAGGACTCAGGTAGACTTCTTCCATGGCAGGGCAGAGGGGGATGGGACACCGGAAACCCAGGGGACAGTTTCTATTTCTGCACAGATACACCATGCCACACCGCAATCTTCTGTCTGTGGGTCTTTGCAATGTTTTCCTCGTGATCCCATGGAAGATTCTAATTTCCACCGACAACAAAACCACACAGGATGATCTGATCATAAATTCCTAACTTGGCAGGTCATGGTGGGTAGTCACGCCCCGAGTCTATACCTTTCTTAGTAAAAGGGTAATTTTTGCCTTAAGAGCATTCTGTCCATTGTTCTTATGCATCTAGGTTAACATATCTTTGAAATACCAGAGCAATCTTTTCCAGACCCTCATGAGGTTGGTGTAACCACCTTCACCAGACTCCCCACTGTTATCTTGTGGCCTGTATGCCACCTTTAGTTACTGTAAATGTCAGATGTTAATTTTTCTCTGCCTATAAATGTTTTGCTTTTTATCCTTTCCCAGAGATTTCCCCACTTTGCTTTTTCCTGTCTCCTTAATCTACCAATGGATTTCATACAACTTTCCTTTGTTTTTCTCCTTTGATTCTAAATGTATAAAATTAACTGCAAAACTGCCATTCTCCAAAGCATTTTCTCAATCTGTTCAGATGTTCCTTCCAGAAAGGTCCTTAATAAATGCTTGTAAAATTATTCTATAGGTTTGAATGTTACTGGCCTAGAGAACAACCAGTCCAGATAAGAGTAAAATGACAGAAGGTTCCAGGAGGAAGATTGCAGAAAAAAAATAGAGGGGGAAAAATGAATGAAGGCAGACAGGTACAAGAAAAAAAGGAAGGCAACTGAGAAATTACAGACGAAATAGCTGTTTAAGATATAATCATAGTACAATACACCTGGATATACAGTAAAAATATGTATATTGTCATAATGTAAATACTTTTTTACTTTCAACTTTTAGACTCAATATAAAGTCAAAGCATATTAAATAATTAGGAATTATGGCTATAGAACATGATGCAAAAATGCTATCAATATTAAGTATGTTAAAGTATTGCTAACAGGTTAAGAGAAGGATAAAGATGAAAAGAAAAAGACATGGGCTTCTGGTATCTGGTTTAGCCCATGAGAACTTTAGAAGTTGACACTCTGTCCTAATAAGTAAAAAGCTGAACAAAATGAAAAATCAAGAACTCGTCTTAGATCCATAAGGGAATTGAGGCTGTGAATCCCAAGAAAAAAGGTATCTACTAAGAAGGGCTCCTGGTGGCTAACTGGACTCAAGTTTTAAAAACAGCGCCTAGCAGCCATTTCTGCACAGGAGCCTCTCACACAAACTGCACTTCAGAGATGACACTGCACTGCCTGCCTGCACTGTGGCTGCTGCCTGAGGCACCCCTTCTAAAAGAGTTCCTGGAATCCTTTTTCAAGCCACAGGACTGAGGCTTTCCCTATCCAATAGGAGCTACAGGCTCCAGAAAAATCAAAGCAGCTCTATTCTGACCAATCAGGACAGTGCCTTTGGAACCAATCACACTGCCAGAATTTGGAGTCCTCAAATAAGGACAGACCAATCAGGTACCAGGGGCAGGGAGTTTTGTCCAGATAAGCCAGCACCTCCCTTCTGGCTCCAAGGGCACACTTCTGCTTTCCACGGAGGCTGAAGATTTGTGTCTCCCTGGCTAAGCTGAAACACCAAAGATGTCTCGTCAGTGGATTGCAAAGCAGACCTGTACAGAGCACAGCAGAGCAGGCCATGGAGGAAAAGCAGAGCTGTCTAGCTGGAAAGGGGTTTGGCCCGAGAGCTGCCTCACAGCCATACTGTTTTCACAGCTATGCTGTATAACTGGGAATCCCTGTTGGTGCTGAATTAGCACCAACAACCATAGGTAGACAAGGTCACAGAGTAACTGCTACCCACCACCCCCACTCCAAACTGGAGGCCAACAGAAAGCAAATACAGAGACTCACCACTTACTGGAAGAAAACCCCATCAGCATTGTGAAAAATAATATAAACAGAGCCTCTTCAAATTGAAGTGACAGCTGCCATCCCAGAGAAACTACCTTCAATGTCTTTGAAGGGAACCAAAGTTTTGCCATCTTGAAGCTGCCTTCTGGGATCCTGACTTGATTTTGATGTATGAAATAAATGGTAAAATTGTGACTTTCTGGAGCATTTTCTCAATCCATTGAGATTTTGCTTCTCAGCAATTGTCCGGTTGGTTCAAATAAACTTACAAAAATTCTCTACAGTTTTAGATATTTCTTATATCAGTAATATAAATAATGTAAAACTATAAATCTCTCAGAAGATAACATAGGAGAAAACCTAGATGGCCTGGGATATGGCAATGGCACTTTAGATACATCAACAAACCCATAAATCATGAAAGAAAAAATTGATAATCTGGATGCCCAGGCTACAAAAATAGGGTCAAGAGAGTAAGAAGTCACAGAATGGAAGAAAATATTTGTGAAAGATTCATATGATAAAGGACTGTTAAACAAAGCATACAAAGAACTCTTAAAACTCTGCAGTATGAAAACTGACAAGTTAATCAAAATATGGGCCCAAGACCTTAACAGACACCTCACTGAAGATATACAGATGGAAAATAAGAATATGAAAAGATGCCCCATATCATCTGTCATCAGGGAAATGCAAATTAAAACAAGATGCCACTATAAACCTATTGCAATGGCCCAAATCTGGAAAACGGGCAACACCAAATGCTGGTGAGGGTATGGAGCAACAAAAACTCTCATTTATTGCTGGTGGGAACAGAAAATGGTGCAGCCAGTTTGGTGATTCCTTATAAAACTAAACATACTCTTATACAGCAACCATGCTCCTAAAGGAGTTGAAAACTTATGTCCACACAAAAACTGTTCCATAGCAGCTTTATTCGTAATTATCTAAACTTGGAAAAAACCAAGATACCTTTCTTGGTTTGAAAGGTAGGTGTGAAAAGATAAAGTGGAACAGTCATGCAGTGGAACATTATTTAGAACTAAGAAGAAATGAACTACCAAGAAAAGACCATGGGGAACCTTAAATGCACATTACTAAGTGAAAGAATCCAATTTGAAAAGACTACCTACTGTATGATTCCAATGATAGGATATTCTGGAAAGGACAAAACTATGGGGACAAAAAAAAAGATCAGCAGAAGAAGACACAGAGATCTTTAGAGCAATAAAAATATTCTGTATGATACGATGATGATGGATATGTGCCATTATACACTTGTCCAAACGCCAGGTTGTGTAAGACCCAATGTGAACCCTAATGTAAATTACGCACTTTGGATGATTATGATGTGTCAATGTAGGATCATCAGTTTTGGCAAATGTACCACTCTGGTGGAAGTTACGCATGTTTGGGGGGAGGGGTGCTTGGGCACTCTACCCTGGGCTCATTTTTGCTGTGAATGTTAAATTACTAAAGTCTATTTTAAAAAGGGGGGCATGGGCTCAACTGAAGTTAACAGGGCAAGAAATAAGTGAATAGTGTCAACAGTAAGAAAAGAACTAAAAATAACAAATGTGGGCAAGAGAGGAATAGAGAAGTAACTTAATGAAATCCTTATTTACCACAGCAGAATAATGTATAAAATTGATAAGCCCAGATAAAGCAGGGTTTTTAAAAATGTATAGAAGCAATCATCAAAGAAAATAGTTAAAAAGGTTCAAGGTGGTTTTTATAAGAAACGTTAAGCATTGGAAAGGTAAAGGAGGAAAGGAAACTGTTGCTTTTTATATAAGCCCTTAAAATCTCTTTGATTTTTTAACCATGTGTAGATAATATTTTTATGAAAATCAAGAGCATATGCTTTTAAAAAGTACATTAAACACAGACTCATTTATTTTCAACCATGTAGGTTTTATAAACAAATTATGTACTTAGGGACTTTCTGAAAAAGTGGAATGTTTTTCTTTCACCAAATAAAATAATGTTACTTAACAGTTTTTGTTTGGTTCTGTCCTTTCTAATGATTTGTGACTTTTCCTTGTTGCCAAGCTTCCATGCCTTGCTCTATCAGCAGCCCTTCCCATTGCTACCTTCTGCCTTGTATGCTACAGATTAGAAATAGAACCAACCTTTCAAAACTGTATAAAGTAAAAATAAAGTTCTTTAAAAAATAACATGAAGAGTTCTCCAATAAGCGAAGTATTGGTTAGCAAAAAAGTCAGTTTAGTTTTTTTCCATAAAATAAAAGACACTTTATCATTTTCACCATTAACTTTATTGATCTGGATATTTTGAGTATGTTAGCTATCTCCTGCTATTGGCTTCTAGTGGGTGGAGGCCAGGGGTGCAGCTAAACATCTCTCAATGCATAAGGCAGCCCCACAGCAAAGAATTATTTGGCCAAAATATTAACAGTACCAAGAAACTTTGCAAACCACTTTTGACATGTTCAATCAGTCACAACACCTTCTGCATACACTGCACAAAACTTTTTTTTTGCATTTCAGTTGCATGTTTACCTTTTTGAAATAATAAAGCTTAATACACCAAAAATGTTGCATATTTTCTTCCATCTTTGGTATTAAAATGGCTGCACCAAAAATTCACCAATTTTGATGATTTTTTAAAATGCATGCTGATATGACAGCTGTCACAATACAATCTAACAGAATTGTTTTGAATGAAGTCAAGACAACTAAGCACTACTACAGCCATCATACAGAAAAAACCTAAATGAACTTTTTGGCCAACCCAATAGATAAGTATCATTCTTTACTTCCGGATATACAAATATGGTGGTGGTAGTGGTGGTGGTTGGGGCAGGGGTTAACATTTACTGAACACATGGAATGCTAAACACATTGCTAAAACTCCAGCTGGTCCCTTAGAATCCTTAAAAGTAATGGGGCAGAATTGGTATTATTATGATTATATAGAGGAAGAAAGAGAATCAGCCTGGACAAGTAATTAAGGCCAGAGTATCCAACAAAGTGCAGAGCTGTAATTTAAATTTATGCCTTTAAGCTCCTACTAAAACATGTTGTACATTGTTCTTTTCCCAGGACAATGACTGCTTCCTCTGTGCAAGCATCCTCAATAAATCGTAAGGCATGTCTCACAGTCCAGGGTACAGGGAGTGCTAACAACAATAAAGGTGTATGGAAATTATTTCTTATTTGAAGTAAGGAAGACCTAATTAAAGTGGTTGCCAAATTAGATATTTGGGCTTACACAAATATAAGAACTCAAACCCCGTCCTGCCAAACAAAACAAATGATATATTGAAACTATACATAATACGGAGAATCAGCCCAGCAAGCCATTAATATTCTCTCCAAGAGCAAATTTTATGAATTTAATATAACAAAACATAATAGATCTTCCATTTATAGCCATTATCACGTTAAAAATGAGGTGACTCCACTGCACTGATTTTAATTGGCATTCTTCAGTTTAAGTGGGACTGGGTCATTGGACATGTTGACTGTATTTTTTTAGTGGCTTAAAAGCCAGGGCAGGCCCTGGCTGGTGTAGCTCAGTAGATTGAGCGTGGGCCTGCGAAGCAAAAGGTCATGGGTTCAATTCCCGGTCAGGGCACATGCCTGAGTTGTGGGCTGGGTTCCTCAGTGAGGGGCGTGCAAGAGGCAACCACACACTGATGTTTCTCTCACTCTCTTCTCCCTGCCTTCCTGTCTGTCTAAAAATAAATAAAATCCTTAAAAAAAATAAATAAAATAAAAGCTAGGGTAGTTTGGTCTACCTATATGCACAACACTGACTAGCCAGTCAGTGTCACTTTTATTGTTCCATTAACTTACTAGTCTCTACACTTTTCCACGACTCATTAGCTTTACCAACATGGGAATACTTGTAATGGACAGAAATTAGAAAAAAGCATGGAACAATTATGCTGAGTACCTACTATTAGGAAGGCTATTTACTCGTTATCCCACTTAATGCTTACAACAATCTAATGTTTGCTACCATTACCCCCAGTTTGCAGGAAAGGGAACCAAGGCTAGTAAGTGGCAGAACCACAATTCAAAGCCAGGTTAGTCTGAGTCCAAAGCCTCTCTGTTCCCAGCTGTCTCCAAGGCAAGCTAAGCAGAACACTGAATATTGACTGTTCATGGAACAGTAGTTCCAAAATGTATTTGAAAAGATATCAATCAAGTTAAAGGCTCTGTCATCAAATATGTTGAGATACATCATAGTCCCCTTGGAAATGTCACAGTGCATTTTTAGCCCATAAACACCAAAAACTTCCAAATCACATCCTCTATATAACACACTTTGGGAATCAATGTTGCAGACTCTAGAACATGACAGCCATAAAAAAGAATGAAACCTTGCCCCAGCTGGGTGGCTCAGTTGGTTGGAGCATCGTCACGTGCACCAAAGGGCTGCAGGTTTGATCTCCAGACAGAGTAAGTACAGGAGGCAATAGATCAATGTTTCTCTCTCACATTGATTTTTCTCCCCTCCCCCCAAAAGTCAGTAAACATATCCTCGGATAAGGATTAAACAAAAAAAAGAATGAAATATTGCCATGTGCAACATGACTTGGACCCAGAGGTATTGTGCTGAGTGAAATAAGTCAAAGACAAATGCCATATGATTTCACTTATATGTGGAATCTAAAAACAAAACAAATCAAAATAAATGAACAAACAAAACAGAAACAAAATCAAACAAACAAAACAGAAACACAAATGAACAGACAAAACAGAAACAAATAGATACAGAGAACATTTTGATGATTGCCAGATGGGAGAGGGGTTGGGGGGAAATGTGAAAAAGGTGAAGAGATTAAGACGTAGAAATTGACTGTTACAGAATAGTCACACGGATGCAAAGTACAGTACAGGAAATGCAGTCAATAATATTGTACTAGCTAAGGATGGTATCAGATGGGAACTAAGTTTATTGGGGTGATCACTTCATAAACTATATAAATGTCTAATCATTAAGTTGTATACCTGAAACTAACATTGCATGACAACTATAAATTAAAAAAATAAAATATTTAAAAAATAATTTTTAAAAAACAAAACAAGAATACTCCTATCACATGCAATAGAATTTTGTAAAATAGTTTTCCAAAATGTTAAAAAAAATGAGTGAGGAGTACATATTTTATATATATGCCAATTTCCGTAATGTTTGTTCAGCTTAGGAGAAGGTTCCCATATCTGCTTCTGTTTTAGATTTACTGCAATATGTTATTTTGTTTGAAGTGTAAGCAGACACTCCCACTTCACACAGACATGTCCCAGAAAACAGGACTGTTTAAACAGCCTTTCCAGATAATTCTGATATTACTTTTTGATGCCACAACAAAAGTTAACAAGTGGTAGCTGCTTAATGGCTAGCTGCAATGTGGAATCCGAGGCCACATTAATAACTTTTTTGCATATTCTTGCATTAAAAGTCATTGGTGTCTGGTGAACTACATTCTGTGTTGGTCATTCTAAACTCTTGGTTCACGGACTTATGAAGATCTTCCAAATACTGACACATTTCATTTATAAAATATTTTAAAATCACATTGTTAATATCACCACTGATCTCATTGAAAAGTCATTAAATACTGGGAAGCAATGAAGCCCATTCCTACAGATAAAAGTTTTCCAAAATCCTAACTTTTGCCAGAAAGCTGGCATTTTATCATTAATAACAAACAACAATTTTTTCCTTTAAGTGACAGGCATATTCTCTTCGTTTTCAAGAAAATGTCTGTCCAATCCCAAGCAAGCTGTTCCTTGAAGAAAATGATGTCCCATTAAAAAAAACTGGACGCTACAGCTCACAACTCAGTCAGTACTTTTCCTCAAGACAATCTTCATACTTCGGTATGCAGAAGTGCTTTATGCATACTTCCTATTTCATCACACAACATGCAAAAAGACGTGCTCAAGGGTTAATATTTAATAAAATTAGTGTCTTCTACACATATAACATTCTTAAGTGAAACTGGCTTCTTTACTGCATGGCAGTACAGCATACATTACTTAGTACAGTTTGGTGACACTGCATTGATTTGTGCTAAGGAACCAGTAGTTTATCCACCACTACTGTTGCATTATCAATGCAAATGTCATACAGAAAAAGAGGCAAATAATATATTATTATTACGAAAATAATTTTGACCTCACACATCAGGAGTCTGTAGACCAAGCTTTGAGAAATGCTACTATAGAGCATACCCTCTTATTCTACAGAGTGAAATCAGAATACAGCGTTAGGAGGACCTCTTGTTTTGGTGCTACTGCTATATATTCCCTGCCCTAACGCAGCCACTGAAATGCAAAGACTCCAGGTGCAAGGAACATAAATGAGTGAAACTGGCCAGGCTGAGGAACGGAGGGAGCTAAGGAAAGCAGGTGTGAAGGGACCAGCTGCTATTCAGCTCCAGCTGCAATAGAATTATCTGCCAAATGATGCCATCCCCAGATTTTTCTAAAGCTGGAAATCTGGAATTTTCTGTATGTTCTCATTTTTATATGCTATTATGGACTCAAAACCATGTTTTAAAAAAAATGTTTGGACCAACTTAAAACATGTGGACCGTCTATCTACTCATTCTGTCCCAGAGGATGTTCTATAGCTAATACTAGAGAAACGGTGATAAAATAGTAAATGGCAAAAACTGCAATAATGTTCCTTCAGGTTCTCTAGCAAGTAGAGTGGAAAAAGAAGGTGAGGCCGTTTCATGAAATATATACACGTATATAGGCATTATTATTATTATATATTAACTTGCCCTACTTATAGAATAGTCCAAGAGTGTTTCAGCTATATGAGACTCCAGATGCCCAGAAAAAAACTATTTTCATACCCTTAGTGATTCATTATATAATGGCTTTATATAAGATCTTGTTTTCTGGCAAAGTGATTCAAGGCACCAAGACAACTGAAGAGTAACCAAGGAAATTAATTCAAAGACAATGCATTATCTCATCCTTCACTGGTGTGTCAGGTATATAGTCCTTACAAAGTCTCACTGTATAAATAATACAAGAATTCTAAAACACCTCTTCTTCTTTCCTTCAAAAAGCCAGTCATGTTCCCGCTTCAGGAACTGTGCACTTGGTGCACTCTCAGTATGTTTTCTGTTGCGTTACTTGCTTGGCTGGCTTCTTCGTCACTTGGGTCTCAGCTCAAGTGTCATGATCTCAGAGGCTTTCCTTGAGCTCCTTACTGGTTTACTTATTTATTGTAAACATTTCCCAAAAGAATGAGACTCCAGAGAACAGGGAAGGCCTCATATTCTTACATTCCCAGCACCAAGATAACTTCTGATGCACAGCATCAATATGTTTGTTGGCTGGATAAGTTAATGAATATTTTTAATCAACTTTGCTGTAGTCTCTTTCCACTCCTATACAGACTACCAGGATAGACAATCCTATAGCATAGCTCCAAATGTCTGTTATATTTTAAAGAATAAACTTCTAAGTCTAGCATTCAAGATTCTTCGTAACACAGCACCAAACTCCCTTCCCTGTCTTATTGTGACCAATCTAGACTTGAATTCTTCTTCCTTCACATTTTCACTTTTCTCTCTCTCTATATTTCTCTCTTAACTATGTCTGTATGTTAAAATTACACTCTTCATTCACAACCCACCATAAGAGCCTCTCCCTTCCTATAACATTTTCTATAATGCTATAATACATTCCTACAAACGACTTTTTCTTTCTTCGTACTAGTAGTCCAGGTTCTACCATTTGAGTTACTTGGGTTCTTTATGCAATTATGTTAACCACAGCACACACTCCCTAAACCCCCGTTCCTCCACTAAGCTTCTTGGAGGCAGAGACTGTGATTTAGTCATAATGGAATCCCCTACACCCTGGCATTGTACTTTGCACAAAATAGGCACTCAGTGCTGAAAAGAATGTCTCCCCAATGGTGCTCACACCCTCCTGATTTACCAAATTCAGTTAATCTTCATTTGAATTAAATCTTTTTTACTTGAAAAGATCATTTTTACAATTTCTTTAAAAATTAAATATTTTCTAATAATTAAACACTGTTTGCTCTGTCCAGGTTAAGATTTTACATGATCCATACATATCATGTTACCACTACACTATACTGTGGCAAGGAGAAAAAGTCAAGGAAAAAAGTCAGTGGCAAAGATAGGGGCATACACGGTCTGTCCGGAAAAAGTCCAGCCATGGTTAATATTAACAAGAATGGTTTGCACAACATCTACGTAACCTGGCAGCCAAGGAGAGTGGACTGGAATGCACATGTGTGAACAATGGCAACTTCACTGTACTAGTCAGCGGTGGTGGTAGATACTTTTGAGTGAGCACGTGTACTGTGTGGCTCTTGCATTCAATACGACTGAGCAACTAGAGCAACGAATCTGCACCAAATTTTGTGTTAAGCTTGAACATTCCTATGCAGAAACTATGTGGATGATTCAGAAGGCTTTCAGGGATGATGCAATGAGTGCAGAGCAAATAAAAGTGTGGCACAAATGTTTCAAAGATGGTCGAGAGTCTGTTGAAAGTGATCCACATTCTGGAAGTTCCTGAAACAAGCACAACACTGAGAATGTTGAACGTGTGTGGGCTGCAATCCACAAAGATCAGTGACTGACAGTGCGAGAAATGGAAGCTGATCTGGGGATTCCAAATACTACTGGGCCCGAGATTTTGATGCAGGATGTTGGCATGAAACATGTTGTAGCAAAATTCGTTCAGTGGCTTCTGCTACCCGAGCAGAAGGAACATGGTGCTGCAGTTGCTGATGACTTGATTCAAACCACCACTGATGAACCAGATTTTCTCAGGAAGGTCATAACTGGAGATGAATTACAGAGAACTATTGTGAGGCCCCAAGGTGCCTACTCTGATGGGGACTGAGGCGTAATAGTCCTATGTACAATGTTTTTTGTATTTTCTTCAATAAATGCCTCTATTTTTCGTATTACATGGCTGGATACTTTCTGGAGAGGCCTCACACATCAAAGCCATTTCATCATGACTTAATTTTCTTTCAAACACTGCTGTCAACACTAACTATGTGGACACACTAACCTCTAGTATTTTCCTTTGTTACAGAAACAATTTAATTTAGATACTTAGCAGAGTCCAACAAGCAAGTGGGTAACTAATATCCACTACTGCATGCACAGCCCATATTAGCATTCCTAAATGATTTTAGCTATTTAGTGACCAACTCCACTGCCAAATTTTTTTATTAATATATTTTATTGATTATGCTATTACAGTTGTCCCATTACCCCCCCTTCATTCCCTTCCACCCTGCACACCCTCTCCCACCCACATCCCCCCCTTTACTTCAGTCCATGTGTCATAAGTTCTTTAGCTTCTACATTTCCCCTACTATTCTTGCCCTCCTCCTGTCTATTTTCTACCTACCATCTATGCTACTTATTCTCTGTACCTTTTCCCCCCTCTCTCCTCCTCCTACTCCCCTGTTGCTAACCCTCCATGTGATCTCAATTTCTGTGGTTCTGTTCCTGTTCTAGCTGTTTGCTTAGTTTGTTTTTGTTTTTGTTTTAGGTGTAGTCATTAATAATTGTGAGTTTGCTGTCATTTTACTGTACGTATTTTTTATCTTTGTTTTCTTAGATAAGTCCCTTTAACATTTCATAAAATAAGGGCTTGGTGATAAAGAACTCCTTGAACTTGACCTTATCCGAGAAGCACTTTATCTGCCCTTCCATTCTAAATGAAAGCTTTGCTGGATAGAACAATCTGGGATGTAGGTCCTTGTCTTTCATGACTTGGAATACTTCTTTCCAGCCCCTTCTTGCCTGTAAGGTCTCTTTTGAGAAATCAGCTGACAGTCCGATGGGGATTCCTTTGTAGGTTACTGTCTCCTTATCTCTTGTTGCTTCTAGGATTCTCTCCCTTCATTTTTACCTTGGCTAATGTAATTATGATGTGTCTTGCTGTGTTCCTCCTTGGGTCCAAATTCTTTGGGATTCTCTAAGCTTCCTGGACTTGCTGGAAGTCTATCTCCTTGGCCAGATTGGGGAAGTTCTCCTTTATTATTTATTCAAATATCTTTTCCACTTGTTGTTTTTCCTCTTCTCCTTCTGGTACCCCTATAATTTGGATGTTGGAACGTTTAAAGATGTCCTGGAGGTTCCTAAGCCTCTCACTTTTTAGAATTCTTATTTGTTCATTCTTTTCTGGTTGTATATTTTTTCCTTCCTTCTGGTCCACTCCATTAATGTGAGACCCATCTTTCATTCCATCACTATTGGTTCCCTGTGCATTTCTCGTCATTTCACTTATTGTAGCCTTCATTTTTTCATCTCGTTTGCGACCAAAATCAACCAATTCTGTGAGCTTCCTGATCACCAGTGCTTTGAAGTGTGCATCTGATAGGTTGGATATCTCTTGGTCATTTAAAAGGATGAGTTCGGGGGCTTTCAATTGGTCTGTCTGAGCCATCTCTTTGGGTTTTTTTTTTTTTTTTGGTCTTATTGCGCTTGTTATGTGTAAGGGGCGGAGCCTTAGGTGTTTACCAGGGTGGGGCACCTCAGTCGCTTGGTTGTGACTCCATATGTGGGGACGGGATCTGAGAAGGAACAATGGCAGCTGCTCGGCTCTCTGTTGGACCTCCGTCCCTTTACCCACTTTCCCAGAGCAAACTAGGCCCCTCTGGTGCCAATTCCCGTGTGGGTGGGCTTGTGCACCCCGTGCGCCTTCCTTTTCAATCAGTGCCCCAAGGCTCTGTTTCCCAGCACTGGGACCCTGAGTTGCGCGCAGTACCTTGCTTCACAATCGCCACCTCGCAGGGTCTGCTGGTCACCACCACCCCGGCCTGGGCTGCCTGCTGCTGCTTATGTGCCCAGGGTCTGACCCGCGCCTGGCTGCCCAACTCCGCCCCTCCTACCCGTCTGGATGAATGTGTCCAATTCAACTCCTTGGGTGCCCGACCTCCATACAGATCAAGTTTCTGCCAGTTCTGGTTGTTATTTTGTTTCTAAATTGTTGTTGTCCCTATCTTGGTTGTGGGAGGAGGCTCAGTGTGCGTCCACCTATGCCTCCATCTTGGCCGGAAGTCCTATGTTTTTTTCCCCAAATTTCTTTACTAAACTCAGATCTGAAGTGAAATGCAATCTTACCAACCCTCTCCAGATACTTAGTTGTACTAGAGCAAATATCTCAACTCATTTTCACTACATTACCTTCTTATTCAAAACCTTTCATGCTTATTGCTTGGTTTACACAACTCAAAGGGTCTTTGATTTCAAGCCTGCTTCCCAAGACCACATTGCTTCTTGCTTTCTCCTGCTATGATTTTATCTTAACTTTTACATAAATACATGGGCATTCCCTTAGTTCTTTTATTCCTTTCAATCATACCTTCATACCTCCATTTCACATATCAACCACTGTCCTATCTCAGTAAGGATGAGTTCTTCAAGTCTTTCCCCAACAGTATCCTTAGGTAAAATAAAAAACTGTATACATTTTTATGTTGACAAGTGGCACACAATTTACAGACCACCTCAAAAATAAGAAATGTATAAAAGCTGTCATAACTAATAGAGCTCTAGTAGAGCAAAATAGAAATATCAGATTTTCTTGGGCCCTTACTATCTATATCAGGCACCAAAATATTACATAAGCATTGGATAAGAATTAATCCCCTTTCTATACTACACGCAAGAAATTTGAAAGAGGTATATTTTTCAATTCAATAAGTTTGCAGCAGAAAAAGTTCAAATATATTATATATATTCTTTTCCCCTTACTAAATACTGTGATATTTAACACTATATTGGTAAATATTGGTAAAAAGGAAATTTAACACTATAATGGTATAGATTACTGCTACAGGACCTATAAGTTTAATTATACTTAAAAGGCAGATTTTACTGTACCTGCTAAAGAAAAGAACCATAAGAAATGTCTTGAGTTAAATAATCAACATGAATGAGGACTGAGGATGATCTTTAAAGTTTCTAATGTTCTTGACTTGAATTTCTGAATAGTATAGTAATTAAAAAGATTCCTCTTAGTAATATCCGACTCAATCCTTTAACTATAAATTTTACTTGCTTTGGGCAATATACACTCCCATTGACAATCTACTATGATAAGAGTAGTATAAATAGACCAATAAATATTTTATTGCTTATAATCAGAATGTCATTAGTTATCTAAACAAATGAAACACTTCTGATAGCCTGAAAACATATGAACTTTCTGATATGAAGTATGATATGACTGCCTATAAAGTTCATTGGTAGTTCAATTAAAATCCCAAATTCCCAAATAAAATAATTTTTGGTATTATCTAGATTAACAAAAAAAAAAAAACTTTAAAAAAGAGGACTGAAATACAGATTAAGGGTAAAGAGAAAAATGACAAAAATGCAACAGTACTTTCAAAAATACCACAAACCATCTAAAACTTAAGCTTAAAATAGTAGCATTTGTCTTTGGAATATATTGAAGCATGGGGAGAGTCTAGTAAAATAAATCTGGCCAATAAACTATACTTAGGGTGACCATAAAATTTACATCCCACCTGAGACACCTGCAGGAGTGAAAGGGAGCACCACGTATAGTTCTGTCTGGACAAAAGGCACACATAAGCTGGCACTGTCTCAAGCAAACCCAGTAAGCCAGTAAGATGCGTAAAACAACGTGCAAAGTCAACATTTACAACATATCTCCTTACAATATGCCATATTAAATATTAATTTTCGATTAAAGAGTACTGTTTTTCAGGAACCAGTTACTAGTACTCAAACCCTCCTGCTTCCTTACTTGGAGACCTAACTGACTATTCTAGAGCCTCAGCAACTCCTATTTAATTAAAAAATTTAAATAATAATAAAAGTTAAACATTTAAACATTGGGCCAGACATAAGTTTAAAAGCACTTATAAACTAGCTCATTCAGTCTTCATAATGAATTTTTTTATTGAGTTTATTGGGGTGACACTGGCTAACAAAATCACACAGGTTTCAGGGGCACAATTCGACAGCACATCACCTGTACACCATATTGTGCATTCACCACCCATCTTGTCTCTGTCCATCACCATTTATCCCCCCTTTACCCTCCTCTGCCTCCACGTCCCCACACCATCCCTCCCCACACTATTATTCATAACAGAAATTTTTCTCCCTGAAAGACAGGGACCTTTATCCCACTTTTACAAATGAGAAAACTAAAGCACAGATAAGTCAAGTAACCCACCCAAAATCAAAGTTAAGTGGGGAAGCTGAGGATTCCAGAATGCATGTTTACCTACTGCATTATGTCACCTCTACTGCTCCTTTAGTGGGAAGACTTGGGAGCCCGTGATTTTTTCATAAACATATAGAACACAGTGAAGCTCTGAATTGTCTGCAGTCAGTGAGTAGAATCAGACTGGACAGGTTTAAGCACCTGTGATATAACTTCTGGTTCATTTCTTTATCAGGAGTCAGGTAGCAGCAAACCCTGGCCTAGGAAATTTCTATTATTTGTGATAAAGAGAAACCCATTCATTCCACTGTTATTATGATGTTTTAATTTGTGCTGTGGGCTACTGTGTTATTACAGAGTAAGGATGACAACAGTGATTATGATAATAGCTAGCATAAACGGTGTATATACATGGCAGGTGCTGTTCCAAGCACAGTAACACATTAACTAATATCATTCTAACAACCATAAGAAGTAGGTACTGCTTCACCCTGGTAAGCTTGCTTAAGGATACACAGTAACAGAACCCGGAATGAAACACATGCTCTTAACAACTGTTTTATTTTAGAAGGGATCTTATTTGCCCAGAGGTAAATTAATATAAGTTTATTATAAAGGGAGTTCTATGTTATTATCATAAAACAAGAGCTGTTAGTTTTTGGTAGATAGGCCACAGAATCAAGTTTTGATAACTGCTTGCTATGTAAATATAGCTAACTCAGATATCTCAAGTTTCCTAAACAAAATGAGAAGGTTAGATTCTACATCTAAGATCTTTTATACTGTAAACGTTATTTATCTGAATGCAAATTTCATAAAGTATATTATATATGATACATATAATTATATGTACAAAACACCCTCTGCAAACTATTTCTGCCGCAGTACCAGAAATAGATTATTAGCCATGTGCCCCCTTTTAAAAAAATGACACAGACGTAGGTTTAAATATGACTTGTTATGCTGAACAAAAATATGAGGAGTTAAATTAATTTGTGCTGGAGATTTCCGTGGGAATAATAAAGTCATTTGCTAAACCTCATCCTATAAATCAAGCTCCAAAGGAACAAGATCTGGTGTGAAATTCAAGAATCAGTATTTTTATTCTATGAGTGTTTTATGATGTTTTTTATTAAATATTTGATAACAAACTTTCTGTATTCTAGTTTGTTATTGCTTCACGCTCGATATTCCACTTTGTAGGAAGAGTACCAATTTAATTATTGAAAAAAAATAGGGAAATAATTTGGCTTACTGTATTTGTTTTATAACCAACATTTTAGGAACATAACTAGTAACAATAGTAACAGCTAACAGCTAACAGCTTTATAGTACTACTGCAAGTACCAGGGACTCTTCCAGGTATTTTATGAATTAATTTAGTCCTCAAAACAATCCTATGAGGCTGGTGCTGTATTATCCCCAATATGCAAATAAACACCCCAAGAAACTAAGGCCCAGAGGAGTCAAGTACTTGCGCGAGGGTAAGAAATCCTTAGAATCAAACTGCATCTTTAAAATTTTATCAAAGATTTCTTGTTGACTAAATGACAAAAGAAACAACCAAAATAAAATAGATCATGATGAAGAAAAACTACCATTTAGAGTGGTATACTAGTACTTACTTAAGACAATACTCAAACAACCCTTAAGAGCAGGCATTGTTATAGTCATTTCACAAATCAAAATAGTGAGACAAAAAGAAAGTTCTTGCCCAAGGTCAAAGACCAGAAAGAAGCAGGGCCAAAATGAGCCCAGCTTTGTGAAACTCCTCAGCCTGGCTTTTTCCATCATGCCAGTGTTTCCTAAACTTCACACTCTAGCACATCACTTTCACGAATCCTGCCAAGTCCATGGGCCACCTGTGCTACTACATTCTTAGTATTTCTTCTTTAGGTGAAGACTTTTAAAAAAGTTAATAAAATTTATTTTAAAAGGAAATTGTATTACAATATAAATGGAAAATATGTATCACTTGAAATAGAAGACAACAAAAACAGTAATTCAATGCAAAAACATTTTAATTTTTAAATTTTAGTTATTTAATTTTTAAAAAATTGTATTTGTTTATTTTTAGAGAGAGGGGAATGTAGGGAGAAAGAGAGGAAGAGAAACATCGATGTGTCAGAGAAACATCAATCAGTTGCCTCTCCCATGTCCCCAACCAGGGAACTAGCCCCTGCAACGCAGGCACGTGCCTGACTGGGAACCAAACTGGCGACCCTTGGGTTTGTGGACAATGCCCAACCCACTGAGCCACACCAGCCAGGGCAAAACTATTATATAATTTCAGCCTATTATCACTGTCTGCAAAATTGGCTTGTGACTCCATCAAAGCCTATTAATTCTTTATTAAAACAGTAACCTGTGTTGAAAAGGTGTTAAAAACTTACAATTACCAAACTTAAAAACTTACAAGTACCCAAATCTCCTTAATCGGATTTGAAGCCCAGATGAAAAGGAAACAGCTCTCTCACACGTGCTTGCACATCTTGTTGGGTGTGTATCCCATACTTTGGGAGACAAATCATAAAGTGCTCTATTGCCTCCCCTTAATTCAAGTATGCAGCCATGTCTGCAAACTTTCTTGCACTTACAACATTTCTGAGACTGTTTTAACACAAAAAGGAGGCAGAGTGGTTATTAAAATCTGTAATGATACAGGAAGGCCTCATCAAAATGCTCTTAAGAACTCACACATCCTACATCCCCGTTCTCACCTAGCTGTAAACAAGACATACAATTGACATAGCTAGACCATGATGTAAGGCTATAATCTTACATATCAAAATGGTTGGTGTCTTGACTGAACACAAATTTTGTCATCAGAAGGAGCTGGATTTGAATCCCAACTGATGTCAAGCATCTAGCCTCTGGAGCCAGGTTTCTCAGCTGTAAACCAGAAATAGTACCTATTCTCTAAGTTTAAAATTAAACATATCTAGCCTGGGTGGTGTAGCTCAGTGGATTGAGTGTGGGCCTATGAACCAAAGGGTCGCCGGTTGGATTCCCAGTCAGGGCACATGCCTGGGTTGCAGGGTTGCAGGCCAGGTCCCCAGTAGGGGGCACAGTAGAGGCAACCACACACTGATGTTTCTCTCCCTCTTGCTCCCTCCCTTCCACTCTCTAAAAATAAATAAATAAAACATTTAAAAAATTAAACATATCTAAAATTGCTCAATGCCTGCCCCATTATAGGTGCTATATGATTAGTAAGTACTTGTTACTCTAAGAGTTGAAGAGAAGTTTATTATGCATTCAAAATGTTTATGAAGGAAAAAAAGTCTGATACAGACCTTAAAAAATGGACAGGTTTTTGGTTAAGTCAAAACAAGATGGCCATATTGGGGGCGGAGGGGTGGGGCTGGCACCCACAGATCAAAGCAGGGCTTGTAGCGATGACTAGGTAGCAAACTGGACAAAGCTAAGGTAGTGAGGGCTCTAAATGCCAGACTATACTGAAAATTTGAGGAATGGCATATAATTTTTTTGGAAATTCACTTACTGGTTCCCCAACAATTACAGAAAAGCTAGTTAAAATTTAGGAGGCAACTGCAGTAGTTTAGCAACGAGTGGTCAGGGCTTGGATAAGTAATGCAAAGCATAGAAAAGGATGATTAGCTGAGACCTTTCAAAGAAAGAAAACCTCATAGGCTATATACATAAGGAAAGGAATTAAAGCTGACTGAACAAGAGGACTTATAGTGGGAGGACAGAATGCTAAGGACATATGATAACATATAATTTAGCATCAAGGTGAACAAAAAGAAGAGATACTATATACCAAGAAGTTAGTGTCAACTGCAAGGGAAGTGGTAAAACAGATTAAGACCTAAGAAAAAGGTTACTGGATTTGCTGACTCCGATAAAAGTGAACTTTTAGAATATCTTTTTAAAAAGGGGGATGGGAGAAGGGTAATGACAGAGTTAGATTATTCAAGTTTAGGGACGCTACAGGCAACAGAGAAGAAATCTGGGTCATTTGTTATTTGGCAGTAAAAGAAGAAGAAAAATGGGAAGACAGCAAATGGGTAGACAGGGTCAAATGAACAACACAGGAAACAAAAAAGGAACACTATGCAGAAAATAACCATGATACAATACAATTAGTAACTATGACAATTCTGTTTTTGTCACTTGTTAGGTGCCAAGTGAGAAACACTAAGTTTGCACTGGCTTCAGAATCAAGTCTTGGGGGAATCAGCAGAAATGTGATTAGGGAAGTAAAAGATTTCTATGTCTAGGGGTTCAAAACTGTGGATAGTAGAAAACCTAACCATTAACTCCCTTCTTCTGGTTATTAAATACTTAGCTTTTTAAAGGCAGGCACAGAGTATAGTAGGCTCTTAGATTTCAAAGGTTTCCCATCTGCAGTTTTCACTATTATGTGAGATTTATATGGACCGTGACAAGTAGTGTAATTTGTAACTTTGACGCGTCCCAAGGATCAGTGGCCTGTGCTGAGGAATGTGCTGTCCCTGAGTGATACCATTGTGAGTGTGCCCAGCACCCTCATCTGTACATGGATTTGTAGTCTTCAACTTTCAGCCAGGTACATTGGAAGCTGACAGAAGCTGTGCTTTATGACATTTTATAAAAGAATGTACAATGCCATAGCCCCAAGATAGGCAGATTCTACCATAATTTATTTCTTTAGTTGCCAATAAATTTCCAGTTCTGTTCCTTTTTAAACTTACAATCACTCTTCTATAAAATAATGGGAAAAAAGGGAACGAGGGGGAACTGACAATGTTGGTCAACAAAGTAGCAAAGTGAGAGAGCTCAGAATATTTTTTCCTGTTCTTGCCACCTCCTTCTTGTCTCTTCTCATGCTTAGAATGTTGACTGGGGTGAGGACAGAGCACCCAAAATGCTAGCAGTGGAACATCCAAGGCTATAAGCTTCACCACGCCCCTTTTACTTCCCTGGGTGAAGAGCCCAGAGCTCATCATCCCAATTGCATCTACAAATGCAGAGCAACAGCAGGGCTAAGCAACTGGCTTGCTCTAAAAAGTTGGTTATTTTCTAAACATCTACTATGTGCTTTTGCTGCTCTAAATATTGTGAGGTCATGAAAGAAAACAAAGCTGAATTTTATTCAGTTTGCTTAAACTATTGTTAGGATGTAGAAACATTGGAAAAGCAGCTAAGCAGCAACATAAATGAACAAAAGGCAATATATAGTGTAAAACACATTCAAAAGGATGGGGAAACGAAAGTCTCCAAGTGAGGGTGAGCATGTTCAAATTAAATTTCCAAACCCTACAAAAGCTAAGTCACAGTCTGAAAAAGTAGGAGGATGGGAGCATGGAAGTTGGGGGAAGGTACTGCAGATGAAAAAGTAGCATGAAGAAACTGATAAAAATCAAGTAACTGTGAGAAACAGAAAACAGATTTGTGGGGTTGGAACACAAAGTCCGTGTTAGGAGAATCATAAGAAACAAGACTTTGAGATTTGAGGGTGAACTGGCAGATAACTTTTAAGGCTGGGTGGGCATGACCACGCGGGTTTGATATGATTTCCCTAGTATCATGCATTTTATGAAAATGCTATGCTTTCCCTGAAAAACCACTGACCTGTTCCCTTATTTAAATTAGTTGTCTACCACTACCTGTTCATTGTCAAGTTCAAGAACAGGAAATTATACTTCTGAAAGGCAGAGACACTCATGAGTTTACTATTAAAGTAAACCATGATATCTTAAAAAAATTAGAAGAGCCTTAAGGTACAGTACCTTAAAGAAAAGTTATTAATATACATGCTCACTATATTTGACTAGAGTTACATGAACAACTTCAAAAGTATTCGCTAACATACTCACAGACTAATTGAAAGATCTATACAATCTGGTCTCAGAGGTTTCATATTGTTCAGAAAGCTCATTCATTGGCATTTGGAATGTTTCAAGCGGTGTGATAAAATGAAAAGGTTAGGCTAGGACTCTTCAATGTACTGATGAGAAGTGAAGCTCTGAAGTGCCAAATTAAACAGTCCAGTATGTTTCGGGTGTCTACCGTGAACAGAGGGGTATGAGGGAAAACAAGGACAAGCTAACACTCGACTTGAAGTTGCTTCCCACCTATCAAGAGAAAACCTGAACAGGAGGCTAAAAGTACAAGATGTATACGCGTGCAAACAGACAGACCAGTGTGGGAAAGTTACAAGACGGTTATCTGGTTGAGATGATCAGGGAAAAGTTCAAAGAAGAAGTAAGGTACTACACAAAAGCAAAGATGTATTTTTAATAGTTTTTGAATTATTATTTCAAGTACTTTTCTAATACCATGAAAGACAATATAATCGTATATGGATGTTTTTTGATGATTCAGATTATTTACAAAACATTATACCTGGTATAAAAATTATGAAGGAAACCAAAGGACTATAAAAAATGGGTAAGTTTGCAAATATCTTAATATAAAAAAGAAACTCATCATGAGAACAACGACACAATCTGTACTCTTGTGTCTGGCTTGTTACGTTTTTTACATTCATCTTTGCTGTAGCATTTATCAGTAGTTTATAGAACAGTATCCATTGTATGGTTATACCAGGTTGTTTATCCATTCACCATATGATGGACATTTTTATTGCTTTTCATTTTCTGACTATTGTAATAATGGTGCTAACAGACATTTGTACTTCTTCGTGTGCACATTTTCATTTCTCTTGGGTAGATTCTAAAAGTGGAATTGCTGGTTCATATGGTAAGCATACAGATATATACAACAACATGTCTTAAGTCCATTTTTTAAAACATACAGATATCCAATCGTCCCAACACTATTCGTTGAAAGACTATCCTTTCCCATTTGAACTATCCTGGCACTTAAAAAAAAATTGATCATACATGTAAAGGGTTCATTTCTGGATTCTCAATTCTGTTCCACTGCTCTGCATGCTTATCCTTAAACCAATCTCACATAGTCTTTTTTTCTTTCAAATAACTCACTTTTTAAAAATCTTCTCCCAAAGATATATTTATCGATTTTAGAGAGAAAGGAAGGAAAAGAGAAGGAGAGAAAGAAAGAAACATCCATGCGAGAGAGAAACATCCATCGGTTGTATGTGCCGCAATTGGTGATCAAACCCACAACCGAAGTATGAGCCCTGACCAGGAATCGAACCCAAAACCTTTTGGTGTACGGACAATGCTCCAACTGAGATACCCAGCCAGAGCCAATCGCACGTTCCTGATTATAGATTATAGCTTAATTTTTAAATTAGCTAGGGTAAGTCTCCTATTTTGTTTGTCTTCAAAATTGTTTTGGCTATTGCAGGTCCTTTCCATTTCCTTGTAAATTTTAGGATCAGCTTGACAATTTCTTTAAAAAAGTCTACTAGAATATTGTTGAATCTGTAATCGATTTGGGTAGAACTACTAGCTTGTTATTCAATCTTCTGATCTATGAACACAGACCATCTCTCCATTTATTTAAATCTTCTTTAACTTCTCTCAGCAGTGTTTGTAGTACAAACATCTTGGCGCTTCTTTTATTAAATTTACTCCTGAGTATTTTATTCCTTTTGATGCCACTGTGAATAGATTTTTTTCTTACTTTCATATTCAGGTTATTTCTCACTACTGAACTGTTAACCTTGCCTCTGTAGAAAAAGTCCAAATCTATACACTACTTGCCTCTATATGTGTCTTCTTACGTCTTCCCTCTTTATAAATTGAGGATGGTCCATTTCCTATTACAGAACACCCTCTGTGCAGTGAGAATCCTGACCTTTCTTGTTTACTGGAGGACTTCTCTCATCTTCCTTCCTTCCTTTATTAATCCTAACAACTAAAACTATGCTTCAGTGTTTCACACACTCAACAAAGACTTCCTTTATATCCTCATACATCTCTAGCTTCTACCCCATACCTATTTCCTTTCATAGGCAAAAGAAAGAAAGAGGAAGGAAGGAAGGAAGCAAGCTACCTATACATCAAATTTCCAGTCCTGAGCCATTATTTATTATCTCAAGTCACTTAAATCTGGCTTCCATTTTGCTCAGTCACTGAAACTGGTTCATCTCAGTTGCTGATGACCTGTAGGTTGCCAAATCCAATGGACACACTTCTGCCCACATATTCTCAGCCTCTAAGCCAAACTCAATATAGGTTAATATCCTTTTCTTGAAATACTTGCATTACTTGCCATCCATAACACGATCCAATGTACATTCCAGTTCCCCTACACCCACTGCGGCTGTCCTTCGTAGTCTCCCTTCCTAGCGGCCTCCCAGCTTACCCAACTCAAAATTTGCAGCATTCCTAGAGGTTCTATTTCTAACCAATTCTGTACCCTCTATATTCTCTTCCTCAGAGATTTCACTTAGTTTCATGGCTTTAAATATCACGCATACACTGATAGTCTTCAAACTGACATCTCCAAGCCAAATAATCTGAGATCCTCAAGATTCATTCATCCTCTCTGATAGAAGCCTACTTGACAATCTCACAGGCTTCTGAGAACTCAAGATTGACAAAAGGAAACTCCTGATTTCACCATTTTCCCTCCACCAAAATCAAACCATCAAAAAACCCATTCCCTTCCCAGCCATCCAATATGGCAACTTCCAACAACATCCCTGAGTTGTTCTCTTTCCCTTAAGTTCTACATCCAGTGCATTTACATGATGTCCTATTTCTACCACCTAAAATACCTCGAATATGTATACCCCTCTTCACCCCACTGCCGCCCCACTGATGTAAGCCACCATGCCCTGCCAGAACTGCTGCGCATCCACAGGCCAATCTACTGTACTTCTGCTTGCCCCAGCACTCCTTCTCTGTAAGGCAGGGTACCCTTTACAATGTGTAATTCAGACGATGCTAGCTGCTGAACAAAATCTTTTAGTGTTTTATAATCCAAACTTTTTATCACTGTGCACAAGGCTCTATAGCCACTTTCCCCTCTTGCTCATAATGCTCCAGCTTTTCATTTCCTCAAACACATGAAGCTCTTCCCAGCATCAGGCCTCTCACATGCTGCTCCTCTCTGTGTGAAACACTTCCTTCTCTCTCCCTTACTCCATGTCCGCGTCTCCTCGGAGAGGCTTTCCCTTGTATCTAAGCAGGTTCCCTTATTTCCCGAGATTCTCTATTAACTGTACACGGTGTTTTCCCTTTGTTACATTGGCACAAATTATAATCCATGAAGGCAAGGAAGATTTCTGATTTTTCACCACCGCATATACACCCCAAATATAAACAGTAACCACAAAGAAGTATTTATTGAAAGTATACAAAACTTTATGATGACACATGTTCATTCAGCATTTCACAGATCCACCAGCTCTTCCTTAAAACCTTCTTATGCAGTGGTCCATGGAGTGAGCTTGACTAGGTCGGGGGAAGGCTGGCAACCTCAAATCACATGCAAAATTTTGTGTAACTATTTTTTCTAAGCAGATGTGTGTGCCAGGACCTCAAAGGAATCCACAACCTAGAAGAGGTTAAAAGGAGATACACAATCTAATAAATTCTAGTTTCATTATTTAACAAGATAGACTCAAATTTAACATAGTCAATTCTTGAAACAAAATGGAGATGTAATTTTTTCTGAAGCCTAAGTCCTATAATTTATCAAATCCCAGTGAAATTTGGTGTGTGGTGTGAACTTAAAAGATTTCTGAGCCAAACTTATTACATCCTGACTTTTTTGCCATACGTTTAGTGCATGCAACCCATCAGATGTAAATTCCTTACACAGAGATAAAGAAGGGAAAAGACGAATGAAGATGCGCCTATCACCGGAAAGACTACAAAAAATGAGATCCGTATGAGAGAAAACATCAGAAATGTCAAGTGGTATCACCCATTTAAATTCTAGATACCTTGAAGAACTAAGTGCCTAAAAAGCCTTTGAAATTCTCCTATTCAACTCTTCCCCCAAAGTATTAAAAAATCAATTCCAGTGTCAAAATCACGAAGCAACTAATTTCAAGTCTGTGTGCTACTTTCTTAAAGTTGTGGTTAGAGGTGCCACCCCCTACACTCTTGTTTGAAAATCCAATCCAATCATTTCGTGCAGTGAGAACTAACACCCGGGCATTAAGTGATCTGTTCGCGGTCACGAAGCTAGCTAAAGACAGGGCTGGACCGTGCCTCCCCTTCCAGTGCTCCTCACACCAACCTCTCAGGCTCCTTTACAGCTCCTCACAATGCTTAGCATGAATTTCCAAAATACTAAGACTAACTGTGCGAAACAGGTTAAGGAACCAAAAAAAGACCAAAACTAGCACAATATGATATAAAAAAGAGAAAAAATTTTAAAGTAACTATAACACTACAGAAAGCCATTGAGATTTTTTTCCACAAACAATGCAGAGGTGTTGGGGGGGACCCACAAAAACCCAGAATTTATTTATAAAGAATTGTGTACTTATTTCTACATGTTTAAACTTCAGTCACCTTCAAGTACTTTCCATTTGATGCAATGCACCTATCGAGATTTTTTTCCACTGCTCAGAAGAGTTTTTGAACTCGTCACTTTTGACATCCTTTAGTGTTTCTATTGTTTTTTTTGTTTCACCTCTTCCACAATGGCAAAACATTTTCCTTTGAGGACTTTTTCATTCAGGGAAACAAAATAAAATTGCTCAGAGTGAAGAGGGAGGGTGGGGCAAGGGAGTCATGACGTTTTTGGTCAAAAACTGCTGAACACTCAATGTGGTTTAGGCAGGTGTGCTTATAAATTACCCATCATGAAATGGGAAAACATGCTGAAAGAATCTTCAAAAAAATTCACCGAAGCTGAAATGCAGCCTCTCACAACAATGCCAGCTAGTACACTGATACAGATGGGTTCCTAGCACACTCACCTACTGGGGGAAGCCGGTACTAAAGAGGCCTGCCCTCCAGAACATAATTCCAGGTATTTCTGGGTTACCCCCACAATATGTTTTTCAACTGTATATAAGAAAGTGTCTAAGGCAAGATTATTTTTGAATGTTCTTATAACTATTTTAGTGATTCAGAAATTACAAATGAACATAATCACTATTCCAGAAGAACAAACCTGACATTTGTATTGAGTTTATAATTTTCAGTGCATAATGAGGCTGTTTCCCCCTTTTAATCCTATCACTAATGAGTAGTTCTTACAACTGAACAAATTTTAAGAGAAAGACAAAATGGTTTGTTTCATTGTTGCCACTTTTCCCCCATTAAATTAATTAGTCATTCAAATATTCTACCAAGATATCGCTCAACAAAAATGATCTAAAAGACTTTTCAGCCTCATTAATTGAGTACATTGTTTATAATCTTCAATAAAGGAACAGTTAGTACTGGAAACTTCTGTCAAGTTATTATGTATTCAAACTGTGTATGACATTTTAAAAACATTTCCCTACATAGAGCTTTTAAGTAAAAGCTAAGAAAACACAGTGTGGTAAGTAGTATACCTTCCCTAATCTTTAAAAATAAATTACTTCTGGAAAAAAAATATTTTTAAGCCACTGAATATTTTCTTGCAGAGCAGACAGCAAAATTCCTTACAAGTAGATCCTAGGAGACAGATTTTTCTCCCCCTAATCCTGCTCCTTTATGGTGTGGAGCATAATCCTATCAAGTGTTAGCTAATCGCTTTGTGTATTGCTACACTGTCTCCAAAAAAAACCCCTTAAACTCAAAACAGGTTTTACTTTGCTATTCCAAACAAGCATAATTTATGAGCATACCTTAAGATGTTTGACAGTTGCAGTAATGTAAAATTGTGCATCTGTGTGCCCAAGTTACCAACTACAAGAATCTTCCTATTTCTCTTAAGTGGCTGTGTTTCAAGACATCATCACACATAAAACTATTTACTATGTGAAGGAGAAAATCCATATACATGTAAATCGGAAGAGAGACTCTGTTCACTAACAAATTATTTAATTTCTCTACCTATCAAGTTCCTAGTTAACATCCACTTCAGAGCTGTTGCAAACATCAAATGAATTCCTCCATGAAAGTTATTTGCCTGGTAAAAAGAACATAATAAGCACTCAATAAAGGCCAGCTCCTTCCTCCTTCAGTTCTGGGCCCTCTGTTCTTTGTTCCTAGGCTCAGTCCCCCAGATGACTCAGCCATCTCGTGCTTTTATTAACAAATGCTGAAAACTACTAAATCGGTCAAAGTCCTGATGTGCAGATACATGCCCAGTGTGAGAAGCTATCTGTCCCTGTCCTGACACAATTAGGTGATAAAGGAAGAAGTGACCCCAACACCTCGACTTCATTGCAAGAACCAGCACTGAGGTGGACAAATCTCCACCTGTTCCCAACTATCTCCTGGAAATTTGCATTGCTATCTTAAAATGCCTGAAATCAAATTCATGATTATCTCTTTAAAAATCAGGCCCTCTCCCAGTCCCTTTTCTAACTGAGTGGAGTCCAACAGAATATAATTGTTGCCCTATTCTTTTGTCGTCTCAATGTCACCAAGTCTACCTGATTAATCTCTACTATATCTCTGGCCTCATTTTCTGCCCCTCTGCCACCACGAGTACAGGTCAGACTGTCTCAATCTCAGCACTATTGACATTTTGGGCCAGGTAATTCTTTGCTGTGGGAGTTTGTTCCCTGCATTGTAGGACATTTGGCAGCATCTCTCACCTTTATCCACCAGACGCCAGTATAACTGCTCCCTCCCCGCAGTTATGACAACCAAAAATGTCTTCAGACAGTGCCAAATGCCTCCTGGAGGACAAAGTAACTGCCCTCACCAATGCCTTCCCTCCTCCTATATTTGAGTACCTAGGCCCAGTTCCTCACCATTTCATATATGCATTTAGAGAATCAGTCCCCAAATTCGTTTCCAGTTTCTTCCCTCTAACTCCTGTCCCACTGATCTCCTAAAGAATTCCTAAAGCCCTGACTGGTTTAGCCCAGCTGGTTGGGCATTGTCCTGCAAAGCGAAAGGTCACAGGTTCAATTCCCCATGAGGGCACATGCCTGGGTTGCAGGTCTGGACCCCAGTTAGGGTGTGTATATGAGGCAGCCAATTGATGTTTCTTTCTAACATCGATGTTTCTCTCCCTCTTTTCCCCTCTCTCTAAAAATAAATAAATAAATAAAATCTTTAAAAAAGAAAGGCTTCCTGAAGCACTGCTTTTATGAGTCATTTCTCTTACATCTACAACTCTGTTACCTTCACAATTAGCTGAAAGCTCTCCACCCAGCCTCGATAATTTGGCCTCAATTAAACATTATCCCACAGAGCACCTCATACAGTGAGCACCTAGCAGACCTTCAATAACACAGACCTGTTTGTTCAGCCAGCCCCTCCTTTGCTATTCTAGTGTGGTTGCTCCAGTTTGGATGCCCATTACCTAGCAGCCATTCCAGACCACTGGGTGAGCCTCCTTCCCCAGCCTCTACTGTCCTCACTCAAAGTCAAAAATGATCAATGAGTTTCCACTGCCTACTGAAATATGAAATCTACCATTTGTTCTTTAGAGTCTTTCCTAGTATAGTCTAGCTCTGTGTTCCATTACCCCGAAAACATACTCTACCTTTGGCACAACCTATCAACTAGTCCTTGGAAAGGTTCCTACACTTTCCACCTTTGGTCATGTTTTTTCTCTGCCTGGCAGTCCTATTAATCCCACTGCCCTCCCTCCACACTAATTTAAAGTCCATCTGAACTAAGAAGCCTTTCCTGATCGTACTTCCTGTGTACCTTTCCTATGGTATTCACATTCTGCTTTATGTTACACATGTATTCCTGTAGTTTACAAGGTCCCTGAGAGCTTCTTAGTCTTTTGATGCTGTGGGGTGCCTGGCCCAGTGCTAGGCAGATAACTCAACATCACATGTGAGTTTCCCCCTTTGAAAGCAAAGGAGGGTCATGTTTTCAGGCAATCTCAAACGGCCTTAAGGGAACTAAATCCACATCCTCTCCCCTTTGTCTCACATTTTATGTCTTAAGCCATTTTTTAAGTAAGCTGCCTTCAAGATACCCAGATTGCTATTTAGTATAAATTACTGTAAGAGTTCTGCTTTAAGGAGATCCTATAGCTTCCAACTTGTAACTGAATCCAGAATATTTATGCTATTTAAATTCTCTCTTTATACAAACAGGCAACAGAAATTTATTTTTCAATGTTAATAAAATTAAGCAAAACATGAAAATAACTGGATTGGATTAAACATATTTCAAGCAAAGGCTAATTAATACTAATTTGTCTATCCTAAGTAATACATTCAAAGTCCTAAAACAATGAGTCAGTTTATTTCAGTTCTTCCACCCCAAAGACACAAACCAAAACAGAACATGGGAGATCTCTTCTTATTTAGTTCCTAAATGACCTGAAGGTATGTTTTGTTATTTCTACAAAAAGACCATGTTCTGACCACACCAAAACCATATGAAGACAGTAACCCTTAGCAGGGTCAGCAACCTAGAGGCCTTGTTTTGCATGCCCCTGAGCTAAGAATGGTTTTTACATTTTTAAAGGGTTGTAAAAAAACAAAGACTATGTGACAGAGACTGTGGCAGGAAAAAGCCTAAAACTCTTTTCCTTGTTCCGCAGCACGAATGTGAGACTCCTAGCTGTTAGCCTGTAAGACACCCAACTTTTCCTCCCAACATTTTTTAAAACGCAATGTAAAACATACACGATTGTGTAAAAAAATAGTACTCATTCAACTTAGTCATAATTACTGCAAAGGTAACTTCTAAAACAGGCCTGTGTGGATTTTTATACTTCCCAGAATTTTTGTTACAAAAAACTTGACTCTCATTCTAGAAATGAGCACACTTAGGCTTGAAGAGTGAAGTGCCTGACCCAAAGTCATGGTGCGAGCTCACGACAGAGTGGGGTCCGAGACCCAGGCCTCGAAACTCCTGATTTCTGCCCTCTGAGTCCACTGCATCATAACTATGCATTTGGCTTTAAGTTTTGGAGATTTGGACAACCAGCTTCAATCATCATATAGATAAAAGCTTAAGACCTGTGTTCCTGATGGGCTTTCAGACAGATGCTTACCAGCAGTTATGAATCATTAAACAGTAACATCGATGCCCACCACATACATTAGATAAGAACTTCTAGGAAAACGGATGTCACAGAGAAAGCTTACAACTTACTCCGCTGCTCCACTAGTGCTACAGATCGAGACAAATAAGCACGTCTGACCTCCAGCTGCTCAACACATCTCCCGACCCAAATCCACAACTTTCACCCAAAGTTATCGAATGCCAATCGAAACGCTGTCCCATTTACATCACTCACACGCTGTACAGTTAACTATAAGCTCTTCCCAGATCTTCTTGAGAACCACTAGTTAGAAGTTCAAATTTTGTAATCTCCCTAAGTATTTAGCTTCCTTAGAAAAGCTGCTTCTTCGATGTCTAAATCTATAAAACCCACTTCATCGTGTCTGTTAGGTTTACTCCGGAATTTAAAAATATTTTTTTTGTACCTATACTAGTGACTTTACTACTGTGCAGGAACCGAAGAGCTATGTATATACCAAGACTAGGAGTCAAAGACATGGTCACAATCCAAGATCCTTCATCCGAAGTTGCTCTTCCAGTCTTGAAAATCACAGATTCTGAAGGAGAGCCGAGAGATACAGGTCTCGGGCTCTTCAGAGATAATAAAAACACCCCCGCCCCACCGTGTCTCTGCAAGACTTTTGTCCTCTAAGAGCGACCCCCTCCCCCTGGACCGCGGCGCGAGTGCGGGCGGCCCGGGCACCTGCGGCCCCGGCCGAGGGCGGTGGAGCCGGGGGAAACCGGCCCACCGCAGGCCCTTCTGGACTCGGCGCCCACTCCCACCCCCGGGGCGGACCGCAGGAGGCCCGAGCGGCCGGGTAAAGACCCCTCGGTGGCCGGCAGACCCCCGGACGCTGCGGGAGACGCGGGCGGCGACGTTACCTGGAGGACCACGTCGTTGGGCAGCTGTGCGGCCCGGAACAACTCCAGCACCCGCCCGTTGGCCGCCACCTTCTTGGTGCTCTCGATGTCGCAGTAGGAGAAGAGATCCGAGTAGTATTTCTGCTCCGCATCGCTCAGCGTTAAGCCTTCCATCTTCGCCTCCGGCTCACGGCCGCCCCACCCCGCATGCAACACCCGGGGCCCGCCCCAGGACCCCGGGACAGCGGGGGCTGCGCGTGGCCCGGCTTTCTCCTCGCCCCGAAGCCCCCGGGAGCCCCAGCCCCGACCTCACGCGCGCGCGGTGCACCGAGCAACAGGGCCGGAGGTCGTGAGGAGGGGGCCCGGCTGAGCTCGGCGCGCCGCCGCCTGCGAGGCCCCGCGCAGTCCCGGGCTCGGCGCGGCGCGCGGCTCCGGCTCAGTGGCCGCGGGGAAGGAGGCGGGGGCCGCGGCGGCGCGAGGCACTGGCGGACTCCGCCACCGCCCGGGCTGCAGGTTCGAGTCCCCCGGCTCTCCTCCGCTTTCCCCTAGGCTTTCCGCCTCGGTTTCCCTTTCCGTCCACGCCCCCGGAGCGGCAGCACTTCCCGGAAAGTTGTGGGGCTTCGAGTCTAAAGTTTCGGGGTCTCTAGGCTGAACGCGGCCGCCGCTCCGCCTCTCTTCGCCGCCATTTACTGCGCCCCGGCCCGGCCCCCAACGCGCCCGCACCACCACTGACAGCGGCCGCGCTCCAGACCCGGATGTGAGGACGGGCGGAGAGAGCGCGAGAGGGAGAGAGAAACACCCACCGGGCTGGCTCGGCCGCTCCCGGGAGAGGGGGCCGCAGCGCCCCCTGGTGGCCGGAGCCCTGCGGCGGGGGGCCGACCAGCCAGCCCTCTGCCGGACGCGCTGGGACCCTCAGAGAAGCCAGGACAGGGGGCAAAGGCCTGCGGCTCATTGAGATCAAGAGAACTTAGAGATCCGGGTTGCCGATTAGATTGTTTCGAAGCTTCTGGCACTCAGGGTTAAATAAACATTCGATTGAAAGGGAACAATGTTCAGGTATTGTTTCCCTTCTTACCTTTTTGATGTCAGAAGTTTCTGAGAGTAAATTTAGCATTTCTGTGCGCTCTGAAAGGCTTCGAATACCAAGTTCCTTTGGGAACTCTCCTTAAACAGACACTAACACTGCGACTTAGGTAACTCCCACTCTTGTTTTAAGCCCTCTTTACCTGAGAAACCAAACTGGCTGGCTAGAGGGAATCTGACAAGCTCTCTTCTTTGTACATGGTCGTTCTGCTCACCAGGAACTTCGTGCTGTATAGGTTTTTGCCATCAACTCTATAGACCTTTCCTATCTCCCTTTGTGGAAGTCATGGAGTTGCACTGTTCTGTGTGCACCTATCTGACAGAGAGGGTTCTTCAGACAACTCAAGCGGATCTTAGCAAGCATTTATATGTAACAAATACGAAGTATTTCAAAAACAGCAGCTAGGACAGAATTACAGCATTGGTTTTTTTATTTTGTTTTCTGCATGTTGCTCCCCAGAGTGCTGATCCTGCAAATTAGTACAGGTTCACGATCCTTTAACTGGAACTCCAAAATTCAAAAAGCACTGTAAACCGAAAGCTTTCGGGTAACTTGGACAGCAAAACCTGACGTGCCTCATCTGGAGACAAAAATCTTAATTCACATGAGGCTATGTATAGTCTTTATGCCACTCAGCGTCGGTATTTATTCGTTTTACTCCAGGCTTTAATGGGATGTTAATATATACACTGTTATAGGCGTTGTATTACCCTTCTTTGTTCAAAAACGATAAGGGACTGCGGAGCTCTGAATATTTGCTAACTTGAGTAGTAGCATTTTATATAGATGTGAATATGACATGCCATGAAGCTCAAATTTCCCTGTCTCTAAAATTTTCGATGTGCCACAGAGATACTTCCCATACCTCTAACGGGGCACCTGCCAGAGGGGACCAGAGCCCCACAGATGGCCTGTCTTCCCAGGGCACAAAAGGGAGGAGCCCCATGGGGTAGGGACCGGCTCCACTGGCTCAGCTCGGTTTTCTTCACCCCCTTCCCTGGGCCTTGAAGGTCTCTCCTCTCCCAGGGCCGTCCCTTCTGCCACCCGAATTAGTCTTCCCCCAGACCTTTGCCCTGCCTGTTTTCTCACACTGTTTATGTCCCTGTTCATATGTCACCTCCTCAGAGGGACCTTCCCCCAACACCTGACCTAAAATAGCCCTACCGCTGCATTCGGCCCCCTTACCTGAATTATTTTCCTTTATAGCACTTGTTACTACCTGACATGAAAGTACATATCCATTTAAATTATTAATAGCTAATAGTTATGGAGAACTTACTAGGTTTCAGTCACTGTTCTAAAACTTAACACTAATGAATTACTATGTTAATCACAACAACCCTATGAAGTAGGCACTATTAGTATTTTTATTTGACAGAAGTGGAAGCTGAGGCACAAATGAGATAAGTAAGTTATAAGTCCCATTGTTGTTAAGTGTCTGGATCTAGGGTTCAAAATCCAGACAGTCTCAACTCCAAAATCACTATCCTACAGGGCCCTTCTTACTTGTTCATTAAGTCCCACCCCCCACCATCCCTGCGTGTACCAAAAAACGTATGTTCATTGTCTAGCTCCAAGGCCTAGTGTGTGGCACACAGCACCCATCAAGAATTTGTTGAATAAATAAAGGAACAAAGGACATGAGGAGCCAGTCAATACCGTGACCTCCTAGTCAGTCTCCCTAACTCGAGCACCCTCCAGCTCCGCTTCTCTGTAGCAACCTACGATAATTATAGGATTGCTTCACTTCCAAGTTCTGGGATTCTGAAATTTCCTTCTCTGTCTGTAACCTGCCATCCTTTTACCCTCTCACCTCCCATTCCTCCAATAAGCCTGCTCATTATAACCTTCAGGTTCTCCTCTCTCTGTCCAAACACATAACCCATGCGTTCAAAAATCCACTTGGAGCATCTCGTGCCAATGCTCGGTCTTCTTCTCGGGGACCATTCAGTCCAGGGACCGTATTGTCGGCCATGCCAAGGACATGCTGCCGCACCCTGGATGCACTGTCCTTCCTCCCTATCCCTTGCCAATTGCTCATACTGAATTGGCCACACATGCGTTACAGGATGTTGAGGGGGACTCTTCCTGTGGTCCTATTGCTCTGTGAGGCTTTCCTAACGGAATAGGACACAGAGTAGTTTTCCTGTTGATGACCAAGGGCAAGCTGACAAAAAGTACCACATGTTCTAAAGAAAGACAATCAGGTCAGACCTCCTCTCCCCTAAGAGCCTACTAAGAAGCAACCAGATGGGCCCTACAGCCAGCAACCACTGCCCCAGCCCCATTGACCCGCTCCCCAGGGCCTGGGGGAGGAGTCCTGTGTCTGGGTGAGAGCCCCTCCCATGGAGTCAGGGGCTCAAAAAGCAGGGAGGCCCCCAAATAGGGAGACCTCGGCCTGTAGCTGGATACTGGGTGGGCCTGATGCTGGAGGGTTTGACAGTTTCACAAGTGAAAGAGTTTTTTCTCTATATCTGTCATTTAAATGTATATTTCCAGGTTTGAAGGGAAAGAAATGATCTAACACGTGGGCTCTTTGAGGTCAAGCCTATTTTCTTTCCTTTACATTTCTAGACATATCAATGTTAAAACGTGACATCAGGAGAAAGCTATTTTAAAACAGATGGTCCATATTATTACATAGCTACACATTTAAAGATGTGGGTTTTCAGGTAAGATCAAATAGTTGGCTACCACCAGCAAATATCAACTGTTTTTTAATTGGAAATCTTTTAAGTTTTTAAAATAAACCACATGCAGCACAATGTATTGTTTCTGGCATGCAGTTCTGTGAGTTCTGACAAACATATACAGTCATGTAACCACCAGCAACAGCAGATGCTGCGCCCTTCTGTGCGCCCCCCAATTCCTTTACATTGCTCCTTTGTACTAACTCTACTCTCTACTCTCAGCCCCTGGTCGCTACTTTTTTACTATTTCTATACTTCTACCTTTTCCAAAATATCATATAAATAAAACCATGTGGTCTGCAGCCTTTCGAATCTGGACTTTTTTCATATAATATAATACATTTGAAATTCTTCCACATTCTTGCTTGTATAGTGGTTCGGGTTTTTTTTTTTTTACTGCTGCATAGTATTCTTTTGTATGGATAATTACAGTTCACTCATTCACTACATGAAGGATGTTTGGGTTTCTTTCAATGTAGGGTGATTATTAACAAAAACACTATAAACATGTATATACAGGTGTTTGTGCTACTTTAAGTCTTCATTTTTTGGGGGGGTGAATATCTAGGAGTGAAATTATTGAGTCATGTGGTAAGCAATGTTTAACTTAAAAGAAATTGCCACACTGTTTTCTAAAACGGCTGTGCCATTTTGTATCCCCACCAGCAATGCATAGAATTTTAGTTTCTCTTCACCCTTACAAAGCATTCCAACATCACTGTCATGGGTGTGTAGGGGTATCTCACTGTGATTTTAATTTGTATTTTCCTGGTGACAAATAGTATTGAGCATCTTTTCATGTGCATATTTGCTATCGGGGTATCTTTCGGGTAAAGTGTTCAAAATTTTTCCCATTTTTTATCAGGTTGTTTGTTTTCTTATTAAGTTTTGAAAATTCCTTATGCATTTGTGATACAAGCCCTTGTCAGATATGTGATTTGCAAGTATTTTCTATGGACTGTGGCTTGCCTTTTTATTTACTTATTGGTATCTTCTGCAGAACAGAATTGTTAAAATTTGGATTAAGTCCCACTTAGGGGTAACTCAAAAAGACATTAATGAGGGGAAATCCATTAGACAGAATTTCAGTTAGTGCACCTGGTCATTCAATTTGTACACGAGAAGTCACCTGCCCTGGCTGGGTAACTCAGTTGGTTGGAGTGTCATCTCCCTATGTGTCAAGGTTGTGGGTTTAATCCCCAGCCAGGGCACATAAATAAGTGGAACAGCAAATTGATGTTTTTCTCTCTCAAATCCATAAATTAAAAGGAAGGAAGGAAGGAAGGCAGGCAGGCAGGAAGGAAGGAAGGAAGGAAAGAAAGGAGGAAAGAGAGAAAAAGTGGCCCAAGATAAGAACAGATATTAAACCCATGGAGAATGACGAATGGTTGGGCTGGTAGGGCAGGGGCTTGGAAGGACGCAGTTTGGAAGGACCAGGGAGGATGAGGTCTGGAGGAAAGCTTGGGATTGAACCTAAGAGAAGGGACATGAAGTGTGACTACCTTTGTACTGCTTGTTCACATCCACCAGAAAGCATCCACTGTGAAGGAAGCACAAGGTCACCAAGTAGGCAAACGACTAGGCCGGTTGATGTTAGGCAGCCTCTGCTATCAGCCACCCAAGGGTGGCACATTGGCGCAGGAACTGAATGGCTATTGTGACAGCAGCGGAAGGTATGCATGGGCCCCACAGTACGAGTTTCCACTTACTAAGGCCAAATGTCCAACTTGCCAGCAGCCATTGAATTCAGCTCAACTTAGCTGGGTGTCAGCTCAACACCAGATTGAGTTTTCTGATGCAGCGTCATCCCTCAAACAGACCAACGGTGACCAGTGGATTTATGTTTACTGGAAACAAACATATTCTGGGCATCAGTTTGCTCTCCTATCCACAGGGCCTCAGCCAGCACCAGTATCAGAGGATCTAAGAGCATTTTTATCACTAACCTGGAATCTGCATGACAGCACTGAAGACCGAGAGACCCACTTTACAGCAGTAGAGGCGCATCAGGGAACACATGCCCACGGGACCC
The DNA here is from genome assembly GCA_028533065.1 of Trachops cirrhosus. Taxonomy (NCBI): domain Eukaryota; kingdom Metazoa; phylum Chordata; class Mammalia; order Chiroptera; family Phyllostomidae; genus Trachops; species Trachops cirrhosus. The sequence continues at coordinate 172,734,743 of CM052541.1, forward strand.
GCCGGACCTCTCAGGTGCCAGAAGCCGCTGGCCTCAGAGGGAAGAATGGCTTTGGAAGGTGCAACTTGGTGATGATATTCTGTGAATATGGGCATCCATACTCCAGAATGCAGCATGTATCTTAAATTATCCACCCTGTTTACTACTGTGTTCCCAGTTGGCAGAGTATATGGGACGGGGAACCAAAAGGTGGGAGAAAAACCAGCTCCATTTGCCTTTGTTCCTAGTGACTCACTTGGGGGAGTTTGTACTTCCTGCCCCCTCCATTGTAGCTTTTGAGCATCTGGAGGTCCTGGTTCTCATAGTGGAGTGCTTCCACTAGAAGGCTTATTATTAGTCCCATTAAAATTTAAGCTACAGATGCTGTCCTGTCGTTTAGGGCTCCTCATGTCAATGGAGATGGGATTGCAGGGAACAAAAGAATCACCAAACTTGTACTGAAGGGTAATTGAACCTATTCATCATCAGAAAAAGGTAGTTCTTTTGCACAATTGAGGTAGGAAAGAATGCTTCACATCCAGAAGCTCCACTGTGGTAGTGTCTCTTGGTTCTTCCCTGGTCGGTTTCAATGGTGAATGTGTTAGTGTGGCAAGAATGGCACCAGGTGTTAGACCAGGTGGGGTCAGATGGCATCTGGTTCAGCAACCTCGGTACTTGAGTTCTGTCTAGGGAATAATTCAGAGCCAAGGCTCCAACTATAATAGACAGTTTATTTAGAAAGTCACAGAGGTAGAAGAAATGAGCAGTAGAAGAAATGAGCTCAGGAAACAAGTTACAGAGGCTAAAAAAGGCTCTTGGAGCTTAGGAGAGAGAAGGGTGAAGGTAAAGTGCCTGTGGGTGGGGAGAAGAGGAGGAGGAGGGGAAAGATGCTGGGGAGTTTCCAGGAGGGAGACCAGCTGGGTCCTCATGCCTAAGGGCTTTTAAGGGTGGAGATTTCAGGGGAAGTCCCAGGGAAGTATCTCAATAGAATATTCATCAGCTTTCCAGGCCTGTCCTTTCAGGGTTGTGGGCTCCACTGATTGGTCAGCACCTGGGCAGGGGGTCATGAGCCAATGCAGCTGGTCCTGAGGTCAGCCTTGTACTCATTTGTCTGGTTTTGTTGCTGTTTTGGGCCTGGAGCTTAAACACAGCTGAGGCCTAGATGTATTTGATGCAGGTCAGAACCTCATTGTCTTGGGGTTTTAATGCTTAAGCGCTATTCTCTGGCCCCCTTGTTCTTTTCCCCTCTGAGGTAGTCTATGATTAGCAACATACCAGAGGAGGAAAAGGTTGGGGAGAGTCTGAACCACATGACCAGTGATATGAAAAGTCAGGGGATCTAAACCACAAAAGTGGAGAAATGCTAGGGGAGGAAAGGTTACCCCAGGGACAAGGTCCTTGTTTTCAGGGTTTTGCCTATAGCTAGGCACCAGTGTGGAAAGCTTTCCACGCTGGTGACCTTCTGTACCTGGCTTATCATACTTGTTCTTCTCATGTCTGTCTAACTGCTTACCACAAATACACAAGTGTAACTGGCACAATGTGAGATGGCGTGGTGACAAGGGACTCAGACCACTCAGGGGTGAGGGTCGGTGTTGCCCCACAAAGTAAGCCACTTGGAGCAACAAAGCCATTAGCTGAGGGTTAAGTGGATACACTCACTGAAAAGGGACTGCAAGTGTCAGGTGTGGCCTTGAAATGAACTGCAACTCACAGTTCATTCCACCACCCCTCCTCTTTTCTCTTGTAAAACTTTTCAGGAAATGGGACCCATCAGAATCCTGCAGCAATTGTCCCCGGTATGGGATAAATACATGAAGCACGTGGATCTGAGTGGTGTGAAGGTGGCCTGCGGTGGTCACTGGGGTGGGCTACCCGAATTACCCACTCCGCCCCCAGGACTGAGGCACCCAATCTTTCAGCTGTTGGGGATGTTGAAATGTCAGGGGCTCGTAGCTGAATCCCTTTGCAGAAACCGCCTTTGGAAGAGGGAAGTTGCCTCACCCAAAGTTACATCCCTGCCCTAGGGACAGCCATATTCCATGACTAGTCAGTGCTGTAGGAGCCTAAAGGTCCTTGCATTGTTTTGGGACAACAATGAAGAGCCATTTCAGGTCCAGAGCTCTTCCAGGGGTTGCTTGGAAATTATGTTGTTACCCTATCGTAATTCTCCCCCTGCTCAGTTATGGGTTTCCTTCATTTCCTTACAGGTGTTTTCCTGACAACAGTCTTCAATGAACTTTCTATACCAAAACCTTCACTTCCTGTGTGTTTTCTGGGGATGCTGACCTAAGCCACCCATACACTTCTGCTCCTGTTAAGTTGAGTTAGTGCTTACCAACCCATTGTACTTATTGTAATTGTTATAATGGATTAAATAGTACATAAACAAATTCATTATGAAAACAGAAAAATGGCTTTTGTTTTGTTAAAACCAAGAATCGTGTATTGGGAAAACATAATGATGGCAAATTGCTAAGAAAGGTTGCTGTTGAATTAGCTATGGAATTCATGACGCCACACTCAAAAGAGTTAGAAAAAGCAACACGGTACCCACGTGTTGAGCACACAGTTGTATTCGACATGTGCTTCTTGTTTCATGATGTAGAGTTTGCAGTGGAGTGTAGTTTTTTAACAGTAATAGGAATTGGTGTTTTTTCTTATTTTTTGAGAACTGTATTATTTTTGTAGAACACACTCCTTGTAAAAAAATTACTCAGGAAAGAATAAATTAAAAAATGAAAATTACCTGGTATTCTGCCACCCACAGCAACTTCTATTCACATTTTCATGAATATTCTTTTGGCATCATTTGTTTAAAATACACACAAAAGAATAAGCATGCAATATCAAATAAAAGGATGGGATACATATATACACATGTGTACATATATACATACTATATACATACATATATACACTATATATTATATATACATTACTACATATTATAGCAAATATATCAAATAAATGGGTGCATTGCATATATTACTATGTTATTACTATATACTATATACTGAGATATAATTCACCCATTTATTTGATATTGTATGCCTATTTTTTTGTAATATCTTTTGTAGATCTTTTTCACTCAACTACAGATTGTACTTATAAAGAAATGGTCCCTTTTTTATTTAAGAACTTTTTTTAGATGTAATTGACTTAGAACATTATGTTAGTGTCAGGTGTACAACATAATGATTTGGCATTTGTATATATTGCAAAATGATCACCATACATAGTTACACATTTTTTTTCTTGTAATGAGAACATCTTAAGGTATATTCTCTTTGTAATTTTCAAATATGCAGCTTAGTATAAATTTTATTTCTCTTCCTTATAATCAGATTAACTAAAAAAATATAGGGGTGGGCAAAAGTTGGTTTATGGTTGTGAGTAGGGGAAACAGTTTATTCTTGTATCATTATTTATTAATTATTGCATTATTTTCCATATGAACAACTGTAAACCTACATTTGCCAACCCTTGTATACTCACCAAAAGCCATATTAGGTCATCTTTATACTACATTACCAATGGGATCTATTTTCATTACCTAAGTCAAAGAGAGTCAGACAATGATTATTTTTGTGGACATTGCAGTTGTAAATCAGTGATTTAATGATGAGATAGCAGGGCAGTTGGGAACTGCCCTGCCTGGTTTCAGAAACTGTAACCCCTCATGGCTAAGGCTGAGTAAAAAAACCTTGGGACCACCCCCTTTCACTTCACCCTGCTTGGCCCTGGACGGATGACTGGTTAGCCAATGATGGGGGTGAGATTCCTCAAAGGAGGGATGACCTAAGACAGGCATGGTCACGAAGGGACCCTCAGGGAAGGAATTGGGGGACTATGAAAAAAGGGGGTGATGGACCCTTGCCACTAGGCTTTGACATAACCTGAGTCCCCATTCTGTCTGCAAGAAGTTTACGAATCTCTTGGCTGCCTTACTTCCCCTGCCTGACTTAAGCCTGAAACAATGACAGAGGGCGGTGCAGCCCGGGTTCTGGAAAGGGCAGGTTCCCTAGGATGATCAGGTCTAAGAAAGAATGCATAAAATCCTGTGAAACCTACTTTGCTAATACCCTCAATTTAAATGATAAGGGTCCAAGGGTGAAGTGAGTTTGTTCCCCAAAGTTTTACAGCCCTTTAGCTATCTGACCCTAACTCTAAATAAGCCCTCATAGTTCTTTGAATGTTATCTATTGTTTGATCCTTACTGCCTGGCAATGATTGATGAGCTTTACATATATGCCCTGTATTCCTATGCAAATAAACCCAATAAACACCCATTGAGGAACAGGTCCTTCCTGGTCCTTCTCCTTTGAGAGATCCACCACTTTTCCTCCCCAAGCAGATCCTGTCTTGGTAGACTTATTCTCATCCACGGTGGCTGGGGGAGCCCTAAGGAGCCCCTGCACAAGATAGAAAATGCTAGGTAAATTTAATATCTCATAAGACAGCATGAGTTTCATCAGGAACAAAGGCATGGAAACCTAAACAAAATTTTTGCAACAGCAAAAGTAAATCAACTCTTTTTTTTTCATTTTTATTGTTTATGCTATTACAGTTGTCCCAGTTTTCCCCATTTGCCCCCCTCTACCCAGCATTCCCCACTCCCTCAGGCCATCCCCACAGCATTGTTCAAGTCTATGGGTCATGCATATAAGTTCTTTTGCTACTCCATTTCCTGTACTGTACTTTACACCACCCTTGGCTATTTTTGTAATTACCTAATTGTACTTCTTACTCCCTTCACCTCTTCACCCATTCTCCCTTACTCCGCTCCCGTCTGGCAACCATCAAAATGCTCCCTGTATCCATGATTCTGTCTCTGTTCTTGTTTTCTTGGTTTGTTTTTTAGATTCAGTTGTTGATAGATAGGTTAATATTGCCATTTTATTGTTCATAGTTTTGGTCTTCTTTTTCTTAAATAAGTCTCTGTAACATTTCATATAATAATGGTTTGGTGATGATAAACTTCTTTAGTTCTTTTTGTTTGTTTAGGAAGCACTTTATCTGCCCTTCAATTCTAAATGATATCTTTGCTGGGTAGAGCTTGGCTGTAGATCCCTAATTTTCATGACTCTGAATATTTCTTGCCAATCCCTTCTAGCCTACAAAGTTTATTTTGAGAAATCAGCTGACAGTCTTATGGGGACACCGCTGCCGGTAAATAACTGCTTTTCTCTTGCTACATTTAAGATTCTCTCTTTATCTTTACTTTTGGCATTTTTAATTATGATGTGTCTTGCAGTGGGCCTCTTTTCATTAACCTTTCTTTGGACTCTCAGTGCTTCCTGGACTTGCATGTCTACTTCCTTCACAAAGGGAAGTTTTCTCTCATTATTTTTTCAAAAAGTTCTCCAATTTCTTTCTCTTTTTCTTCTCCTTCTGGAACCCCTATGATGCAGATGTTGGAATACTTGAAGTTGTCACACAGGCTGCTTACACAATCCTCGTTGTTTTCAGATTCTTTTTTCTTCTTGTTGTTCTCATTGGTTGTTGTTTTGCTTCCTTATGTTCTAAATCATTGATTTGATACTCAGCCTCACCCACTCTACTGTTGTTTCTCCATAAATTATTCTTTATTTCAATTAGTGCATCCTTCCTTTCTGCCTATTCTTTTTTATGCTGTTGAGGTCCTCACTAAGTTTCTTGAGCATCCTTATAACCAGTGTTTTGAACTCTGCATTTGATAAATTTCTTATCTCCATTTTGTTTAGTTCTTTTTTCTGAAGTTTTGATCTGTTCTTTCATTTGGGCCATGTTTCTTTACTCATTTTGGCAGCCTCCCTGTGTTTGTTTCTATTTATTAGGTAAAGCTGCTATGACTCCCTGTCTTGGTAGCATGGCCTAATGTAGTAGGTGTCCTGTAGGGCCCAGTGGCACAGCCTCCCCTATCACCCAAGCTGGGCACTCAAGTGTGCCCTCCATGTGTGCTGAGTACACTATCCTCTTGTAATTGAGCCTTGATTGCTGTTGGCAGGTCAATGGAAGGGAATTACCCAACTAGTCAGCTAAAGGACTGGCTGTGACCACTGACCACCAACCTCTGCCTTCTGTGGAGGGTCAAGCTGTTCAGGGGCAGGGGGTTGGTTCTGTGATGTGGTCTGAAGTTGTCCACTGAGTGTGCAGGCTCTGGGATTTCCTGGGTGGTGCAGGCTAAAGTCAGCCCCAACCTGTGTTCTGCCTGGGGAGACCCTGCATGAGCTATAAAGCTGTCTAAGAAGTCTGCTACTTTTGCTGAGCTTGGAGATTCCCAGGTGAAGCCAAACTGTGAATCTAGGCTGGCTTCTGCTAGTGCCTGGCCTGGGGCCATTTAGCAGGATGTACAGAGGCAAGGGGTTCACTGAGACCAGCTGTTGCTTGTCTGAGAGGATTTAGGATGTTGTGAAGCGTGATCCAAGATCAGCCATTCATGTGGAAACATTATGGTTAAAAATTTGGATGAGGCTGTAAGTTGGGTGGGACAGAGTGTCAGGGGATCTCCAGGCCAAGGCAAGCAAGTTAGCCAGGTTGATGGAGTCTCAGATATGGTACCAGCCTGCCAGCTCTGTGGCTCTGTGGGGAAGGGCTCAGAAAAGGGACAATGGCCTCTGATCACCTTTCTGTCTGAGAGAAGACTGTCCCTCAGCTTTCTCCTTGATGCCAGACACTTCAGTTCCCCTCCTTCTCACCCTGTATGCCACCTATGCCTTTCAAGCTGCTACCCTGGTGCTGGAGCTCAGAGAGAGTTACTCTGAGTAAGTCTGTGTGTGAGTTCTTTAAAGGGAACTCTTAGGGACTTGAGAAGTTTCTTCCATCAACTCAATCCCTCCTGGTTTTTGCAGCCAGATATTGTGGGGATTTATCTTCTTGGCACTGGAACCCTGCTCTGTGGGGACTGCTGTGAGTCTAGAAGTCCTCGCTCCTGAGGTATCCCTCCTGAACTTTTATCCATCTCAAGTGGATGTGGAACCAGGCCGTTCCACATCCACACCCCTCCTACCAGTGTGGATGGATGTGGTTTCTTTAATTCCATAGTTGTCAGACTTCCATTCACCCCAATTTCTATTGGTTCTAAGTGATTGTTGTTCTATATTTTAGTTGTAATATTGATGTGGTTGTGAGAGGAGGCAAGCCATGATTACCTATACCGTCTTCTTGACCTGAAGTCCCATTTTTAATTGGATTGTTTGTCTTCCTTGTGTTGAGTCATATGTGTTCTTAACATACTTTGGAGACTAAATCCCTGTCCATTGTATTGGCAAATAAATTTTCTCACACAGTGGGTTCCCTTTTCATTTTGCTGATGGTTTCTTTAGTTGTGGAGAAGCTTTTTAATTTGATGCAGTCCCATTTGTTTATTTTTTCCTTTATTTCCCTTGCCCTAGGAGATATATTGGCAAAGATATTGCTACATGGGGTATCTGAAATTTTATTGCTTATGTTTTCTTTTAGGATTTTTATGG
>CM052541.1:172742675-172791851 GCA_028533065.1 Trachops cirrhosus
GGAAATGTAGAAGCTAAAGAACTTATGACACATGGACATGAACTAAAGGCGGGGAGTGGGAGAGGGTGTTCAGCATGGAGGGGAACAAAGGGGGGATAGTAGGACAAATGTAATAGCATTATCAATAAAATATGTTTAAAAAAACAAATTAAAGAAATATTTTTCATTGTTACCAAAAAAAAAAAAAAAAAAAGAAATGCCATCAATATCTGAGTATTGATTTTGTATCCTGCTACTTGGCTGAATTCATTTATTATATCTAGTAGTTTTTTGGTGGAGCCTATAGGGTTTTCTATGTACAATATCATGTCATCTGGAATGGGGCTGGAATGTAACTGGAATGGGACTCAGATATCTCATTTTTTAGAGAAATACATAGGCCTTGAGTTTGCCAGTGAGATGTAGCCACTGAAGGAGAGCTCAAATCTATCATTGGTGTATTTGGGGGCAAAATGTCAAGATGTAAAATGGAAAAAGTAATTTCTAAATGGAGATAGCTATTTTCTGTAGCATTTTTTTTGTATCTTTGGGAAATAAATAGCTTACATGTTGCAATACCAGACTTCATTAAAAATGTTTCTCATCCATGGGTCTGACCCATTTAATACAATTTTCTGAATGTATCCATTTGTTTTGCCTCGCTTCTCCTTCTGCCTTTGAGTGTAGTTGTTAGAAGTCCAAAAGTATCACCAACACATTTTTCCCGAAAAACTTTGTATAGAGAGCTTTACTTCTGTGGAAAATAAACTACTTAAAGATCTCCATTATTCTGGAGGTCAGTGGTACTGATGGTACCCCCCCAGTTTAGATAAGTGCAGAAGAAAATTGTGCTTCATATTTGGCAACTCCAGCACCAGGAAAAGAAGCCCTTTTACTTCCTCCTTTCCAATATGGATGACTTTTATTTCTTCTTCTTGTCTGATTGCTGTGGCTAGGATTTCCAGTACTGTGTTGAATAAGAGTGGTGAAAGTGGACATCTCTGTCTTGTTCCTAATCTTAGAGGAAACACTTTTAATTTTTGCCCATTGAGTATGATGTTGGCTGTAGGTTTTTCGTATACGACCTTTATGTTGAAGTAAGATTCCTAATTCTTACTTTGCAGAGAGTTTTTATCATAAATATGTGCTGGATTTTATCAAATTCTTTTTCTGCATCTATTGATATGATCATGTGATTTTCATTGTTTATGTGATGTATCACATTTATTTATTTGCGGATATTGTACCAACCTTGCTTCGCCAGGATAAATCCCACATAATCATAGTGTTCAATCTTTGTAATGTATTGCTGGATCTAGTTTGCTAATATTCTGCTGAGGATTTTAGCGTCAATGTTTACCAGGGGTATTGGCCTGTAGTTTTATTTCTTCGTTGCGTCTTTACCTGGTTTTGGAATTAGGATAATACTGGCCTCATAAAAAGAGCTTGGAAGGCTTTCTTCTTAAGTTTTTTGCCATAGTTTGAGAAGGATAAGTGTTAGTTCTTTTAATGATTGGTAAAATTCACCTGTGAAGCCATCTGGTAAAGGACTTTTGTTTGCTAGGAGCTTTTTGATTACTGGTTCAATTTCATTAGTTGTTAGCAGTCTATTCAGGTGTTCTGCTTCTTCCTGATTCAGTTTTGGGAGATTGTATATTCTAAAAGTTTATCCATTTCACCCAGGTTGTCAGATTTCTTGGCATATAGTTGTTCATAGTAATTTCTTACAATCGTTTGTATTTCTGTGGTATTTGTTGTTATTTCCCATTTCATGTGTGGTTTTATTAATTTGTTTCTTCTTTTTTTCTGGATGAATTTAGTTAAAGGTTTGTCAATTTTGTTTATCTTTTCAAAGAACCAGCTGCTGGATTTGTTGATCTTTTGAATTGTTTTTTTAGTCTCTGTGTCATTTACTTCCACACTGATCTTGATTATTTACTTCCTTCTACTCCCTTTGGGTTTGGCTTGTTGTTGTTTTTCTAGTTCTTTTAGGTGTAGGGTTAGATTGTTTGAGATTTTTCTATCTCCTTGAGGTAGGCCTGTAATGCTATGAACTTTCAGGACTGCTTTCCCTGTGTCCCATAGATTTTGAGTTGTTGTGTTTTCATTTTCCTTTGTTTCCAGCTACTTTCTGCTTTCTTCCTTGATATCATTGATGATCCATTTATTGTTTAATAACATGCTATTTAGCCTCCAAGTATTTGAATAATTTTGAGGTTCGTTTTTTTTTTTAACTGAGGTTGATTTCTACTTTCATGCCATTGTGATCTAAGAAAATGCTTGATATTTCAATTTTCTTAGATTTGTTAAAACTTATTTTGTGAGTAAATCAACTCTTTACATAAATAGAATTCTCAGGAGAGATTAACCAAAATGAAAAGCACTTTTTTCCCAAATAAAAATAAAACCAACAGATATTTATTTGCAAAGCAGATTTCCTCTAAGTTCCCTTTGTAAACGTGTTTAATTTAGTGTGCTTTTAATATTCTGAATTTTTAACATGGAAAAAGTCAAATGGTTTCCCTATTCATTATACTAAAGCATGCAGAGGTAGTTGTAGAAAATGCTAAAGTATGTCACTTGCCGTTAGTACTGTTTTCTAAAGCATAAACTTTGCACTCGGGCAAAGTCATCTCCAAACACTTCAACTTTTTAAAATATTAATTTAACAAAAATAAATCAAAGTAATCTGTCCTTTATTCCACTTCTGTTACAGAACAGAATGGGGGAGAGGGGCTGAATGATATAAAAGACCCCCCCCTTTTTCTCCAGGGGTTCCTCCCCACCTGCTGGGTTCATTTTGCCCACCGCCTGAGGAAAGATGTCTCTTAATATCAGAGATCAGTGAAAAGGAAAGGAATTTATTATTTATTTGAAATAATACAAACTAAAGTTCCCCACAAATGCGCACACAGTCCTCCCAGCACCCTCCACGTGGCAAAAGGGAGCACTTTCAAAGCCTCATGGTCCTGACTCTCACCCAAGCCGCATGGTCCCAAACAAGACACCAAAGCCCAATGGTCCTAAACAGATGCGTGGTCCCAAAAGGAGAGACGCTCAATGGCTGCTGCGCCTCCTTTTAAATCCCAGCACCAATCTTCCTCTGCAGGCCCATTTCCAGCTCCTCTCACAACTGGCCACAGCTGCCAGCATTTCGGACAGGTGTGGCCCTGTGGTGTGGAGCCAATTGTCTCCAAGCTCTTCTGGACCTTATTACAAATCCCTATTTGGGGATCCCCTCTTGGCTGCACCCTGTTACACTTCTACAACCTATATGAGTATCTATTATCCCCCCATCACTTTGCCATGAAAATATTTTACAGTGTCATGGGTTCCATAAGATTCCATGGTGCTTACAAGCTAGAAGTCTTCTGCTTTGTGAAGTATTTTTTCATTTTAACCCTATGTCATACTTTGGTGTTGTCAAAATTTCACTTTCCAAGGACATCTAGAGGTTATCTCTGTGCAATCTTAAAAACTAAAAACGTCTAAAATAAAAATGAAAATAAATCAATCTTAATGGCTATGGCAATAGGAAGGTATCCAGTTGTAATAGAAACAGAATAGTTCTAATTTGAGGTCAAAGACATCTGGGTTTGAAGCCCAATTCTGGCAATTACTGGCCGGGTTATCTAGGGAAGTTTAACCTCTCAACCAGCTCCCCCTTCTATAAAATAGGATACTTTATTTGGCTAGTGCAAGAACAAGAGAAAATGGGTAATGAACGGAAAAGATTGCTATTTAATTGGTGTTTGACAAATGGCAGCTATTGTCAATGACAAACATGATCAATTAAAATTTAGGTCGTTTATATTCTTGCTCTCTGTTCAAATAATTCAAACAGCCAGGGCACATATCCTTTAAGATATAAATAATTTATTTTTTTAAGATTTTATTTATTTTTTTTTTTTTAGAGAGAAAGGAAGGGAGGGAGAAAGAGAGGGAGAGAAAAATCAATCTGAGACAGAAGCTTCAATCCTGTACACACCAGGAACAGAGACCGAACCCACAAGCCAGGCATGTGCCCTGACCAGAACTCTACTTTCGATCGACAACGCCCAGCCAACTGAGCCACACCAGTCAGAGCGAAGCAGCTATTTTAAACATACCGTTATTATCACATCCATTTCCTCCTAGTCTTCAAGTTGTTGTTATACTGTAAATCCTTTGGACAAAGAAAGCCTTACCTGTGTCTAGTGATTTGGGTACATTCAACAATGTTATAAATCAGTAAGAATTTAGTGCTTAAAATGAACTTGTCTCTTTTTAAAAATAATTATTTCAATACAGCTACCTAAGCATTGGGTTCAAACATCTAAAACATTGTAAGTGGCCTTTTAGTTTTCTCTCATGAATACAGTCTTCCTCAGTAGCAGCATGGGGTTGAGCTTAATTTTGCCAATTCTTTTAGGATCTTTCTGTTAAAGTGTAATGGGATGAGTAATTCAGTCTCTCACTTAAATGCTCAGCCTTTCATATTTCTTCCTCTTCTCACTGATCTTCTCCCAGATGTTAGAGAGAGGTTTATGGCAGTGAGAAAGAGAGATAGCTTGCATGATTCTTGACTGTGAGAGAGAAGAAGTCTCAAATCTATTGGAGTCCTTTGTGCTGTCCTCTGGTTTCACTATAAGGTGGCTGGTGTGGTGTAGTCCCCAAGTCTATGATGAGGGATCCTTAGAGTTCACTGGACCAGTCTGCCTTTTCAGGGCATCAGGCTTGTATCACGAAATCACTTGTACCCGTAACCTTTAATCATAAAGTCTGCACTTGGTGGACTGTCATTCACCAGTCCTCCTGCTATTAGTTCCAGTCGTCCATATAGGGACTTGCCAGGATGAGGGTGTGGGTGGCTTCATGGAATTGAGTCTTTGGTTATCTATTGCTGCATAACATATTATCCCAAAATTGAGTGGCACAAAACATGATTTTGTGGGTCAGGGGTTTGGGAAGGGCTTGACCAGGCAGTTATCCTTTGTGGTATCTTATGTGTACAGTCATCTGAAGGCTTGACTAGGCTGCATGACTCACTCACATGGGAGCCACCGATGCTGGCTGTCATCTGGGGTATCACCTTCAGAGTCTCCTGGCATCTCCATTTGCTCAGGCTTTTTATAGCATGGTGGCTGGATTTTAAAAGGCAGCATCTGAAAAGCAAGCATTCCAAGAGATCAAGGCAGAAATTGTGCCGGATCATTTCAATGCATTTAATTGATTATAGGTGAGTTATGAAGGCCAGAATAGATTTAATGAGAGGAGAATTATTTATAGTCCACCTCCTAATGGAATTGTCCACTGTTGTTCATTATAATGAATAAGTCATGTAAAATGATTTGTCTTTTTAAATCATATATACTATAACTGACACAAAATGAGTACCACTAACTGGAGGTTTACTTTAGATTGGGTTTCTCTTTGTCAGTAAATCAAGCTCACATCTTTCTATTGTTGGCATTGTACTATTGCCAGTTCCCTCTCAAGATTATATTTACTGTATTTTGCCGTGTATAATGTGCACCCACATTTTTGGCCCAAACTTTCAGGGGAAAATCTTTCATTTCAATTTTTAATTCAATTATTTATTTATGTCCATTTAGATACTTGTTTTTTGTATTATAAAGGAATTTTAGCATTTATTTTTTAACATATTATGGTACAAGAAATTTTATGTAACAAACAATTATAAAAAACAAGAACAGATATAAGGTATTTCAGGTACTACTCATGTATAATGTGCACCCATGTTCTTCCCTCAAAATTTGGACAAAAAAGTGCACATTATACATGGCAAAATACAGTCTCCAAATTAACTGGGTCACCTTTTTCTATTTACTACAGGAATGATTCATTTATAAAACCATTTGATATATTTGGGTGGTGGTTGTTTTTTTTTCCATCAACTGTATTAGTTTCTTCCCAGATGATTGGCGTATTCAGATTTTCTTTTTCTTGTTGGATGAATTTTTTCTCAGAAATGCATTCATTATGTTGAGATTTTAAAGTTGTCATCAATCTTCTTTAATGTGTATTATACAACTACTTTAATGATAGACCATAATTAAGTTTCAAGGTAGAAGATAATTTAACTACTTTATTGGATTATTTAAAAATAGATTTATACTGTCTTTAATTTTTAAAAAATCTCACTGTAAAAGTGTACTACTTGGACAGTGGCAGAGCTGGTTTTACCAAGATAAGCGATTTTCAGCTAAAAACTATAAAATTTACTGTGTGCTATTTTCTGTAGCACATAATAAAGAAACCCGTAAAGGTCAGTTCAGCAAGAAGTCGATAAGCACACTCAGATTCAGTCTCAGTGGTCCCAGGGTCCGCAGTACCCATGTTTCCTGGAACAATATTTTGATTTAAAGACAGAGAGTTATTTAGCAAAGTAACTCAATAAACCAGTTAAGTCACTCAAAGAGAATAATTTTCAAAGGATTATTCATCAGAAAGATAATCATTAATAACCTGTTATATGTACAAAGAGAAAAAAGAAAAAGAGAAAAATAGTAGCTAAGGAATCAAAACCATAGGTTTCCTGAAATTCCCTGATAACCAAAATAAAGTTGGTTGTTTGTTTGATTAGTTTGATGCAGTATTTGTTGTTGATGTTTGTATTTGTAGAATTTGGGACTCTTACAAAACAAATGATTGCTTTGATTTTCAACCTTAATCTGTAGACTGGGGTATATCTTGTATGTGAAGTTCACTTAAGACAGGCTCCCTAGGTAGCCAGGTGACCATTTCAAGTGACCAGACTGAGGAGCAGTTAACAGTGATTTTGTTGTAAGAGTGCCTATGAATAATTGGTTTCCACAAATATAGTATCATATTTCTTCCTTATGAAGTTATTAAAATTCACTAACTTCTTTCATCCTCCTTCCTTTTTTGTTTTTCTCCCTTCTTATCTCTTCCTTCCCTCCCTTTCATTCATCACTTATTAAATACTATGTGTCAGGCACTATGCTAAGTCTGAGGATTTGAAGAAAACATTTCTTGCTTTTTTAAAGGGGTAAGAAGATAGTAAAGGTGACATTCACTATAAGAAAACAAATAATTATAATACAGTGTGGTACATGGTTTAAGAGAGAAACAGAATAATCCTAGAATATATAGAAAAGTTGCCCTATATAGACCTGGAATGGTAAGAAGTAAGGTCAGTTTGATTTTTTGCTGTTGATTGCTCCTTCAGAAGGGAACTGTATAATCATCACTACTACTTTTGCAGATAGAACAGGACCAATGACAGGTAACCAGATTAAAGTGATGACATTTCAAATTAGATCACTGGGAAATAAAGAATGGAACTAGACATGATGAAGGCAAAAGTAAATGAAAGGTAGTGAGAAAAAAGAGGGAAAGGTGGAAATTCTACAAGATGAGTAAGTTCCAGTGATCTGCCATACAACATACTCAACAGTCCTATATTACACGCCTAAAGATTTAAAACAGCAGAAACCCATGTTAAGCGTCCTTACCATAGTGAATTGGAAACAACACCGGCAACAGCAATCCTCCCACGATACAATCCTGTGTTGGCCAGGCTGAGCCGCAGCTGAGGATGCCTGGTTCTCCACACCAGCCAGACCCCAGAATCTACCTGATGTATCCCCTTTGGGATGCCTTCTCTGTTGCCTTCATTTTTCTGAGTTTTGTTGTTGTTGTTGTTGTTGTTGTTGTTGTTGTTGTTTTTAATAAGACTGCTACTCGATATTTCTAAGGTGTCTCTAATACGATCACCTAGAACTAAAGAAATCGTTTAATGGAAATAGCTTTGGAATAGGAGAGTCACCATTTACTTTATTTTTTACAACCCGATACTTTTCTGCCTATTTTCTTTATATTTGTCTCTGTCAGTCTAGGACATTTGTGGATATGCATTCATTTAACATTTCAATATATCTTTAATCCTCTAATCCTCTAAAGCAGAAATTTTCAACCTTTTTCATCTCACGGCACACATAAACTCATTACTAAAATTCTGCAGCACACCAAACAATATGTTATATTTTTCACCAGTCTGATTAAAAATAGGCATAATTTTGATATATTCATACTGGATGGCTATTGTGTTGGCTGTTGTCATTTTTTAAGCTGACACTCTGAGGGAAAAGAGGTCAGTGCCCCTGACTAAATAGTCAGGTATTGCATGTTTTAAAATTTCTTGCCCTGATTTGTGTGGCTTAGTTGGTTTGGCATCATCTCACAAAGTGAAAGGTCACTGGTTCAATTCCCGGTCAGGGCACATACTTGGGTTGCAAGTTTGGTCCCTGGTCAGGACGCATGTGAGAGGCAACTGATGTTTCTCTCTCACATCAATGTTGTTTTCCCTCTTTCCACCTCCTTTCCCCTCACTCTAGAAATAAATAAATAAATGAAATCTTAAAAATAACTTCTTACTGCACACGCCTGTGCCTTTTGTGGCATACCAGTTGAAAATTGCTGCTCTAAAGGTTCAAGAGTTATCTGAGATGTGTAGAGCTTTTAAGTCATACTGGGGACTTTGCACATAACTATAATCCTGTCATGAAAACAGTTTAGTAAGTTTAGTTATTTTCAAGTAAACATTTATTGAGCACCTACTCCATGCTAATAACTGTTCTAGATACTGAGAACAGGAAGTTGAATAACATGATCACCATCATGGCAGAATTTCCAGTTTTGTGGAGGAGACAAATAGATACTACTTAAAATCTTTTCTGTCCTGGGTTGTACTTTATAACTGTGAACCTCCCCGCCCCCACCCTCCACCTCTGAGTCCCAGCTTGGCTTTGTTCCTGGTTTGAGGATGTCTGGTTCTCCTCTAATGGCCTTTGATCCCCTTTTATGTGAACATTTTGTGAACGTTCAGACTGCTTACTGGGTAGGCTTGGTTTTCCCTGGCTTGTCTGCACAAAAAGATGGAAAGCAAACATTTCACCTCCCTTCCAGGGAGGATTTGGAGTTAAGTTCTTTTTGATCTCAAGGACAGCTAAATTTTCAGTTTTTAATTAACAAGTTAATTTCTAAACGATCAAAGTCTATTGTGAAAATACCACAAGAGGGCAATGAGAAGGGGGACAGTGCTTCGAGGGAAACAGGAAGTTATGAAAAAGGGATTTTTCCAATGAGAGGGGCTGACCAGAGGGCCTCTTGTGAGGCTGGGAATTGAACCTTAGAGAAGCGGCCTAGAGAGCTTTGGGCCATTGCTCCAGAAGAGCAGGGTGAGTGGAACTCAGAAGGGGTCACTGTTTGAGGTCCCGAAGTCACAAGTCTCAGAACATCTGACTTCAGCGGAGAAGCCTGTTTCCTAGACACAGGGACCAAACGAGCCATTTCCTGGTCCATACCCAGCACTGCCCCGCACAGTGAAGTCCACTCGGGCTTACTCCTTATATGATTACCCAAGTGGACCCTCCACCCTTTCAAAGACCCAGACTACGAACAGATCCAAGAGAAAAGGGCAAGGGCTCTACTCTTGGGTGGGGGCAGGGAGTTCCCTCATACTTGATTAGACACTGAACCAGAGAAGTTTAAAATCAGCCTGCACTGAAATAATAACTGACATCCCTGTCACCTGTTTGCTTCCCCCAGGCTCTGCTCACCCACCTGCCCACTTGCCACCAATACCTCTTTAGTCCCCATGGCAAGCCATTAGATGTAAACTGTAGATGACAATTGATATTGTAAAAAATTTTCAGAAACACCATTCCTTTCTCTCCCTTTATGCACCTTTATACCACATTTGAATCTTCCTTTTCTTATATTATCTGCATTTTCTTTGAACTTGACCTTGAGACTAGATTCTCAGATTGAATGCTTCTCTTACTTTTGGCCCTTTGGACTTTGGTTATCCTGTAGGATTTTGAGTTTTTCTGCTCTTACAGCCTCGGTGTCTCCTGCCCTACATAGAGCCAAGTCCAACACCTGCCCCTTGATTAGGCCAGTGTCCTAATCAGGCTATGTCCTCCTTTTCCCTCACCAAAAGGGGAATAGAAGCGGGAGACCCTGTCCCTGAGCCTTAGGACAAGCTCCAAGGGATTGACATTAGTGCCTTTTTTTCGATTAAGCCTACCTATGAGAGATACCTGTCAAGTTCCTCAGAGTTACCACACAGTTAGTTTCCTGGCCCATCCTAACTTTCTGAGAATTTCAGAGGAAAAAATCTTTGCATTCTGCTCTTAAGATAGAAAACCAGGCCCCGTGTAAATTGATGTGTGAGGTAACTATGAGAGCTCAGGCTTGTGGCTTTAAGAAACACCTTTACTTTCCCTCTTGAGCACCTGATATGGTTTAAAAAGGATCCATTTGCAAGTCCTGAAATGGCTCATCCAGCTGATGGGAAGAAGACCCAGAGGGTTCCTGTGCACTCACACAAGTTAAATTACAGATTAATTTCTACGTGGCTAGATAGAAAACTGGTTTACCGTATCTGTATAAGATCAAACAGAATGGCAATTTCCCTCAGCTTTTGGGGTGCCTATAAAATGCAAGTCAGAGAAAGGGACATAGCACCCACTTTCTTATCTTGAAACTACACTGCAACACACACATATACCCACTAATTCCAGAAGAGACCACCTGGCTTCACCCAAGGCATGATGCCTCCCAAGGCCCAGATGGACGTGCGCCATCATTTAATCATGTTGTGCATAATGATTACTGCTCATTGAATGATTGCTTTGGGCTAGGTAAGCCTTACAATTGCCTTATGAAGCAAGTGTTATTATGCTCATTTTATATATGAGGGACCTGGCTCTTAGAGAGACTGAGCCTGAGCACGTACACAAAATGATGGAGTTGGGAATTCAACACATGGCCTGTTGGGCACCAAAGTGAGTACCCCAGTGTTTTCACCACTGTTGGACGAGGACACCAGCTTCACTGGACCCACTTGTTCCAATGAAAAAAAGAAATTTTTGATAACAAAAAATGGAAGAGATAAAATGTTACATTAACTTTTAGCTTGAAACATTTAACTTACTTTATAAATGCAATAAAGACATACAGTTTATGTATCCTAAAATAATAATCCATAAATTATAATGCAGTAACTTATTACATTTAACTTCTTAAGTATAATGGAAGTTATTTGAATGCTGTAGATTCACTGAGAGCATATAATAAATTAAATGTTACCTAACATACAGCAAATTTGGGGTGTTTTCAGGAGTACATGTCATTTGGCAATGGCTTATTAGAAAACTGTGGGCCCAAGTTAAAACCAATGCCAATATATGATATATGTAACAATGGTGTACTTACCTAAGTCATTTATAATTACTCATAAACATACTTAATAATACATTTATGATCATTTAAAAAGCAGAATAATGATAAATAATAATCATCACGGATAATACTGATGTTTAATTGATAGCAAAGTAACTTACTTCATATAGTCAAACTCCAAATCTTTGCTTGTGGAAGTGCAAGTAGGTGCTTTGAAACAGTGTGGCAACCATTATTCTTAGTAGTAGGCCTTTTTAGTCTCAAATTTTCCACACTACAGGCTGCCTACCCCAAGTATACTAAGGCCTCTGTACTCTTCCTTGATTTGAAAATAAGCTTGGATCTAGCTAGCTAGCAGAGGCTCTCTACTGAACTGAGACAGAACAATAGTTTAACAACTGTAAACAGAAGATCATTGTAAGGTACCCAACAGGGAGAATTTGATAGACTTACACCACGTCACCTGAAGCATCATCTTGTAGATTGCCCATCACAGTAAATGGTCATCCCATGGCCAGAATATCAGACCAAAAACCCCTGCTAAAGAAGTCACCTATCAAGATCGTGGTAAGTACTCAATAAATATTTGTTTAATAAATGTGTTTTAATGGTTATAATCATCAAAGACAAATGTAACTGAACTGATAAAATATTAGTATTAAACTCTTGCATTACTATAACATATCTAGTCGCTTTCTTTCTTTTCTCTCATAAGCTTTGAGTTCCTATTAATATGCAAGTAATCCGAATGATTTGTCTTTAATTCTGTGATTATTAAAACCACTGTGTGGAAACCAATCTGATTTTGCAAGTACAACAAACTGTGAATGTCTGTCACTAGATACAACTAACATAACTTTTTATACAATTACTGTTTTTACTGTACAATAATACTGATGTCTCAAAGAAAACATTGTGTATATGCATGGATAATATGGGCAAGTTTTTCTGATATGTCTTACCTGGATGAGCATCCTGAAATCAAGTAACTACTCAGAAAAGAAACTCATCTAGAAACATCTGGATGCTTAAACTTTTAAATTGAAATCTAAATATATGAACGAAAGAACCTGTCAAACTCAACTGCACTATATAAGCCCGAGGAAATATTCAGCTATTGCAAGGAAATGTGTGTCAATAAAAAACCATGTTCTGAGTTCCTAAGGAATCAATGAATAGATTGCAACCAGTTTAAAACAACAAACTCTGCTCGTCAAAGAATTCTTATGGCTTAATTAGAACACCCCAAATATTTAATCAACACTGCTAAGACCAAGAAGAAAATGTGATATATGTGCCTTCCCACATATTTTTGCTGTTTCATCCCTTAGTTCAATATATAGACCAATTGCCACAAAGACTTTAAAGGCTTACTCTTGTGGATAAATGTTTTAAATGTGTGTTGACAAAACATTAAACCATATATATGCTATCTTCCTCTGAAATTTCTCTCTGGAAGAGTTATTGAATGTGTTTGATATTTGAATATTTACTAATCATTGACAGCTGAAAGGCAGCTACACTGAAGAATTTTACATGCAATTAATAATATTTAAAATCCACATTATGTTTTAAATTATGGTATTAGTGAAACTTTCATTGTTGTGATTACTTGGCACTTTATTTCATTAAAAATGTATTCAACTAATTTTTACATATCGTAGTGGCTTACTTTAATTGAATATGATCCAGAGGTGTTGATGCTGAGGGCAGAGATGTTAGGCATTAATCTCACAATAAAAAGATTGTGGAAATTGAATGTAAATGCTGGCAATAATATGCATTTAATGCATACTAAATTTGCTTATATTACCTCTTCCTAGAAACTTGTTTAAATTTGGGTAAAATTTAAAAAGTTATTCAGTCTACAATGGCTGAGATAATTGGCTCACGCATCTAATCTTTCATTTTAAATAGACCTGAGAAGACTCAGGAGATTAGACAGTCAACTCTCAAGTGCATCCCACAAGTCCGTTGTCGACCACCCACTCCCTGCTGTGCTTGGCGCCAAGCATCTTGAAGGATACAAAGTGAATAGGACACTGTCCACCCTCAAGAACTCTATCATCTACTAAGCGGAAATGACTATGGTACACATTCCAAAACAAATTTAATTAAATATGCTATTTAAAAAATAGACTGTAGCAATTTTTGTCTTCTTAAGAGGATTGTCATCATTCACATGAAAAGAATTTGCTATGGGCTTACTTTCACTCTTTCACTGATACAAACTATGGTGAAGTGGGACAAAAAAAAGAAAGAACAAAAAAGAAAGAAAGAAATTTAAAAAGAGGCAAAATTAAAAGGCTCTTCTAGGTTTTTCAAGATGCTCAGGGGTCAGCAAAGCAAGTGTTTTTCAGCCGAGCACATTCATGAGACCGGAGTTTGGACTAGAAAGCTAAACTGCTCTGCATGATAAAGGCGGGAACTGGAGGCTCTGGAGCCTGAGAAGCAGGACCTTGGAGAACAGATTTACGTGAGGACAGTGCCCCGCAGCAGATGGGAGGCTGGAGCTGGGGGAGAGGGGCCTGTGAGCAGTTCCAGAGGCAGTGTGGTGACAGATCTTTACACAGGGTATCACATGTGCCATTACAAACTGCTTGCTTTGCTTTAACCTAACTGGTCTTCATCCTACATGCCAGTGGAGAAGGACTTGGTGGGAGGAGGGGGTGAATTAAAGAAGTGGAGCTCTTCATGTCAATTTTGGGTGTAGATGGTTGAACATCTGTAAAATGTGTTAGGTAATTGGGATCAGACAGCTCAGAGCTCACAGAAAGCAGAATATACATCTGGAGAATTTGCAAAAATGTAAGGAAGAGCATTAGACTTCCTACGGGATGAACTTGAATTGAGTTTATTAAATTTCAGAGATGATAGTGACATATGCATTTCATAAGGTAGCATGAGACAGCTATCCTCAAAGATGTCCAAAGTGCTGCACGGCTCTCAGGAGGGGGTTGTGGCACACTGGGGACAGACAGGGATGGAATGAAGGAAGAGAAGCAGAGCTGGGCATGTTTCCTATATTGTTCATTTCCCTTAACATCCTTTTGCAGTAAGGAAGTCTGCTTTAAAAAGAGACACCATTTTATTCAACCATTACAACCTTGAAAGCAGGTTTTAGTATAACTACTTTTTAGATTAAAAAACTGAGGCTGGTCAAAGACAGATATAGCCAGGACTGGAGCCAGCCAGGGTGCCTGGGTCATCTCTGCCTTAACCGTACATAACACATGGAACTGGTCCATGAGCCAGCATTCGAGTTTGGCCTTAGATTTCAGGAGGCAAAGATATGGGGGGAGGGGAGGACTCATCACACAGAGAGATCAGAGCAAAGGCAGGGACATGGGGATTTGGTGATTCCAGGCCTGGGTGAGACGACAGAACAGGTTGTATGCTAGGCACACAGAAAGTGCTAATAAACATTCACAGAACAAAACTAATTTTCACCTCATCCCCAGTCCATACCATAGACCAGCTGCAGAAACAGGATATGGCTCAGTCTGACCGACTCATGGTTTTCACAGATGGTTTTGGGTGGTCAGAAGTCTGGAAGGAAGTAGGGGCCAAGTGGCAGAAGGTTTTAAAAGGCCTGGTGAAACATGTATAGCACCTGGTTTAATAGTCCATGAGGGGACACTAAAAGGTTTGAGCAGGGGTGTCAGATGATTGCCACTGTACTTTCAGAAAATTACCCTGGCAGTGGCTGAAGGATGGCCTAGAGCAGGGCATCTTAGGCTTGAATGTAATGCTGGCTCTGTTTCCTTGTGTCTGTGATTCTGCATTTCTAACAAGCTTTATGCCTTAGAGATTGACCTAAGGGGGTTGGGTGGGCTTGGGACTTTGCTAACCCCATGAGAGGAACATGGGAGGAGCAGGCCAGAGAGAAAGCGAGAAGTTATGAGCTTGGAGGGCTTCCTTTTTTCAGAGTCTCAGGACAGGAAGAAATGGCAATGGGAGGAGTCTTCAGGGAGCTCTTCGTCCATTCCCGATATAGGAAAGGATCTGAGCTCATGCACTGCTCTGTCCCTTCCCAGCCTTTCTGTGTATACATGAGAGTGTTTCTGGCTGTCACTCCTCTCCCACAACTGACTACAGGAAACTGATGTTGTCCGGCTCCAGCTTCTCCTAGAGTCCCTTCCAAAGGGGAGGCTGCCTACCACTGTGGCAGTATTCGCCAACCTCCTACTGAGAGCTTTAGGGTGTGCCGGTTGGGGATCTGACCCATGATGTTCTCTGCCTGGGCCCTGGCTTCTGGCTCTATTCCTGCCCTTCATCCCCAGCCTGGACCCAGTGGCAACATCTCTGCTTTGCTCCTGCATCTGGTCCAGGGTATAGTGAGGAGATGTGTAGAGATAGTTCTGTTCTGTCAATGTTTATTTAGTGCTGCCTGTGTGCTAGGCATCCAACCCTGAACCTTTATTTTCCTCCCAAGCCGGAAACCTCCAGATCACAACCCCAACTTTGAACTGCTTCAGCTGTGCTTCTTTTGAACTCAGCCTTAGAACCTCACTTCCTTGCAAGAGGCTGTTCTTGCCCCTGTCTCCTGCATCCCCCTGCTCCCTCATTCTTCTCTGAGGGTTTCACTTCTTCCTGATCTCCAGCAGCCTAGAACCACCTACTCTCTTAGCCAGGGGATTGGTGACAATTCCAAGTGCTGTACAGTGAGCTGCAGGACAGTCAGAACCAGGAAGAGGCCATTGTGTTTGCCAATTGGGAGTCATTAGTGACTGTAGACTAGGGAGACTAGCTTTAGTAAAAAGGTGAAGACAGAAACCAGATCACAAGTAGTGCAATAAATGGTGGATAATGAGGGTGAGAAGCAACTAATATATAAAGTGTTTGAAGAAATTTGTTGAGAAAAAGAGAAAACAGAAGCTCAAGCCAGCAGCGGGATTGAGGGAAGGAATTGTGAATAAACTGGAAGATTTACCAGGATTGTAGAAAGAGAAAAGTGCTCCAACAGAGATAAGAGAGAAAGAAAACCCTCTGTTGCTACTCCTAGGGACATTTGCATTTTGAGAAGGGACTTTTCCAGCCTCCACACAAGTTTCATTTTGCCTGGACATTCTTTTAAAAGCATTTAATGAATTGCCTCATTTTTTTAAAAAATTGGGAACTTAATATTTTTTAAAATCTGGATTTCTATTTTTTTTCTTGAAAAGTGTAAGAGGTAGCATCTTTGGGTGCACATTCCCACAGCTGTCATTTATATTATTTGCTGGTCTCTAAAGACATTGGAATTTGTCCCAACTGTTTTAAAGCAATCTATCCTGGTTGAAATTCCGGGCATAAATTATGGTGGTAGAGGAGCTTTCTTGGGGAAGTGAAACCTTCCTAATCACCCCTCAATTTTTATAATGAATCCCTACCTTGCCTAGGTATCAGAGTGTCCTCTGCCATCCTGGAAAGTGCCCTGTCCCAAGATACCCCAAGTGAGGGGGCCTGGGCAGAGACCAGAACAGAGACCAGAACAGACCCTTTATATTCTGTGAAATGAACTAAAAAGATATCGCTGAACTATTATAGCTGAAAAGCAGCAGAAGTCCCTCGGAATTCCTTGGAGCAACTACTGCCTGAGATTTCCCTGGCTGCTGACTTCACAGGCTTGTCTAGATCAGTGGTCCTCAACCTCAGCCGAAAATTAGAATTACTTTGGGACCTTAAAACACAGATGTGCCAGAGATTATGTATGATTTGATTAATTTTGGTGGGTTCTGGGTACTGCTTCTTAAACGTTGGCAGGTGGTTCTAACGTGTAGCCAAATTAACTAGCACTGTCATGCTTTGTGGCATTAACCCCTTCCACTCCAGGCCTTCTGTAACCCCCACACAACACCCTGGGCATCTGCACTAGACATGGTATTTCTCAACCCACCTTTTCACCTGACTCCACTGCCATAACACAGCTACCTGTCTCGCTGCTCTTTGCACAGAACATTTCACCTCTCATGATTGAGTTCAATGATCTAGAAATTTTAACTCTCAGCTGGCAACAGTGACCATTTGGCCCGGGCTCAATAAAGGATAATGTGGCCTCTCTCTTACTGGAGCTAGAACAAAGACTTAGAAAAAAGAAAGTGGAAGAATTGAAAACCAAAGAAATCTACAAAAGGGAAGGGTGAAATATGGGTTGGGTAACCAGTTGTCCTAAATTGACTGAGACCATCCCAGATTTTATCTTTTTGAGTAATCATTTTGGGGTAAGAATTTAGATTTCTTGTCAGAGAAGTAGAAAGCCTAGAGCTTAGGTGATTTATAAATTTTTTGGTTGGTGGGTTGGGAGTGGGAGAAGAATTGCAAAAACTAAATAGTGTTTATAAAATTACTAAGGTTTTTAGCAACTTTCTAAATTTTGTTGATGTTTTTAAAACAGCTATAACAGCTTTATCCAATAGAACTCTCTGGGAAAAGAGAAATTTTCTGTGCTATCAACAACAGTAGCAATTGAGTACTTGAAATGAGGCTATTATGACTGAGGATCTGAATTTTTAATATTATTTCATTCCAATTAAGTTAAAAGTAAATGGAAACTCCCATGTGTGTCTAGTAGCTACTCAGTGTACAAGGAAGATCTCTAGGGCTGCTGTGGTCTGTGATAGACACATTTGGGTGTGACTCTTCTCTCATACCTTCTTTTTAGAGAAACTCTCATTTATAGTTTTTGGAAAGAGCAGCCCTATGTATTGAACATATTACATAGGGTCAATCTGAAGATATAACTGGGTCAATCTGAATTGTGTCAGCCCAAACTGAGTCAGTTAGTTTTTCTTTTCCAAGACCCTGGAACCGAGATACTGAAAGACCGCGTCCCTTTGTTAATGGTGAGCTGAACTAGTAGGGTTGGCACTAGAGACTGTGTTATGGAAAAGCAAAGCCCTAAGCAACCTGAAGTTATGTTGGACTAGAGACTGGAAACTATGTAGTGAAACCGGGGGGTGGGGGGTGGGGGGTTGAAGAGAGAGGAGGAGGGAGAGAGGGAAGAAATCGTGTTGTTTTGTAAATAATGGACATAATACCTGAGCTTTGTTCAAGACATGGTTTTTTGGGAAGGTTAGAGAAGAGAAAAAATATTTTTAAAGATATAGAAGACAGAAAAAAGGAAGATAAGAAAAAAGATATAGAAGATATAGAAGAAATAGAAGATATAGAAAGAAAAAAAGAAAGATAATGTCTTAATGTAAATTCTAGAAATAATGGTGATATGTATTACCTAATAAGCCAGCTTAGAAGAACCCCATTCTTCAGTTGACAAAGAAAGGTTCTCTTTAATGTGGGAAGGTGGTTCTTTTTGACCACTCTATAACAGACATACGAGGCTGGGCACATAATGACTTTCAATAAATATTTGTTGAGTGAATGAATGAACAGATAAGTGAATGAATGAATAAATAAATGAAGCAGCAATGGGGACATGCAGCACCTTCCTAAAATAGTCAGGTGACCCTTTTGTTCAACAGTTTTATTTTCAGCCAAGTAAATTTTATTTGTTCTCTGGTTTGGTGTTTAACTATTAATTGTCAATTAGTCTTATCTTTTCAAACACATGTAAATTGATATGTAATTCACATACCATAAAACTCATTTTAAGTGTACAGTTCTGTTTTTAGTGTATTACAAGATTGTGCACACTTCACCACTATCTAATTCCAGGATATTTTCCATCACCAAAAAAGAAACCTCATTCACGCCCATTAACTTTGTTCCCTCCTCCCCTTAGCCTCTAGCAACCATGAATCTGTTTGCTGTGGATTTGCCTTCTCTGAACATGTAACTTCTGGGTATACAACTAGGAGTGAAAGTGCTGGGTCAAAAAGTGTAAAATATATGTTTAACTTTTTAAGGAACTGCCAATGACTTTCTCCAAATCCTCACCAACACTTATTTTCCATTTTTAAAAACAGATTTTATTTATTTATTTTTAGAAAGAAGGGAAGAGAGGGAGAAATGTGAGAGAGAAACCATGATCGATGTGCCCTGACTGGGAATTGAACCAGTGATCTTTTGGTTTGCGGGATGACACTCAGCCCACTGAGCCACACCAGCCAGGGCTCCATTTACATCCCAGTGGGTATAAAGTGATATCTTACTATGTTTTAGATTTGCATTTCCCTGGTGACAAATGAGCATCTTTTCAAGTGCTTATTATCCATTTTTACAGTATTCCTCCTTTAGAGAAATGTCTGCTCAAACTCTGCTCACTTTTAAATTTTGTTATTTATCTTTTTATTGTTGAGTCATAAGAGTTTTCTACATATTCCAGATATTAGATCTTTGCAGATACATGATTTGAAAAATTATTTTCCCCATTTGTTCCTGAACAAAAAATGGAGGTTCAGCTGCCTGCCACCACAAAATCCAAACTCCGGAGTCAAGTGTTATTACAAAAAGAAAGGGGTATATTCAGGTGCCCTGTGGCCTGGGAGAATGAAGGCCCCCGTCCTGCTCAAACCCACTCAGTTCTTATAGGGGTAGGGAAGGAGGGCTTTTTTCCCTTAGTCCAATTTATCTTTCTAGCTTTTTGGCATGCGAGGGGCCCTATCCATTCATCTTTCTAGCTTTTGGTGCTCTTGGTGTAAGAGCCAACCCCCTGCCGCCATATTGGCCAATGGACGGAGACTCCCCTAGTACTTCCACTGACTGTTCTACCTAACACATTCTGTGGGTTGTCAAAAAAAATTATTAATGATGTTATTTGAAGCACATTTTTCATTTGATGAAGTTCATATTTCTATTTTTTCTTTGGTTGTGTGTGCTTTTGGAATCACATCTAAGAAAACATTGCCTAATCCAAGGTCATTAATATTTGCATGTATTTCTTCTAAGTATTTTATAAGTTTCTGCTCTTAAATTTGTGTCTTTGATCCATTTTAAGTTTTTGTGTATGGTGTGAGATACAGGTCCAACTACTCCTTCTCCCTGTGGATATCCGGTGTCCCAGCACTGTTTGTTGAAAATACCATTCTTTCTCTATTGAATGGTCTTGACGCCCATATAAAAAATCAATTGATCATAGATAAATGGGTTTATTATTGCGCTGTCTATTCTATTCCATTTTCTATATATCTATCCCATAGTGCCACTTACTGTAGCTTTATAGTAAGCTTTGAAATCAAAGAATGTGAGCCCTCCAATTTTGTAATTCTTTTTCAAGACTGTTTTAGTTATTCTGGATCCCTTTCATTTCTATGTGAATTTTAGAATCAACTTGTCAAAAGAAAGTAAAAAAAAAAAAGGTAAATAAAACAATGAAAACATGTAAAAAAAGGAAGCCAAAATTTTGATAGGAATTGCATTAAATCTGTAGATCTTTTGGGGTTTATTACCATCTTCATAATATTAAGTGTACCAGTCTATAAACATGGGATGTCTATTTATTTAGGTTTAAAATATTCTTTCAACAATATTTCATACAAATGTATGTCTTGCACTTCTTTAGTTAAATGTATTCCTAAGTATTTTATTCTTCAGATGTTATTGTAAACAGACTTGATTTATTAATTGTCACATTGTTCATTGCTAGTATATAGAAATACAACTGCTTTTTATATGAGGTCTGTCTGGAAAAAGTGCAGCCATTGTTAATATAAAGAGAACAATTGGCATAACACCGATGTGACCTGGCATTCAAGGAGAGTGGACTGGAATGCTCATGCATGAACAATGATGACTTCACGTACTAGTCAGTGGGGGGCAGTAGATTTCATTGAGTGAGTATGTGTTCTGTGTGGCCATCACATTCAAAAAGACTGAGTGAGTAGAACAATGAATCTGCATCAAATTTCACGTTGAGCTTGAACATTCCTCCGCAGAAACTATTTGGATAACTCAGAAGGCTTTCAGGGAGGATGCAATGAGTGCAGCACAAATAAAAGTGTGGCCTAAGCGCTTCAGCGATGGTGGAGAATCTGTTAAAAGTGATCCACATTCTGTAAGGCCTGCAACAAGCAGAACACCTGAGATTGTTAAACGTGTATGGGCTGCTATCAACAAAGATTAGCGATTGACAGTGTGAGAACTAGAAGCTGATCTGGGGATTCCAAAAACTACCGTGTCCGATATTTTGACATAAGGTCTTGGCATAAAACATGTTGTGGCAAAACTTGTTTTGTGGTTCCTGCTACCAGAGCAGAAGGAACATCACGATGCAGTTGTTAATGACTTGATTCAAACCACCACTGATGAATCACATTTCCTCAAGAAGGTCATAGCTTTGAAGGAGACTGAGGCATCATTGCCCCCTGTGCACTGTTTCTTGTATCTTGTATCTTCTTCAATAAATGTCTCTATTTCTGGATACTTTATGGCAGACCTCGTTATTGATGTTATGTCCTGCCACCTTGCTGAACTGGCTCATTGGCTCAAATAGCTTTGTTGTGTGTGTGTCTGTGTGTGTGTGACTTTTTAGCATTTTTATTTTGTTCCTGATCTTAGGGGAAATGCTTTCAGTTTTTTTGCCATTAAGTACGATATTAGCTATGATTTTTTAATAGTTGCTTTTTATTATGTTGAGTAATTTCCCTTTTATTCTTAGTTTATTGAGTATTGAGTATGTTTTATCGTGAAAGGGTATTACATTTTGTAAGATGCTTTTTTTGTATCTGTTGAGATGATCATATGGATTTCTCCCTTTATTCTATTACTATACTGTATTACATTGGCTAATTTCCATTTGTTGAACCAACTTTGCATTCCTGGAGTAAATCCCACTTGCTCATGGTATATAACCTTTTCACCATTATTTCTTGAGAGCACAAGTTTTACTTCACTTCCTGTGTCACCCAAAGCAATCAGGCAATACTACAATTAGATCAAGAATTAGTGACCAAGACATCATTGTGCAATCATCATTACCATCATCATCAACATTAATATGAGCACAAGTTGATGACAGTCTGAACTAGAATGACAGGCCCAAATGAGAAATCATATTTTAAGGAATTAGCTAAAATTTAGAGAGTATTGGCCACAGGGCATTATTAAATTTCATAATGTTCTTGAATAATTCTTCCATTCCTGGGGATAAGCCTTGCTTGGTCAACATCTTTTATTCCTTATTTTAAAAAGTTGTAATAGAATAGAACATAGCCACGGGAACAACAATATTTATCTTCAGTGTCCTGCTTAGACATCAAATGAACGAACAAAACAAACTCAGAGACCCAGACAACAGAAGGGTGGTCACCAGAGGGAAATGGGATGGGGGAAATGCAGAGGGTAAAGTGGGTCAAATATATGGTGACAGAGGGAGATTAGACTTCGGGTGATGAGCACCCAATGCAGTACACAGGTGATGTATTATAGAATCGTACTCTTGAAACCTAGTATTATTAACCAATGTCACCCTCGTAAACTTAATGTTTAAAAAATCCAGCTCAAGGAATTCTCAAGGCAAAACACCTGTTTAGTATGCAGATCAAGAAGCAGGCCTTCTTTTGCTTCTTGGTCTGTGTCCTAGTTTAACAGGTGTTTAAAAAGGGGGCATTGTCAGCACCCCGTAATACCCTCTCATGCCCCATCTCAGTTGCAACCTCCCACCGCCCAATAAGGATAACTGCTGATCCTTTACAAAGATTTGTTTTCTATGAAATGCAATTACATATTTTGAAGTGAGAACTTCAAATTTCCATGAAGCTTTAAATATGTTATAATTTATCTCATTCTAGGAACATGTAACTTCTTAAGTAAATCATAACATATATATCATGCTTTATTTTGGAATTGTCTATAGCTACACTGACCAGTACAACAGCCACAAGTCATGTAAAGATATCGGGCACCTGAAATGTGCTGTCTACACAATAGATTTCAATGACTCAGTACAAAACTAAGATTTTATGATGTCTCAGTAATAATTTTTAAATAGCCATTACAGGTTGTAATAATAGTATTTTGGATATATTGGGTTAAATCAAACATACTATTAACAATTTCACATGCTTCTTTTTAATGTGGCTACTAGAACATTTTAAGTTACAGATTTGGACCATAATTATATTTCTCCTGGACAATGATTGGCACTATGCAATTAAATAAAAGAACAGATTGTGTGAATATTTTATATGTACATTACTGAAATTTTTTTTTGACAAAGATCATGCTGGAAGCTACTTTGTAGCCTCTAGGACTGGCACATGCTTGATAATTAATGAATACTTCTTAACTGTTTGTTAAACTTTAGTTTTTGCTTTTTAGGTTAAGATTCCACATTGTTTAGCTACACGATGATGATATTCCTAAAAGATCAAGAAAAGATATGACAAAAATCTGTATGGAAACTGAAAGAAGAGGAATTGGGTATAAAATATATTAGTTGGAAAATGTATACTTCTTTCATCAAAAAACAATTTCCTGAATTGTAATTCCTTATAGAGTAACATGAAGTTTATATGTCTAGTGCAGCATATGTATCAAGGAAGTACTTTTAAAGAGTGAATCCATTTTATATTAACAGGGACTGGTACTTGTTTAGGTAATTTCTTTCTTTTTTTTTTTTTGCTTGCTGGCAAAATAGTGTGAAACACTAATTAGTCATAACAGAAGTGTCACACTACAGATTACTTATTCATTTTATTGGCTGAATGAGGAATTGTGATGTGGGACGCTGGCCAAAATAGCCTGGTCCTGATTGGAGAAGTGCTAAATATGATATTTTTCATTGTTTTAAAGGATTTTATTTATTTTTAGAGAGAAAGAAAGGGAGAAAGAGAGAAAAAACATCCATATGTGAGAGATATGTCAATTGGTTTGCCTCTTGCACACCCCCAATTGGGGACCTGGCGGGCAACGCAGGCATGTGCCCAGACTGGGAACTGAACCGGTGACCTTCTAGTTCGCAGGCCGGTGCCCAACCCCCTGAGCCACAGCAGCCAGGACACGATATTTTTTTTATATCATAAATTTTATGTTATATATATTGAAAGATATAAAGTATAACTTCTCAGATTTCTTTTAGTGAGGAAAAATAGGCCTCAAAGGATCCCGGAGTCATCTTAAGCTTCATGGGACTGAGAAACCTAGACCCGGCGGATCTTTGTATAAGAGTTACCTTTTTGGTTGCGGCGTTCAGAGACGCACTCAGCCCCGCCCAGAGGGATAGGTGTTTGCGGTGAAAGGGTAAGTAGAACAGAGTTTGGGAAGCGGATGGATCCTGTGCTGCCCGGCTAGGGACCTGGATATTCATATCCCCCTGGGGAGCAGGTCTTTGTCCTTCTTATTCCCTAACTGGGTCTCAGCTTTTGTTAGAGCCCGCTTCTATCACTTCCGCCCCGCCCACCTCGGCTTCGTCCTCGAGTTTCTGCTCACTCAAACGTTTTGCTTTCTGCAGGCCCATTTTCACCACTCCGCCCGAAGCCCTTTCTCCGCTTCGGCTTTTCTATCAGGTGAATCATTCTCCCCTTTCAATTTTCAAGGGAGACTGACGGGCTTACCAGATTACCAGTTACTGTTCCATGAGAACTGGTTGTTCCAGGTCACCTCCGAGGATGACGGCCAGTTTATGGACTGTGTGCTTTTGGGTCACATGGTCACTCTGAATCCAATCAGTAATTGGAAGGGTTGCTTTCTGGATAGTTGTTTGTACAACCTCTGCCCTGGGACGGTTTGGGTCAGTTCTCTCAACAGAGCCTCGGTTTCCTTTACAAAAGAACTCCAGGTACAATACGAGCATATAACACGCACACGCGCGCGCACACACACACACACGCGCACTCACTGATGAAAACAGCCGTGGTTGAAATGTATGAGTAAGTTGACTGCATTATGCAATTAAATGTAGGAAGTAATAAATGAAGGGAAGAAACCTCTATTGACCCAGAATCAAGAACTGGCTTTGTCCACGTAATTTCTTTGCAGTAGAACCAATAGGTTTTCAAGATGAGTTTTGTTTTGCAAATCAGACCATTCTGCTGTCCTGTAGTTTCCCGGAGGCTCCTGCTTCGGGCGTACAGAACCAAAGTCACATTCCTCCTAGGAGACCTCAGCGTTCAGCACTTTGGGGGCGCTTTATTTCTTCTATTACAAGAGAGGTCTTGGCAGGAAACCACGCCAAGCACCAGATGCCTGGGGCTGGGGACCACTGGCTCTGAGTACTGCGGAGGAAAGGTGGCGGTACTCCAAAGTCTGCGACAGTTTCCCACCTGTCTGGAATCTGTCCCGCTATCGGGAGTCTCCTCCCGAGTTTCTTCCTCTTAGGCTAGTCCCTGGGAATGTGGGCGGCCCTGTTCCGAGCGCAGGAACTCTTACTACCCCCTCCCCCCTCCTCCTCCCGCACACCACCAGCCTTTCTCTTTGCATCAGTCACTTCCTTCCTCAGCCTCTTCCTCCCCTGGGCGGTGAATAAGATAACGCTTATTAGCCCGGGGCTAACGCTGCAGCACTTTTTCAACGGAAAAGAAAAGGAGGCGGAGAGGTGAGTAAGTCCCCTGGGACGATGTGGCCAGGTGTAAGGGATGGACCCGGTATCCGGTGGAGGCCAGGCCACGCCAAGCAGCCGGAGAATCGCGGGCAGCGGGTGGAGAGCCGGCATCCGGGAGGGGCGCGCGGATGTCACAACTGGACTCGGGCTGAGGCGGTGCCGGGGGCTGGTGGGCGCGCCCACCGCCCTACCTCTCCCGCAGACTTCCGCACTCGGCTCACGTGACGCTTTGCCGGCTGGGTGCGGACGGAGAAGCCCACGGCGACGTGCCGGTTTTTACCGCGGTGCGATGTGTCGCCTTTGCACTTGGCGGGGTCGGGAGGCAGTTCTGCAGAGCAGGGAGAGGAAGGATTGGGGTTGCGGGGAGAGCCACCCACTATGGTCTCAGGACAGTGGGTTCTGCGGCGCGGGCGGTGGGTGCGGCTCTGTGCTGTCTCTATTATACGAAGGGTGGGGGCGGGTAGTGAGGAGACACTGGGGGTTTGTGGAACTCAGAGTGGGGTCCGTTTTCCTTGTCCAGTTTGGGCGCTCGGTCTGGGGCGCAGGGAGCACGGGGAGCGCGGGCCGGTGGCGCTAGCGTCCCTGAGACAAAGGCTTCCGGGACGTGGCCCTTCCCGGGAAGGCAGCCCAAGAGCCCACGGGGCTGTCCCGGAGCATTGGGTCGAGCCCCGCATTCCCCAGCTCTGCAGTGCGGGTGGTGATCGTGCGGGGGACCGGGTCTTTGGACCCCTTCCGGGCCAGCTCCCAAACCCTGAGCAGGGATGACCAAATATGGAGTGTGTGCGCGCAGGCGAGCAGGCAGGAAGGAACCCAGTCATCCTTTGACCAGCTTCAGCTGCTGGTCTCGAATTGCTTAGGAGGGCGGGAAAAAGTGACCGGCCCTGGTACATAGAGTTGGCTCCTGATTCCCAGACACCCCCTTCAGTAAGCTTTAGACCTTGAATATTAGAAAATCTCCATGTACTGCCTCCAAACTTGTAAAAAAAATTATAAGAGGGTCCTTAAATACATGTATATTAATGGTGGAGCTTTTCATCATATGCCCAGTCCTCTGACATTCTGCTTTCTTTGTAAGTCCCAGGCACAACGCCTAATTACAATCTGTCACAATTAGAAGGCCCGCCTAGCATCTGCCACCGCCTTCCCAGTTCCCCTCCCTCGCCCATCGCAGGGCTCTTTCTTCCCCTTGACTTGCCCTCTTATGGCCTCTCTTGTGTTTTTTGTTTGTTTTTGTTGTTATTGTTGCTTACTCCAGTCCCAGGCCTGTGTCCTGGTAAAATGCTATGGGACTTCCAAGGGTTGTGTAACACTGACTATTTCTCCCCCTTTGTCTCCGCTAAATAATAAACTAAAAAAATCATGCCAAATTATGTATGGTAGCATGTTCTGACTTAGGAAGTACTCAGTTTGTAATATTTCATACAAATACAACTCTATTATTTTTACTGCACCTTGAATAGTAACTAGCAAAGAAGAAGAACAAAAGAGAGGGGGAGATCGAGGAGGAGGATGTGGTAGAAACAGCATTTAATTGCAGGGAGCCCCTCTGAGCCAGTTCCATCATTTATAAAATGGGGATAAATAATAAATACTTTGCAAGGCTCTTAGGATTATGAATTAACATAGATAAGGAGCCCCATGTGTAATTAATTATAAAGAAATGCAGGTTGCCTTCCCTGCCCTTCTCAAAATTGGATGAGCATACATCTGTTTAATATGATGCCGGTATTCACACATACATAATAGTAGGATTTCCATCGTGAGTCTCATTAAAAGAGAACCATATCTGAAATGTGTGGCTGGTGGTGGGTGGTAGGTGTGGAGAATGGTGTTAGAGAAATTTTCAGAGTGGGAGGAAATCAGAATCTGAGAATTAGGACTGTAATCTCACATTGGTCACAGGGGAAAATGACATTTCATTCTCCCTTGTGATCATTGTGGGCTGATCTCCTCAGCACCCCCAGATCCACACCACTTGTGCATGAATGCCTCCAGGAACAGGGTGCCAACTTCGTACATTGTTAGGCAGTTTTGATTGTTAGAGCAATATTTTCTTATATGGCTACCAAATCTGCCTTTTTATTACATCTCTCCATCCTGTCCAAGAGCAACACAAAACAAGACTATTCACGTAAGTACATAAAAGGAGCTTTAATTAAAAAAAAATAGGGGTAGGTCTTCTCTAGGCTAACATTTTGGGTCAAGAGTCCTTAGTAAAATGCCAAGTGACAGAAATTCATTCAAACAACAGAAGCTAAGCCTGGAAAGTTGATTGGTTTGTGTAATGGGAAAGTCCAGGGTCTTGTAGAGGCTCAGTCATTGTTAGGTGGTTGGACTTGGATTTGTGCCAGCTTTATTCCTGGCAGATTTTCCCCATGTAGTAGCTGTTTACATCTGGGGCTCTAAACTTATACCATTGAACCCAGGGTAATTTTACTAATAGTTACGGCAAAGTCCATGGGCTGAGCCTCCCTCTTCATGATGAGATCACCTACCTGTGCCCCAATCAGTTATTCTGGCTCTGAACCACTCCTGGAGTTTAGGGTGAGGCTCTATCCAAGATACATGGA
This sequence comes from Trachops cirrhosus, assembly GCA_028533065.1. Taxonomy (NCBI): domain Eukaryota; kingdom Metazoa; phylum Chordata; class Mammalia; order Chiroptera; family Phyllostomidae; genus Trachops; species Trachops cirrhosus. The sequence goes on from CM052541.1 coordinate 172,770,852, forward strand.
TTTAGAGGTAGGAAAGAATTGATCCAAACACAAATTAGACTAATGGTGCCAGAATGGGGAATGGGTGCTGGGTAGGTACAAGTGACAGCTGTCCACCACGCTGACATTTACAGGTGTTTTTTCTACCATAATTCTCATGGTAAGTCTTTTAACTGTGCCCTCTGGGTGTATTTTAGCTTATGAGTATCTTTCTCAAACTATACCATGAGTCGACTATAATGTTATAGATAAAACTCACCAACATAAAGTTCCTAATATTTGGATGCTATAATTTTTTATGTAAATGCATTAACCTAAGATGTTGCATTTCATTGCAATACAAGCTTCTTAAATTATAATATTCACACATATAATGTAGCAGATGGCAGTTATGCTTTTAATTATTAGCTGATGGAAAATCTAGGGTCCCAATCAGTATAGTTTAAACATAGATACCATTCTTGTTTTTAAAAGCTACCAGGAATTGGTTACAATCTGGATAAAGTTTTTTTTCATTTTGTCACCACAAAGTAAACCATTCACACAACCCGCCTTTTTGGTCCCTTGTTTGATATGGAGAACTTCTGAGTAGAAGACCAATTGATGCAAACTTTCTGAACCCCACATTGTCCCTTTCGCTGTGAATTACTCCCTTCTTACGGAAACTCCTCTTCTTTGACACAAGTCGGTCAGAGTTCTCTCCTCCACCTCTATCTACTTTGCCCTCTTCTTGCTGGTATTTCTCTCCTCTCACTTTTGTAGCTATTGGCCAGGCCCCTTTACCTTTCCTTCACTTTCTCTGAGCGCTCTTCCTCTGAGAGCTCCTCTCTATCCCCCACTTAAATCAGCAGCTTTATGGTAACAGCTCCCACAGGTGTAGTTCCACCCTCTCTCCTGCCTTTGCTCCTTCTTTCAGTCCATGAAACCAAAAGTTATTGAGCCTGCCCTTGGTACCAAACAATTCAGCAGAGAGCATTACAGTCAGCTCCCTGCCTAGAGGAGCTGAAGCACCTGGTGGTGAAAGCTGAGAAACTGGTAATTCCAATCAAATGAAGTGAAGAGGGCAGACTCTGTGGGGGAGCTCTCCTACTCCAGGCTTCATGGAAGGCTTTGAAGGAAGTATTCACTAAGCTGGGACTGAATGTGTGGGAGTTGGCCCCAACAAAGAGGAATAAGTCATAGCCTGGGTTGAAGAAACAGTATGGGGGAAGGTTGGAGGTGAGAGGCTGAGGGACATTTGAGGAGTAAAAAAGAAGCCCCAGGTAGATGCAGCCTAGAGTTCAAGAAGGTTAAGTGGAGGAGGCGGGAATGGTGGGCAGAACCCAGCCCATGGGGGGCCTGGTGAGCTGAGATAACTTGAACAACTCCCATTACCTGAGATGAATGGTCTGCACCACAAGCTGTCCACTGTAGTTAGGCTGTACTGAGCACTGCCCAGGGAAGGACATATCCCTGAGTGTGACTCAGAAGTCATCATTGCACTGAACTGACATTATTAAAATTGTCTTGTATCAATCTGCCTTCCTCGCTGCACTGCAGGCTCCCAGAGTGGGGGAGTGTGTACCTCTATGTTGGTACCTCCGACTGCTAACTTAGGGACTGCTTTTTCTCCTTCGCTTCTCTGCTTTTCTACGTGCTCTTGCCCATGCATAAAACACCCTTTCCCTGTCTGTCCTGCTCCTCCCCAGTGGCTCCAGGGAGCCTCCTGAGACTTCCTCCTTTGTGCTCCCATAATGCCTTGGACCCATCACTCAGAGTGCAGTCCTACTGCTTTGCGTTCCCTCCCTGGCTCTGCTTCTGGAAGGCGAGTAGCCCTGCAGGCAGGTCCTGTGTCACTCACCTTTTTACTTTTGATGGCCTGTGGAGAACCATAAAGAGGATGGGCTTAGAGTTAAAAGTGGGTACCAGGAAAATGGCTGCATTCTTCCCAATAGAGTGTGTAGAATGAGTGGGGTCAGCCCAGAGGGGAAGTTGTACCGATGGAGGGAAAACGGAGGTACTCTAGCGCCATGTATGTCACACAAGTATTTTTAGGAAGAGGAGCATGATAAATCAATAGTGACAAATGCTACATAAAAGAAAAGGCCCTTGGATTTGGCAAGATGTGCTTAATAGGATGAAGAAATAGCAGTAATACAGATGGATTTTTTTCTCCCTCAGGCAGCAATGAACGTGGATCATGAAGTTAACCTCTTAGTGGAGGAAATTCATCGTTTGGGTTCAAAAAGTAGGTATTGTAACACCGACACGGTATTTCCATTGCATTTACCTCAGAGCAAGCAGGGCCAGCTTTTTTGGTAAAAGCCTAGGAAAGGGTCACCTGGCCTCAGGACAGTTATGACAGCTCTGCCCTCAGTTCCAGGTGACAAGGGCCCTCAGTCAGGAAGTAATATCTGGAGACACAAAGCTGTTGGGGTATTGTGATTGTGATGCAAGGAATGGTTGAGATATTCCATTATCCTTTGAATGGAATGGAAATTTCTGTGCCTCTTTAATCTGGCTGCATTGAAATCCGCTAATTGAATCATGTTCAAATTTGTATTGTCACACTATTAAAATTTATTTTCTGCTGTATACTGCCAGCATTTTACAAACTTCCAAATGACTAGGGACTAAGATTGAAATGACACTAAACTGTCTTTATTTTCTCCAAATTCTTGCATAATTATGCACATATAATTAAACCATCCTTTAGTTTGTTTTTTTTTTAAAGTCAGGTTTCTCTTGCAGCATGTAAGCAGCTACTATGAAATTAGTGACGTGTGTAATTGCTAGTATTAGTGCCCATTTCCTAAGGTGAAATCAAAGTGACTATTGTGCTTGTAGCTGTGGGCATTTGTACATCTCAGGTAAGACGTGGAAGATTTGGGGAGCATTTTGAAAATGTAAGAGCAATAAACATACTCAGCAACAACCAGGATAATGGAACTGAAAGTTATAAAATTCCATCTTATAAGTAAAATACAGCTTTAAATTACCTCATAAGAGTTGTTTTGTCATTAACTTTATCATAGCTTGATTCTTCTTACTTACAGCTCTGTCTACTTATGAATAACAAGACATACTTTGAAAATTCCATTAAGCCATTAGTATCAAATATCCCCTGTATTAGTTTTCTATTGCTGCCATAACATTACCACACGCTTAGTGATGTAAAACAACACATGTAATATGGTAGCAGTAATGTAGCTTAAGAGTCTTAGTTCATTGGTGCTGCCATCACAAAATACCGCAGACCAGCTTATAAGGAGCAGAAATTTATTGCTTGTAGTTGTGGAGGCTAAAAGTCCAAGATCAGGGTGACAGCATGGTTGGGTTAAGTCTTCTTCCAGGTCCCAGATTTCTTGTGTCCTCACATGGTGGACAGAGCTAGGGGATCTCTTTGCAGCCTCTTCCATTAATCCTTATGACTCATGGCTTCAAATCCTTACGTCCTCATGTCTTTAGCATCTCCCAAAGGTCCCACCTGCTAATATCATTCCATTAGCAATTAGGAATTTAACATAAGAGTTCTGGGGTTGAGGGGAACACAAACATTCAGACCATCGCAGAGTCTGATAAGGGTCTTCCTGGGCTAAAATCAGGGCATGGGCAGGGCATGTGTTCCTTTCTGGAGGGTCTGGAGAATCTGTTTTCTAGTCTTTCCCTAGCTTCTAGAAGCAAATTGCATTCTTGGCTCATGGCCTCTTTTCTCCATCTTCAAAGCTGCCGACATTAAATCTCTGACTTGGTCTCCTGCCTCCCTCCTCCATGTCATAAGGACACTTGTGGTTACATTGGCCTCAACCTCAGAGTCCAGGATAATCTCCCCATTTCAGGGTCCTTGATTTAATCTCATCTACAAATTTCCCATTGCTGTGTAAAGTAACATGTTCATGGGTTCTGGGGTTAGGACACGGATACCTTCGGGGACCATTGTACTTTCTGTCACCTCCCCTTTGTGGTCTTTGCAGGCACTTTATTTCTTCTCCAAACCTAAGTTACCATCACTGACATATACCAAGAGAAAAGTAAAGTAGGCTTATAAAAGTTGGTGTGGACTTAACAACCGAGTTTAATCACAGTCAGGTACTATTTGTTGGGAATTTTCAAATGCCAAGCACTGTGTGAGTACCTGTGACATAGAGTGTGTTCCTGTCCCTCAAGGATCTTATCTCAGCTTAGTGGTTATTGGTCAAAGTCATTGTACTTAAAAGTTTAACCTCTATATCCTGTTCGACAAGGGCAAACTGAACCTATACTCCAAAATTAGCAGTTTTACAAACTAGAAGACAACAAAGTAATTATCATAACTTAGGCCTTCTTGACTTACCTATTTCTGATAATGGATGGCTTATGAATTGGAAAGTATCTATGGAGATATGTTATCTATTGACATGTTATGGTAAATTATTTAAGTTGTGTCTGGAATACTTTTGGTGAATCTAAATTATGATATAGATTAATCCTATGTAGATTAACTTAAATATGATATATTAGTGAAGGTGGGAATTGATAACCTTAGTTTTATCTGTTTTTTTTAATAAAATTCTTTTCTCATTTCCCATCCAGTAGGAGAAAATTAAGTGGATAAACATTATTTAGAGATTTAAATTCTTTCATTCAACAAATATTTCTTGAGTGCTGCTTTTATGCCTAAGTGCTGGAAATGTGAAAACAAACAAAATTCCATCTCAGCCCTTGTGGGTCCCTCCAGGTAGCAGGAAGAGAGACAGCAAACCGAAGCCGGTACTGGGAAGTGGCTGAAAGCTTGCGCTCTGGAGTCGGACTCCGGGAGGGCATCCTAGCTCCTTAACAGGCTTGCTGTGGGGCCTTGCGTACGTCACTAAGCTTTTCTGTGTCTTGGTCTCCTTATTTGTAGATGAATAGTACTCTGTTTTGCTCAAAGACACTTTAGTTTTTCGAAATTAGAAATTTCTAAAACAAGGATGTATCTTCTCATACATGGCATGCTGCAGTTAAATTGGCTGTTCAGTTAGAACATAAAATAATGGTCCCTCTTGCAATTAATTATGTCTTTGATGAAATGAGGATTAAGTGAGGTTTAATGACTGTAAAATGCATTGAATAGTTCCAGCAACACATTAATATCAATAAATGTTAACTATTATTACTATAATTGATGGTGAGTTCTCTGACAACTGTATATTTAATTTTATGGGAAGAGCTATTAACACAGCTGAAGGCTTCTCAGAGAAGGTGACATTTGAGTCCATTCTTTTTTTTAAAGATTTTATTTATTTATTTTTAGAGAGAAGTGGAGAAGGGGGGGAAAGAGAAGGAGAGAAACATCAATGTGTGGTTGCCTCTCACACGGCCCCTACTGGGGACCCGATCCATAACCCAGGCATGTGCCCCGACTGGGAATCAAACCAGTGACTCTTTGTTTTGCAGGCCAGCACTGAATCCACTGAGCCACACCAGCCAGGGCAAGAGTCCATTCTTAAAGAAAAAGAGTTTAGCTTGGGAAAGGGGTCTGGGTGCTGGACAGATGGCTCAGTGTAGGTAAAATGACCAAGGCAGAGTTTTTCATGTCACCTTGGATAGCAGCAGGTTGTTCACTTTGGCTGGATCAGAAGGTGCGTGGAACAATGTGGCAGGAGACCAGGCGAGAGATGAGTGCAAGGGCCAGCGGAGGAGGAGTCTTATCGCTGAGGCCAGAGCTTCACTTTATTTTAAGGGTAATAGGGAGCCATTGAAAAATTAAAGCGGAAGGCTGTCAATCAAATTTGCATCTTATAAAGTTTTTTCCACACCTTAAAATTCTGTACCAATATAAAGGACGTATTAGGGGTCAAAATGGAGAAAGGGAGGCTGGTAAGGAGTCTCGCAGTTACCCACATGAGAATCAGTTCAGGCCTGAACTGGGGAATTAATTGTCCCCTGAGAGGAGAAGCTAGAGCGACAGAAGACACAAAGGAAGTGGTATTGCTTGTGAGACTGAGGGGCGAATGGGCAGAACTCCAAGATCACACCCAGGTTACTGCCTTTGGCGCCCTTAAAATATTTAACCTGAATTTACCATACGCCGGGCACTCTATAAAAGACTCTACCTATGTCCCTCTTGTAATCCTTGTAACAGCCCTGGGAGGGTAGGTACATTTACCCTCATTTTATGGGTGAGGTGACTGCAGCTCAGGGAGCTCGAAGGGCGTGCCCAAGGTCACCCAGCAGCTCCACTTCTTTCCGGAATTGGTGAAACGGAGTTTCACTGCTAGAAGTTGAAAAAAATCAAAGAGGTACATCTTTGCTTTCCAGACCAAGCACAGTCAGATTCTGTGTTTTTATTTACAAACTTATTCTTTTTTCTTCTCATCTCAGTTTACTTGACATGAATCACTCTAGTTACCCTGTGACTCTGGCTTGGGACACTCCTGCATTTCTCTCACTCGTAATTGAGCCAGTGATCACTGACCGACTGCAGAGTGTGTGCTGACCATTGCGTTGTGTGTTTTGGAACTGTGGCCACCAGCTACCCTGCGCAGAGGTTTAAGATCCCAATTTTACAGATGAGGAAACTGAGGCTTAGTGAGCTTAAGCAAGTTTTCCAGGCCAAACAACTAGTGGGTAGCAGAGATTTCAGCCAAGGACTGTTCAGTGAAACTCCCCTTTAAAGTCCAGAACAGGTACTGCCTCCTTCGGAAAGTCTGCCTTCACCATTCTAGCCCAAAGCCATCTTGCCCTCCTCCAAACTAACTTGCCTTTGCTGCTCCCTGGAGTCCAATCACACACTGCGTCGCTTTGTTAGGCATATACTAGTCATTGTCTTGCGCGATTTGAAGTCATTTCTTTGAAAGCTAGAAAATGATTAGATGGTTCCTTCCATCTGCCTCCAGTGCCCAGCACAGTGCTGCATTCACAAGGGGAGGTTACTAAGAGCTTCAGGTTGGGAGTTCTAGCAGGGGAGCACAGGAACCCAAGAACCTTGGCCAAAGAATGGTCCCCTCTCACCGAGAAGGCCATCCTGACCGTGGCACAGCTTTCGGAGGGAAGAAGGTGAAGCAGTGCTGTAGGAAGGAGGTCAGGGGATCAGCCAGGCAGGTCGAAGGCATCAACCGACAATGGGGAGGTGTCCCAGATTACCCTTATCTCTGAGTTTTCAGTGGATAGATTTTAACCAAAGATCCTCCTTTTGCTTACCTTAATTTTTAAAAGAAAACTTTACTGTCCAAGAGCAGTGTTAGAGTTACAGTAAAGTTGAGAATAAAGGACAGAGCTTTCCCAATTACGTCCTCCTCCGCCACATGCATAGCCCCCATCATCAGCGCCCCCACTGCACACTTGTGCTGTCAGCAAGCCTGCTTTGACACACCAGCCACAGTCCATGGTTTACATGAGGGGTTCAGTCTTGATGTGGTACATGCTGTGGGTTTGGACAAACAGTACATGCGTCCATCATTATAGTATCATGCAGAGTATTCGTACTGCGCTAAAAATCCTCTGTGCTCTGCCTGTACATCGCTCCCCCACCCCAGCTTGTGAAAACCACTGATCATTTTACTTAGCTTTAGCTTTTTTCCATACTTTTGCCTTCTCAGAATGTTCCGTAGTTGGAATCCTTCAGCATGTAGCCTTTTCAATTGCCTTTTTTCACTTAGTAACATGTATCTAAGGCTCCTCCATGTCTTTTCATGGCTTGAAAACTCATTTCTTTCTAGTGTTCACCCTAATTTTTAACGTCTGTATTAAAAACTGGCCTCCGATCTAGGTAATCTAGGGATCTTAGTAAATACAGATTTCTTCATTTTTCAGGTCATCAGTCCCTCCCTGGGGGTTCCGAGCACGTTCAGAATACGCCTAGAGAAGCATTGCTCCTGACCTGGGGTTTCTCTTGTATTTGTTTTTTTTATTGATTCAACAACTAACATAACAATTAAATTGAAATCTAGGCAGACAGAAACTGATCCACGGTAGTAAGTAGCACTGTAACACATTCTTTTGTGAACATTTCTTAGGCTTCTTCCTGTCTGTCCAGATAATACTAAGGCTGGGACGTGTGCAGTGTGTTATATTTATTTAATCACTTTTTGGGTCTGGCAACAGGTTACCTTGAATTTATGACTATTAAATGTTGGATTGTAATTTTAGTTAACTTACAGGTAGATGTTTATTAAAGATTATGTAACTCTTTCGTACAGGGGGGAAAGAAACAGAGTTTGCATTGGCTAACATTGTATTCTCTCAAATTAGATGCTGATGGGAAGTTCAGTGTGAAGTTTGGGGTCCTCTTCCGAGATGACAAATGTGCCAACCTCTTTGAAGCATTGGTAGGAACTCTCAAAGCTGCAAAACGGAGAAAGATTGTTACATACGCAGGAGAGCTGCTTTTGCAAGGTGTTCATGATGATGTTGACATTATATTGCTGCAAGATTAATGCGGTTTGCCTATCATTGTTTACTGCCATTTTCTGGTAAACTGGAATATTTTCACGTCAAAGGGCAAACATGAGCATACTTAGTGTATTTTTATAGACCTTGTAAACAAAAAGAGATGTTTTAGAAGTCCGTCCTTTTTATATCTTGGAAGAAAATTTATGTATTACACTGTCAAATAAACAAAACCTATTATTTTTCTCAGGAATCTGGTTGGAAAATGTAGACATTGAGGCTTTTTTTGGTGGGCGTATGAGAGTGTTTCATAAATCATTCTTAGACAATTTCTACAGATAATTGACATTCTGTGAAAGCAAGAAGCAAACTGAAGACCAGTTCCCCCAAAGAATATTATAATGTTCATGTAATAAAAACATGTAGCTATCTTAAAAGTGCCTTATTGTCTTATTTTGTCATTGAAGATTTATGTGCCTCTCAGAATCGAGTTTTTGCATCAAGAATAGGTAACTGCAGTAATTCTTAATTTGAAGAAAAATTCTCTTAAAGCTACAGAATCGTTTAAAAATTAAAAAATAAGGATGGTTAGTGTGATGGTGGGGCCCCATTAAAAAAATACTGATTTTGATGCCTATCGCGTGCTTACATGGAATTGGGGACATGCCAAAACTCGTAACCCCAAAACTTCACTTTCCAGTTGGGTTAGTTAGACCCACCTGACAGGATTGTCTATAATTGCATGTTGCAGCCTGTAGCACAGGGTGGAAAGTGATCTGGAATCTCAAGGAGGGTAGAATCAGTGAAAGTCGTAACAGTGGGAAAAGATATCATAGAGGAGGCCGAATTTGCATGATCAGAGTTGATTATCCAGAGGGAGAAGTGGGACTAGTGAGGGTGATGACTCAAGGTAAGCCAGAGGGACATGAATTAGCAACACATGAGCTTGAGAAAGGTCAGAAGATGTCAGGATGGCTGAATATTAGAGAGAGAGGTGACACGGATGGGGTAATTTAGGTGGGAGCTGGGAAGTCGGGGAGTTGTGGGATGAAGATGCTGTTTCGCGCTGGCACTGGTAGCCAGGGTGGGTGGTAGAGAGTAAAGATGCAGTCGGATGGGCCCACTAAAATATTGCTCAGGAATCTCTTGTGGGTGGTGATAATGGAAAGGCAAATGGAGGATGAACCTCCAGCACATTTTGAAGGAAATTGAAACTCAGCAGTATACTTTTTATTGTGACAGGATCTCAAATCAAACTAGATTAAACAACAACAGAGCTCACTGGCACTTTAGAGCCATTGCTAATGTTTAATGGGCATTTACTATGCTAATTAATCCTCACATCACTCTGTGAGGTAAGAATTAATATTATCTCCCATTCTATAGATAAGGTAAGAGAGGCACAGGAAAGTTAAGTAGCTTTTCCAGGTTCATCTACTTAGACAGTGGGTAAGTTGGGATTTTGAAATTACAGTCATCTAACTGGCAAGTCCAGGGACAGGATGAGCTTCAGGCATGGCTGGCTCTGGGGACCCAAGCAATGTTGTCAAAACTCTGTCTTTCCATATTGACCCTGACACCTTTGGTTCAATTCCATTCTCTTTCTACTCTAAATAGGTTTTCTGCATATAGCCAGGAAGAGGACTGCTAATAGTTGCCAATTCACATAATCTGAATTAATCTCATGCTAGAGATTAACAACCCCAGTAGAAAGAGAATTGATTATATCTAATGAGTCCTAAGAAAGGAACTTGGGCCCCACTTGCAGCTCAAAACTGCCCCTTTGGTCAATAACATTTGGCAGAGGGTGAACTGAAAGAACTAGGTCACATCTGAGCAAAGGTGCAGTAAGGTACTGTGCTTCATGTCCTCACCTCAGGTAGGAGAGGTAGTTCCCCAAAGGAGAGGATGCATGGTATATGGGAATGACATACGTTCACTACAGGTACAAGAGTCCTTTGAAAGAAATCCAGAAAACCATGTGGCAGATAAAGGGTAAATGAGAGGGAATAGTTAAAAGCTACCACGATATGTGGGCTCAGTGACAGAGAAAATCAGGTGTTAGCAGAGACGGGGAAATTGGATGGAGCAAGAGGGCTGGTTTTAGGAAAGTTTTCATTCGAGCACAGTGAACTTGAGGTGGGTACAGGAAGTGTGCAGTAAGCAGGTGAGGATTTGGTTCTGGAACGCAAGTGAAGGTTCAAGAGTGTAAACAGACGAGAATTAAGATTCAAAATTGATTTCCATCTCAATTTTGTGGTATGTGTAAATTACCATAATTCTGTATTATTATCATGGAGTTGAAAATTGAACAATTGGGCACTTAGAAAACACAGAGGACACAATTACAGGCTTTGTAAAAGCTTAGGCAGCATTGGAGCCTCCGGGTTTGTTACTCACTAACTTCATTTCTTGGAGTCAGTGGTAGTTCCGCATTTCCTCTGGTTTCTGGGAGGCTGTGACTGCTTTAGCAAATGGAATACAGTATAAGTGATGCCAGTGATTTCGGAGGGTGGGCCAGAGGTGACCAAAAAGCAACTTGAGAGGGAGACAGGTTTCAGGGATGGCTTGATGAAGCAAATCAATGATGTCACCAAAATCCTGGATTTTTTCCCCCTGTTTGTGCATTCTGCCTTCTGTGATATGAGTTTCATTCATTTCATTCTAAGTCTGACTTTCTTCTTGGTCAAAAAATAGCTGTCTCAGAATGCTTCAGCCTCCAGGTCATGCAGGCAGAGATGGGGATCAGGACAGGAGATATAGGTGCCAGGAGAAGCCCAGAAAGATCTCATTCCTGGAGCATGTGGGATTTAGGCCATTAGGTAATACAATCTAGGCTGATAATATTTTATTTCATGTGCGTGTATTCGGCAGAAACAAAAGAGGAAGTGGTAGAAGAAATAGCATGTATCAGGAAATGGTAGATACCACAAAATTTAAAAACGGGAGTGGAAAACATAATTATTTGGGAGCAGAATTTATTGAGACAACTTTATCTAATTGCCCCGCAATGCAATAATAATTATGTATATCATTAAATGGGTTCCAAATTAATTTTGTAGAGTGCACTATTTGATGAAAATAGTGAACAGTCTACATATATTCAATATTTATTGGGTGTTGACATTGTAACTAGCAGAGAAGGTGCTCACTGACATCTGGCTGCAAAGGGTATTAGCACCAAGAGCCCATAATAAGGTGAGGCATTTGGGAGCTGGAGTTAACCACAGAGTTCAGAACTTTACCACGGCAGCCAGGACACACTCAGCAAATCGAAGAACTAGGCTCTTGGTGGGAGTAGTGAACAAGTCTAATAACCTCTAAGTCTTGATTTCTCCTCCTCTGTAATATGGGGAAAATAATTAATACCTTACTCTTAGGGTTATTATGAGGATTAATGTCTGAAATGCAGTAATTGCCCAATAATTATTAGTTGTTGCAATTATTTGTCTTGCCAGGGACATTGTTGGGACGGCAATTGTTATCATGTGTTTGATGCAGAACTAAAAGTAACTGGAACATCAAGGGTGACTTAGGACAAACGGAAAGTGGTCATAGTCAAGGTGTCACTGTATCAGACTTCCAGGGAAGGAGAGAAGGCTTAGTGAAAGTTGTAGGACTAAATTCAGAGGCCAGTTTAGAAATTTTAGTTTTTATTTTGGTGGATTTTTGTAGGAAAGCCAAATCTCTTTCTCCCGTCTCTCAACATACCATCATCCATCCTATGGAGACCTGGTCTTTTGTTCACTGATGAATTCCAGTCCCGAGAACAGCACTTAATACATGCTTAATAAATCACTGTTGAATGAGTGGATGAATGAAGGGGTGGCTGGATGAATCAGTGTAGCAGAAGAGCTTGGTTGCTGTTCTGAGCATCAGAAGTATGCTCATGTATCATGGTCACTTACAACTTAACAAGAAGGAATATGGGTTGGCAGTTACAGTTCTTTGATTTGGCGATGTGCTGTAGTTTTTTTTTTAAAATCTGTTTTGGCAGCTTTTATTATACAGTGTGTGAATGATAAATGAGTACTTTCTTACAGAAAGGTAACACATGGCTCCTGTATTTTATGAAATAACAAACCTTTCATTTCATCGCCAGCTTTTTAGAATATGTTTCATAATTAGAGAAATAAAAAGCGAGCCTTTGCAAGGCTGTGCCAAAATGGAAAAATTTTGGGATGAATCCAAAACCAGCTAGTCTCAGGCAGTGCATATCTGGGGACAAAGCTCTGCATACACAGGAGCTTGAGATGCAGGAGAAGGGATAGCAGTTGCCTTCCCAGAGAGTCGGGCGCAGTAGAAGTTCCCACTGTGACAGGCCTGGCTGATGAGGCTGTTTCTGAGTAGGACATTCCGAAGTCATTACAGAATCAGAGTGGGGAATGGTTGATTTGGATAAAGGTTTGGAGAACTTTTATTTTGGAATGACAATCAGCTTGGGAATTTGGAGAGGCTTCAAACTCTGGTTTGAGAGAGAGGTAATGACAAAGATAAGACGTGACTACAGAACCAAGAAAAGGGAGCTTACTAGTGGGCCTGGGGCAGAGATACCAGTGGAGGAGGAACAGGGCAGCAAATGGCTTAAAGGAACAGTTGTTTGCATGTTGTACATTAGTATAATGGTTTCTAAAATGGGGTTCATTGTGGGCCCTCATGAGGAACCCACAACTGATTTAAACATGCTAGGTGTTTCTTTGGTGGTTAGAGGCAAGTTACTTTCGTTTTACATAGGGCTACGAGATGCTAACTAGTAACCTGCTAAGGAAGCTAAGGGTTGCTACACTTAGTTGCCTGTTAAGCTGAAATTAGTGTGACTATCAGCACTGACAAAGTGGTGACTCAACGCCTACTGCAAAAGCTGGTTCGTAGTCGACTCAACGCCTACTGCAAAAGCTGGTTCGTAGTCGGCACTGCACGTATTATGAAGCTCGTATCGCGTGCACATGTGGTGAGGTCGGAATCCCCACTTTGAAGGGGCACTTTGTTAACAGTGCATCGTCAGTGTTTTATCGAGCTGATCATGATTTCTAATTGCTACCATTCTGGCTACTTAATGACTAACTGTGGATTTAGCTTCATTATTTTAAATTTGTTGGTTGTTTGATTACAACATTGCAAGTGGTGACACATATTTGAGGCAATGGTATTTTTGGCCTATAATTTCCCCTGGAGCTAGAGTTTGAGATATGAATAACTCCTACTCTACTGCTAGAGTAGGTGTGTACAGAAACCCCACAATAAGTACTTATAGAGCTAGAGTTTACTTTCTTCACTCAGTTCTTTCTCTAATGGAAATGAGACTATTTGGTGGCGATTGGGTCATTTCCCTTGCTTAAATGTACTATGGTCTAAAAAGTTTGAAATACAATGTTCAAACATTTTTTTAAGATTTTATTTATTTATTTTTAGATAGGGGAAGGGAGGGAAGAAGAGAGTGAGAAACATCAATGTGTGGTTGCCTCTCATGTGGCCCCCACTGGAGACCTGGCCTGCAACCCAGGCATGTGCCCTGACTGGGAATCGAACCTGTGACCCTTTGGTTTGCAGCTCGTGCTCAATTCACTGAGCTACACCAGCCAGGGCCGTTCAAACATTTTAGTTTGATAAAACTATGAACAAAAAGCAGCTACTATTGTACGTTGGTGACATTAGGAAAATGGCCTGAAAAGCTAAGATTCCCATTAAAATTATTAGGTTATGGAAAGAATCTTCACTTCTATTATCAAATACTTAGAAGTCTATGTGTTACAATTTAGCAACACTTGATTGCAGAGCATGCTGATAGACCAGTGTTAGGCAGAGGGAAAGAGGAACAAGCCGGGCTGCTCAGCCCCGGGGGTCAGGAAGCCAATGCCTCTGTAGCCCTGATTTCTAAGAGGTGGCCATGGAGTCTGGGTATGAGGGAAACTCCACATTGATCAAATTATGCCGAAGGTATCAGCACCTATAATTCTGAGATGTTGACACTGGTGGCTACTTAAATGCAGGATTCTAATCCTGAATCCTAGATCTTCAACTAGGCAGAAACAGAGGCATCCAGATTGTTTTTATTCCAGGCCTAATGACTCCCTGCTGTGTTAGAATGATTACAAGGCTCGACTCAACCCCGATGGGACAACAAGAGAGGGGTGGGCAGGAAGGCTGAGAATGAAGATGTGGGGCCGACAAGGGTTTTCTGAATGGGTGCAGGTGTTTTCAGCGGCTGTTCATGCAGTGAGTGACTCCTGTGATGCAAGGAGGGGGAGAAAGGGAAAGAATAGAAAAAGGCTCCCCGAAGCAACTTCCTAGCCTCTCTTTTAGAATCTGCCAAAATCCAGCATGACTCCATTTTGGGCCAGGTTGGGGTTTCTTTTAAGTACAAGAAGACAAAAACGGAAGAACACCAAGAGAGAACGGTAAGAGGGTTTCTTCTCCTTTTCTCCTCCACCGAATCAAATGCTAAATGTTCAAGTATAGTCCACATGGCTTTCAGCCCCCCCACCAAAAGCGGAGTGCTTTGAGAGGCTGGATCCAGGGCGGCTGTGGCTCATCGACAGAGTGGACATTTCCAGGGTGGACACAGTGACCTATGTCCAGCTGAGCAACTGTTCCAGCAATCAGGGGAGGATTGTGGCCCCTGTTATCACCTCCCCTGGAGCAGAAACCATGGGCCCATGTGACATCCCATCATAACTTTCCTTTATTTGATATGCAAATGAAGATGCTTCTTTCCAATTTATTACAGAGGCACAAATATCAATAGAACAAGAAGGATTTCTTTCAAAGTTGCTTTTAAGGAAGGGATTTGCAGGTGCTAAACTTTCCCTTTCATGGCATGGGTGCTTACCGTCTACCTCGGAAGGTGTGAAAGGAACTTGGCATGCCTCTTTCACTGCAGTGGTCTCAGCCCATCTGGGGAGAAAAGTCAGTGCAACCGTGACGCCACGTCTCGCAGGACACAGTTAGGAGATTTCCCAGATCTGTCTCGTAAGGTCTGTCTTACCATTCTTATCTGCAACACAATTACTCCCTTCACACTAGAACAGAAACCTCAGCAAGGCCAGGAATTTTTTTTTTTTTTTTGGCCTGTTTTGTTCAGAGTTGTGTCCTTAGTGCTTGAAATAGGATGTTGTACATAGTAGGTGCTCCATAAACATTTTTGAGTACATAAACTAATGTCATTCACATCATTCACTATGGATGATCATAGTAATAGTTAACTATTAGTACATATTTAACAATGTACTAAGCACTTTACATATAGTATTTTATTTAATCTTTGTAACACTCATCAAACAGGTATCAATAATAATACCATTTTTTTCCTTTGCATTATATGTAACTTCCCTAAGTTACTTCCCCAAGTTGCTGTGCACAAGCCCTGTCCCTTTTTCTTTGAGCATCTAGGTTACCCACCTTTGAAATGCCCCCTATTTAGGTGGAACTCCATTCTAGAGAGCATGTCATCTTCTTAACTATCCTGTAATCTAGTCCCTGCTCTGCTTTTTTCCCCACCTTCCTGTAATCTTCCTTATGGTCCCTTCTTCATTCCAAATGCATTTTAAAAACCTGCAAAACTACCATTTTCCAGAGCATCTAAGATTTTTCTTCCCAGACATTGTCATCAGTTTGGCTCAAAAAACTCTTATAAAATTCTCTACAGGTTTGGATATTTCTTATACCAACATTATATTGTTACAACTGTTACATTGTAACACATTACTCACCTGTTTGCAGTGATGCCGGTGTAAACAAACCTGCTGCACTCTCTGTTGTATAAAAGTATAGCACATACAGTTATGTATGGTACATAATACTTGATGATAAAATGAATGTTATTGGTTTATGTATTTACTATACATTTTATCATTATTTTAGTGTGTACGATTTCTTAAAAAGTTTGTGGTAAAACAGTCTTCTTAGACATCTTGTGTTCACTTTTCTTGGTTGTATCATTTTCTCTCATGGTTAATTTAATCTCATGTTGTTTTGTACAGTAATGTGCCGTACAGGTGTGTAGCCTAGGAGCTGTAGGCTGTACCATACAGCCTAGTGCATAGCAGGCTATCCCATCTAGGTTTGTATAAGTGCATTCTGTTTTGTTGGAACAACTGTGAAATCGCCTAATGATGCATTTCCCAGAACATACCGCTGATGTTAAGCAGTACAGGACTATAGCGAGAGATTTATTTTAACAAACTGGATTTTGTGATTGTGGGGGCTGGTAAGTCTGAAATCTCCAGGGCAGGTGGACAGGCTGGCAGGCTGGAAACTCAGGCAGGATTTCTCTGTTACAGTCTCGAGACCCAGTTCCTTCTTCTCAGGTTACTGTCAGCTTTTGCGCTTAGGGCCTTCACCTGATTGGTTGAGGCCCACCCACATTATGGAGGATAATTTCCTTTGTTTAAAATCAACTGATTATAAATGTTTATCACATCTAAAAAAATGCCTTTAGAACAACATCTAAACCAATGTTTGGGCACCAGAACCTAGCCAGGACGCCATATAAAATTAACCATCACGGCATCTATAAATCCTGTTTAAAGTTAAAACAGTCAGTTATGTACTCTGCTTAAATGGCCCTACTTATATAGTTAGTCAGAGCACACGAATGCCTGGTAGATATTTATATTCTATTCCAAGTGATACATAATCTTGGGGTTTAATGTTGCATGGGCCAGAGTCACTGATACTACTCTTGGCTGAGGCATCTTAGTTATAAAGGAGATTAGATGTCCACATTATATCAAAAACATCAGATGCCTTGCTAAATCTTTAGGAGTTCTCAAAAACCTTGTCAGATCATATTTCATAGAAAACTCTCATTTACTGGACATAATGGCATCCTTCGACCAATGAAAGTGTGTTCCAGAAGCTTATTTTTCTTTGTTGTTGAAACTTGAAACATAATTTTTCCCCAAATAATGTTGTAAATGGTGGTTATTATGTTCCCAGACTCAACAGACTCAGAGATGGAGCACAGGATGACAGCTAGTTGGGAGCTGGGAGTCGGGAGAGGTTAGGGGGTGGAGGGATTGAGCAAAAAGGAAAAAGGACTCATGGGCATGGACACCAGTGTGGTGACTGCAGGGAGGAGGGGGGTATATGGGTACTAAAAGGTAATGTAAAAAAAATGTGATTCCTTAGAAAAATAAAGAAATAGTAAACCTGGAAAATAATTTTTAAAAAATTATGCTCCCAGGCTCCCAAAAAACCCTAAATAGATGGTATCTCCATTTGTCAATGTAAGAAATGTCCAAACCTGTAGAAAATTTTTTATGAGTTTATTTGAGCCAAAACTGACAACATTGCTGGGAAGCAAGATCTCACGTGCTCTGAAGAGTGACAGTTTTGTAGTTTCTTTTACACACTTGGAATTAAGGAGGGAACATTGCAGGAAGGTGAAAGAAAGCAAGGCAGGGATTGCAGTATAGGATAATTCACAAGATTGTGTGGTCTCTCAAGGGTGGTTGTGTTTTCTAGGGCTCTGCTAAAGAGGATTAGTCACTTCTGGCATTTCAAGGTTGTGTCAACCTAGATGCCCAAAAACAGTGGCTAGGGCTTGCTTAACCCTTTTGCTAAAGAAGTTACAGGGCTGGGGTGTGAATACCCACCATGATCTGCCCAGCTGGGAATTTATGATCAGATCACTGTGTGAGGGTCCTTTCAATTAGTGCCTCTTTCGTCAACAGTATAATTTTAACAATATCTTTAGTTGATTAGTTTCACAGTTAATGTCCAGGTTGTGTACTCCCCTTTTTCTGACTCCTGGAAAATATCAGAAATGACTGATCACGTGCTCCTACCACAAAGTTATACAAAGTTCACTGAACAGAAAACATGTTTGACAAAGGGACCTGTGGATTATTGTGTTGCCCACAGAAGTATTTCTTTTTGATCCATATGTTAAAAACAAAATTCATTATTGACATTTAAAAGTCAGGTGATCTCTCAAACCAAACTAAACCAGAACCAATTCCTAGATTCTCTGGAAAACAAAACAAAAGAAAACAACACAGGAGATCTGGTTATATGAGGCCAAGATCATGACGTAGTAAATACGGGCAGAAGCAAAGTAATGGAAGTCCCTGGATTATACTCCCCAGCTCACCACCCCCTGGCTGGCTTCACTGTTCTGTTACGAGCATGTCCCTGCAGGCGTCTAAGTTGTGACCTCTGTCATAAAGACAGTCTGTGACACCTTGCTGAGGGCTCCGTCACACATCCAGCATCTGTTAGTGCACTCAACACAGATTAAAAACTGGGGACTATGCTTGGTGGGGAGAGTGAGAAGCGGCAAAGAGGACAAATGAGCTGTGGCTATTTGGACGGAAGAAGATGAAAAGGGTGATTGTATATAACACTGGAAGGGAGAGCCCTTTCTGGAGAAAATTCAGTAGACTCAGTTTTATGCTACGCATGCTAAGGAGTAAAAGGAGATGCCTTTACTTGGTATATTTTATACCACATTCCTGATGCCTTGCGCCCCGTCACTTTTTGAAAGTGTGTTTTGAGTGAGTATGTTATATGATCATTAAAAGCAAATCACCAACAAAGCTATGGAAATGGGTTTGCAAGTCCAGTCTTCTTTCTTTCTGTGCATATCATACCCCATCTTTGGGCATTGCCGGAAGAGCCTTTAAAATGGTAACTAATCGCTAGCCAGATGTTTGAAACTCAGTGTTTATTTTAATATAGTCAAACTTAAATCTCTGTATCATTATCTTTTCTCAACTCTAAGTACATAGTCAACACAGAAGCCATGATGGTGCTTGTATTATGGTGATTAAATGGACAGTTCACATTGTTAGCATTCAGTTATTCCAAGATGTTTATTAAATGCTGAGATATTGATGAAGCTGTGATTAGACCATACATAAAAGAAATGACTCGGGCAGGTAACCACCCAAGCATCATTCGTTATGAAATAAACACCAGTGCTAATAAGACATGGAAAAATGACACCAGCCTGATAGCCATGGCATCTTCAGAAATTACTGGACTGGTTCCATTTTACCACTAGCTTCTGTGTAAATATTAACTCCATAAAAGTTATGAAACCCATAAGCAATTACATCAGCTATAACAGCATTAATTAGGGTATAGTTTGAGTTAAAATTCATAGATATAAATTTTTACATATATAATGTATATTTTACATATTTCGTTAAAACCAATTTTCTACACTCATGTAGAGATTGTAGCATTTAAAATCAATTCTTATTAATCCCTTAATTCCCTTTCTCTGTGTGTTTCAGCAAGGGAGGAGTGGACTCAGGAAAACCTTCAAGAGAGGTATCAGGGAAGTGTTAAAAGAAGAGGAGATGTCTATCCTGATGCCGCAAAAGATGAAGGTTATTTTAGGGGAAAGAGGAGAGAGAGAAAAGGTCTGAAAAAAGCAGATGACGTTAGTGTAAAGTACTCACTTTACGTGAAATACTCACTTTCTCTGGAGTAAAGGGAGAAGCATGGTCTGAAGTTCATCTAGCAAGGCAAACAAGAGTAAGATTATATTCTAGGACCTAGCGTTTCTTATGAAGAAGTTGGTACTTTGTTCTACAGCTAACAGAGGCCATTTGAAGCTTTGGTGGCAAACTGAGACTCTTTAATAAGGACACATTGCCATCAGAGACAGGGACAAACTGAAAGGGCCAACTTAAGGCAGTGGTTGTAGGGACAGAGAAAATGTGAATGATGGTGGAGTTGTTAGAGAGATAAAATAGTCGTGGTGTGGATACCAGGTGGACAGGGAGATTTAGGCAAATGAGTCTGAGAGAATGATTCAGGTTTCTGGGTTGTTTAGGCTGTTAGGATTGTCTTTGGTTACTAGCAAAGCTGGCAGTGCCTTCTACTGCTGTTTTTCAGATTGCAATGTGCTCAAGGTCTTAGAATCCTCCTGGCTTTCTGCTCAGCCTCCTTTCTTGTGGGCCTTCATCTTTGTGTTGTCTTGTAGCAGGAAGCCTGTGCTAACGCTGCATCACATGTGCTGTGGTCCAGGCTGGATGCAGGAGAAGGATGGAGGCCAAAAAAGCTGAGTCTGTCCCTTTTATTTTTTATTTTTTTAAACATTCATTGGGGTAATATTAGTTAATAACATCATACAAATTTCAGGTGAACAACTTTATAGTATAATGTCTGTATACTCCATCATGTGCTCACCACCTGAAGTCTAGTTTTCTTCTGTCGCCTTGTATTTGACCCCTTCCCCCCTCATCCTCCCCCAGCCTCCTGCCCCCTGGTGACCACCATTCTGTTGTTTGTGTTCATGAGGGTGGATTTTTTAATATTGTTTATTCATTTTTTAAAGTATATTTTATTGAATATGCAATTACATTGTCTCATATTTTTCTCCCCTTTATTCTCCTCTGCCCTGCACCCCTCTCCCACCCACATTCCCCCACCTTAGTTCACGTCCATGGGTTGGTTGTACATATAAGTTCTGTGGCTTCTCCATTTCCTATACCATTCTTAACCACCCCCTGTCTATTTTGTACCTACCACTTACACTTCTTATTCCCTGTATCTTTTCCGCCATTCTCCCCCTCCCCCCTCCCTACTGATAACCCTCCATGTGGTCTCCATTTCTGTAATTCTGTTCCTGTTTTGGTTATTTGCTTTGTTTGTTTTTGAATTTTGTGTCTTTTTTTTTTAGGATCAATTGTTGATAGTTGTGAGTTTGTTGTCATTTTACTGTTCGTATTTTTGATCATC
>CM052541.1:172792351-172824299 GCA_028533065.1 Trachops cirrhosus
AATTTATATATTGAAAATATATGCACATTGTTTTACAGAAAATATAATATGGTTATCTATAAAAGACTTTCGACCATAGAATGGTATTACACTTGGACAAATTTATGTGATGGGTAGAATGGATTTAGTGTTGGGAAAATTCCCCCAGGGCCATGGGAAGAGGCTGGTAACTCTCTCACATTAACAGTTTTTAAGGGAATGTGCATACCTAACGCCTTGGCTATCCACCTAACCGCGGGGCAGAGGGGTTCTGCAGGACAGGGCAGGAAGGGTAGGGGTTACTGGGGCACTGCCTGCCCACAGAAGGGGAAAGTGCCTGTTGTGCTTGCCCAGGGCAGGGCGAAGGCCTGCTCCACGAAGGAGCACAAACCAGCCCGCTGCGGGGCCTAGGGGAGGCCCCTCAGGCGGTCTCCGAGGGGATAGTGGGAAGCAGTCTCTGTTCTGCCCTGGGTCTCCCCGCAACGTCTGGCAGCGATCAGGCAGCAAGGAACAGACATTTCTACCAAAAGAAACTTCGTGTTTGAATTTTTAAAAAACACATACTTGTGGTACCAAATTGCTAGAATATTTAGATTCCATTGGCTACTTTCAAAAGAGTGACTTGTAACAGATACAGACTTGTAACAAATATGTCAATATTTAAAGCACACTGGAAATTATATTCCTTGCAACTTTAAACCTTGATAACAAGTACTCTTAGAATCAGGCTTAAAATAATGTGAAGTGGGACATGGTTTTAGAAATTCTTTATGTCAATACATAAGGCTTTTAGCTTGTGGAGCAACCTGCAGTTTGAAGCCCACCCACCACTGGACCCCATTGTCATGGAAGCAGGTTGTTCAGACCCCCGCCCCACCTCCCCCCACACCCCCACACCCCATCCCCCACCCTTCAGGCTGCCTGTGGGCGCCCCCACGTGGTTTCCTGCACCTACCCCTCCCTCAGAGTCAGGGTGAGCACCCCAGCACCATACTTTCCTCAGGCCAGGAGGGTCCTGAAGGCATTCGACACTAAGAGGAATAACCAGAGTGGCTGAAGAGTGGCTGAAGAAGAGAATCCAGGATCGATCTCGTTGCCACCAGACACTGGGGTCTAGGGGGAAGTTGAAGACTTGAGTGTTACATTGAAGAGCAAGAGAACAGGTAAGGAAGAGCTTGTCGGTGGAAGCAAGCAAGTCAGGGGCTTTGAGATGGAACCTGGCAGCCACTCCCTGAGTCTCTGAGGTCGAAAGAAGCACAACAACCCTGTTTGGCACAACTGATTCCTTAAAAAGAGAAAGAAAGAAATGCTTTTAACGTACAAGAAAATATGGAGAATATTATGAGAGGTGTCTATGTACAATTCGCCAAAATATAATGTTAGCACTTTGTTATACCTGCTTCAGCTCTTTCCCAATTAATTGTTAACCCAATCAGCAATATACTGCAAGTTTTTTTGCTTAGGAAAACTTGATACGTTGATGTGAAATAGATTTTTTAAAAGAAATACGTGATTGCTCATTATATCCTTGAAACTTATTTTTTACAGTGCGATTCTAGTTCTTGATTGTGTGGGTTTCTCAATACTATAGAATCGAAGCCTTCTATTTTCACACTATAAGTTCATCCTTGAAGACCTTGAAGTATTATCAATATGCTCAAGAAACTCCTTCCCAGGTTACTAATTCAGATCCAACTTAGCATCACTAGAGTGGCTGCAAAATAATTACTTTTTGTGATGTTCACCGACACACAGTGAAGACCATCGTTGAAGTAATTTAAAATATTGTCTGATTCCAACTTTTTACGGTGAGCTCCACTCACTGATCCAGAGAACCACACGTCTGTCGTCACAGAGGGCGGGAGCGGGTGTTACATTGAGTGTTTGTTCCGGACCACACACAACCTCAGTTATTTTCTCTACCCTGCGTCCTCCCAGGACTTAACATGTGCACCACGGGTTGTGGCAGTTTGCCAGCGTTATGACGAGGGCATGTCATGCGTTCTCCCGCTAGAGTGAGGGACTGTTGTATTCGTGATCATGACCCACAGGAAGAAACTCATTTTTCATTGACCCAGTAAACATACATGCACACCATACACCACGTGTGTGTATTGTAAACCATACACCTGCCCTGGGTCCAATGCTGTCCTCCCTCAATTCGTGTTTGCCTGTTTGCCTGGAATTTGAGATTGTAACCTGATTTGGAAATAGCATTGCTACAAATATAGTACGTTAAAATAAGATCATACTGGATTAGGCTGGGTCCTTAATCAGATATGAGTGGTGTCCTTATAAAAGAGAAGAGAAGAGAGGAAACAGACACACACAGAGGGAAGATGGCCATGTGAAGATGGGGACAGGGATTGGAGTTATGCAGCTACAACTAAAGGAAGGCCAAGGGTTGCCAGGAACCACCAGAAGCTAAGAAAAAGCAAAGAGCCCTCAGAGAGAAGACGGCTGTGCCAACACTTCCCAGTTTGTGATGCTTTGTTATACTGGGAAACCGGGGGGTCAAACTCTCTCTCTCTCCCTCTCTTCTTCTCTCTCTCTCTCTCTCAATCTCTCAATCCCAGTGCAATATTTTCACAAAATAATGCTCACCTATACCATGAAAAATACATACTGAATACACACTGATATTTTATATTTTTGGTTATACTCTATTATAGTTTTGGTTAAGATTAGGCTATGATTATATTCATTTTGTTAGGATGCCAAGCTCCCTTCAATAAATCTGCAGAATGGAAAGCGCTGAACTAACTAAATAGTCCTAAAGGAAAGAGAGTACATAATATATTGGAGGAATACCTAGAATGTTTAATAATGAATGCAAGAAAAAACAGCCATCATAGTCACTTGCATTATGTTGGTATCATTATTACATTAATGAAAAGCCTCCAAAAGAGTTAAAATTGTTAATCTGTTTTCAGAAGTGAGTATTTCTGTGCTGTGATTCAGTGGCTCCACACAGAACACAAATGGGAAATCTATCCAGCTCAGAGATGCCTGAAACTACACTAAAAGAGCCACGTGTAACTGTAAACCTGCAAGTTTTAGTGAGATGGACTGATTTTTCAGCAAGTTCTCACCACTTCCTAGATAAGTGACTTTAAGAGAAGATAATAAGTATCTCTGAACTGCACTTTTCTCCTCTGAGACTTAATGATGCTAATATTGTCTACCTCACGTCATACATAGTGCAAAGCATAGGGAAAGTGTTCAACATATGTGAGTGGTCTTCTCTTTCCTGTTTATACTAATGGGTTCAGAGAAGGGGGTCAATAGAAGGGTCATGAGGACACCCAAATCTGAGAAGGGAAGAGGCGATGGAAATGACAATGCCTTCGGGATCATCTCAGATGCCACAGAAATGCGAGGTCCCAGGTGCTGTAATGGGATCAACTGGTAATTATTATATGTGGTTCTAATTTTTATTTCTAGGTTGGCCAGACTTTGCCATTAGTTCAGCTAGTCATTAACTTTTGTATTTGCTTCTGTGTTAGTATAGTGAACCACAAATATTAGAGTACAGGATGGCTGGAATAAGACGATGGTATCTCTGTCACTTAACAGTCCAGAATTAATCATGTCAGGACCAGTGGGAGGTTCTACCATCCTTAATAAGCCTCCACTCCCTACCAGAGTCCCTCATCTCCCGCCTTACAGAGGGGGAATGGGCAGGAGAGCACGCACGCCGTCCTTCTGAGGACACCGCTTTGTAGAGACACAAATCACTTCTGTCCGCGTCCCATGGGGCCATAACCTAGTGATATGATGACACCAAACTGTAAGGGCTGCTGAGCCCTTTCTACTATACCTTGGTGGTCCTTTACCCCCTCAAACTTGGGAGTTTTATCATTAAAGGGAAAAAGGATTTGGTGGACACGAAGTCTCTGCTGCCGTTATCCCTCTTGCCTTCCAAACATGCACACTCTTCTTCCCATACATTGAACACATTCACTTCCCCATAGCAGACAATTCAAACTTCCCTCCAGTGACTACACCCAGTTCAAAGTCCAAGAGCTCTGGGTGATGTGAAGTCCTCTCCAGCTGGGCTAGAAGTGGATCATTTGGTTCGTTGACCCATCCATGAATAGGAAGTTGTTGTTGCCTCCATCCAATGTCCCAAATGCAGTGGAAAAGTAGAGACAGGTAACTCCAATAAATACTATCATTTGGAAAAGAGGACAGGAATCACGTGGTGGTCACTGATCGATGGGGACTATGAATATTTGGTAGGTAGGAGATGTAAAAACCTGGGCCCTGGTAATGAAGTGAGGTCCTTTGTTAGCCCCTGGATCTGCTCCTGGGAGGAGGAGCACTTCAATCCATTGCTCCCCATAGTCCCTGGCTTTGCCCTCTTGGCCCATTAGCTTTGCTCGCTGCATCTGGAGAGTGTGCCCTTCCTGGGGGACACCTTTCCCAGCGGACCTGTTGGTTCAGCACTGAAGGCCTGGATTGCTCTCAGGGTCCATGAATCATGAGGATCTGAAACTCCAGGGATGTGCTCCTCCTGAGACTGCCCTAGAGCCATGAGTTCAAGAGCGCAGCATTGCTGCTGTGTTCCGGTGCCAGGAAGCTGGAATCAGGGCATCCTCTTTGCTGCTCCAACTGCTCTCACACTCACGAAGCTGAGAACAGGACCTGGAACATTGCTGTAGGAAAAAGAAACAATCAAAACATGGCAGGAATGTGGCCTCTGCCTCATTTCTGCCTTCTGCTTCTCACCTGGTTGCACACACTAGATGGAATACATCTCATATCCAGAACCCTGTCTGTTAGGAGGTTTGGGAAAGATCAGTTTTAGATTCCCAGTCCTTCCAACCACAGGGAGCTGGGCTGCATGTTGAGCCAGCCAACCCACAGCATCCATCTCAGGGTTTATATAAGTGTGTTTACTTTGATTAAGGAGTTTACTGTGAGTCTCAGTGATGTTAATTTAGGAGACCTTGGTGCCCAGTTCGAAGGCCTTAAGCCCTGTAGCTTGGGTTGGGGGGTGTGTTTGGAAAATCCCAGAGATCGTGTGTTTGCTCAAGAGGAATTCTTGTGAGCATCGGTGTGCAGCAGTCGGTGCTCCCAACTCCGACAAGGCGGTCAATACAGACTGTGCAACAGGAATTCTCAAGGGCCAACACTTCACCAACAGTCTAGGGACAAATTAGGGCTTCGTGGACCTATTCTGGGACTACACCAGAGTCATCTTCTTCTTTCCAGATAAATGGCAGAATGATGAGAGGGATGTGTCATGTTCTGGCTTTGTAGCCTTAATAACACCATCTCCATGTAGTAAATATAGTATCAAGGTTGCTGTTGCTTTTGCTGCTGCTACAGTGACTCACCAGCAACACTATTATTAACATGACAACCCTCTTTACGATGAAATCTGGATAAAGTGTTTGCCTCTTTGTCACTCTTAAACAGCATAATGCCAGTGATAATTGTTTAGGCTGAAAGAAGGAAAAACTTAATTCAACTTGCTGGGCACCTTACCATGAAAATATGATTAAACTTAAAGGATTTGCTGTTTGTTTCTCATGAACCACATTGAAATAATTAACACAGATCTGATAATACTATGTCTTAAGAAAGTTTCTTGCAACCTTGTAAAACTATATAAATGATAGACTCTTTATAATAAAAACATCAGCCCATTTTTAAGCGTGCAATGTCACAAAACCAAAACAGCACAGTAGAAGAACATGGACACTTTTCATATGTTGAGGACTGTCCATACTTTTGAATCAGAGTACATTTGTGGTCTGAAAAATACAGATCATGAGTCAAAGAAGCATTAAGGGGATAATTTTACGAGAGAACAAACGCCAAGCCCCCTTCAGTGGTCAGAAAAAAAGTGTGTCCCTTCCATTGTCAAATGAATGGAATGCGAGTCTTAGCAATAGCAGCACTGTTGTTCACAGTGCAACTGCACGTAGGGGAATCTGATGGGGGTGGGGGTAGGAGGGTCCTGAGATGCAAAGGGTTTCTTACTCTACACATTGCTCTATTTCTTTCACATACACGCACACACACAAACACTTTTTTTTTTTATCTCTACCCAGTTTGAGAAGGTGATGTCACTTGATAGTTAGGTTTTTGGCTTTTGGAGTCCAGCTCCACTGTGGCCTAATTCTGGGATTCTGCTAAAGTTATCGAACTCCTCTGAGCTTCAGTTAGCTCTTTGGAAATTATTGTCATTCCAGCCTCTGAGAGTTATTGAGGAAGTAAATGAGATAATGTCCGTAAGGTGCTCAGGGCTGAGTGTTGCATGTAGTAAATTCTCATTAAGTATAAGCTACTTTTTTCATTCTCAGAGAATGATTACAAACCATATTGTGAAATTTTAATGGACTGGAATTGTGTTTAAATTTTAAAGGGTTTATTTCTGGAGGAAAGAGCATTAAGAACAAACATATACTGACATGTTCTTATCAGACCACTTGTAAATATTTCAGGATAACATTAGAAAAAGTGGTATATACTCTCAGCCCCGAAGGTCAAGTCTGTATTTGGTAGTTAACTTAGATGCTTAAAGAGCAGCATCAGCTCTTGGAATACACTGCAATTACGTTACATATATTAAGAGATACATTAAATAGTTTATAAAGTTGTTGCAATAAAAATGCGTAACCCATATGCAAGGGGGCAGAGCACGAAGAATAAAAGACTTTTTAAGTATTAAAAAGGGCTTTCTGCAGCAACAGCAGTTGGAAGGCCCGTTGCAAGATCTGCATATTAAGTAAAGATCTCTTTGTCCCTTGTCCCGAAGCTGTGGAAGAAGAGAGATCTTTTCAAAGGGATCCAGGAAGCAACTATAGAAAAAAGAGTCATCTATCTCTAAGGACCTTAAGCCTCTTCACGAAAAACCACAGGAACAGTAGAGCTAGCACTTCCCAGGTGTGAGCAGGGGTCCAAGACTCTAGGAGACAATAGGAGCATTGAGAGCTGGGGAGTCCAGGGGGCCATAGGCACGCACAGGGGAAGATCAGATGCCTGTTGAGGCTGACGATAAGAATGGACCAGCAAGTAAAGAAGACCGGAAAGAGGTTATTGACTTTGTAGTCCTGGAGCCAGGGTGTGTGCCCTTGGGAGACTGTCTTCTCTCAACTTTGAGAAGGCAGCGCAAAGGACAACCAAGCACAGATGAAACCAGACGTCCTACCTTTGGGACCACACAGAGAGGGCCTGGCACTCAGTGCGGGGTCTTGTGTAGTGTGTGAACGGACATGAATGCCAACAGTGATGTAGGAGGTACGAGGTAAAAGTGCTGGAGTAACTGTGGTTGCCCAAGGAAAGGCAGAAAGCCTGAGAAAATTTGGAGGGAATACTGCAAAGTCATGACTGTTATAAAAGACAAAGTAAGCTGGCCAGGTCAGGCCTAGAACCCGGGAGAGGGCAAGGCTGAGGACTGACCAGGACTGAGGCTGTGCCCTGCTCACCTGTGGCTGAAAACATCACCAGTCCTTCAGTGGGAAAGCACGAGGTGACCGTGTGGAAACCACTCCTGTGTTTTACTCCTTATTCACAGCAGGATACCCATACATGCGCAAGTTAAAAGCTTGGCATACCCATGGTGTAGCCGGGATTCCTCTCAATTAATCTGTTGAAATTCTCGATTCCCAACATGAAGAATTCTACCCAGATGTTTCAGTGACATCTGATCTTTTGAAAACATCAGTCTCCCTCCCCCACCCCCAGGGGAAACCAAACGAAAGTAAACAACTAAACCTCAGTGGATTCAGGTGACCATCTGCTGGAAAAAGTAGTTAGGTGCAGTTGTAATCATACTGAGTGCATATTTTGGAGTCAGCCAGATCCAGGTCTGAGATCTTTCTCTAGCACTCGTAAGAGCTGGGGGCACATTTAAACCTGTGTTGGCATTAATTCCTCATGTGCAGCATGGGGACAAAGATGGCAACCGTATTGGGTTTGTTTTCTAAAATTAAATGACCTTACATGTAAGAAGTATTTGGAACGAAGTAGGAGCCCAGTAAATATTGATCCCTTTTGTTATGGTTTTGACATTGTCAAGAAACAGACCCAGATACTGGTGCAAAGGCACTCTGACGGGTATGACCCCTGGGCCAAGCACTGCCAAGCTGTGCAGGCTTCCAAAGGGGCTGCTAAACGCTCTGGTCAGGCTGCCTGAGCCACACTCAGTAGTGGTATGACCTCGGAGGAGCTTCTTATCCTCTCTGTGACTTGGAATCCTTATCTAGCAATGAAGATAGAATACCCAGCTTACAGGGTTGTTTGGGTGCTCAGTGAGATAATTCACGTAAGGTTCCTGGATGATCTGAGAAGGGAAGAACTGCAGTGAAGTCCATAGTGACAAAGTTCCAAAAAGGTCAAGATCTGACGTAGCAGACTCTGGAATTGCCTAGTTAGGCCTTGGTCAAGCGTAGCCCTGGAGGGTAGTGTGGCCCCTTCTAGTCCCTGTGGGTGACTCTAAATAGGCCATAGCAGCCCTCCAGGGAGACATTGTGGCATCAGTACGACACCTGAGAACGGTGTCTTCTGCTCAAATACATGCCATCCACCCTGGTAGAGCCAATCCCTATGGTACTCCTATCCCCCAGGGCCAACTTTGGGTGGGTATTTTTGATTTAAAAAGTACTCTGGGTTTTTTCCCACTTGCTTAATTTCTCTTCTCCCCTGTAAAATGTAAGTCTTCTGAGAACAGGAACACTGAATGACGCATGTCTGTGTCCCCAGTGCCTAGAACAGAACCTGGCACAAAGCGGATGGCTAGATGAATGCAGGCAGGCATTCCTCTGTGATTCTGACACTTGGACGAGCATCTAGGATGTTGTAATTCGTCAAATCTCTTTTGGTGAAAGTGACAGGAACCTAAAACTATATAGCTTAAGTAAAAAAGGAAATTGATTGGCTCATACAACCAAGAGATCCAAGGGCTGGATCCATGACCTCAAACAAGGTCATCTTGGCATCGCCGGTTTGAGATAAAGATTGGTTTGCAGGAAGTGTAGTGGGACTGTTCTTGGTTTCGGTATGTGTGAGGGGAGTGAAGAAAGTCGGGCTGGGCAGCGGGAGGCCGCTGATTCTGTGAGGAGCACTGGAGCTGGAAAACAACCCTTTAAGGTTGTTTTGTGTGGAGGAAAGGGGTCTGGGCATATAAGCCCTCACCTCCACGTTATTCAGTCGCTGGGCCAGGTGGCTGTCTTTGGCTGAGGGCAACGCATGGAGAGCAACTCAGCTGGGAGCCATCAGCAGCCCATATTCGAAGCAGCCTGGAAAATGCGTGCTCGGGTTCTGAAGGAGTGACCTGGGCAGTGCACCACACGAGCAGGTGGTTGACTTTATCCTCAGGCACTGCCTTTCTCACGTGCCACTACAGATGGCCACCAGCAGCTGGGCTGGCAGGACCCTTAGCACCTGCAACCTTTCTTGGTAGCGATGGTACAAGTCCCAGTGAGGACTTTGATTGGCTTGATTTGAGCCATGTGCTCCTCCTAAACCAATCATAATGCCAGAGAGATGTGCTTTTCTGATTGTTGAAGTCTGGATAATATGCCTACCCCTGGAAGTAGTGGTGATTCTGGAAAAAAGTTACTGACTAGAGGATTTCAGTTCAAGAAGAAAGTGCAGTGGATGCTGACCAGGCACAACTAGCAGCTGCTTATACAACCTTGTTATGGGTTGAATTGTGTCCTCCCCCAGTTCATATGTTGAAGTTCTAACCACCCCCAGTGCCTCAGACTGTGACCTTATTTTGATATCAGGTTTTTACAGAGGTAATCAAGTTCAAATGAGGTCACTGGGATGAGCCCTGATTCAACATGGCAGGTGTCCTTCATAGAGGTGAAATTTGGACACTGACATCCGTACAGGGAGAATGCCATGCGAACATGAGGACGGCCATCCACAAGCCGAGGTGGCTTGGAATAGCTCCTTCCCTCAAGTCCTGAGAAGGAAACAACGCTGCCAACACCTGCTTCCCAGGCTTCTAGCCTCCACAACTGCGAGAGGACACATTTCTCTTGTTTACGTCTCCCAGTTCGTGGTACTGGGTCAGGGCAGTTCTAGCAAACTGATAAAACCTGGGCTATCAAGTGTTTTTAGGCCACAAGATTTCCTGAGGTCATAACCCAGATGATTAAAATAGGTTGTTTTGTAAGTTTTGCTGTTCAGTACTCCATAGATTGAAACATCAAATTGTTGAAAGAAAGTGGCCCATTTTGCTTGGGAGAAGTATAATGTATTTAGCTATTCTCTTCTAGCTTTTCTCAACTGAAATTTCATGAGAGAATTAGCTTGAAAACATTCAATGTATGAAGTGACTTAACTTCTCTGTGTTTGCAGTGGCTCTAGTCATGGATCATGGAGGGATACTTGAGAAAATAGTCACTCTGATCATTTTCAGTAGGGTTTCATTTTGTCGAAGAGTCGTTATTGAGAACGACCACTAGACTGCAGTAGCCTAAACGTTCTACTTTGTGATAACAAACTCATCTAGGTCATACACCTGCACCGTGATGACACCAGTTCTTAAATATGCACGTGGGAGTTGGACAAGCCACGGTCACTGAGAGAAGGTCGTGCGAAGGGATGCTACTGCCTCTGTCTTCTTAAGGCACGATGACACTCATCTCGTGCTGGAGCTTCTGTTCTGAAGATGTCGAGCTGCATCCAGCCAGAGAAAGCCAAGATCTGTAGAGACAAAAGTAAACAAAATATTCAAACCCTTGATATCCTCCTATTTCTCCAATAGGTCATTTTGGTAGAGTTACACCAAGAGTAGAAAATGCACAAATTAAATCTATAACAACCCTAGATGGAGGTATCATCAGATTCTGTATTGGCTTAGGAACTTGAATTTTATTATCTACATAAGGCCAAAAATATTCTTGGCTATGTGTTTTGTGCCTGGATCTATCATTTTGTAAGGGATGATTTGCCACCCATTTCTTTCTCTAGATTAAAACACAAAGCCTAAACCCCTCAAGAACTGCTGATATTCTGTATTGTCTTGAGGGGTCTCTTCACTAGGATTTTGATGTATATTCTGACATCACAAAATATTTTCTTACATCCTCAAGTTTATATAATTTCATACCTAGTCTTTCTTAGCCCAAGAATTTTCTTTCATTATTAGCAACTCTGGAACCATCATTTTTAATGGTTTAATAGCACAGCTTCTATGAAATGTCCAGTTCTCTAAGATAATTTATCTGTAATTGGACATTGATTTTCAATTTTTTATGCATATAAATAAATAATGCTTTATTAACTTTTTGTGCATACATGTAAATCTGTTTATATTTCAATTTATTTCTAGGATGGATTCTTACCAATAAAATAACTGGATCATACAATATAGACATTTTTATCTTCATTATTTAAAAAATTGCAAATATAATAATTTTTTACTTTTACAATTTTCACAAGCAATTTTTACAACTGCTTATTGTACAGTATTCATGAAACACAGGAGATTTAGCCTATGTTTTTCTATAAGAAGTAATTAATATATGTGACCTCCCTCCCAAACAAATAGAACCATCTCTTACTGCAATCATCTGGGCTTTTGTTTCCCAACAATCGTTATTTCCCTTCTATTATCTTAGAAATGTTTCTATGTAATTACATTATCAATGCTTATTTCAACTTAACTTTAAGTTTTACAAATTTCTTTGCACCCACTGTTTTACTCCTTTTGTTTTTCTG
The DNA here is from genome assembly GCA_028533065.1 of Trachops cirrhosus. NCBI lineage: Eukaryota > Metazoa > Chordata > Mammalia > Chiroptera > Phyllostomidae > Trachops > Trachops cirrhosus. The sequence goes on from CM052541.1 coordinate 172,804,019, forward strand.
GGAATGTCTCTTCTTTACTTGCCCAATCCTCAAAGTCACAGTGGAAGCGGCCATGTTCCTGTACATGACTTCGTCACCCAAGGTACAGCTGATGAGATCGGGGTGAGCCTCTGACCCAGATTAGGATATGAGCTCCATCCCATGAGAAAGTTATAGGTGAATCAGGAGAGTCAAACTTCAGTCTGGCTATTTGACTTTCCTCTTAAGCAAAGGACTTATGCACTCATTTATTACCATGTAGAAAGGTGCAGATAAATAAAATTTTAAATGCTTTCTTGTGCTCATAGAATGAATGTGAAAATCCTGAATTCCAGAGTAAAAGCTCAAGCTAAAGCTAGGACAGCCCCAGACTGAGGTATTATCAGATTCACCAGCTTAACAACTTGAATTCTAGTGTCTACAGAATGACCAGAGACATTCTTGACTGTCTCTTTTGTACATTGATTCTTCATGATCTGTTTATGCTTATGTCAAGCCAAGTATAATTAGATATATTTTAATAGCTAGAAATTACATTTTTCATACTACCAATTATTTTATTTTTTAAAATTAATGTCATTCATTTTTTTTCTCTCCCTTATTTTAAGATCCTACTCCAAATTCCACTACAATGGAGATTGGGATTGCAATAAGTCTATAAATGAACTTGAAATCACCGACATCTTTATAATAATTGGCTTCCTATTTATTTATATGATGTGTTCCTTCTAGTTATTTGTTTTATTTTTTAAAACCTAGGTTCAGAGAGTTGAATTAAACATGCTCCTCCTCATCTTTGGTTTGTTCAAGGCTATTCTCTTGTGTATTTTTAATTACCCTTCATTTCTGAGAAAGTCCATCTGCAGCCTTAGAGAATTAGGCTGACTTGCAGAGAAAAGCAAAAAGAGCAATGGAAGTAAGGGCAGCTGTCCACTTCCTGGGTCCCAGGCACTGTCTGTAGTTTATTACAGAGGCCCAGCTACACCCCTGGTCCTGGACTCCGTATTAGAAAACCTCTAAACGTGCATTTCAGAGCCTTTCAGCCCCACTTCTCTCCACAGTCCTGGGCCAGTTGTTTTGAAGAACAAACGAAGAGCTCTGGGCAGGCTCTCACTTCACTCGGGTGCATCCAGTGGAGCCTGCTGCAAGCCCACACTTACCCTGAAAAAGTAGACTATATTACTCAAGAGTAAATTTAGATTCACAGAAAAGTTCCAAAGATAGTATAGAAAGTTCCTACAAAACTTATATCCTCTATTATAATCACCTTATATTAATATAGTGCATTAATATAGTAAAAACTAATGAACAAATTTGATACATTATTAGCAAAATTCCACACTTTATTCTTGGTTCCTTAGTTTTTACTTCATATCCTTTTTCTGTTCCAGAATTCCACTTATGCTCCACCGGTCTTTAACAGTTTCTTAGGATTTCTTTGTTTTGATGATATGTACCTCTTTGGGACTGGTCACGTGTGTTGTAGGTGTTTCTCTCTCGGGATTTGTGTGGAGATTTTTCTAACGATTAGATTAAGGTTATGAATTTTGGGGGGGAGGCCACAAAAGCAAAGGGCCATTTTTGTCACATATCAAGAGTACATAGTAGCAATGTGACTTATCACTGGTGATACTGACCTTGATCACCTGGCTGCGGTCATGTTTGTTACGTTTCTCTACTATAAAGTTACTCTCCTTTCCCATTGCATACTGCCCTCTTTGGAAGGGAGTCACTCTGCAAAGCACATGAGTAAGGAGAGGGATTTATGTACCCCCTCCTTGAGGGTGAAGTTTCTACATAAGTTATTCGGAATTTTGTTGCATGAGATTTTGTCCCCCCTGTTTATTTATTTAATAATGTATTTATATTAATATGGACGTATGGACATTTATTTTATATTTTGAGTTATAATCCAATACCACTTGGTTTTATTGCACAAATTGTTCCAGCTTTGGCCCGTGGGAGCTCTTTAGTTGGCTCCTGGTTCTTTTGGGGTACCCACATGTCACCAGTGTGTGTTAGCACTTCCTGACTTTGGGGCATTCCAAGGTGTTCCAGGCCCACCTTTTATATTTCCTGCTCTAGCCTTAGAATCAGTCATTTCACTGAGGAGCTCTGTTCCCTTTTATTGGAGAATGATGTTAGAAACCAAGTTCTGGGAGGTAGTTATGCCTGTTGCTACTGGGGTGTCGTTGCTTCTGGGCTCTACCAGCTGGCAGTGCAAGGACGTATCTGTGTGTCTACTAACCCATGCACGGACACAATCTCTACGTATTTCTATGTGTAACAGTCTGTATCTGTGTTAAGCTAAACATGAATTCATGCTGATGTCTCCAGCTTTAACCTATTACCATGTGGATCATTCTAAGGACCACCCCTTGCTTATCTATAATCTCTCACTCCAACGATGAAAAATCAATTCCCACCCCCATCACCCATTTATTTGTTTAAATCCAGCACAGCACAGTGGAATCGTTGAATCAACTAGAGTACAGCTTTATCAATGAGGGCACACTCTCTAGGCAGAGTTTCTTTTGCCTTCAGTTCTGGAGACCTCACGTGTTTCCAGCGTTTGCAGTCAGCACTTCCCCACTCCTGTCCCCTAACCTCCTTCAGTGAGGTTGATTCATAGATTTGCAAAGTAATCAGGTTGGTGTGTCATATTCTACATTTCATCTGAGGATTCTCTCACCTCCTAAATAGTTATATTTTAATTTGTATACATGGTTGTGCCCTTTGTGTTTCCAGAGCTACTTTAAGACAAACTTTTCTTCACATTTAACTGGTAAGACTTTCCTTATCACATATTAAATTCTTATACCTACTACTCTATCCTTCTTTGCTCACTCTCTGTATGGTATATGCACCTCCTAATTTGGAAATTAACATAAAAACTGATCTCAAGTCAGAATAGAGAAAAACACAAAACTTCCTTGGAGGCATTGTCCTACAACCCAGGCTGAATGGGGGATCCTGGCAGGAAGCAACCTGATGAAACAAGTTCGAGATGAGCAGAAAGTTAAAAAATGGACAGGGAAACAATCTGCCATGCGTGAGAGTCAGCACACACAGCAAAGAAGATTCATGCTCACAGGAATTTCACATGCAAGATGAAAAATGGAAAATATGATAAAATAAGCCTGAAAAACAAATAGTAATTTGTTTTTTTTTGTGTGGAGTTAAAAACAAAGTAAATCTAAAGACTACTATGGGGGTGGTTAGGGGGTGGAGTGACTGAGCAAAAAGGAAAAAGGACTCATGGATGTGGACAACAGGGCAGTAATTGCTGGAAGAGAGGGGGTAACGGGGCTAAATGGTAATGGAAAAGTACATTAAAAATTTAAAAACCCTAAATACTAGCATATAGTTACATGTACAATGGGAGGATTTTTTAAAATAAAGTATTGGCATTCCAAGTCCTTTTATTGTCCGATATGAAGTCCAAGATATTAATTCAGATTTTGTTAAGTATCCAGGCAAAGTAGTTCTGCAAGGCCTGATTCTAGGTCTTGAGGAAAACGAGCATTTGACAAATAAATTGTGCACCAGTCACATTTCACGGTGAGGAGCTCTAACCCTGACAGTGAACGTTGGACAGGCAGATATTCAGTGAGCGTGGCTTCTTGAGTCCCCTCGAGGGCTTCGTAGACGTGCTTGAGGTGGGTGATGGTGCTCTGCTTGTTTGAGGTAAAGCAATGTTTGCCAAGCCTCTTGCACCCCAGTTCTTAAATTTCAAAATAATTAGCTTTTATGGTTTCAAAAGTTGCCTTTATATAGTTGGGTCATTGAACATCTGGTTCTGAGTACAGAAGTTGTATAATGGTATCTAGGCTGTGGTGATATGCAATCAGTTGTCTGCTGGGTTTCAAAGTTGAAGAGTACTTAGATACAGCAAGCGTGACCAGAACCTACCACAGCATGTTAAAATTTAAGAAAAGTAAAGTGAAAGTAAATAGGAATATAAAGTAAGACTTCCAAACTAGCTGAAGAATAAAAGGAAATGTAAAAAAACAAATTCACTCCAAAGAAGGCAGGAAATGATAGAGACAGACAGATATACAGACACACAGACACAGAGAATGAATCAGTAGTTTAAAAAACATCTGCCTAAGAGCAAAACTAAATATCATTAAAACCAAAGTGGTTTTATAAGCAAGTTCTACCGAATCTTCAAACAACAAAACAGGTAATTTCCATCTTATACATAATAATCCCGAGAATAGTTAAGTAGGGACAGCCCCCAATTCATGTTATGAGAACAATGCAAAGTTCATTCTAAGGACCGAGCAAAAAAGGAAAATTATTGGCTAATTTTACCTGGAGACACAGGTATGAATGCAACTAGATCAGAGTAGTTTAACTACATCATTGCCTCTTCCAGCAGGGGGAGCCCACTGACAGTATCCATCCTCATTGAAGCTTCTTTACAGTGGTGGAGTAGTTGGGCCTGCTGGATGAGGTATTCACCTTAGAACCTTACTGATGCTCTTTAGTCTCTCATAGTAGGGAGATTCGTGTTGGTATCTACCGTGGGTTGAATTTTGTTCCCTTACCCCCACAAAGATATTGAAGTCCTAACCCCTGGTATTTGTGAATATGATCTTGTTTGGAAATGTGGTCTTTGTAGATGATCAAGATGAGATTATTAGTGAGGGCCCTGACCTAATATGACTGGTATTATTATTACATGGGTGAAATTTGGACAAAGGCACAGTCACACGGGAAAGTGTCACATGAAGGGAGAGGACTGGAGTGTTGTATCTGCAAGCTTCAGACTACCCGATGGTAGGGGAGATGCATGAAACAGATTTGCCCTCAGAAAGAAGCAACTCTACCAACACCTTGACTTTGGAGTTCTAGCCTCCAAAACTGTGAGGCAATATGTTTCTTTTGTTGTAAGCCACCAAGTGCACATATACAGTGCAAGGCTGAATCTGCTGAGAGAGACTTTTCACAAAGAAGACAGAAAGGCATGGGCTGGGTTTGGGTCCCGCAGAAGTGGTCTTGGCTAGCCTGAACTCCTGGCACTGGGCAGCAGAGAGGATCCAGGCTGAGTAGAAAACAAGTCCCATACAACGCAACCATGACCTCCTTCCTCTCCAGCCTCCTCTCCAGACTTCTCCCTTGAATTTCTTCTCCTGACTGTGTGCAGGATGGGCTCCCTCTTGTTAGTCCCTCATGGCGTAACCCAGTGTTTATTACCTTCACAATGTTTATTTTTCAATTTTTAATTATAATTTTTTATATATTTACCTGTTCATTGGTAGATTTCCCCAACTCAACTGTGAGACGGAGAAGAGCCTGTCCTGTTCAGTGTCTGGCACATAGTGTGGCTTCAGTGTTTGCTGAATGCATGAATGAGTGAATGAATGAATTTGTGACTGAGGTGGAGCGGCAGCAGAGATTTCAGTATTTTTAAGGTCAGTTATTACACTGTTCCCTAGACAGTGTAATATTACATAGTTATTACATAGATCCTATTAATGAGTCCAGCATATCTTATACCATGTTTTCACCTAAAGATGATAAGGATGCTTCGTTTAATTCTGCCATGTCTTGCTGCCTGGGGATGAAGGCTGCTGGTAAGAGCTTATTTGATGCTAAGGCTGCAGCTGCTAATCTTGAAGTGATGATTGCAGTCCTTCAGGAAAGATATTACAGGAAGGTCGTGTTTGATTTTCAAGCAAGTCTCATTAAAATTTCACTCTGAATTAATTAGCCAGCGACTAGTTTCTTTATATATCTCACAAACTATCCATGTTTGAATCTACTCTCTAGGAGACAAAAGTGATATTTTAAAAAGGGTGAGAAATATTTTACAAGTTTTATAGAGGAACTAGGTATAACCCTTAAGGTACTATTAGATTCTAAAAATTCAGTGGAAATGTTTTATTAAAATATAATCTTTTTTCCCATGGTAATGGGGCCACCATCATGGTGGGTATTGGGAAATTTTATATTCCCATGGTGGATATATTTGTGGATGTTGGGAAATTTTATAAGATCTCAAAGTTATCTTCCTTTGAATGGGGTCATGGTAACATTTGGTCTGTGAAAGGAAGGAGTGGATATTGTTAATAAAAGTATTTGAATAATTTCCACTCATTGTGCTGCTGAAAAGATAATATGTGGTGGGAAGGGAGAGTGAAAAGAATGGTCCTGGAGTTATAATATTTCTAAATCTTTGAGAGTAGGGCCATGATTAAATGGCTACAATGATAAATACAAAACTTATTCTGAGCCATTTAAGAGTTTTCCACTAAGATTATTTAAATTCAATTACAATGAAATTTAATTATTACACATTGAGTACTCGAAGAAAGCAAAGTTTTAATCTTGGGTTTTTGGTATTCTTTAATTGTTCTCAGTTAAAAGCTCCATTCTAGCTCAGAACATAATTCACACTTACTCTTCTAAGTTCCTGACTGAATCTTGGCTCCTCTATTCTTATAATAAAATTATATTCTGTTCTCTTTCAAAACTCTGCTTAAGCTTCATCTCCTTTAAAGGCCTTCCCAGACCAAAACCAAGGATGGTATTTATGCCCACAATCTCTTTAACACAAACATAAATGTAGATTCTCAAGGAAAAGAAAGTTATTGGACTGTCCTCTGAACAGTTTCCATTCTCCAAACTCCCCACAGATATCTCTGATACACCCCAAATCCGTGGCTCTCAGTCCTGGCTGCATCTTATTATTAATTACCTGGGGAACTTGTTATTTATTTTTAAGTCATATTTATATATATTCTTTAAATAACTATAATAGAGATTCATCTGGGGTAGTTTCACAATTCTATTTTTTAAGCAATTTTACAATCAATACAAATAAGATCCTGAGCATTTGGAAGAGGAAACTCTTTGTTTTAAATTAGTTGCCTGCATGTTGATTTTGAGGTACTTGATTTTGAGTTTGGGGATTGTATTTATTTATTTTTAGAGAGAGGGAAAGGGAAGGAGAAAGAGAGGGAGAGAAACATCAGTGTGTAGTTGCCTCTTGTATGCCCCTTACTGGGGACCTGGCCCACAACCCAGGCAAGTGGCCTGACTGGGAATCGAACCAGTGACCCTTTGGTTTGCAGGCTGGCACTCAGTCCGCTGAGCCACACCAGCCAGGGTGAGTTTGGGGATTTAAATTTTAAAAAAATATTTATTATATTTTTCCATTACCATTTAGTCCCCTTATATGACCCTCCCCCAGCCATCACCATACTGTTATCCATGTTCATGAGTCCTTTATCCTTTTGGCTCAATCCCTGCAACCCCTAACCTCCCTCCCCCACCATTAGCTGTCATCTGTTCTCCCTCTGTGAGTCTGTCTCTATTTTGCTTGTTCAGGGTGTTCATTAGATTCTACACATGAGTGAAATCATATGGGATTTGTCTTTCTCTGACTGACTTATTTCACTTAGCATAATGTTCTCCAGGTCCATCCATACTGTTGCAAAGAGTAAAATTTTCTTCCCTTTTACAGCCAAGTAGTATTCCATTGTGTAATGTCCCATAGTTGTTTTATCCACTCATGCACTGATGCATGCTCGGACTGCTTCCATATCTTGACGATTGTAAATAATGCTACAATTGTCCAAGGGTGCGATTCTCTGTCCTGCACACAGCAGGACTTTCACATACCTTACTATGTCTACATTTAAATATGTACTTGTTTTTTCTGCTATTTTTATGTGTAGTTTCATAGAATTATGAATTTAGACTTAAAACATGTCAGAGAGGTCATCTCTTCCAACTTATTTTTGGAAATCTCCTATGAAAGACCTGGCTTACTCATCCACAGATGGAGAACGATTTGAAAAATTTCAAGATGTATTAGGCTAAAGATGTTTGGAAGAAAACTACTTAGAGAACAAACACAAAGGTCTTTTTTTGTTATTTGAAATAGTGTGAGAACCTTCTTTCATTGACCTTAGAAGATAAAAAGAGAAATAACTATTTTGCATTTGATTGGTGTTTCTTAATTCTAATTAAATTCTAATGATTTTTAAATAGCTCAAAGATTCCCAGCATAAGCTGGCCTAATTTCACCATTTGGCTTAAAAAATGTATATCTGGCATTCTTCCTAGAATTCATTCTATTATATTTTTTGAACTCTGTTAAAGAAATACAAGCACCGTTGTTGTTCAAAAGGAACTTGGCATCTAGCAACATGTGAGAGAACTAACCTATTTAAAATGTATCTTTTCAAAATTTGTTTAGAGGAAGAAAAAAAGGATTACCTGAAGTGAACAAATCTCCTTTGTAAACTTACAGTTACAAAGACAAAAAGCAGATACAGGACAGACACGGTGATGTATTCATCACAGATGAGGAAGGAGAGTTTGAAATGCAGTAGCAATGTGAGCCTCCAGGCCCTGGGAAGACTAAAGGACTAATGCAAAGACAGTGAGTGTGTGTGTGTGTTTGCATGTTTGGTGTGTGTGTGGCTGCATGTTCCCAATGGTCTTCTTTCAGTTTGGACCTCAAGAGAGGCAAACATTAAAGCACTATTCTCTTCTGCCCAGGAGTAGTACCAGGGCAGACTATCAGAAAAAGAAAAACAAGAGAAGATAAGATCTTAAGTAGAGTAAGGAGGGCAAGCACTTGCTTTTAACCTCAGAATCAGGGGAAGTGGTAGAGTTTCAGAATGTTGTTTGCAAAGTCTGAAGTTCTGTGGGAGGCGGGAGCAATGCAGATGTCTCCCAAGGCCTTTGATTATAAATGACAGTTTCAGCATCAAGTTTATTGGGTTAAAAATAAAACATAAAGAAATGCCATCTTTTAATATTTTCAAGGAAAAAAATTCTTTGAAATATTATTTCCCTGTGTCTCCTACTCCCAAAGCCTTTAACCAATTCTATTTTAGGTTGGGGCGATTACAGAAATTATAGCATGAGAAATGGAATGGCGACAGTTGAGTCTAGTTAGAAAGTATTGCATTGTACTTAGAGGAGACACAACTTTAAGTCTTAACTGTATATACTAACTTTTTAACTATACAGTACCTTGAATAAAAGTTAGAAGAATGAGTTGTATTATTTACTTTGATCCAAAAAGCATTGTTGGATATAAAAGTATGTGTCTTATTTCACCTCTATCTTAATTGCTTACCCTTTTGATCTAGGGTATATTTATTTAAATTTTTTTCATGCTTTGTTAAAGTACAGTTGACATGCAATATGATACTAGTTTCAAGTGGACAATATAGTAATTCTATGTTTATATACCTTATGATGTGATTATCATAAGTCTAGTAACCATCTACCTACATACAAAGTTATTATGATATTATTGACTATGTTCCCTATGCTGTACATTATATTTCTGTGTCTTATTTTATAATTGGAAGTTTGTATCTGTTAATCACATTTATCACTTTGCCCATCCTTCCAACTCCACTCTCCTATGACAATCATCAATTTGTTCTTTGAGTACAGACTCAGAGAAGGACACATGATCCTATCAGGAAATATCTCCCTATTCAGTAGGCCGCCTTTTCATTTTGTTGATGGTTTCCTTTGCTGTGCAAAACCCTTTTAGTTTTATGTAGTCCCATTTGTTTATTTTTGCTTTTGCTGTCCTTTCCTGAGGAAACGTATTTTAAAAATACTGCTAAGGCTTATGTCAAAGAGTTTACTGCCTATATTTACTTCTAGGAATTTCATGTTTCAGGTCTTACATTTAAGTCTTTAATCCATTTTGAGGGGATTTTTTTGTATATGGTGTAAGCAAGTGGTCTATCTTCATTTTTTTTGTGTATCTTCCCAGTTTCCCATAATCAATTTATTGAATAGACTTTTTCATTGTATATTCCTGCCTTCTTTGTCATAAATTAATTGACCATATAGTGTGGTTTAGTTCTTGGCTCTCTATTCTGTTCCATTGATCTGCATGTCTGTTTTGGTGCCAGTACCATACTGTTTTGATTATTATAGACTTGTAGTATAGTTTGGATTCAGGGAGCATCATATTTCCAACTTTGTTCTTCTTTCTCAAGATTGCTTGTGGTCTTCTGTGGTTCCATACAAATCTTTGGTTTATTTTTTCTAGTTCTGTGAAAGATGACAATCATATTTTGATAGAGATTGCATTGAATCTGTAGATTGCTCTGGGTACTATGGGCATTTTAAACATATTAACTTTTCCAATCCATGAGCTTGATAGATTCTTCCATTTATTTGTGTCATCTTCAATTTCTTTCATCAATGTCATATAGTTTTCAGAGTACAAGTCTTTCACCTCCTTGGTTAAATTTATTCCTAGGTATTTATTCTTTTTGGTGCAACTGCAGATGGAACTGTTTTCTTAATTTCTTTTTCTGATAGTTTGTTATTAGTGTGTAGAAACACAACAGGTTTCTGCATATTAATTTGGTATCTTGAAATTTTATTGAATTTGTTTATTAGTTCTAATAGGTTTTTTGGTGTAGTGTTTAGGGTGTTCTATAAATAGTATTATGTCGTCTGCAAATAGTGACAGTTTTAATTCTTTCTTTCCAGCATGGATGTCTTTGATTTCTTTTTCTTCTCTGACTGTTGTGGCTAGTTCTTCTAATACTATGTTGAAGAAATTGGTGAGTGGGCCTCCTTGTCTTGTTCCTGATTTTAGAGGAAAAGCTTTCAGCTTTTCACCATTAAGTATGCTATTTGTGGGTTGTCATATATTGTTTTTATTATGTTGTGGTATGTTCCCTCTATACCTATTTTGTTGAGAGTTTTTTTTTTATAATAAATGGATGTTGAATTTTGTCAAATGCTTTTGCTGCATTTATTGAGATGATCATATGATTTTATCCTTTGTTTCGTTAGTGTGGTGTATCATGCTTTTGATTTGCAGACATTGAATTATCCTTGCATTGCTAGAATAAAGCCCACTTGATCATGGTGTATAATCCTTTTAATGTACTGCTAATATTTTGATGAGAATCCTTGCATTTATATTCATCAGGGATATTGACCTGTAATTTTCCTTTTTTTTTTTTTTAGTATTTTTGTCTGGTTTTGGTATCAGGGTAAGTCTGGCCTTATGGAATAAGTTTGGAAGCATTACTTTTCACTTCACTTTTTGGAATAATTTGAGAATAGGTATTAATTATTCTTTAAATGTTTAGTAGAATTCACCAGTGAAGTCATCTGGTCCCGGACTTCTGTCTGTGGGAGATTTTTGATTACTGATTTAATTCTGTTACTGGTAATTGTTCCGTTCAGATTTTTGGTTTATTTCTAATTCATTCTTGGAAAAATGATGTTTCTCTAAATTTAAGCACTTCTTATAGGTTGTCCAATTTGCTGATGAATAATTGTTCATTGCATTCTCTATGATTCTTTGTATTTATGTGGTGTCAGTTTTAACTTCTCTTTGATCTGATTTCTTTTATTTGGGCTCTCTCTCTTTTTTCCTTGATTAGTCTGGTTAAAGATTTGTCAATTTTATCTTGTCAAAGAATCAGCTCTTAGTTTCATTGATCTTTTCTATTGGTTTTTTAAGTTTCTATTTTATTTATTTCTGCTCCAATCTTTATTATTTCCTTCCTTCTACTAACTTTGGGCTGTTTATTCTTGTTTTTCTAGTTCCTTTGGGTGTAAAGTGAGATGGTTTCCTTGAGATTTTTCTTGTTTGTTGAAGTAAGCCTGTATTGCTTATAGTTCAAGCTAAGACTAAATGATGAAGCAAGTCTTGAGTCAGGCTAAGACTAAATGATCATCTTCTTCAGGATGCTGTAGAAGGAATTCCAGGTTGAATTGTTAGGTCTTTTCCCCATGTAAGATTATGGAACTTTGAATAAAATAAATCTGATAGAGAATACTTCGGTATCTGCCACCTTTCTGATTTTAGATGATAATTTGGTTCATCAAGTATTTATGAATGACACACTAACTTAAAAGTGAGAGGATGAAAAGTATGGCCTGTTTGTAAGTTGGAGCCCCTTCATGCTCTATTGGGGGTTCCTTAGACAACAGTGTTGGTACTTTTACAAACTGAAATAACACCCAGTTTTATTGTTTTGGATTCCTTTTACATGTATCCCCGTGGTCTCTCTTACATCTTACCTGCCAATATGTTCTTCTGTTCTATGTTTTACGTCTTACCCACTCATTATGTCAATTATATCTGATTACAGAGTACTTTTATGGTGGATTGATTTACATTGCAGACATGAGTGAAATCACCCACATCAGTTTAGCAATAACCTTTGCCGCCTGAAGTCTTGGGCCCTGTATCTACAATGCTTCAGACATTAGGGTGGCCAAAAATGGTCTATAATTGGTGCTTTGGGTGGGAAGTATATTGCATAAAACAACTTATTTCTTTTAACTCATTAGAAGCTATTTCAAAGATGATACCAAAGTTTATTCCTTACCAAAAAAATGGAATCCTCCCCTTCGCTTGGGCATCACGCACATGTTGGGAGAACAGCTGGCATGAGGGATATTCACAGGCAGCTATTGTCCTTGCACATGGCTGGGGATCACTGTCTGGGACTCCAACCCATGCAGCTGCAGGGATTCTTGTCAGAGTTTTCTGAGCCATAGAAATGAGAAAATCATTTTAGTTATATATACTATACTAGCCTCCATGAAATACCTCAGATAGGAAGGATAAAACAGTAAAATACAATGATTTTGAACAGTCTCCAAACTATTTAGTCCTCTCTTCTATTACCTTGAAAATAACTATTATTGGCTGAAAAAAATGAAATAGAAGGGATATTTGAATAAGAGAAAAATCTGGGGCTAAACGTTGCTATTTGAATATGTATAAATGCTGTGTGGTTTGTTACTTGAGGGTACAACTAAGATACCCATTCCACATAAAATAAGCATCTGAAAAAGGGGCTATGAAAAAAGAAGAGCATGGAAATGCTTATTCTGAGAGGAAAGAAATTAGACTTGTAATTCAGACGTATTATATATCCCATATAAATAACCTATAAAATTTCTTCTACTCCGTTCCCTTCCTTTTCCTTCCTATTCTCTTTTAGTACTCTTTTCCTTCTTTCTTCTTTGCTTTCACAAAGATTTCCTAAACACTATTTGTGAATAAGGTATTGTCAAATCTACAAGAAGACAGCAGCCCTCATATAGCTTCTGCTATAGCCATATATGTTAGAACGGACCCAGCAGGGTGAGCTGACCATGGAAAACCATGATGGGTATTGAGGAGTGGGAGAGATTGCATTCTGCCAGAAGTCAGGGAAGGGCATTGAGGGAAAGAGCAGTAGAAACAGAATAAAGGGGGTTCTGCTTGTGAGAGACTTTGGAGGCAGAATCCACAGTGTCTGAAAATTCAGTGAGTAAAGTGCGCAAAAGGAGCCAGAGTCAAAGACGCCTTCTGCCTCTCCATTTTTATGGGTTCCTCACAGAGTTAGGGAAGCACAGCAGCGTCTGCTCTTGCTTCACTCCAGCTGTGAAGTAGGATTGAACACTACTCCCAGGTCCCCCAAAGAGAGTCCTCTCCAGTGCTGAGAGGCTGGTGTTTTACCTGTGGTGTTATATTAGTATATGTGAGTACGTGGAGACTGGGGTGCGTGAAAGAGATGCAGGGCAAGGTTTTCATTGGATGAGGGGGTTCTCTCCTAAATCTTTCTGCCCCAAATCCCTTTCCCCCTCACCCCCAGTTGATGAGTCTCTTGTTCTTTCTCCTTCCTTCCCTTTCATGAAACCCCCAGCTTCCTCCCCTTTGTTTTTCCACACCTATCTTTCCACTCCCATGCATAGAAATGTGTCTCACCCCAACTCCTCCTCACCCATCACTTAATACTACCCTCAAGTGCCTGTAGCTCTGGGGATGACTTCATTTGTGCTCAGCAAACAAAAGATCCTTAGTCTAAAAGATCCACCCTCTTTACATGGTGGCAGATGGATCTTCAATCCTTGGTTTTTATTTCTGTCACATACAAAAATGTTGTCAACCTTACTGCATAAAGCACTGCTGGGTAAAAATTTCAAATATCCTTTTGTAATCTCAGCAACTCATCATAGGTACTCAGAGATAAAGTCAATGCAAATGTTTCTGAATGCTCTCCGATGTGGCTGGCAGGTAGGATCATGTGTGATTTCTCTTCTCTGCCAATCATTCTCATTTCATGCATTTCTCTGTGGAGACTTAACATTATCCTTCGTTAGCTGGCGTTAGCCCTAATCATAGTGTTGGAAGGCTCTCTGCCGCTCATCTGCCTGTCTGCGTGGTTCACAGAGGCTGCTCTGCCCCGTCAGTGAAGAAGTTCGTCATGCTCTACGCAGCTGGGAAATGCTACTTCCCTTTTACACCTGGGTGAGCACTGCAGGGAAATACTACTTTCAAAAAACCACCCCCAGAAGTATGTTACATTTTCTGTGCTTTTCCTTCCCTTCAAGACAAATTCGGTTGCCCCCCTTTTATTAAGTAGATTAGAAATCTAAGACTTTTCTTAGACACCAGATGTGTGGATTATTTTAGGTTGAGAACTTTTGTTGGGTACGGCCCTGCCTGGTTTCAGAAGCTGTAATCCCCCATGGCTAAGGCTGAGTGAGCGACATTCGGACCATAAGCTACAAAGGAGATGAAGCTTATCTCCCTGGCAGGAGCCCCGCTTCTGCCTCTTTTACTTCACCCTGCCTGGCCCCCAATGCTTGATCGGTTAGCCAATGACCGGTAAGATTCCCCAAGGGGGAACGACTTAAGACAGGCATGATCACAGGGAGGCCCCAGGGAAGGACCTGGGGGGCTATAGCAAAAGGGGCTGATGGACCCTCTCCCCTCGGCTTTGACAAAGCCTGTGTCCTCATTCTGTCTGCGAGAAGTTTCCTAATCTCTTGGCTGCCTGACTTCCCCTGACTGATGCCTGAAACAGTGACAGAGGGCGGTGCAGCCCTGTGCTGGAAGGGGCAGGTTCCCAGGGCGATCAGGCCTGAGAAAGAATACATAAACTCCTGTGAAACCTGCGTTGCTAAGAATGATCTCCATTAAATGATAAGGGTTCCAGCAAGAAATGAGTTTGTTTCCCAAAGTTTTGTAGCCCTATAGCTAACAGACCCTGACTCAGAATAGGCCCTCAGAGTTCTTTGCATGTTATCTATTGTTTGATCCTTACTGCCTGACAATAATTAATGAGCTTTACCTGTTTTCCTGTGCAAAATGAACCCAATAAAAGCCCATTGAGGAAAAGGCTCTTGGCCCTTCTCCTTTGAGAGATTGGCCACCTTTCCTCCTCAAGCAGATCATGTCTTAGTAGATTTATTCTCATCCGTGGCAGCTGGGGGGCTGTGCGGGTGGAGCCCCTCCTACAAACTTTTTCTCCTTACTCTTTCTCTATTATTAGGCAGAAATGTAACTTGACTGTATTTTTTTTTAGATGTAGCTTAACATGAAACCAGAACTAATTTTCAAAGAACTCCTTTTGTTCTGTGCTCTTGGATTTCTGAGGGAAGACTACTGTAAACTCAATATAACTCTAAACCTTCACCGATTCTTTGGGCAACCACTCTTCAGATAGGCAGACTCTATATCCTTATTTGTCATTTTATTTAATTTTAAGGGTGAACTGGCATATGTCAACTACAAAGAAGTGAGAATCTTTCAATGTGTTTTTTTAAAATTCTTTTATTGTTGTTCAAGTACAGTTGTCTGCATTGACCCCCCCCCACTCATCCCTGCACCCCAGCCATCCCCACCTCCCTCCCTTGCTTCCACCCTCTTCCCCTTGGTTTCTCCATGTGTCCTTTATAGTTGTCCCTGAAAACACTTCCCCCCATTATCCTCTCCGACCTCCCCTCTGGTTACTGTCAGATTGTTCTTAATTTCAATGTCTCTTGTTATATTTTCCTTCCTTGTTTGTTTTGTTGATTAGGTTCCAGTTAAAGGTGAGATCATATGGTATTTGTCCCTCAGTGTTTTAATTGTTTAATGTGAATTTTTCTGTGATAACAAATCTCTTTTAAAACAGTATCCCATCCATAATAAAAATTTGAGTTCTAGGAGTTAGGTGTTTGCAGCAAAACCTGCCTATTTCCTCTGAAAACTGGACAGAAGTCCTCGGCCCTGTCCTTGATGGGGACATCTGCTCCATCTCTGAATAATGAGATTGCAGTTGTGTCCCCTCATTCTCCCATAGCACTCGACGCATATTTCTATCACTGTACTAACCACAGCGTAATGACATTTTCTGCTTAAGTGAACCCCTGTAAAATTGCTTTCACTGAAACTTGACTTTGATGATAAGCCATCAGCCCATACTGAGATATGTTAGCAGAAATAGCTCCTTTGCTATAAGGATATTATTGAGGATGTTCTTCAGTATATCACATATTATTGCATTTTCAGGATCCTTGTGGGTTTGTTTGGCTTTATATCCAGACTAGTTACATCCTGAACAATTGGTCTGCTTTTGTCAGCTTCTATCTGGTGGAACCTGCGGATTGTGTAACTGATTGTGTTTTTCCTTGTACA
This sequence comes from Trachops cirrhosus, assembly GCA_028533065.1. Classification (NCBI taxonomy): domain Eukaryota; kingdom Metazoa; phylum Chordata; class Mammalia; order Chiroptera; family Phyllostomidae; genus Trachops; species Trachops cirrhosus. The sequence continues at coordinate 172,820,418 of CM052541.1, forward strand.
GAGATTGCTAAAAGGCTGAGAGCCAAATTCCTGATGAATCCTTAGGAGGTACATGTAGGCCTTTATTGTGTTTATTTTGTGCATTAGCTTACCTCTGATCCCATCATTGCTTTCCCTTGCTTTAATCTTTCTCACTTACTTCTAATAAGCTTTATTTTCTTGTGTTGTGCATCTCATTGTTCTTACTGTAAGTCCTTTCAAAGAAAGGCATGGGACTACACACACATCTGCATTTCCCTCTCACCAGGATATGAGTTCCCAGACAGTGGGCTAGGGTTGTTTCTCCATCACTTTGTACTTGTATCTGACACAGACCTTCATTATATGCTCAATAAATAGTTTTGAAAATTAACCAAATGAAATTTCCATTGTAAAATAGAAAATAAATATGGTAATTCGAGCAATGCCGGTTTTCTTTTCCATAACAAGACAAAGGGAAAAGACTGTGAATCAAATCGTCACCTACAGATGAGAAGACAGAGGATATTTTTTGTGTGAGTCAAAGATGAATAGTTGGACTAAGTAAAAATTCCTTCTGTTTCGCCTGTTGAAACTATGGTCCTGACATTTTTGTGGCTTATAAACCAAGGAAAATGCAAGGTGCTTGCTACCCGTCTGTCACAGAGCTCTGCACAGAACTGATATAAACACATGTTGAGTTCAGTCCACCTCCCTGGACATGAGGTTGGGAAACAGAGTTATCTAGACTGCTTGGCAGAAAATGGTGAGCGCTTTTTTTTTAAATCTCAGACTGGAACCTAAAAACGTCTTAGTAAACCTTTGAACTCAGGATTGTTGACTAAATCCAGAGCTGGTACAAAAGATATCTAGCTTACTGGGCAATGTGTTTTAATGACAAGGTGTCCAATTTTACCTAGAATTGTCAAGTCTTGATTAATAGTAAATTAATTTTGTTCTTTAAAAGCAAATAAACCAACATAGTAAATATTGGGTTCTTTTACCCTAATGAACTTACAATAGAAGATACTAACAGCTTATTTGTAGGTATTGAAATTCACCATATTCACGTACATGAAATAAGATGTTGATGAGATGATGTTTCTTTAAAACCAAGAGTTTTGTCTTTAGGCCCCATGATTTCTTCTTTCATAATGTCTGCCACATACATCCTTTTCCCTGTTAACCACTTAGTCTGAAACTGTCATGATTTCACCTCAGCAATAATACAGATTTTCAACTGGCTCCCTATAACCCCCTTTTCTAGCAAATCGATCCTGAGTGTTCCTGTCAGACTATTCTCCCAAAAATGCTGTTTTTATCATATCATTTAAAAAAATTTGGTAGCTTGCAATAACTTTTTATATCCACACAAATCAACTCAGAATTCTTGGGCAAAGCATTGCTTTTTTATCAGCTCCTCCCATCCTGGCTTCCCACTGTGCACACCAGAGTGCGCTCCGTTGCAATCTTAGCGTCCAGCACTGGGCCGGGTTCTGCCGGTCCCTGCAAAGTACCCTATTTGCATGCAACAGGAAGTAGGGTGTGGTTTGCTCTTGGAAGAGAGGAGAGGGGTGTGTTAAAAACAGTTTATCCTTGGCCTAGAACTCGTGTTGATTTTTGAAAAAAATCCTGTTTACAGTTAGAAGGAAGAAAGTTAAATAGCAATAGTGAACATGAACTTGAAATGCTTCTAATAAATGATAATAGCTGTTTATTGAGAGCTTACTATGTGCTAAGCACTACACAAACATTACCTATCTTAATTCTGCACTAGATACCATTACTAGCCTTATTTCATAAATATGTTGCCCAAGGTCACGCAGCTCGTAAGCCAAGACTGAAACCCAGGAAGTTTGGCTTTATGCAGACACCTAACCACGAAACTACAGTAACTCTTAACAGAACCTGAATCTAGCGTCTCCCCTGAAACCTGAGAAATGGCAGCTCTAGGAAATAATAAGAATGTTTTGGGCTTATGTGATGGAAGAAATTTCCTCTATCTGGAAGGAAAGCATTTTTTCAGAACCAAAGCATGCTCTAGTGTGAGCCCATACTCGGCATGGTAGACCGCACCCCCACCGGCCACTTTCACTTTTGCTTGGCTCCTTCGGCTGTTGCTCAGACGTTTGATTTCACAAAGCACACTCACAGTTTAGTGCGCGCCATGTTTATCCCCGATCAGACCACTGGCCGCAGTACTAAAATCTGAGAGTGCTGTGGAATTACTTCAGAGTGGGGTCCGTGCTGTGATCTTCTGTGGGAGCCTCTCAACTATTCCCAATTTGACAGTTTTAATGGTGCAAAAAATGGCACAAGATAGAAAGACAGTAGAATCAGTATCTTGTTATTTAATGGAGAAGCTTCCAGTAGCAATGTGACCACAGTACACAAATAGGAAGCGCTGACTAGGGGGCCAACTGAACACTGGGAATGCCCAGGCTTAGGATTCAGGCTTAAAAAGGTGTTGTACACGGGATGGTACTGCCTCAGTTGCCTAGGACAGCCCATCCAAGTCCTATTGGCTCATAGAGCCAATTGTTCACATCTCTTTCCAGCCTTAAGTTCAGTGGCTTAGTTGGTAGCCTAAAATTGACTGTGGTTGGAGTATTTATACCATGAGCAAATGTAAACACTGTAAGTCAGGGCTCCCTCCCTTGCCCCTCTGCAATGGTTTAACAAAAGCATACCACTGAAACTACCCCAACAGATGCTTAAAACAGCAGCTATGCAGTATTTCTCACATTCTGTGGATTGCGTGGGCTCACCTTCGCAGTCTGCTCCGTACGGTGGAGCCATGGTGACTGAAATGGCTGCATTCTGCGAGGAAAGGATTCCTCAACCTTGTCACTACATTTGGTGCTGGATAGTGTACTGTTGTAGAGGCTGTCCTGCGCACTGTATGATTCTAGCAACATCCCTGGCCTCAACTTATTAGATGCTAGTAGTAGCAACCAAAAATGTCCCCGGGGGCAAAACTGCCAAGGCTGAGAAACACCGAGTTAGGAACTTGGCTGAGACTAGAACATCAAAGATGGCGTCTCATCTTCCAAATGTTTCGAATCCTTTGTTTAAAAAACTTTATTCATGACACTCGTTAAAGATAGTAAGGCAGACTTTATTTAGGAAATTAGTAGAATGGGGTTTGTAATGGGGGAGGGGGATGGGGCTCAACTCAATACAACAAGGACAAGTGGGAATTTATAGCCAGGGAGCAGGGTGGGGGTCAGTGGTAGAAAAACACCAAGAGGAAACATCAGGGGTAGAGAGATTTGGGTTAAACTGACTTCACAGGATCCTTGCTGAAGGCAGACCAGGGTGGTAAGATATCAAGCGTGATCTGATGCCAAGAGTGGGTATTTTTGATAAAATGACTTAGCGGAATTCTTGCTGAGATTGGACTAAGCAAGCCAAGGACAGACTCCAAGGTGAGGGCCTCATCAAAAAGAGGACTCAGAGTTGCCTCACTCCGGTTTAATCAGAGTCTTTCTCACCTTCTCCATGTGGCCTCTCATCATTCCATGGTCTGGTTCAAGTTCCTTCACAGTGTGGTGACTGGCTTTAATGGAGTAAGAGCAAAAGCTAGGCCGAGAACTGGAGCAACACTACTTGCGCTGTGTTTCTAATTGGTCAAAGCAGGTCACAAACCCAGGTCACATTCGAGGGGTGGGGAAAACTACACCACTTAAAGGGAGGAGTAGCAAGTCCGTGGCCATCTTTAATCCAAGCAGTACCATATCTGCATGCAAGGACTTGGGACTGATTTTTTTGCAGAAGGAAAGAAAATCTTGAGAGCGAATTCTACTCAATATTAATCAAAATTAACTCTAGAAACACACATAACAGTTATTGCTACTGGACTGAAGGTGAGACTGATTATTTATATGATGTAAAGAAAAAAACCCGCATCATATTAAGAGGGTA
>CM052541.1:172824799-172886553 GCA_028533065.1 Trachops cirrhosus
TATTATGGGAGCAAAGAAAGCAGGAAGGGAGAGAGGGAGAATGACTTCCAGCTTCCTTATGAGTTATCAAGGCCTGGACTGTGTGTCCACTGCAGCTCTGGGCCCATGGGGATCTGACTGTTTTCCAGCTCTGTCCTGCAAACACCAGAGTTTTTGCATCCTCCCCTCTCTCCTCTGTATGCTCCATACTCATTCTTGTTTTCATGCCTTTTAAAAAGACTGATTTTCAAGGCTTTCCCACGAAGTCTTCTCTGACAACTGTAGTCTCCACTGACTTCTGCAGTCTTCTGGGGTCTGAGTGGACCACTCCAACTCCAAAACAAAACAAAATACAATGTGTTCATCGTTTTTATGTCCTTAAAGTTTTCAGGTTAACAGTATATTAATTTTTATTTGTTTCATATGTGTTTGTCTTGTTGCTACTCCCTCTGCCATTAGCATTTCAGGTCTTTGAGTTTGGTTTGTTTTTGCATATGTGTGGAACTTGCAAGCAAAGTACTGGTGATGGTAGGTTCATTGGAAGAAATATAAAGGATGGAAGATATGAGCTGATCTTTGGAGAATTTAAAATATACTTGGAGAGAGGAAATGCTCTTCCTGGGGTGAGAAGACTGTGGGAAGATGGCCTGTATAATCGAATACTGCATGGTATGGTATAGCAAGTGGCTTTCAGATTTTTTTTTGCTTGCACTACAGTAAGAAATGAACTTCATATCATGACTAAGTATGCGTGTGTGTGCATGTATATGTATATATGATGTGTATATGTGCATGTCCGTGTGTAAGCCAAATTTTGCAAAATAATGTTTCACAAAATAATATGTAATTTATATATGCAAGGCATTTTGATATTTCTATTCTATTCTAGTTTTTTAAAATGCTGATAGAAATTCTCTGAATTGATTTTACAACTGCCAAGAGAATATAATCAACCCACAGTTCAGAAAACGTTGGTGCAGCCCAAGTGGTGAGCACGTGAAGGTGTGAAGTGCAAGAGAGAGCACAGAGTGGAATGAATGCAGAGAAGTCGGTCTTGGAAAAGATTATACTTGATCTGTCTCTTGAAGGGAACGTCCCATGCAGATTACAGGGAGTCCGGACCAGTGCTAATGCTGAGTCGGACAACAGTATAAGCAAAGGTGGTGCGGAGATCAGAGTAAGTAGCAAATTCAGGGGTCACTGAATTCAGAGAACAGAATTCTGACTTTTTTGTAGATTATAGAAATAATGTAAAAGGCAAACTAAAGGCCTGAAAAAAGATTCTGAGGGTATATGTTTGGGGAAAATATTAATAATTAGGATAATTAGGAATAATTGAATGGCAGAGCAGATCTGTGGCACTGAAAATCTATATGACTATTTGTATTAGTATTTCATTTTTGTCAAAGTTATTTATAATCACAATTCTCATTATTTTCGAAGTAAACCCATGGGCATAGGAGAGCCTATTTCCAGAAGAAACTGGTACACAGAGATAACATACATTGTTCAATGTATATTGACTTGACGTGACTTTCAGAGCTCAGGCTAACTCTAGCCCAAATGCTTTAGTTGTCCCCCAAGAATTCAGAATACGGGCACAGATATCAAGCAAAAACCCAAACAGGATGATAATGCTGAAACAATGATCACTTGTTCCTATCTGTCCCTGAAGATGAACTTGTCCTTTTTCTCAAGGGTGTAAATAATTATTTACTTTTGATGACCTTTGTTTGTTGCTGTGTTTTGTTAAATTGTGTATAGACCTGGGTGATGGAGTGGGTGATGAAGTTCAGAGGACCGAAACCCTGGGTAGAGGTACGATATTTTTGAAGTTCATTCTGAACACGTGTTGATCAGGGAAATCACAGAAAAAGAAGCCAAGTGTGGATATACAGAGTATGGTGGCTTCCTCAGGTTCCTACAGCTCGTCATATTTTCCTTCTGGAAGCATCTGCGGGGAGGTGCTTTCTGTCACTGTTTGCCATCTTTTCTCTTTAGGTAGGTTTTTTTCTCCCTATCAATTCTCCCCTTCAGAAATGTTGGGAGAATAGGGAAGAGAAAAGGGTTAAAGCAGATTTCTATGATATTCCACATTATTGTACAGAAGTAGGAAATAGACTCCCTGAACCACCTAAATTTTGTTTTTAACATCTTGACTTTAGTACATTTTCTGTAACAATAAATCAGAATGATTAACTAAGGCTAAAAATAGATTAGCAAGGTTGGGCTTGGAAGAAGTGGCCCAGCTTCTCCTCCTTTTCATTTTGTTTCAGTTTGAATGAGAAGGGGGTGGCTTACACAATGAACAAGAACAGCAACTGGCTCTCTCTCTGTAAGCTTTGAGCCAATTATGATATTTTTGTGGGAAAGTTTCCAATTCTTAAGTCTCAGTTATGTAGAGGTGGGAGGCAGCTGCTGTGAATGTCTGTCTGCAGGGTACATGCAGAATTACTCTGATCCAATATGGCATGACAGCAATGTGCTTATTCAAGAAGATAATTATCTCAATTTTCTTAACCTAAGCTTCTTCATCCTCACCACTTAAAAACAGACACAGATAAAACAAAAGAGGGAGAAAGGCCAAAGCCAAAGTCACCAGAAAATTTTGAGATCTCAGCTACCTCTAGTGAGCAATATCAGTAATGAAATTAAGCTAAGTCTGAATGGGCCCCTTTAACTCATTATCTTTGTCCACAGCTCCTACTGTCCTCCCCCAGAAGTTTGCACTTAATTAACAATCATCATCATTTCCTCCACCTTTCAGAATTTCTTGACTTAACTCTCTCATTTATCTCTCATATTCAAGTGGCCAACAAATCCTGCTGCATCTACCCTTGATGCATTGTCCACTCAGTCATGTATTTGTCATGTATTTATTAAATACCTCCTGTGTACCGTGCACTGGACCATGCAAGGTACCAAGGATACAAAAGTGACTAAGACAGATATTTTCTGCCATAACAGAGCTTATAATCTAGTGGGAGCCACACAAGAGACAAGTAAATAGGCAATTTCATTACTATGTATGCAAACTGGTGGGGAAGGTACAGGGAGCACATGGGGACGAATCTAGCTTTGGGTTTTCACAGCAGACTTTCTAGAGAATTGATGGTTTTGCTGAGACTTCAAGGTTCAGACAAGTGTAGCCAGGAGAAGACTGCTTCTAGCATCCTCCATTCAACAAAATTTTATTGAACACATACTGGGGGCCAGGCTTTATTTTAGATTCTGCAGTTAAAAAGAGGACACGATCCTAGCTCTCCTAGGTCCCTGGTGCCAAAAAGGTTGGGGACTGTTGGCTTAGAAGGTGTCGAGTGGAGGAAAAATAGACATGAAAATGTAGGCACAAAATAGCCAAGCAGCAATTGCTCCCCAGATTCTGGCGCTCCTCCCTGCAGCTCCAGGCCGTGCAATGGACCCTGCAGTGAGGCCTCGAGTTTCCTACTTGAGCCCCTGCTTGGGTGAGCACCGATACTCTTCCCTGTACTTCCCTGCTTGTCCCTGTGTGCTTCCCCACACAGCCACCCAGCCTTTACTGAAGAACTGGGTTAATTAAAGAAGATCGCCTATAGGAGGGAAAACTGTATACTGTCAGCTAACATAGTTCTTCCTCCACAGTTCATGGGCAAAGGTGTTAATTTAGACATTCAACAAATATATGCTAGCTGTTCCCTGAGGTGCCCGAGACAGAAAAAACATCCCGTGGAGCTTTCATTTGAGTGAGAAGGAGATAGAAAATAATTAAACATATATATTGACAAAATAATTAGAGGTGGATGAGGAAATAAACAAGTGGATACTTCTGATAGCTCTTCTAGGAAGGCGTCTCAGTTCCATCATCCTGCAGGAAGTGATGTGTTGGAGCTGGAACCTGCGGGATGGGAAGGAGCTGATATGCAAAAAGGCTGAAAAAAGTTGCAGAAAAGGACCTTTTGCAACTCTTCCCAGCAATCTCCTCTCATCACCTGTCAGCATGTACTCTCCGGCTGTGAACAACGTGGCCGTTGTTCTTCCGCAGGGACGGCTGGGCTTCCCCGCAGGAAGGGCCTGCTTATGGGCCACCGGCAACATTTCCCTACACCCCTGGACGGTGGGTCTGGTTCGAATGAACTCTTTCACCACTGGGCTGTGATGGCTTCCTGTGGGGATCCTGCAGTTCATTCCCATCGTCTAGGAACTCAACCCTGTTTCTGAAATTACTGAATCTCAGGCTGTTCCTGAATGGCAGCTCTTTTTAATGGATTATTAATCCGAAACTCAAAATCGTTTGTTTTCATTCCTGTTCTACTCACCGCCTATTTTTCCGGACCACAGTGTGCTAAGCCTCAATTACACGAAGGTCAGGAGGCCACTGAATAACTTCAGATGCCATCGGATTGGCGTTCTGGGCCACTTCAGGAAGGGCGGTTCCCACACGCCCTGGGGCTCCTGAGGCCCAAGGTGAGGGCTCCAGCATGACGTCACTCGAAGGTGGCCGGCTCAGCGCGGGGCATGACGTCATGCGGGCGGGACGGTCCGCCGTGAGGTCACCTGGTGGGCGCGGCCAGGCCGAATCCCCCGTGTCGTCACGGGCGGGGGCAGGGCCAGAGCGTGTCAGCGAAGCCGAATCAAAACAAGCCGGAGACCCGCCTTTTCCCTCCTGCTCTAGAGCTTCTCGCTCGCGCCCCGAGCCCGCGGCGCCCGCGCGGCTGCAGACCTCGGGTGGCCGCGCGCCGGCTCCAGGAAGCCGGGCGGGGCGCGTCGGTGGGGATGGCGCGGCGCGGGCCGCGCGGCTAGACGGGCGGCGCAGGAGCCGCCGGCCCGCGCCCTCCATTCTTTCCGCCCCGGAGCCGGCAGCGCGCGGGGTCCCGAGCGGCCGCGCCGCGGGGAGCTGCCTTCGCTGACGCCGGGCACCTGAACACTCCCGAGATGCCCAATCCCAAAAACAGTAAAGGCGGCCGCAAAAACAAGCGCGCCAACAGCAGCGGAGACGAGCAGGAAAATGGAGCCGGGGCCCTGGCAGCGGCGGGCGCGGCGGGCGCGGCGGCCGGGGGGGCCCTGGCGGCAGCGGCGGGCTGCGGAGCGGCTGCGGCGGGCGCGCCGGGCACCGGGGGCGCGGCAGGCTCCGGAGGCGCGGGGACTGGCGCGGCCAACGTCGTGACCGCCGCGGGGGCTGCAGCCTTGGGCGACGCCAAGAACGGTAAGACGGGGCGAGTGCCAACTTCCTCCACGACGGGGACGGCGCGGTGGCGGGGCCCTGGTTGGCGCGGGCGATGCGTGGACAATGCGAGAGTCAGGAAGTGCTCACCCCGCCCCTCTGCCCCACCGTGGCTGCCCCTTCCCGGTCCCCACGCCAGACGACAGTTTATCTGCGGCCCCTGCCAGGTGTCCGCGCCGCGCAGCGGTCGCGCGTCCTGGGCATCCTGCTCCCCAGACTACCGGGGGCGCTCGGGTCCCCGCCTGCGGCAGTGCTACCCTCGGGCCTTGCCCGTGGTGCCCCCGCTGGTGAAGCCGAGTGTGTGCGCCGAGCCTGGGGGGAGGAAGGGAGGAAGGGAGGAAGGAAGAAAAGAGCTGCCCAAGTTGAGAAGAATGATTTGATTGAAAACTTAGGCACCAGTTCATTCTTCCCGGTGATCCCCTGTCCCACACGCCCCCACCCCTAAGTGAAGAGCCTAAAATCCCAGCAAATACGGGCTGTCTGTGTGGATTACCACAGGTGAAGAGGCCCCAGAGACATTTTTTTACCGTAGGGCGTGTGTGTATATGTGTGTGTGTGGGTGGGGTGGGGGTGCTCTTTAATTCTGTTGCTCGCTTGAGGAAGGAAGAGAATCTGAACTTGACTTCCGTTCTCAGCCCGGAGTTAAAAAAAATCATCGTTTATTTAATTCTGCTTCACTTTTTTGGAAGGAAGCCTAAATAATCTTAGGTAGTGCCTGAATACACCTTTCGGGGAGCACTTTAGGAATAGTGAAGATGTGACAGTATTGCTGATGTCACTGCAAAGTCGAGGTTTTTGTTGGAGGGTGCAAGCACTTTACTCACTTGGACAGTTCCTGTGAATTCCTTTGGTCAGCCAGTTTTTCAAGGAAGGGAATATAGGTAGCTTATAATGGAAGGAGATTAAGATCTTTATTTCTGGCTTTTAACTTGTAGCTTTCAGCTTTTGAATCCATTCATTTCGTAGGGGGTCACTTTTTTAAACAGGGACCTGCCGTTAGAAGAACTCCATAATGAAGTGTTGCCTGTTAGAAACAGAACGGCAGGCCCCATTGGTTCTGTCTCTGCAATATGGAAATAGGAAGATTTCCAAATTTATCGCATATGGGAATGTTTGATACTACAACATTTGGCCAGACTGTCTTCTCTATGTTCTTTTGTTTTCCTAGCTCTAAACTTCATTTTGGTTTTGATGTGACAGAGGGGAAGGAAGACAGACTCCTGGCTCAACCATTTAGAACTTTGTCATCTTGGAAAGGTCAGTCTTTCTGAGCCTCAGTTTCCTCACCTGTAAACTTGGGGGGGAAATACTGCTTATATTGCCACCCTTATAGGCTTAGTGTGAGGCTCAGAGTGCCCTTTCCCTGCCCAGTCTCTTATTTTTGTCGTCTTAAGGGCTTGTTACATTTTTAAGAGCTTTAGCAAAGTTCCTCAAGAAAAGTGATGGACAATGATAGCAGTCATTCATTCATTCAAAAAATATTAAGCACTTGCAGTGTTACAAGTACCATGTTAAATATTAAAGGATTGGAGGGTAATCAAGAGAGAGGGCATGCTGGTCCTCGTGGAGTTTGCAGTCCTGTGCTCAGCGGTTGTGGCTTACCCTGCTGCTTTCATCTGCGTGGAAGCTTCTCACTGTCTGTTTCTTCTTCTTCTTTGTCCAAAAGATAAGAGACCACTTTCAGGTGGTGTGAGGAAATTTTTCTCTTAGGCTAGTGGTGTCTCCTCATTTGTAAACATTAATCTGGTTATGATGTTCCCATTATTACTCTCCTCAGGTATGTTTAGCAGTTCTGTATATATCTGTGTGAAATTATTTTTGATTTGGAGCTTGTTTTATTAATTGAGTAGGAGGAAAATGGAAGAAGTGGGCCTAACAGAAATGGGCATAGCAGAAATGGGCATAATCAGCATTAGAGAAGCAACAGACTTAACTTATATTGCAGTCGTGAGCTGAAGTTTATGATGTTCAATTCTTGGTGCTGACATGGTGTGAAGTTGCAGTGCGTGATCCACCTTAATTTGAGGAACTCTTACTGCAGTTGATGATAACTGAACTTCGATGCCGAGGCCTCCTGTGCAAAAATTGGTAAATAAGGAAATTGCAAACACTTTTTGTTTTACCATTTAAAGCTGTCCATTATAATGTAGAGATGGGAGAAATGGCATTGGTGAATCTTTAAAGGAAGGGATAACAGATATTGCCAGCTCTCGAAATCAACTGGTAAGGTCTAATTATTTTGAATTTTAAATGACATTAATGGGACTGTTACAGGATTTCTAAGTGTGTTTCAATTTTTTACTTAACTGTGATTTTAGGTTTTGTGATTATGAATATTACAAATCAAACAGTTCTTTCAAGGATGTAGTAAAACTACATTCTATTAAACTTGAGAAGGTTTGTTCTCACTGTTCAAGTCATATGTGATCTACGCCGCAAGTATACAAACTTAATGACTTTGATTAAAGTTAACAGTACTTATTTGTATGAGTAGTTATTTGGAATTTATAGAATGGTTTTATGTCTTGTAATTCTTGGGCAGTGTGGCCACCAGCATGGGGTAATATTAGTTCTTAGTAGTTCACTATTTGTCAGTAGGTATAAAAAACTACTTATTCTATAAAAGCAGATAACTAGCTAGGGGAAGCTTGGGGAAGCTTGGCCTGGTTATAGTCGAAGAAGTTGAACCGGTTGCTGTTGTGCATCTTGGGTAAGTTGAATATTAATGGTAAAGACTTTGTACCCCAATAAGACATTTATTATCAGGTACTGTTTATATAGATTTATGAAGCTTTTTGCAGCGATTAGAGTAAAAGACGTAGAAGCACTATCCTCCTTCTCCATAGTAAACATCTGTCTGCACATATTGTAGCATTTTGGTTGTAGGTGGACGAGATTTGCCAATCATTATTTTTAGGATCTAGTAATCATGCAGTTGATTATAACTATGTAGTTTTATTCTGGAATTATGGTTCCATTAGATCTCTCTCTCTCTATATATATATTTTTTCTGTGTTTTTGTTTTGCTCCAGGCCTAAAAATATATGAACCCTAGATCATAGTATCCAGTTTTCATTGGGCCTGAGCCCAAGTCCTATACATTTCTGTTTCCTGGATGACCATGGTTCACCACTCCACTCATTCCTGACTGCCACTATAACCCCTGGGCTGTTGCGTCTGCCTTAACTCATTCAATAGCTCTTTCTAGGAGGTGGAGTGAGTTTACATAGAGGTTCACATCCTAGCTCCTCAACTTACTTAGCATGTGATCTAGGGTAAGTCATCTGACTTATTTGAGCCTCAGTTTCTGTATATTTAAACTGAGATTATAGTACTTACCCATACATATGTAGTGAGATAGCTGTCTCTATTTACCTATGGTGTATATAATATATATTGATATTACATATACATTATATGTATAAGAGTGTGTGTGTGTGTGTGTGTGTGTGTGTGTGTATATAACAGTGCCTGAGTTATAAAATGAGCTTACTGTGTTCACTGTTTGTCTTAGATCCTGGAAATAGTCTCTGAGATGGAGATGTACACACAGGAGGTTTACTGGGGCTGCTCCTGGCCTCATCGCCAGTAGCAGAGGAGGGAAGCAGGCTCCCACAGGGAAGGGGGTGAACAGTGATGCAGTTGTCAGGGAGCTCTGGACCTGGGACCACCTTGCAGGTATTTACCCTGGAGGTATGGGGGCAGTGCCTGTAAACCTTCCCTCCCCTACTGACTGGGTATTTGGACCTGGGCTGCCCCTGGGAAGAGGGTGTGACCTGGGAGCGGTCTCTTAGCTGGAGAGCCTGTATGGAGTGGGACTCAGCCTTTGGTTCTGAGCGAAGGAGAGCTGCTCTTCCTCCCCTAGCATTATGGGTTTCTTCGCTTAGACCACTAGTGCCATGCACCTAAAACACAGGTGTGGGATAGTTCTCCCTAATGACTAAATAGGCTTTATGGACCAGGCTGGGAGTTAACCACCCTCATAACAATGTTTTGATGGAAATATGTGTTCTGAATCCATCCATCTGTTTACAAATAGATTTTTGGAGCAACTATAAGCAAGATTTGTATTTTTTGGTATACTTAGTCTACCAAACACTTTTTATAACCCTAGGTTTATAGTATATTTTAAATAGTTTCTTCTTTTAGGGTTTACTTGAATTCTTAACTACATTTAAATTACGTTTATCAATTGGAAAGAAAAGGAAGAGTGTTTGCCTGCTGTTTATTTTGAAGCAAGTAATATTTATTGAGGGTTTAAGTGTGTAGAACACCACTGTGGTCTTGGAAGACATTTTTTTGCCTTATCTAGAAATTACTTTTGTCGGGTCTTTAAAAATATTTGCTACTTTAGGATCTTGTCTCTTGAAATCCACCTGTGTAAGAGGCGCTGGTAGAAAATGCTGCCTCGTCCATGGAAGACTCACCTCTTACGCTGTGTGTGTCCGGGGAGGTCTGTTCTGTGCTCTGCTGACGGCACCTCATGCACGGCCCTTCCTTCTTCTCTCTTGACTTGTTGCAGGAACTGAGCTTAAATTCTAGAAACAAAAGCTTCGATATTAGCTTTCCTTCAAGTCCAAGAATATATATTTTCTATAAAAATTGAAAACAGGAGATAAAACTGGGAAAACTCTGCAGCTCAGTCTTTCTATGAACAATTTAAAGATCTTGAAGGTATCGAAAGGAAAACTTTGGGGGGGGAACTCTCCTGATTGATTTTGATCACCAGCTCTTTGGTATTTTTAGGGGATTGATTTAATTAAAGATACTTTGTTATTTCATTATTTTGGCAATCATGGGCACTACGGAAGAAAATTACAATAAAAGAATATAGGCCAAGTTCTTTTTGACTTTCTAGTCAAACAAAATCCCATCAGTTAGATCGCCGTTGTTAATATTTTAATATATATTCTTAGAGCCTTCAAATTTTTTCTTACAGTTTTTGGAAAAAGAGGGTCATATATTTTATAATCTGCTTTCTACATGTAAAATATATTGTGGTTATTTTTAGCAAAGCAATAAATTTACAGGTATATCACCACTTTTAATGAGTGCGTAATATGCCATCATAGATCTGCATCTTGGATAATCTGATCCTTCTGCTGTTTGATCTTTAGGTTCTTATTCATGCATCCTGGGGCACTGTCCAGTTACTTCCTTAGGGTAAATCCTCACCTGTGGACTTGCTGTGTCCAAGGATATGCATATTGTTGTGATTTTTAATACATGCTGACAGATTGCCCTATGGAAGGGTTGTACCAGCTTGACCCTGCTGTGGCCAGAGCGCCCTTTCCTCAAGGCCTCTCGAGTCCCTGGTTTTTATCATTTTAAAGGCTTGCTGGAGAACTGCTAGTGCCCCAGCATCTCAGCAGTGGGGCCTCATTTGGGCCGACAGCCTGGAGCAGATGCTGCCACTCTTAGGGGGACTTTCCAAGGCTGCATTTATTCCTGCTGGGGACTTCTGTGTCTTTGGTGATTTGGTGGCTAACAAGGATCCAACAAAATATCTGATAATGGTGAATGATACTTTAGCAGCTGATAGTAGTTAGTGAAGATAAAAGCGTTGGCTTTTGAAATCCTGTTTGTGCCATTATTCTAATCTTCAGAAGTAAGGCCTAGTATTTTTAAAGTTTTAGTCAAAAAGCAGGTGGCTTGGACAGAGCTGGTTGTAAACCTTTGTGCCACAATTTACTGGCAAAGTGACTTTGGGGCAAGTTATTTAACCTTTTCTGGCCTCCATTTTCTAAATGCAGCTCTTTAGAGTGTTTTTGAAGGTAAGAAAAATATATGTGAAAGGTCTTGGCAGATATGTCACTATCAGCAAGAGCTTTGTAAGTTTTGTGACTTTTTCAATGTTATTCAATAACAAAACTTGTTAAACTATTATACTGTTGAGAACAGACACTGAAAGTAGGGTGGTGGTGAAGGATCTGTGAATATTATTATAGAAAAAAACTGGTATATACAGGATTTTTATTCAAGCACTGATTTAAGTATGAATGACCTTCTAGTCTTTCCTCACTATCTCTCTCTGATGGTAGTTGCCTGAAAACCCCCCCAGATGATTTAGTTTAAAAAGAAAAGAAAAAGTAAAAAGCAAAGTGTGAAAACCATTGCACCTTCAATCACTTACCCGTCTCACATAATTTGAGTATCCGCTCTTTGCCAGGCACTATGTAAGGCTCTGGGATTACAAGGACAAAAGAATTGGGCCCAAGGGTTTTTGGTTTACTTGGGAGACTTTGTAGAAACAAGTGGAAGTAAGTAATTACATGTACTAAACAAGGGCAGCTATGAAATAGAGTGCAGGACCTTCTGAGGTGGTAGAATACTGGCTTAAGCATGAGGATAGGATTTGAAGATCAGGAGACGTGTAATGAGCATGTGGAGTTGAAAGTAGCTGAAAGGAGTTAAGGAGCCCAGTGAGTTCCTTAGGGATCAGCCAAGGTTTAATATTGCTGAGAATTAAAGAAATACTCTCCCCTCTCCAGGCAACAATTAGAAAATTCATTCATTAGTTTACTTCCTCATTTGTTTGCTTATTCATTGCTTTGTCCATCTATGCACTCATCCATTTACTCAACATTTATTATGTGTTTACTGTCTTCTGTGATTGGAAGTATAATGTTGAATTATGCTTGTTGGTATCAGAATCTACACCCACGTGGGCTCATGGTGAAGCTGGGGTGGAGACATGTCTGCAAACACCAGGAGCCGTGATAATGTGCTAGGGGTGCCCAGTGGAAAAAACTAACTTGTTTCCCGGAGGAGGGACAGTTGAGATGAGTCTTGTAGGAAGGGAAGCAGTTAGCCCTGGAAACGGAGGATGTTTCAAGCTGAGGAAGGTGGGAAAGAGGCTTGAGTTCAGGTTGCTGCCAGGAGTTTGTGGCTGATTTGAAGTGCAGCGGTAGGGCATGAGGCTGGAAAGGGAAGGGGCCTGGCAGGCAGTCACATCTGGATGTTTTGTAGCTGGTGCAGAACTATCCCTGAGGTCTGTCAGCAGGGACAAAGTCAGCTGAGCCCGCAGAAGGGAGTAAACATAGGCTGTTGACAAGCTTGTAAAGTTACTGTGCATTTTAACAGAATGGGTATCTTGGCAGTTTTTCTTTTGATACAGCTAGTCAGGGATGGGCAGTCCAGCCTGCCGCGGACCCTGATTGTGAGTTTTCAGTAGAGCAGCAGGCAGACTGCACACCCCGCTGTTTCTGCACAGCAGGGTCATAGTGTCGCAGCTCCCAAGGCTGCTGTGTGGAAAGTGTCTGAATTGTGGGCACCGGCATCCCTGTGCTTCTGAGCCATAGGAGGTTAGCTAATTGAGGTTAACTTCAGAGAACCAGGTGCCAAGGGAGGGGTTGGGGCCAACTGAGCAGAAAGGCCAGGCTTTTCTCTGGAGGGGTGGGGGGGCTCTCCCTATGGTTTATTTTTCATACTTTTGTACATCTCTGAACCAGGTTGGACTAATTATCTTGGTTTGTCATTTTATTTTATCATCATCAAATCAGTTTTAAAAGAGTAAACCCTGGCGAGGGGGATATCACTGTTTTGTATAAAGGGACTGTGTGTGTGCTTGAATTCTGTGTGGTTCAGAAAAAGCTTCCGCTTTGCAGTGGTTAGTGAAATAGCAACTTGCTTTGTTTAATCAATATAATGTTTTAGCTTGATTGTTCTTGAGAGGTTTTTATAAACTGGCAAAAAGTGAGTAGCATTTCTAATAATAATTATGTGTTCTGATTTATCAGAAGTAGAAAGGGAAACATTTCTGCTCAATTATACTTATAAGGATAATACTTGAAAACAATTACAGAAATTAAAGTTAGAAACAAGAAAAAATAAGAGGAAGTTTAAAAAAAAGTGAGGAAAGAGGAAGACCTAAAGAGGAAGTGTTAAATGTTAATCATAATTGTTTAGACTGCAGTTAAGAAGAAAGTTATGTTTCTTATATACACTGACAATACAGTGTATTTCTTAGATTTAAATTGTCAGATTAGAGAAAACCTTTTCCTCTACTCTCTTAGGTTCAGTACTTGGAGGCCTGCAAGTTAAACTGACAGAAAAGATAGTGAGAGAAAAAGTCAGATTTAATCACACACACAAAAATGTGACTCAAAGGGGCCAGGGGTTAGAATTTGTGGCTTATATCCTCTCTCACTAGGAGAATGGGAGGGGAGAAAGGGCACCTATAGGAAAACACATGGCTTTTTGGAAAGATGCATGAGTCTTAGGGAAGAGGTGGGAGATAGGATGGTTTTGTGCTGATGTGTGTTTCCGTGGGCTGTGGAGGCTTCTCTCTGGTCACGAGGGTCAGACTTCCCTGGGGGCTCCTGGGAAGGGGGTTTTGACAGTTGAGTTCTTTTAAGAGGCTCTGCTTTTAGGCAGATGGGAGATTTTCAGGAACTCAAATACCTTCAGCTCAAAATAATTTTTAGGCCACGGTGGCATATTCTGGACCGCTTCACAATATATTGCAGCTCAAATCACATTACCCCCATTGTAGCAATTATAGAGAGTCAGGTAGCAAAAGATAGTATCATAGCTCAGGATTTTTATTTTTCATTTTATTGGAAATGTATTAGAAATACACAGCCTTAAGGCATATGACTTTATAAAGCTTATAAAGAGGATGAATTTAGACCAAAGTTAGCAAGATATCAAATTGCTCATATAAGGGAGATATTTGCTGAATTTAGAATGTATATTTTCCCCTAAGGGTAAGCCTAAGTTTGTTGATGCCTTAGATCACATCTCTTCAAGTTAAAGCACTCGGGAGAATCTTTTGACATTAATGTTGAAACTGAATCACAAACTAGTTTAGGTTTCTAAATCAGCACTCCTGAATGTGATGATTATTTCAGTGTAAGATTTAGTAGAACTCTGTTATAACACCATTTCTTACTAAAAGGGACATTCTCTTTGATACGCCTTACAAAACTCAGTGTCTGGGCAGCAGTGGAAACTGGGGAATATACAGAAGCCAGTTCTGGCTACTTTTGATTGGCAGCAGGTGCAGTCTGTAATCTGAGAGACTGAGCCTGGGGTGGGTGGTGACGGCTGTTAATGAGCAGACACAGTGCTGCCAGAAGCCATGGCGAGAGCCTGGCATTGAGTATGGGAAGTGTCCTCCCGTGGTAGAGGCAGAAAGTGCACATCCAGCATGGGCAGCCCTGAGCATGCTTCCAAATGGTTTCTGACTCCTCAGACCTCTTCCTACTGGGCGGTGCCCGACACATTGCAGGAACGGTAGCCCTCTCGTGCTATGGCCCAGCTGTATTAGGCTGTCAGTTTTAGAGGTGCAGATGGAAGTTTTGCAGCATAGAAACAAAAGCGGTTAGATTTCTGGGTGGTAGGTGTGCTTGTGCTGCAAAACCCAGAGAATCAAAAGAAAGGAGAAGCAGCTGTTCCCAGCGACAGGAACAATGATGATAATACCGCTGCCCTCTATTGAGACTTACTAAGGCCAAGTGTGACACCTAGCATTCCACAGTCTACCTTTAAGGACAAGGACACTATGCTCCTGAGATGGCCTCCTGTTCTGCACACTTGGATCAGAGAGATGGGCCCAACCTGACACCACAGTTGGATCCTATTGGAGGTTGGATTCAACTTGACTGACACAGACGTGCATGAAGTATGAACAAGTTTTTAAGCAGAGGACTTAAATTCAGTGTAAGAACATCAAGGAAACAATAGAGCTGTTTAAATTACTTGTAAAATGCCTCCTGCTTATCGTTTTGGCACTTGAACTGAAATTAAATTTGTAAAACAAGAAAACACTTGAGCAAGGAAGCACTTTGCCCACACCTGCACACTCACGTTGATCTGATCCCTTCTCATGTTAGGACTTCCTGCTTTTGTAATTGCGGAGCCTGCAAACACTGGGACTGACACTTTCTCTTCTGAGTGGGTCACAGTTCATAGCTAAGAACCGATTATCTTCATTAGGCTAAAGTCCTGAGGGAGGGCTCACTGGTCGCAAGGCCATCGGTCTTTCTGGCCTTGATGCGTGTTGCCAAACCGATCTTGAGAAAGGGTTTAACCTCTTTATGCTGACTTTGGTCCCGCCTTCCCACTCCTCAGCGTGGATTTTGATGACCATTTTCAGACAGATGAAAAAATCCACACCCCATTTTTATTTGTATTTGCATTTGTTGGACTATATGTATACCGCCCACTTGCCTTTTTTTCTGTTTGTGCTTTTTGTCGATTTTACTATCGGGATATTTGGGTTCTTACTGATCTGCATAGTCGTGTATTCAGGATACTTTTTGATGTACATTTTCCCCTGGTTTATGGTTTGTTTTTTTGCCATTTGAGATGTTTTTATTGGTTAGAAATGTTGCAGTTTTGTGTGATCACAGAATATCCACGTGGAGACAGAACCTCAAGAGGAAGACAGCAGAGGGTGAGGGAAGTTGTCTGTGAAATTGCTTATAGGAACAGTTGTGGGGTGTGGATGGTGTCAGGTCAGTGACTGCGTTCATTTGGGTATCAGTGCTCAGCAATGCTGTTACACTTGTGAGGTCCTGGTTCCTTTTTGTATTTAATGTTAGAGCCTCTTTCACAGAGTTGGCTGCAATTCCTGATACCCTGCCTGACCTCCTCCCCAACCCTTGGCTTCCCTGACCACTACTGTCCGGTTGACAGCTGAGCTTCGGGGCTCAGCACCTATCACTTTTTGTAACTTTCTAAAATCCCTTGCAGTTTTTGCTCCAGCCAGTTCCAGGGACCCTGAAACTTGCAGAAAAAAGCCCCTTCTTTCCGTATCGCCTTTTCTTTCTCAGGAACCAAGCTGCAGCCTGAGGCCTCTTATAGGTTAAATTGCCCATAACCTCCTTGTGATAGCAAACTTAAATGCTGACTCATAAGAAAGTTCTCATTTTTCACATTCTGGCACTTGGATGGAAATGCATTTGTATGTTAATAAAATGAGAACGTAGCACTCAATTGAAACAAGAGTTTATTCGCACTCCATACATCATGCTGATTCAGTCAACCCTGGTGTCTTCTCAAATGTCTGAGATTTGGAAAAGGTTCCCAGACTGATTGCTTGTTCCGAGGAGTGAGATTTGAGATTTGCTTATAGCTTGAGATCTACCATTTTACAAGGCTGATGAACCTTTCTGAGCTTAAATTTTTTTGCAGGAGGTGGGGGGAGGTTCTTGTTTCTTTTTATTTACGAAAGCAAGATTTGTAGAGTTGCGAGTAAATCTATAAGACTAGTAAAAATTATATATATAACATTAGGTATGCTAAAGAGCATACAAAAGGAGCTGACATTTTGTTCCTTAGTTGGCAAAGAATAAAAAAGTCAACAGTTCTGAGTAAACATATTGGGAGTAGAGCACCCTCAAATTTATACTTTTTTAAAAATTTAACATTGGTTCACAAAACCATTCGGGTGTCAAGTGTATACCTCAACAAAACATCGTCTGAACACTGCATGGTGCCCACCGCCCAAAGCAAAGTCTCTATCCATTCACATTTATCCCCGTCTCGTGTCCACCTCTCCCCATCCCACCCCTCCTCTGGCTGGAACCACACTGACTGTTGTCAGTATCTGTGTGTTTTATATATGTCTTATCTTTAGAAAGTGAGGATAGCATGATTTTTTTTGTGTGTGACTAAATCTTTGCAAACAAACTATAAAGCTGTTTGAAAAAGCAAATAGTTGTGTCAACATTTGGGGTTTTTAGTGTTTTCTAGGGTTTGTGGTTTATAGTGTGTCATGTGGTCATGTGGCTGCTTCCCAACTAGTGATGGAATGCACACTCCGATTAGCTGGGAGAACCCAGGCAGACCCTTGCTTTCCCCAGTGGTGTTTGTGGTGAATGCTCTCCTGAAATTCTTGTTTTGTCTCCTTGGGGGAGTCTTGAGTTTCTCTTTAAGTTACAATCTGGGAGCTCTTGCTGTGTGGGTTTTCCCAAAGACTCTGCAGTGCTTGGCAGCTGGTCCCAGGGCAAACCCAGCTCCTTGAGTGAGTTGAACTCTTCTGGAGTTTCTGCAGAAGACCTTGCTGACCCCAGAGTAGGGAAGGGCTGGCAGCTGAAGCCTTGGGGAAGGTTCTCTTACCAGCGTAAGTAGAGCTGACTTGGGGATTGTTTTCTTGTGATCTGTGAATCATCCTGTCCCCAGGTTTCATTATAACAGCAGATTCCACTGTGATTTTAACCATTTGATTAACAGAGTGCTTGCTTTTGGCCTGTTGTTCTGCATGATTTACGAGTAGGTGCCTGTATTTGTAATCATGCCTCACATAGTTTGTATCTTGATTCACTTAAGGCCTTTCTGCCTTCTGCTCTTTACCTGCCTCTAGGGTCCTATGGAGTGGGAGTTTAAGTGTTGTAAAAGCATTGAAATGCTTACATATGACTTTAATTTGTTTCCTGACCTCCCTTTTAGAGTTTGCATTGTACATTAGGCCAAAGAAAAACAAAAATGAAACAAAGAAGAAAACACAAAACAAAAACTAACTTACAGAGCATACAGCAGATCGGTGGTTACCAGAGGAGGAAGAGGGTGGCTGGAGGGAGGGTGCAGTGAGTAAGGGGGTCAGTTGCGTGGTGATGGATGGAAACTAGACCTGGTCGTGGGTGTGGTGTAGTGCAAGCACATGGAGGTTTATAACATCACACACCTGAAATTATGTAATGTTATGAACCAATGGTTACCTCAAAAAATAAATTAAAAGAATTTTGGATATATCAAACTATATTGTGGAATTTTTCAAAGTAATTTCTATAGTCATGTGATACTTGGTATGTATGTATATCAGCTTATGTATGTAAATGTGTCAATATGTTTATATTGAATCAGTTTTTCTTGGGATGTAGTTGATTAAAAAATTATAAGCTTCGTCTTTGAGATACAGAGATTTGCAAATTTTGGCTTTGAAATAACTTATTTTTTAACATTCCATAAGATATGTAATCTAAGGATTACTTGGAAGAATTTTTAAGGAATTAACTTGCAATGTTTTTCTCTAGACAGATTTGGAAATACTTTAGAATTCATTTGAAATACAACCATATGTATATTTGTGTATATTTACATATTTAATAGAATTATATAAGATGACAAATTCTCTTATGCAAAATGTCTAGATATTTTGGTAACTTTTTTAAATGACATATTGTTCATTCCCTTTAGTTTAGAAGTGGAGAGTTTCATCTTTAGGGACGGTCACACTGTAAAATTATGTCTGTTCCACGAGAGTTAGTAATTGGGATACTAACTAGTTAAATGACATCACTGACTTGACAATATATCAGGGGTGTCTAAACTTTGAGGTTACTTTGCAGTGGGGAATATCATGAGACACTGTCTTGAAAACAAGTCCTCCTGTAACAGGCTCTGGTGTGCGGACTTCAGTGGAGCACTGCTGGGCCAGGGCACAGACACGACTGATTCTTGAGTCTGGCTTTCGGTTTTAGGGAGGTATGTGGAGACTTAGACACGCCTTCTCCTGGGACAAGCCTTTCCTTGTTGCAACAGATTCTGTAATGTGCTTGTTGGTGCTGAGGCACAGGCCAGTGGTATGGCCTCTAGGCAGAAGCTTTGTCTTTTCTGCTTAGATCCCAGCAGAATTGCTGTAAGGAATTTCCCCAGGTTTATTTCTAAGGGAAGGCAAGGGAACAGAAAGAGTGTATTTTCCAGGGGGTTCAGCAAGGCAGAAAGGGTACATGGGAAAACAAAGATAGGGAAATGAACTCAGCCACTTTGTGCTGGGGTTTTATTGATTTAAATACAGTAGTCTTAACTGTATTTAAGACTGACAGTTGATAAGGTGACCTGGTAGTTGATAAGGTGACCCAGGAAAAATAGGCTGAGGTTCTGTTTCTGAGGGTCAGCTGCCCAATTTGATAGTCTCTATACTGATTGAAGGTTCTTCTTTACGTCCTTTCCAAGGAAAATTGATTTTTCTCATTGATTGACAAGTAGACTGTTTGCTCATGACTGACCCTCCCTCCCTCCCTTTCTTCTTGTCTTTCTTTCTTTTTTCTTTTCTCCTCTCCTCTTTCTTTCTTTCCTTCTTTCTTTCTTTCTTTCTTTCTTCCTTTCCTTTCCTTTCCTTTCCTTTCCTTTCCTTTCCTTTCCTTTCCTTTCCTTTCCTTTCCTTTCCTTTCCTTCTTTCCTTCTTTCCTTCTTTCCTTCTTTCCTTCTTCTTTCCTTCTTCTTTCCTTGGCAATTCTATTAGGTAGACTACATTTACCTTATTGTCTGTCCTTCTTTGTTTTTAAGGAGTGCAAAGATTGGGATCAGGAAACCTTTGTATTGTAGTTGGGTTTAAGTACTTGCTTCTTTAACTTGGTTTTCCTCATACCTCGATTTCACGTGATTCTGAGGACTCACGTGGATATTGAACATTTTGAACAAACTTGTATAACCAGATCATAGTAAGTAGTTCTATAATTTTGAATAAAGCACTATTACAGATTATAGAACTACTTAAGGTCTGGGTACACAAAGCTATTGGTCATTGCCTGTCCTTACAAACTGGCTCTGTGCTCTTTGCTGGTCTGTGTGTGGTGAGAATGGAAAAGGAAGGCCACTTCCTAGCGGAATGACCGGGGCAGGACGCTGGGGGACCATCTGGAAGTGGGCTCAGGAAGCGCTTGCAGAAGCTGAGCCAAGGGATTGCCTTATTTCTGTTTGTGGAACTTCGCTATCTTTAAGAAATATTTAGGAAAAACCCTGAAACCATTATGTTCATCCTGATATTCAGCCTACATCAGGCTTATTTTGGGTCCATGTCATTTTGGGCCCTGACATGGCCTCTGTCAGACAAGGAAGATACGAGTTTCTACTTTATAATCGGTGTTGATATATTGATATACCATTATCAGGGTGTTGAGGCCAGAAAGGGAATAAAAATAGGTACAATAGAAAGAAGCTTATAGCTTCCTGTTTAGTTTGAATTTGAGGCTGGGTAAGCTTATGTGTTTTAATTGAAAGTAAGGAAAGAGTAGATGTAGGAGAATAAACTGAATATATTGAGACAATGTTAAAAACCCAAGTTGTTAAATACAGTTGAAAGGCTCACTTTTTTTTTTTAATGTGAAGCTTCCATGTTTATTTGGATAGGGTGGTTTGTCTGAGTAAAAGCCTTGTGTTTAAACCCTACTCTAAGCATACAAAAACATGTTTAACCAAGTATAATCGCCATGTACCCAACTTGCTACCCATTTTGGAACAGTCCTTTACACTTAAAATAACATAAGGGAGGATAAACTAAATCAGAGGTTAAGATAGATATGCTTAAGTGAGCTTACTACAGCTCTTATGGTAATTGAAACAAGTTGACAAAATATTTTTGTTTTAACTTTCCTTTGTATATCAGACTTAGTGTCTTTTTAGAATTTTTAGTGAGAAAAAAGGCCTCAAAATATTTGAAAAAATTTATTTAAGAACCTCTTTAGTATTCAGTTAAAAAAGATTCATTAGTTAATCAAGAAATGATTTTTAAACACCTAGTGAATCTGAGGTGTGGGACACCAGTGGGCTGCAGTCAGCCTCCTAACCAGTCTGTGTCCACCCCTTCCCCTTCTGATCCCGCTGCAGCCGCGGCCGCAGGGCTGCGCTGCAGCCGAGGTTTGCTTCTGGGCGCGGTGGGCGAATAGGTGGAACGGGAGAAGGTGGCCTAAATGGGGGTTCCTTGAACATATCCAAAGGACTTGGGACTTCAGCCTGGGGGTTTCTGAGGTCCCTGATGTGTATATGACATAGTCATAGTATAATTTCAGAAGGCTGATATGAAGGTGATGATCAGAGTTTTTTTTGTTTGTGTTTCCCCTAAAAGAATTTGAGAAAACAGTCTCTCTTGCATATTTAACATCGCCATATCAGTTTTTTTAAAGGTTTACATAAATGCCAAGGATACAGTTTGCAGTTTATTGCAAACATTGTCATTTAAATGTATTTAAATAGAATACAGTTATCATTAACTTGACAACCATTATCAGCCATATAAAAATAATAGTGAGAAATTTTACTTTTTCTTTATTTCTACCTATTTCTTACCTAGAATTTGATCCAAAGATGGAGTATTGTTCACTTCAAAGTCTTTTATTGATTATCCTGTACTATTTTTATGTAAAAATGTATATAAACTTAAATTTACGTTGAGAAGCACTTCCGGAATGGCAGAATAAGGACCTTGAGAAGTCTGTTTCTCCATAGAGACAGTGAGAACACTGGCAGAAATGATCAAAATCAGATTTTACAGAACTCTAGAAAATAACGAAATGCTTGCAATAATCCTAGGAGTGTTCATTCAAGGGAAATGACAGTCGTAAAGAACAGTGGATTTTCTTGTATTTTAACTTGCTGGTTCCCACCCCCTCTCCTTAGTTTTGGTTAGCTTTAAAACAACAACCTAGTAGTCGTGGGAGGGGGAAGGACAGGCGTGAATTCCCCAAGGCCGTGCACTGGGAGAACTGTCACTGACCTGTCTGGAAGCTCCCTGGTGAAGCCTCCTGCAGAGGGCTTGTCTTTATTTGACCTGACACAGATCGCCCAGGGGTGAAAGCCTTGTTCTTGGGTGCCTGTTGAAAACAACCAACAATAATAGTTTAATATGGCGGCTGTCTGCAGCAGTGATACCAGTGCGGCAAACAAGAAGTGGGCCAAAAACTTAAAAAGATTATCTTGGGAATGAGATGTCCATAGGGGGCTTTGAAAAGCTCTGATAGTATGGAAAACAGTATGGAATTTTCTCAGGAAACTAAAAGTGGATCTGTCTTTTGACCCAGCAATTCCACTGCTAGCATTATATCCTAAGAACCCAGAAACACCAATCCAAAAGAACCTATGCACCCCAGTGTTCATAGCAGCACAATTTATAATAGCCAAGAGATGGTAGCAACCTAGGTGCCCATCAGTAAATGAATGGATCAAAAACCTATGGTACATTTACACAATGGAATTCTATGCAGCAGAAAGAAAGAAGGAGCTCCTACCCTTTGCAACAGCATGGATGGAACTGGAGAGCATTATGCTAAGTGAAATAAGCTAGTTGGTGAAAGACAAATACCATATGATCTCACTTTTAACTGGAACCTAATCAACAAACAAACAAACAAGCAAAGTATAACCAAAGACACTGAAATTGAGAACAGGCTGACAGTGACCAGAGGAGAGAGGATAGGGAATTTCAGGGGAAAAGGAGAAGGGTTTGCAGGAACAAATATAAAGGACACATGGACAAAAACAAGGGGGGGATGGAAACGGGAGGGAGGTGGGGAGGGCTGGGGGGATAGGCTGGGATGGGGGTAAAAGGTAGAAAACTGTACTTGAACAACAATTAAAATAAAATTAAAAATTGAAAAAAAAAAGAAAAGAAAAGCTCTGATATATTCTTGGTACTTTGGAAGACCAGTGTGGAAGCCCAGGCAAGACCTGAGGAGGCTGTCATGCTCTCCTCCGGCTGACCTTGAGGCTCTGCAGAAGCAGGGAAGTAATGCCTGAAACAGACTTGTAGACTGTTGACACACTGAAGGAGTGCCCTAGCACATACACACAGAGCCTGTTGGTGAATTCAGGGTGGGAGACTTACAGGGGTGGAGGCTTGGATGACCAGGGAGTACACGATGCACTGAAAAGTCACTTGGATTTACATTTCATAACAGAAAACCTTCAGCAGGTGCAGTAAGACACACTGCAGACACCCCACTGGAACTCTGATCTAGGGGAGTGTGTGGACATCTTCTGTGAAATCTTTCTTAAAAATTGTTTCTCTCCATTGAGCTTTGGGGAGGTATTGAACATCTGTGAGGTAAGGGTTGCATTCTCTGACAGGTACCTGGTCTGCAGATGACCCATGTTGCCAGTTAGTGATGCAGCCAAATGTCTTACCTGCTGGACAGCCTAGGGAGGAGGTAAAGTCATTCGTCTTTTTAGCTGAGGCCAGCGGGAAGCAGAGGTAAGGGGAAGGGTCCAACTCCACTGTGGCCTTTGGTGTCCAGGCACCATTGTGGGCCGGCCGAGGGAGAAGAAGCTGGCCACCGTTTGGGGATGCTGTGCTGTGACTTAAGAGATGAATGGCGATCACATGTAAAAATACAATTTGGGAGTTTTGATTATGGCCACAGTGTGAATATTTGTGCTGGCAAAGGGGAGGATGTTGACAAGGGCAATAAATCAAGCTCTGTAGTGTTTCAGAAGAGTGAAGGGAAATGCTTTAAAATTGGAACACAGTGCTGAAGGATGACATGGGTCTTTTCTGGCATCTTCAAAAACGGGACATTTTAATAATGGTCTGGACAGTTTCTCTGCAGTTATATATATATATGCACACGTACATACACATATAGTCAACCTGGAGTTCTCCCATCTTAAGAGACTGTGGTTTGGTTCTGAGTCTTGGTCCTACCTTTCCTTCAGGGTGAGTGCTGTGCAGTTCTCTGTGGCCCAGCGCCCTACAGATTTGCTCCGTCCAGTTATTAGCTGACCACTAAGCTGAGTAGACAATTTGGTGGTTGCCCATGCCTAAATAATAGACTTCACAGAATTAGTCCAGTGAAATTACTAAATAAACAACAGCACCAATAGCATATCCTGTGATTAGAAGGAACTGATTTTCAGAGTTGCCACCTTTTGCTATCTGTATAAAGTGTCCAGTTTTCAACAAAAAGTGTAAGAAATAGAAATGTACTGCAGCTTAGGATCTTACTCACCATTTGCATCTCCTATGTCACAGGTGGCAAACAGAAGGCCCGTGGGCTGACTTCGGCCCTCCACCTTGATTTATCCGGCCCAGCACCTTGTTTCTATCCGGCGGTAGCGCTGAGCTCCTTGCCCCTAGTTAAGGAGTAGTTATATTTATACAGTCCTAAAGTTACATTTGACGTTTTGGAGGCAACCTCAAGGCTGATGTGGCCCCTGGTGAAAATGAGTTTGACACCCCTGCCCTATGCTAAACACTGGGCACGTAACAGGTGTTCAGAAACATCATTTGACTTGACTTACATCGATTAGCAGCTGGTTGTTATTAGCTGATTTTCAGACCGCATGCATTTTCTTTTGTAGTAAGTGTTTAATAACCATAAGACAAACCCTGGTGTTTTTATGATGTCTCCTAGAACAGGGTTCTTGGTAAATGATAGCTGTTTTTAAAAAGCCATACATTTACCCAAATGAGTGTTTATTAGCATCCTGGAAAATCTGAAGGCTTTTTTTTTGGCAATAATATACAATAAACCTGCTAAGAAAACTGACTTATTCAGTGACCTGATAAATGTTTTTTCCTATGTGAAGTTTATCTTTATGGTTTAAGTTTTTAAAGTATTTTGGGAATGTAACTAGTAGTTTTTTTGCAGATGTCTAGATCTCTAGTGACCTACAGTCAAGTCTCACATTATCTTGCATATGACTTTTTTGTAACGATCCAGAAAATTTTTGTTTCATACCTAGTATATTGGTGTTAAGTCTACTTATCATCACATGCTGATCTAAAAAAATCTGGCTCAAATTTATAATATTTGCAGATGACAGACTTTCACCATTTTCATGATTGGTTGTGATGGTGGGAGAAAGTCGTGGTTGTAATGTCCTGTATTGATGGTCCTGGATTCATTGCAGGAGCAGAAAAGAGGAACCTGGGAGTGCTGATCACCTCTATGCACAGAGTGTTTTCAGTATTTTCTGTTCCCAAGTGCTCATTTGTGTGCACTTTCCTGTATTTTTCTTCATTCTGTTTACTCCAGTGTCTGAAAAAAGATGAAGTAAACCCGCTAGACTGGCAGGCTTCAAAATCCTGTGTCGCTGCCAGGACAAGACGCACTGGATTTGTGGGGATGCCAGGCTGGGAGGCAGGGCTGATGAGTGTCTCAGAGACTGTGGTCCGAGTTCCCGGTAGAGGTGCAGGGACAGGAGAAAGCGCAGCCTCTGAAGGAGACGGTTGTTTCCTGGCAACTGTCAACAAGGCCAGAAATGGCTGGGGTTCACGGTGGATCCTGAGGTTGAATTTTAACTGTTAAAGAACTGGGTTAGCAAAAACATACCTCACTTTTGAGGACTAGTTTGGGTGTATAATAAATTGAAGGCCCTTGTCTTTTCTACTTTTTAGTTCATAGTTTTCTGTTTGCAAAAATTGTAAGAAGATAATAAGCAATTTTCCTATGAAAGAGCATTTTGGGTTTTCTGTATTAGAGCATGTGATAGTAACATGCAGGGGTTTTCTTTGTTCACTGTGGAAATAATATTGCATCTAGAGTAGACGTGTGCATATTAACATGTAAACATGTACGTGTTTATAAAATCACATGGATAAAGTTATATCTAATTATTCACAGATAATAAACTATGTTCATGTATAAATGTATGTGCCTTATTTCAGTTGGCACCTGTTATAAACTTTTTTCTTAGAATTCTTATGTATGTATATATAATTTTTCTTATTATATTTAAGAAATATAATTTACATGTAATTCTTATATATGATTGCATTATAGAATTAGTTTACCAATTAATATGACTTTTTCTTATGAAAACAAATTACCATTATAATTGCTAATGCCATTAATAAAGCCCAGATAAATGCTGTTATTCTCACTATTAAGTTGTTACATTGACATTTCTTAAAATTTTTTATTTTTAAAATTTTATTTTTCAATTACAGTTTATATTCAATATTTTGTATTAGTTTCAGGTGTATAACACAGTAGTTGGATAATTACATAGTTTACAGTGTGTTCTCGATATTGCCGGTACTCACCTGGCATCTTACATAGTAGTTACAATATTATTGACTATGTTCCCCGTGCTGTACATTACATCCTTGTGACTGTTTTGTAACCACCAATCTGTACTTCTCAGTCCCTTCACCGTTTTCACCTGCTCCCCCCAACCTCTCTCCCCTCTGGTAGCCATCAGTCTGTTCTCTGTATCTGTGAGTATGTTTCGGTTTTGATTATTTGTTTTTCTCTTTAAATTCTACATATAAGTGAAACCATATGGCTTTTGTCTTTCTCTGACTTATTTTACTTACCGTAATACCTTCTAGGTTTGTCCATGCTGTCACAAATGGTAAGATTTCATTACTTTTTATGGCTGAGTAACATTCCATTGTCTTTGTATATCAGAGCTTTTTAAGTCACTTGTCTGCTGATGGATAGTTGGGCTCCTTCAGATCTTGGCTATTGTAAATAATGCTGCAATGAGCATAGAGGTGCATACACTCTTTTGAATTAGTGTTTCGGGTTTCTTCCGATAGAGTTCCAGAAGTGGAATCCTGGTTCATAAGGCAGTTCCATTTGTCATTTTTTTGAGGACCCTCCATACTGTTTTCCACAGTGGCTGCACCAGTCTGCATTCTCACCAGTAGAGATGAGGGTTTCCTTTTCTCCACATCCTCCCCAACAGTTGTTTGTTGACTTATTGATGACAGCTGTTCTGACCTGCATGAGGTGGAACTGTGGTTTTGATTTTTAAAACCAGGTGGGGCAAAGAGGACTGAGGCGGCTTTACTGGCTGACAGAGCCACAGCAGCCAGCCTAAGATTCGTGTCAGAGGGACGAGCTGAGAGAAGGCAGGTGACATGGGAACAGATGGAGGCCCAGGAATGAATAGCCGAGTCTGAAGCTGAGGGAGCTGAGCGGAGGGGGGTGGGTAAGAGATGTGGGGTGGTGAGGTGAGCGCCTTCGGGGCCTTGTGCTTGTGCCAC
The DNA here is from genome assembly GCA_028533065.1 of Trachops cirrhosus. Taxonomy (NCBI): domain Eukaryota; kingdom Metazoa; phylum Chordata; class Mammalia; order Chiroptera; family Phyllostomidae; genus Trachops; species Trachops cirrhosus. The sequence continues at coordinate 172,851,634 of CM052541.1, forward strand.
AGGGTGCTGAGGAGCCGGCACAGGGCGTGGCAGAGAGGGTAGCCCTGCAGGAAGGGGGTGATGTCTGTGGGGCTCCTGGGACCGGTGGCTCAGCACTGGGCGCCCCCTCCTTCCTCACCCTTCCCTGGCAGACCGTGGAAAGTGGAGAGGGCGGGGAGAGCCATAGCACCTGTCAAGTACCGATTTTAACACATACGAGGCAAGGTTGATTTGAAAGTTATGGAAGGAGGTGTGGCAGGTTGGTTCTTGTTTTGATCTTTTGTACCCTTCTTCCAAAAATAAAGTGGCTTGCAAAAATACATGTAATACTTTAATATAAATATGAGAATATTAGTGATAGGGGCAGTACTATTAGGAAAAACAACAGATGCCCCGTGACATTACTAGAGGTAGGTCACGAACTTGGCTTTCAGATGTCTAGCACGCAGAGGGAAGAGGCAAACAGAAGTGGTGGTATGCTCTACCGTGTCCATCAGATTAAAAAGAAAAACTCAGTCACTTAGCCATTTAGGACATTGTAAAATACTGAGCAATGTCCATGATAATACCCTTTCATGAATAAAACAGATTTATTAGGTCTGCTCGCGTCATTAAAAGCAGTGTCTCCAGGGAATGAAGCAGTGTGATCCCAGTAACCAGCTGTGTGGCGCCTGCCTTAACTGAGGGACAGATTTTTTTATCTAGCACAGGAGTCACATACCTAAATGTCTATAGGGTCCTGGAACATAAATAAATATATGAGGCTGGGTGGAGCCTGGATGACCAGGGAGTACACGATGCACTGAAAAGTCACTTGGATTTACATTTCATAACAAAACCTTCAGCAGGTGCAGGAAGACACACTGCAGACACCCCACTGGAACTCTGATCTTGGGGAGTGTGTGGACATCTTCTGTGAAATCTTTCTTAAAAATTGTTTCTCTCCATTGAGCTTTGGGGAGGTATTGAACATTGGCGAGGTAAGGGTTGCATTCTCTGACAGGTACCTGGTCTGCAGATGACCCATGTTGCCAGTTAGTGATGCAGCCAAATGTCTTACCTGTTGGACAGCCTAGGGAGGAGGTAAAGTCATTCGTCTTTTTAGCTGAGGCCAGCGGGAAGCAGAGGTAAGGGGAAGGGTCCAACTCCACTGTGGCCTTTGGTGTCCAGGCACCATTGTGGGCCGGCCGAGGGAGAAGAAGCTGGCCACCGTTTGGGGATGCTGTGCTGTGACTTAAGAGATGAATGGCGATCACGTGTAAAAATACGATTTAGGAGTTTTGATTATGGCCACAGTGTGAATATTTGTGCTGGCAAAGGGGAGGATGTTGACAAGGGCAATAAATCAAGCTCTGTAGTGTTTCAGAAGAGTGAAGGGAAATGCTTTAAAATTGGAACATAGTGCTGAAGGATGACATGGGTCTTTTCTGGCATCTTCAAAAACGGGACATTTTAATAATGGTCTGGACAGTTTCTCTGCAGTTATATATATATGCACATGTACATACACATATAGTCAACCTGGAGTTCTCCCATCTTAAGAGACTATGGTTTGGTTCTGAGTCTTGGTCCTGTCTTTCCTTCAGGGTGACTGAACACAATACATGTAGTGCTGGGGTGTGGTGCAGTCCTCCATGATCCAGCAGGCTCCAGGTCCTGCTGGGGCAAGAGAAAGTGCAGCTTGCCAATTTATTTCCTTGTACAGTGTGAACCCATTACATTCGAATTGAATTATGCAAATTTCAAGTAATGACATAAATAATATTAATAGAAGCTTCACATTATGTGTGAAGTTTCAACGAACACATTCCTCCAAATTATGCACTAGGCCACCTTGTATTTTCAAAGCTAGCAGGTCAGCTGACGGGTAAAAATGCTTTGTTGCCCAGTGGCATCACCTTTTCTTATTAAGAAAAACCTGCTACCCCTTGGCAATATTATGTGAACTCTTGTTTTTTTTTTTTTTAGAACTTCCAGGATTTTTGTGAAATTTGTGGTGTTATTTTAAAAATAACTGTTACAATTTAGATCATTATTATAGCTTTCAAAATATCCAAGCATGCTAGTACTGGTGCTGAAAAACGTCCTGAAAATCAGTAACTTTGGAGAAGTGTGACCAAACAGTACGATGTGCCGTGCTGTCAATCTATGAGGTGCAGCCGAGAAATACTGGAGCTGATGCTGATGATACCCGCATCGGAACAGCAACAACACAGTGCTGACTGCAGATGTGTGTGTTCTGAGGCTGCCTTCCCTGCGCTGAACCCCCGGGCTGTGGGGTAGTTACTCTGAATCATGTGAGTTCTTCAGGAACTTGTCCCATGAATGAGATGCAGCCATGCTTTATGAATTCCTGCTACCTAGACTTAGGAAAGATCATTTAGGTTGAAAACTACATATGGCAATATATTTATTTGTCTGACACTGAGTTAGAACATCTTTAAAGGGTTAGAAGAAGATAATTTTGCTTCTGTTTCTTTAAAACTTGTCAGTAAACATTTAGCAAATTATTTCGTGCTTGCTTGTTGTGGGGAAGAAATGTATTTCTTGCACCTGTTTATGTGTGGAGATAGGATGATCACTTTCCGGTTGTAGTTTTGCTCTAAATGCATTCAGAGTCACTTGGTTTTTTACATCAAGTACAGTCACACCTCGGTACTCATCAGCTTCAGTACTTGTCAAACCCTGCACTTGTTGCATTATGATGAGAAAAAAATGTTTCAGCACTGTGCTCGATTGGGGCTCATCACACTTGCTAGAATTTGCATGAGTCAGTTTTGGCACACCTCACGAGTTCTGGAACGAATTAAAGACGAGTCCTGAGGTACCACTGCATTGTAATATAAAGTGCTAAGGCTTCTAATAATTGCTTATATCTGAATGGTGCTTATTATATGCCAGGCACTGTTCGAATGGCCTTAATTCCTTTAATCCTCAGGGCAACCCTTTGAGGTGTAGGAACTGCTCTTTCTGTCATTTTACAGGTGAGGCAACAGAAACACAGGGAGGTTAAGTGACTTGGCAAACTCTGAAAACTAGTAAGTTGCAGAGCTGAGAGTCAAATCTAGGCTGGCTGGCTGCAGAGTCTGTATCCTCAGTCACCATGCTCTCAAGCCTCTCAGGAAGCCGGAGGTGAAGATCCCCTTGCTCCTTTAGACTCTGAAGGGAACTTGCTCAGCAAACAAGGAGTGTGTTCCCATGTAAGAGGAATTACTGTCTGGCGGAGGTCTGTGTAATAGTTGTTCAGAACCCCTAATATTTGCATTTGGTAATTGGATGCCAAAGGAGGATGGCGTAGGTTATGGCAAGCTTGAGGCAGTGAGGGCCTGCCCCAAAGAGAGTGCAGGGTTGAATCTAGGAGATCTGTGGAGAGCTAATCTGGAGCCGAGCACTCCGGCTGTGCTCTGCAGGGGTTCAGCCTTCCCCGCTTCTCCTTCCTCCAGCACTGCGTCACCTAGAGTGCTGAGCCTGATTGGGCCACACTTTCCTTCAACGAGACATCTATTAAACGCTAAAAGGAGTTTCACAGTAATGGGACCAGGTCCCTGCCTCATCCAATCTCACCATCAAAGTCCCCACATGCTTGTGATGCTTACAGCTATTTTAAGAGGGGTGAAAACATTTAATTTTACAGGTAAAAAAAGCTGAAGATGGCACTGCCTGGTTTATGGGGCGCCTGCTGGGGTGAGTGCGTTTGCCCAGGGCTTTGGGTTTGTTGGGCAGCCAGTGTAAACGATCACTGTCATCTCCGTAGGTGGAGCGCGGAGACCTGGGAGTGGGGGTGAGATACGGGGTGTGAGCTGGGGAGAGTGACGGACTTCTCCTTGGTCCCCTCAGTAATCCTCTTGTCTAGACTTAAACCTGTTTGAAATTGTTGCCCAGCAGGAGGTGAGGCCTGGCTGTTCTCACCTGGGCGGAGAGAAACAGCAGCTGAGACTGGATGTTTGGTGATGAAGCCGCAAACACAGGCACTGGACGTCTTGTATACGTTTTTCAACAGTGCTGCCTCTCTCTGCGGAAGGGAACGTGGCCCCCATATTCCTAGCTAAGCCATCACGGCTTAGACTAAAGTCCCAAGGGATATATGTGACACAGGCCCTTGTTGAACATGGGATCCCTCCCCCACCCTCCACCCCCCGCTTCCCCATTAAAGGTTTGGTTGTATCTCATCAACCTGGATTCCATTTATACCATTGTGGTACAGCTATTCTTAAGAGCTAGGGGTTTTATAAATTTGGAGACAATTTTCAGGAGGCAGTCAAATGTTTCTGTATGTAATACTGCTAATTTCTTATAGGGGTCACTTCGAATGTCACCAGTGCTGCTTCTTAGAGTTACAAAGTCTTTTCCTGTATGTTTTGGTTAACTGTAAGACTTAGGAAATTTTAAAAAAAGACATGGCATTATTCATTTATTTTTTTTAAAGATTTTATTTATTTATTTTTAGAGAGAGGGGAAGGGAGGAAAAAGAAACATCAATGTGTGGTTGCCTCTCACACACCCCCTACTGGGGACCTGGCCCACAACGCAGGCATGTGCCCTGACTGGGAATCAAACTAGCGACCCTTTGGTTTACAGGCTGGTGCTCAATCCACTAAGTAAGCCATACCAGCCAGGGCTCATTTATTCACTTACTTTCTGAACACCTATTGTGTGTCTAAAACATCAGATAGGAAAAATGTTGGAGCAGTTTGCGTTTAGTTGGGGAGCCGGTTGCACAGGGAGAAAGCTGTGGTGAGGGCAGCGTAGCAGAGTTTTTGTGCGGCCTCACAGTCGCAGCTGCTTCCGCACACACGGGAGTGGGCAGGAGTGGGCGCGCCGCTGTGAGTGCATGCAGCACAGAGTTTCTTCTTGTGTTATTTGTTATTAATTACTGCATTGTTTATATCACAACTGTAGAGCTACCTTGGCCCACCCTTGTATTTGAAGTGTGTGAGAGCAAGTTCTTTTTCATCCTCACTTCGCAAGTGAGGGAACCGTTCCATGTCAAACAGCTAGTCAGCAGAGCTGGCACCTTCTTTTTTTTTAAGGTATTTTCTTATTTATTTATTTAAATATGTTATTGTTTATGCCATTACAGTTGTCCCAATTTTCCCCCTTTGCCTTCCTCTACCCAGTCCACACCCTGCTTCCAAACTCAATCCCCACACTGTTATCCATGTCCATGGGTACTTCATATATGTCCTTTTTTGAGAGGGGGAGGGAGGGAGAGAGGGAGAGAAACATTAGTGTACAAGGGAAACATTGATTGGTTGAGTCTCGTACGCCCCCTACCCAGGACCTGGCCTGCAACCCAGGCATGTGCCCTGACTGGGAATTGAACCAGACACCTTTTGGTTTGGGGGATGACGCCCAACCCACTGAGCCACACCAGTCAGGGCAGAACTGGCACCTTTTAGATGCCTTTCCAATGTGGACATTGGGAGGGGGAGGGGTAGCAGCCAAGATGTAAGTTTGAACTAAGCCTTGAAGGAAATCAGGTCTTTGAGTGTAGAGGACATGCTGTGTGAGATTTAGAAGCCTTGTCAGAAGTCCTCCACTGTTCCCGAGGCCCACCCTGTTACTCACCTGCTCTAGGAGCCTTGCCCTCGGGCTGGAGGTGTGCTTGGGGGAGGTGTCTGCTGCGCACACTTGGTATTAAGCCCTCAGCTTTGTATTCTTTTCTGAGGCCCAGCCGCCAGGCCACACCAGAGTGGCTGCTATGTAAACAAGTGGGACTGGCAGGTTGGAGGGGGGAGCTCCTTATTGTTGAGTCTCAGGGTAGAAAGCAGGTGAGACGGCTGTGATGGTCCTAGACGAGGTTGAAGGGACGGGGACTTGGAGCTATACATACTCTCCTGTGATCCAGGCATGTTGTTTCTGTTGGAGCTCTTGGCAGGGTTTGCCATCCCTTCAGCTGCTGAGTCCTAGTGCGCAGGAAGTGCTCAGTATTGGTTTAGTGATACACTTGCAGCTTTTTGAGAAAGATATAAATAGGATTTTTTCCATATTAGTCAGCCCTTTTTAATGTGAAAATACTTTTTAAAGAAATATCAAGTCCATCTCAGCATTTAAATTTTAACTTTTGGGTATTGTGAATGCAAAGTATAGTTAAGACATTCTTTGATTTGATTTCATTAGTCCTGGGTTAGTGTCACTTTGGTTACTGCCATTCTATTTCAGAGTATTTCATATATATTTCATTATATATCCCTTTAAGCCTGTTCCTCTGAAGGACTGAAGATAAAAGCAACTGAACTTTAACTGACTAATGAACACTTTAAATGACACCGAAGGTCACAGACCAGGTAACTGCAGTTAGTTCACTCAGTTCACAAGCCAGCCTCCTCTTCTGCCTTTCGGTGTGTCCAGGTCTTTTCCGTCCGCCTCGGATTGCAGATCCCCCTCTTCCTTCTGTGTTGCCTGTCGTGCGGGACTCTCATGTGCCAGTGTCCTTTCAGTGCAACTGCATTCAACACTGGATGTGTGCAAGGCCTGGGCCCAGTGGTACCGGAACCCAAACATGAGTAAGAGGCATCCTCTCCTGAGTTATCACATGGTGGGGACAGGAATGGGGACTCAAGTAAGGTTTGGACCAGGCTGTTCTGGAGTCAGGATGCAGGCGGAAAGGACAGTCCTAGGGACATTGGGGTCTGGACGTGGGCCTTGTAGGATGGACGGCAGGGGAGGGGGTTTAATTTACCATGTGCAGGCCCCGCTCTCAGTGTTACTGAGCAAGTGGTGTTCAGTGGCCTGAGGCTGTACATAGGCATAACCCAGTAATTGGTGGAAGAGGAAAAAGGGAAAGGGTTGCCTGATTTTGGGAAGCTGGGGACTCTCATGCTCCAAACCATTCTCTTCTGCAAAACACAGAAATCCCCTTGTTCCTCAAAAGACTGAAATCCAAATTCATGCCCATAGACCTCCTACCCATTCTTATCTGTCCTTTTGGAGTCCGAGGCTGCTACGTGAACAGGTCCCCATCTCTCCATTTCTAGGCACTTTCTCTCTCTCTCTCTCTGCAGTGCAAATTTGTGGGGCTGGTGTCTCCATGGCCATGCCTCAGTTTTCTCCCTCTCAAGGGTGGGCCAGGGTGCACTGCCAGGTCCTGTGAGCACTCCTGTCCCCCCACTCCACTGGGGTGTCGAGGGGAACGCCAAAAAGCCTGAGTTTCTGCATGCTCTCTGTTTTAAATCTTTTGCCCCCAAATCCCAAGAGAGACAGAACTGTCCAAATTCCCAGCCAGTTCAGGCTAATGTCCACCCTACGCATCAGCCCACGTGGCATTTCTGCCCCTCCTCTTCAGAAGCAGGTTAGGCGGTGTCTAGCTGCGCACAGGGCGCAGTGTCTCTGCCCAGGCCGGGTGTTGCCATGCTCACCTCCACAGTGCGTGTGTGACTGTTTCGGCCGTGCAGGCTCTGTGCAAGCTGTGTCACAGGCCACCTTAGTTTACCCTTCCCTTCCCCAGGATATGGAAGCCTGTCACACGATTTCAGTTGTGATTTCCACCCCCCGCCTTCAGCAGTTCCCAACCCCTTCCAGACCCCTCTTGGCATTCCTTCCTCTGCCCAGCGAGCTGGCAGGCCTCTCTGTTACATAAGCACTACCTGTCTATCAGTGTATTTCATCTTTATGACAACCGGGTAAGGTACATTCAGTTGTCTGCATTTTTTACACAGAAAACTGATACAAAAGGAAGTTAAGTACCTTGTCTATGAGCACACAGCTCATAGAATCAGAGGTGCAGCTGGGATTCCAACCCAGGCAGTCTGGTTGCAGAGTCTGTGCTGTGAATTGGTATGCCAGGTGAGTGGTCTGTGGGCAAGCAAAGGTGAGGGATTGTGGGTTTCCAGGAGGTAGATGGAGAGGCCACAATGATCACCTGCACGGAGGGAGACGAGTTGGTTAGGACCATTTTGCTGAGGTCCTGGAATGCCACACGGAGGGGCTGATTGGTGGAATAGTATTTGTGGTTCAGTGGGCAGTGGTGAGGTCGTGAAGGTTTCTGAGTAGCTCCTGTTCCGCTCCCGCATCCTCAAGCTGCCCTGCATTTTTGACATGCATCCCCCCAGTGGACAGACATGCTTAGGTCTCAGCCTTTGAGTCCTCTGCCCGTTCTCTTTTCTTCCTGCTAGTAGGACTTTTGGTTAAGAGTTTTTGGAGGGTCACCAGTACCGCTTCTACTTTTTTACCTCACTGTCCACTCCATACCTGTCCTCATCATCCCACTGGGACTGTCCTTACTAAGGTGTCACAGGCTTGCTCGCTGTTCATTCTGGTCTTTATCTTACCCAGCAGTTCCCAACCAGGGATGATTTTGTCCCCAGGGGATACCTGGCAACGATGGGAGACCGTTGGGGTATCACAGTGGAGGGGGTGCCGTTACTGGCATCTAGCAGGGGAGCTGCTAAATATCAGCACGACAGGACACTCCCACAGCCCAGACTTACTGGCCCAGAATGTCAGCAGTGTGCAGGAGGAGAAACACAAGTCTCACCTGGCACTCTGGGACATTTCAAGTCCTCCGTTCTTACAGCTTTCCCAGCTGCCCTGAGGGAATCCTTTCCTGACTTGTCTTCTGTTGAATTCTCAGTGTATTCCTTATCGAGCTCTGTGGAGGACTCTTCTCCAGCCTCTCAGTGTCACTTCCCAGGGTTTTCCCCCACTCTTTACATTTCTTTTGGGCCAGTTCATCAGTCCAGGGGTTTAATCTCCATATCATATATGGGTGCGTGATCCGCATCTGTATTTTCAGCAGCTCCAGCTCTGTTGAGCTCCAGCCACATCTTTCTCCTCCTCCGTGGTGCACAGGCACTGCCAGTGCAGCAAATTCAGAGAGGGCCAGTCTGAAGTCTTCCTCCAAACCTGTCCCTGGCAGTCCATCCGCGTCTGCCCACCCACAACACTGAGAGTCACCTGCTGCTGCTGTTGCAGCCCAGGCACTTGTCATTTTACGCCTGGATTTCTGGAGCCCCCCTCCCCCTGCCGCTGGCCTCCCTGCTTCCAGCCGCCTGTCCCACACTGCCACCAGGGTGAGATTTCTAAAACAGCTCGGACCGAGGGGCTCTGTGGCTCGCAGTCCTCATTTAGCTTCTCAGCCACAACAGATAAAGTGTAAACTGAGCGTGGCATGTGGAACCTTTGTGATCAGCCTGCTGGTTCCCCTCGGGGGGTGGTACTGGTCTCCAGATGGGCCTTCCAAAAACATCATGGTAGAGGCGACAGGAATCCAGTGGAATTCCAATCTCTGTACATCCTGTCGACTACTTTTTTTATAGGTTTTTTTTTCCGTTACGAGTTCTACTTCGTGTCATCGAGTTTCCCTCTTTTCTGGGAATCCGCTGGGCCTCACAGACACCCGCGGGCTTGTGGTCAGGTCGGGTAGAAAGATCTCGGCGTTCCCACTTTCTGTCCTGATTGCTTTGGGGAATTCTGACTTTCAACTCCATGACCTGGCAGTGTAAGTCTGTTAGAGCAACAATTAGTTTGTTCACACACCCCTGCCATGAGGTGCCAGACCATTCTAGAAGAGACAGGGTGAGGCCAGTCTGCTCTCTAGTTCCTCTGTGGTATTCAGGATAACCTAAACCCCGTGGTTAAGGGCTTTGAAGGCCCTTTGGGAGCTGCCATGTGAACTTGTTGGTTAAGTAGCTTCATCATATTAGTTTCCTAGTCCACTGGAGTGGTTTGTTTTTAAAAGAACCCCGGAACTGCCTGTTACTATCCTCGTCTCAGGAAAGCCTCATACTACCCTGCTGCCAGTACTGACGTACAGCCATTTGCACTGTGAAGGATTTGGACTTTTTGAAGCTTTTTGGTGTGTTTTTCAGCAGATAACAAATATCAGACCATAAATTCCCTTGGCACAACACCATCCCAGGAGAAAATGGTAAATGTGTCTAATCATGCCTGGTGTCATTCCAGTGGTGGAAGTCTTGACATCAGAAAAATCGCACTTCTGGTGTGAGTGGGCTCGTGTAGGATGGTAGCTTTGCTGTCTGACTTGGTGTCAGCCGAATCCTGTGTCCTGGGTGCTGAGTTTCTCTCCTTTTGTGTTTCTCCCCAGAAGCCCCTTGTGCCACGCCCCTGATCTGCAGCTTCGGGAGGCCGGTGGACCTGGAGAAGGACGACTACCAGAAGGTGCTGTGCAACAACGAGCACTGCCCCTACAGCACCTGGATGCACCTGCAGTGCTTCTACGAGTGGGAGAGCAGCATCCTGGTGCAGTTCAACTGCATCGGCCGGGCTCGCAGCTGGAACGAGAAGCAGTGCCGCCAGAACATGTGGACCAAGAAAGGCTACGACCTGGCCTTCCGCTTCTGCTCCTGCCGTTGCGGACAGGGCCACTTAAAGAAGGACACAGACTGGTACCAGGTGAAGCGCATGCAGGACGAGAAGAAGAAGAAGTCAGGGTCAGAGAAGAACACAGGGAGACCCCCTGGCGAGGCGGTGGAGGAGGCAAAGAAGTGCAGGCCCCCGAACAAGCCCCAGAAAGGCCTGAACCATGACCTCCCCCGCCGGCATTCCATGGACCGGCAGAACTCCCAGGAGAAGGCCGTCAGCGCCGGGGCCTACGGGGGCCGCTCCCCCTGCGGCTCCCCCGGCCAGTCCCCGCCCACCGGCTACTCCATCCTCTCCCCTGCCCACTTCAGCGGCCCCCGCTCCTCCAGATACCTTGGGGAATTCTTAAAGAACGCCATCCATCTTGAGCCCCACAAAAAGGCCATGGCTGGGGGCCACGTGTTCCGAAACGCCCACTTTGATTACAGTTCGGCTGGTTTATCCATTCACAGGGGCAGCCACTTTGACACGCCCGTACAGTTCCTGCGGCGGCTGGACCTCTCTGAGCTCCTCACTCACATCCCCAGGCATAAGTTGAACACTTTCCACGTGCGGATGGAAGACGATGCCCAGATGGGCCAGGGCGAGGATCTGCGCAAGTTCATTCTTGCGGCCCTCAGTGCCAGCCACAGAAATGTTGTAAACTGTGCCCTGTGCCACCGGGCGCTCCCCGTGTTCGAACAGTTCCCACTGGTGGATGGGACTCTGTTCTTAAGCCCATCGAGACACGATGAGATCGAATACGATGTTCCTTGTCACCTCCAAGGTACAGGTGTTAATTCACCTCACCTGCTTTCTGTTTGTTAAGAGCTGGAAAGCAAACCCGATGGGACTCCTCTGTTCTGGCTCAGTTTTAACCGATGGTGCTTTTTTGTCCTAGTCAGGTGCAAGGTACCATTTGGATAGTCGAGCTTTGCCCAGTGAGATGGTAGGGGCCTGCTTTGCCCTGATGGCACTGTACAGGTGTCCTGGCGGGCAGTTATGTGTGTGTTCTACTGTACTTACAAGGGAGGGTTCCTGGTGTATAGTTTTTCATAATTGGGAGGAAATTCAGAGAAGGAATTATAGGAAAATGTTCCTCACTGTAAAACAGCTGCCTTTGAAACCTGTGTTAATGTGCCCAGCAAGCTCTGTATTCCCTTTGATCCTTGTAAGCGTGTGAAAGGAGGGGTCCGGGACGGCCAAGGTGTTTCTGGATTATTTGAATTGATCTTGACATGTATGAAATACGAGCCTTTCTTGATAACAACAAACGGGAAGTGGAGGGTTATTGAGAACTCAGTATATTACCTTGGTGGTGAGGGGCGGGAGCTTATTAATGCTGTGGATGCTGTACACGGACTTAGTGACGTTTCAGCCATAAGTTGAATGACAGAGGGTGAGTACTCTGTCAGTGCATGTGACTCTATTGAATTTATGTGAAGATGGGATGCATGTCATATCTTCTTAACTTTCAGAGTGTGCTAAAAAAAAAAAACCTGTAGTGAAAATGATACATCCCCACCTATCTTCCCACCAACTCTTGCTATCTCAGTTCCCAGAGACGCTTTTAAATCTTGCCTGATTCCTTAGGTTTTTACCACATTAATTTTAAAACTGGTATCTTCACTCTCTGATTTTAGATATTACTCACTGACTTATTTTTAAGGTGGATGACTATGCTTTCGTGCATCTTTCCTTTTCTTTCAGGATATGACAATTCTTGGATTTTTTTTCACTATTAGTGTGGAAATATTTAGTGTTGAACCAAGAAGTGAGGGTACATATATTTCCTGTATAGAGTACAGTGTATTCTAGGACACCTTTTGTTTTTATGGAAGTTAATAATTGCTTCACATTGTATTTGCTTTGCCCTTTTTGAATCTTTGGCTGGTTGTTCTCACTCTGAAGCAGTGATACAAACTGTCTCTCAAAAACATTTCCACATACCTATGACATTTGAAGACGTTTTTTCCTAGAAATTTCCCTCATGGAAACTTTTCGTCTTCCTGTGCCCGTCTGCCCTGGTGTACTCAGTTCCTGCTGCGCTGCATAGTTGTCCTTCTGGGAATGTCTTCAGTTCTTTTCTCCTTTTTTCCTTCGGCATCCTAGGCCCCACCTTTTCTTTTTCCTTGATTTATTCCCTGAACTTGTTAAATATCCCCTAGGAGCCTTCTGAGGAAGGGGGCATGTAAATAGGTGTTTTAAGACTTAGCAAGTCTGAGGGTGTCTTGAATCTGCCTTCTCACTTGATCGCTGTTTGGGTGGGTACAGTCTGCCGAGTTCCAGTTATTTTCCCCTTGGACTTTCTAAGGCATTTCTTCACTGTCTCCTGTCTTCTGATGTTACGGAGAAGTCTACTGTTACTCCTGTCCCTTCATCCCCCCGTGTCTCTTTCTCCCCAGTGTTCTGAAATTTCACCAGGATATAGGTCTTTATTATTATTTTTTTCATTTATTGTACAGTGTGCTTTCTTGGCTTTTTGACTTTGTAAACTTATGTGCTTAAGTTTAGGGAAATTTACTTCCAGTTTTTACTATATATTTTGGCCCTGTTGTTTATCTCTTTATTTTAATTCTGCGTTCTGGAAGATTTTCTTGACTTTATATTCCAGTGTTTTTACCTAAAGATTTTGTTCGCATATTTATAATTTCCAAGAGCTCTTTTTAATCATGTCCTGTTCTTGCGTGTTTCATCGATGCAATTTCTTCTCCTAGCAGGGAAAGAGAGCTGAAGTGGCAGGGAGTGGTCTTACTCATTTTTCAATGTTTCACCTCATCCCCTGTGTCTTTTTTAGCCTTTGTGATCAGGCACACCACTCCACCATGTAGTAGGTGAGAGCAGCGAGGGTTTCTAATGCTTCCCCGCTCTCTGGGTTGTCTGGGTGGGATGGCCTGTCTCTCGCCTGGCATGGGCCAGCGAGTTGGCCTCAGGAGCCTTCTCTGGAATTGCTCATCCTGGGCTCTCTGCCTGTCACCTCCCAGACCTGCCTGTGCTTCGTGCGGCATTCTCAGGACACCATTCAGGAGGCTGAGAGTCTCTCCCTTGGACTCCTTCAGGTCCAAGAAACTTAAGCTTGTACCTGAGTAACATCGCTTCTGTCACATTTTGTTCTTCAAAGTAAATTTAAGACTAGCCCAGCCTCAGGGGATGATTGAATAGACTCTGCTTCTTGATGGAAAAATTCACGAGAATGCATGGTTGCTTGTATACTACTCCACTGTCTCCCTCTCAGCACCCCTTCCCACTCTCCTCTGTGCTGGATGTCCAGTTTGAGAGGTAAATCATTTACCCTTCCTCCATTAGTTTCTTTTTTTTAAGTAGATTGTATTTATTTTTAGAGAGAGGGGAAGGGAGGGAGAAAGAGAGGGAGAGAAACAACGATGTGCGAGAGATACATCAATCAGTTGCCTCTCTCACACCCCCAGCTGGGTACTCGGCCCTCAACCCAGGCATGTGCCCTGGCCAAGAATCGGACCGGCAACCTCTCGGTCCCCAGGCTGGCGCTCAGTCCCCTGAGCCACACCAGCCAGGGCCATCCAATTTCTGATCTCATATTCTGCTTCAGGTTTGAGAGACCTCTTAGTTTCATGGAACGTGGAGTTTGAGTTTATTTCTTGTGCTTTGTGCTATTTGGGGATAATTTTAGAGAGCAGTAAGTTGAAATACCTTTAGTTCACCATTTTTAGATTGGAAATGTTCTTTATGAAGATGCTTGAGGGTACAAGGGTAGAGGGTAGGTGAGAGTAGTGTTGTTCTTTTTCTACTCAACGATGGACAATTTTTTTCATTGAACCCACTCATCAACCAGTGAAACTTACAAATTTCATGTGCTGGGTACTGTCAGTCCTTGCCTTTCATTAGCTGAGAATTGAGGATGTGTGATGCTTTTATAAAAATGTAGCTAACTCCCAGGCATATGGCCTTAGTGCCACCAGGGGACCTAGTGACACCTGGATATTGTATACAGTAGGGGTCCTATAATTTCCAAGGAGGAAGGGGCCACTCGACCTGGGCAGTCAGAGGCAATCTGAAGGCACGGATTTAGGTCGAGGTTCTAGCCACACCAGGTGTGTGTTAGTAAGAGGAAAGGGGGCCATGTGCAAGGGAAAAGTGGTTTAAAAAGTCAGGAGATAGATAGAGAACTGTAGAGAGCCATTTGGTTGAGCAGAGGTTCTAGCGTGGAGAATGAGTAGGGCAGATGGAGAGCAGGTGGTAGGTGCACTTTCAAGCCATGATAAAGAGCTTTGCCAAGTTCTTTATGGGGCCTTGGCATGTGCCGGGGTTTTTATTGTCACATCTCCGAGAAGTCCATGCAGCCCTTTTTATACAGCAAGCTAGTGTAGACCACTTCTTCCGTCACAGAGGCCTTAAAGCATGTTCGGCTCGGATAGAAAAGGCCACCTTCCAGGCCACAGAGTCCAGGCTGCAGTTCCTTATGTGCTGCTGAAATAACTCCTCGCTTCCAGGGCGGCCCGTGTGGACTGTCACGCCCTTGCCGTTCCCTTTACCCTCGCTGCCGGCCCCAGCCTCCCGCTCCAGCCTCTGTTCTCCGGCTCTTCCTCTGATAACATGTTTGTGTTTGATTTTAATGATTTATTAAGATTGATCTACTTAGGAGGTTTTTATTGTACTCTGTTCCCACTTGGAACCACAGGTGACTATTCTTTCAGGAATCTGTTTTTTTGTTTGATCTCACAACCCTAGAGCTCAGAAATTTAAACTTCTCTGTGTTCAGGACAATGTATAATAGTGACTGAAACAAATCTAGAGACTCAGTCCACACCCAGAGTCCCCGTGAGTTTGTCTGGAGGTCAGCAGCGAGGCAGGTGAGGACTGAAGCCTCCCTCAGTTTCACTTCCTCCTACCTGAAGTGGGAATAACAAAAACACCTTCCTTATAGTGTTGCTGTGCGGGTTAAGGGGAGGATTGATGTAGCCTCAGACAGAGCACAGTGCCGGGCCCCCGGTCAGCCCTCAGCACGTGTTCCGTCGGCTGGGCAGGGTGGTGATGGCACCGACCTCTGCCTCTCTTCCTGCCCTGACACTGCCGAGCGGCTGCCGGGGTGTCTGAATAGTTGGGAATTGTGGTGAGTAAATCCAGGAGGGAGACTGGAAATAAAGTGTTTTCTAGCGTTTTCTGGATTCTTGAATTGACATCCTGAAATGTCCCTGGGCCACTGTGAGTGGGCATGGTGCGTGAGACCTCTTCATTGTCGTGCCCTAGGGCAGAGGTGGACCGTATTGCAAGAAGCTCGTCACCCTTCTATTTTTGACAGCAATGGCCCCCAAGGTTATATAGTCTTTGGCTATTAACATGCCCCTCCGTTCATCCAACATACAATTACGGAGTGCTTTCCACATTGCAGACACTGTGCTAGACTCTGAGCCTACGAGGGTGAGTAACCCTCATCAGGGGGAGAGAGCATGCTGTAAAAGGTGTCTCTGAAGTACTGCATGCCCTTCTCCAATGTGAGCAGCATGCTGGTCCTAAGCACCGAGAGGAGAAGGGCCGTGGTCTGGCTGATGGCAGCAAGCAGCCCGTTTTGAATAGGAAGCCACGCAGAGGTGTGCGTGCTCCTGATAGTTTTTAGCAGAGTGCAGCTTCCTGCTCCCCGCGTGGAGAGCAGCAGTGTTGCCGTTCCACGCGGTCCGGCAGATCTGAACATTCCGACCCTTCCGGTGATACGAACCCTAACCTTCCCATACAGGCTGGGTGGCATTTTTTCCTTAGGCGTTGATAAGTAATGGAGGAATGGGGATATGACTTCTAAGAGCCCAGTAAATAACAAGACATTGAACTCCTTTGAAATGCCACTTACAAGTGAGATATAATTCTGGTTTCTACATTAGATGTGGTGATGGCTGAGCAATTTTCGAGACAAGGGCAGTTAATATGGTACTTTGGGCTGTGGTGTAATTCTGGGCTACCAGTACCAGGACAGGCTTCTGGCTTTGTCACGGGTCTTGTTAACAGATGAGAGATCCCATGAGTACGGGCCCGGGTTGCTGGTTCAGTCTCTGTGTGCCACACGTGGGCTTCTCGGCAGAAAGTCCTGCATAGTCTCAGGCTGTCTTGAGCACCTGAGGCTTGGTCATTTGAGTTTGGACGTCCAAACTTTAGACCTGGCAACACTTTTGGGGAAAGGGAATTAAAGCATTATTTAATAAGATTCAACTTAAAGTACATGTTTCATTGGCAGTAGTTGCAATTTATCATTATTCTAAAAGGACAACTTGGGGATATGTGATATCTGTTTTGCTCTTTATATTTATCCAAATGATAAAATGTGTGTTTACAATCGATGGATGAGCCGATTTTTAATCTCCTTTGGAGACAAAAGGTGAGTTCCTCGATGGCCACTCTCAGCTCTGTGTCTTCTGTGCACAGGGAGGCTCATGCACCTGTACGCCGTGTGCGTGGACTGCCTGGAAGGGGTTCACAAGATCATCTGCATCAAGTGTAAGTCGCGGTGGGACGGCAGCTGGCACCAGCTGGGCACCATGTACACCTACGACATCCTGGCCGCCTCTCCGTGCTGTCAGGTTGGTATTGGCCCCACAGAATGAGCAGGGGGTGGGATCAGGCTTCTGCCCGCAGGCGAACATGGAGGAGTTAGAATGAGCATTGCAGCTGGGGTGGGGGAGGTGGAGGGCACGGGGAAGGGGCTTTAGTAGTGAGCATTCACGAGACCCCTCCACAGTCGCCAGTGGTGGTTGATCGACTGTAGTGTGGTGCAGCTGTCCCTGGACTGCTCTGCAGTTGTGGAAAGGGATACTGTGGGAGTATTTCTAGTAAAAAATACAATTACAAATGGCATATAAGTAGATTATAAATGCTTCCATTTGTAAAAAGTGAACATGAAAAGGGATCTGGTAACCAGTTATCAGGTGGTTTCTGGGTGTGGGATCCTGAGTGGTTCTTTAGTTTTCTCTTCACTTACTTTTATTATCTATGTTTTATATGGTTAACATATACCTATTTCTGTTAAGCAAAAGTTATTACTTAGAAGGAAGCAGAAGGCTTCACTTTCTTTAGTAGATATTTCCTTTTGGTTTCCTTCCTGTGGGACAGTACAGTTACCCAGGAATTGCGTGCCCTGTACAGTGTTTGAGGCTGACATGAAAGATTTGCAGCCCTTAAAGCACCGCTAGGAGCAGGCATTGAGCACTGCTAGGAGAGCATCTGAAATCCAGCTGTCATCAGGAAAAGGGGGAAATATTAACATGCAAGTTAGAGAAGTTCATAGAAACACAGGAGACGACAGAATCCTTGGAAATGCATTGGTTTACTCATATTTTCAAGTGTTTGGGAAAAGCAGGCACTTGTTATACAATTCCTTGAGCCTATGGATAGGAGAGAGATTTTCCTTTGCTCTTCAGTAGCCAAGACTGGCTTTTAATAAAGTGATGAACACTTCATTGATGTACTGCATAGTTTTGCATCTTTGGCATTATGGTTTGATTTTTGTAAAGAGGATATCCTTACTATTCACAGTTTATTCAGAAGATATCCAGTGTTGGTTGAATTAAAATGTTGACAGAGTTGGTATTTCAGCTGTACTTTGTCTGTAGTAGTGATCTTAAAAGTGAAATATAGCGGTGACAGACCTAAAGGGACATCCATAGCCTGTCATTGGATTCCAGATAGGACTGACTGCTTGTACACTATTCTAATACATGGGCCACATTTCCGTCTTAAAACTTGGCCTTGGAAATGAGCTATCATAGTCTTTTAGTTATTCACTGTGGTGTTTATAATGCTGTGCTTTAATGCCAGCTCATGAGGTGAGACAGACAAAAGGAAGTAGCTTTTCTGTCTTAACACACACTCTGGGAAGGTTGTCTTTTAGAGAAACAAGAAAACGAAAGAATGTTTGGGTCTGTAACTCTAGAGTGTTGGCACTTGGAAGGACCTGGGCGATCTAGTCCAGACTCCTTGTTCTTCACATACAGTGGAGGCTTAGAAAGTCAGAACGTTTTGCAGAAATGTGTCAGAGCCACAGCTGAAACCTGTGACTCCCAGACTGGTGTTTGTTCTAGTTCAGCACCGAAAGGCAGTGGGAGTATCGCCTTACCTTGGAGAGAAGAGCCGAGTGGCACCCTGTCACGCCCAGCCTGCTGGCACTTACAGTGTCTTTCCTCCTTAAAACAATTTAAGCCCAGACCTTTTTCTCCACCCCCACAACAGAAATGGAAAACATGCTTGATTGTTGTTTGGCTTTAAAAATATTCATTAACTATATTTATTGTGAAGGTACAAGTGTTAGGCGTGACTAAGGGATGAAGCCAAGTCTTCCAATAAATCTTTAAGCCAAAAGTAAGCAATGATTAGTTATAGAAAGGTATAACAAACTAAAGATAGATGTTTGCTCAGAATCTCACTTTTAATGTTGTTCAAAGAGATACTAGTCATTACAAGGGAAGTTATCTCAGGTCACGGACCGGTAGGCTAGGAGGAGGGCTCTGGAATAAGCTACTTTGGCCCGAATCTTACTCAGCTTTTCTCCTCACTAACAGTGTGGTCTTGAGCGTGTTACTCTGTCCCTGTGTGCCCATTTCATCATCTACAACTTCACATAATACTACTCACTGCACAGGAGTGTCTTGAGGGCAAAATGAGGTTATACTTTTTCTGTTACATTTTGGAATGAATCCAAATTGAGAATCCGTTGTATTTATTGTTTCTGGTTATTCACATAAGGCCTGTTGGTGCAAGCCTCTCCTGTCTGCCCTTAAAGAGAGGCCTGGGCATGAATCAAGATGCACCGTGCTAGAGGGTTCCAGAACCTCCAGGCGCATGAAGCTCTGCTCCATGGATTGTTTGTTTTGCTTGAGCATTTTAGGGCAATTTTATTTTTACAAAGAACACATAAATATAGTGAGGGGTAGAATGGAAAATGTATACAGATTTTTTAAATAAACTTAAATCTTCAAAGAAGTTTATACAGGTTTGCGGGGGGAGTCAGCCTTAGGCCTTTTTGAAATCTGGAGGGAAGGTGTGTCCTGTTGTTAGGGGGACTTCAGTGGAGAAATTTAGGGCAGTGCAAGCGTACATTTTCTTCCTGCGAGTAGGAGGAGCTAGTAGCAGTGCTTCCTACCCGGAGAGAAATCAGGAGTTAACCTTCAGGCTAATGATGAATACTTGACCCTACATCTTATACTTGTCCTGTGCTTTTCTGCCCTGTTTTGGTAATAAAAGGGTACTTTACTAAGCTCTGGATCAGTTTCCCAGCTCTGACAGCCTTGCACTTGGGCTCTGATGGCTTGGGCAGGGTTGGGAGGCGGAGCGTGTGGTGGCTCACTGTGCGTGTCTCCCGCAGGCGCGGCTGAACTGCAAGCACTGCGGGAAGCCCGTGATCGACGTGCGGATCGGGATGCAGTACTTCTCCGAGTACAGCAACGTCCAGCAGTGTCCACACTGTGGGAACCTGGACTACCATTTTGTGAAGCCATTTTCCTCCTTTAAAGTTCTCGAAGCTTATTGATGAAAGCTTTGCTTTGGTAATAGCTATTTTGTTGATATTATTACTTTATTACATATCTTTTCTAGGCAAACGTTCTGTGACGTTAACTTCTTTTCTAATGTAAAGGAGGGCTCCTTTGTGTGTGCGCCCCACTAAAATGGGGGTGCTCTTGCTCTCTCCTGACTCGGGAGTGTTCGTCTGTGGTCGTGACCAGAGCCCAGGGAAGGGTCCTCTGAGTTCCGGGTATTGATGCACCGCCACAGAGAGTCTCTCATGCAGCTTTCAAGGTGATGAGGAGGAGGGGGTGAATTTAGGAAAGGGATTATGTGGTTGTAAACTAAGAGCCTGGTAGGAGTCGGGAGCAGCGCATTACAAGGTAACTGTTTTAAAGACCGGCATTTCGACCTTCTCTGGGCCCTGGGCCGATGTGGCACGTGAGTGCGAGTCTGTGCCCGGGAGTCCACCGTGTGGCAGTGCACCTTGACGTGCGGTTCACACTCACCAACCTCACCGACGGAGTGTTTGCAGGTGAACGCAAGTGCTGTTTCCATCGCTGTTGTGATTTAATAGTTTTCATACTGAAAATGATGTCCAAATTATGAGACATATGAAAGCTACTGGTATTTGCAAGTATTTTTAGGTAAGCTGACCTAAAGCAGAGAATATACTAAAGGAGTTGGGGAATGATACACGCTGATTCCAGAGGGCAAAAGGCAGGAATTGTGATATGGATTTGGTCCCACTAGCCCCTAAGGAGAATCCACAAATAACATGGTTTGGGCGGCTCCGATTCCGACAGGTTGCACTGTCGAAGTGCCATTTCACGTCAGACCCTTCTTACAGGTAAATCTCACGGCCAGACCTCACTGGGGAGTTTGAGAACCACCGTGGCCACACTTACTGTCCCCGAATTGCATTATAGCTACCTTGTACCCATTTAATGCTGAGTTTCCAAAATCAAAGATTTGACCCTAGGAAGGAAAGGCAAAAAAATTACTTGTGAGAGTATGAGGAAAGTAATAATTTTAATATTTGTTTTAAGTGCATTTCGTTTTGGAAGATCACTGATTTTAGAACAGATCATTCAGAAGGTCTCTGTGATACCTTACCATTGGGGAGAAAAGATCATAATTTATACTTAACTCCTCAGAGCCTTGGGCTTTCCAGAATACAGTTTCCTGTTCATTAGCTCTTGGTGATTTAAATACACATACACTCTGTACCCTTATAGAATTGAAATTGGAGTATGAATGCTCAAAAAGGAATTGGATAATTTCAAAGAGGATATACATACATGTTAAATGAATGCTTAAAATGATCATTATTTTATGGGTAGCCAGCTTTGGAGTTATGCGAACATTTATGTTACTTACTTGGTTTATACCATTTTTTCCCCTTCAGAAAAATAGTCGCTTTTCCTCTCAGAAGTGTTTAGGCATTAATGCAAGTGAGCTTCAGTTCTACATGAAATATTTGGTGTTTTGTTTGAAACAACACGGCCTTAAAAAGAACCAGTATAGTAGTAATATTAATATTCTTCATCTTTCAGTTTGGCATCTAGTTCGGTGTTTGATCTGAAAAATATTTCACAGTAGGGGGAATGCCCAATGCCAGTATGAAGCAGAAAATTGTTACTGGTCCGGCAGTACTTGATGCAGCCAAGAGAGGTCTGTGGGCCACGGCCCTTGCACAGTTGTCTCTAATATGCAAGCTGTAATTGTGAGTTCCCTGGTTCCCCGTGGATCCTCTGATGTACTCAAGTACAAAAGTTCTTCTTGTCTTCCGAGCACCATTTGCATTTTTCTTCTGGATTTAAAATGAATAGTAAACTGTTTGTAATGCTGTTCTTTTAACCCACCTGCATTTCTGTAGAGAAACCTGCTTATATTGTTGTTCTGAAGCTTAAAGTTTGTGTATAGATCGCACTCAGCAAGCTCCTCATTCTAAAACTGCCGTGAGTGTAGTGTCTGATGCTTTCATTAGTTTTCTCCTTTTGTTGTTTTCAACTCCCTAAAAAATAAGTAAGATGAGGTTTCACTGTCATTATGTAAAATTCGCCTTTGGCCTTTAGTTTGGTGATAAAGTTAGGGTCCTGTTGATGCTGCGTTATGTGGAAGGAGAGGCGTAGGCATCACACCTAAGAATATCTTTGCCTTGAAGGCAATGCATTCTTTTAAAATGGAATATTTGGTTGATTTGAGAATAAAACATAGTTGATTATGCTATAATGTAAAGAATAAAACTTGTTTCGGAAATCTGCTGACATTAACATTTTCCCCCTGCTTCCTCAAAGTACTTTGCTCTGAGTACCTTGATGGAAATTGGAATATGTCAAAAAAAGATGATTATTTTTGTTGTGGTTTGGATATTAAGAGATATTAGTCACCTAAGAGATCCATTTTCTGGTTTTCTGATGAATAGTGTTCAATAATATGAACCACTCATAAGTGACTTAAAATATCAAAGCTATTTTCTATCTATTCTTTTTTTATCATTTATTTTTAAGAGTTATATACCTTGAACAAATAAAATTATCTGCATTAGTTTAGTGGGAAGACTATTTCTGATGGTCTCATCATTTTCTCTTCAGGCCAACTCAATTCTCCACTTTCTTGTGCTGTCTGAAGCAGTTAATGTACTGGGTTTATACCTTAAAAGATAGACATTGGCCACGGAATTGGGACTTGGGAATTGGGGTCATTTATCCCATTCCACTTAAGAAAGAGCTTTCCCCAGTCTTGATTTTGTAGTTTTTGTAATAGAAGTTCATTTTCAGAATAAAAGTATTTTCCTATCTGTTTGGGGCAAATTAATTCATCAGAAAAGAATATTTTTAGGTATTTAAATCCTAAAACTAACAGACCACCAGAACTAACCTGCTGAAATCTTTCACTTTGTCCTGTAAGACCAGTGCTTAACCTACAGCCTGCTCTCCGGTGCCAGGGTCAGTGACTGTCCTTCGCTCTCCCCTTAGTCTCACGGTAGCAGCTGTTGAGGAGTTTTAGCTGGAGGCTCGGGGGCAGTGCGGGAAAGGGCTCTTGTTCAGTGTTTTGGTTCCTATGACTGGATGCTGCCTAACCAGTTCATCTCCGTGTCCTGTTGACTTTATTATTATTCCAGGTAATTGAAAGGAAACATAATAGATGGGCATTTTTAAAACCAGCTCAAACTATGTACTTGTCAGTAAAGATTTCTTGTCAAGATATCTTGGATTGCACTTTTGTGGAGGGAAGACAGTGTAAATAGTTAAGGAATGTTGATAAAATTGACACATTTGGTTATGGAATTGTGTGTGATGTTAGAAGGTTTCTGTTTGTGAACTGTATGTAATAAAAATAATAAAATTTCAAAAACTAGCCTTGTACTTTCTCTTCAGTGTGGCACTTTATTTTTTGAACTTGGAATTGTTGACAGGAACCATTCTGGAGAAGACGCTGAGGTTTTGTTTACTATTCAGGTAACCATTTCAAAGTCACTGCTGCAGTTAATAAAAACTATGAACTTTTTATGCTGTTTGAAAGTGGTTTTTCACATGTAAACTCCCTTTGCAGCAAAATAAGCATTCTGGATAACAGTTGATTCCCTAGGAATAATCTAAAATTACTGTTCTAGTTATAGGGAATTCTATCAAATAGATATATAATCCTATTCTACAAATGTTTTCTTTAGTTCCTAGGTGTATAACATTTTTAGGAAAGATTTAATTACATGCTTCTTCATGTAATTAAATGATAAGAAAACGAAAACTGAGTTGTAATTAAACTGCTTGTTGACTTTATGAACTTTAATCAAGTGTAATTCATCTTTCACATCTCCTTGTCCCCTTCATTTCTCTTTTTTTTGAGCCCTCATCAGTTTTTGAAATACTCAGCAACGTTCAGCAAGTATATTTTAAAGCCTACATATACGCTCAATAACTTAAAAAATTTTTTTATTGATTGATTTTAGAGAGAGAGAAACATCAATTTGTTTTTCAGTTATTTATGGGTTCATTGTTTGCTGCTTATGTGACGTGATCAGGGATTAAACCTGCAAGCGTGGAGTACCAGGATGATGCTCTAACCAGCTGGGCTATCCGGCCAGGTCTCAGGGGTGTTCTTTGTTTGTTTGTTTTCCTTTCAGTCATTCCTCCACCCCGTCGTCGTCTTTGGTGACCATCAGCCTTTTCTCTGTATCTATGAGTATGTCTGTTTTATTTTTTTGTTTTTTAGATTCCACACATACATGCAGTCATACATTATTTATCTTTCTCTGGCTGACTTCTTTCACTTTTGTAATATCATCTAGGTTCATCCATGTTGTTGCTCTTCATTGCAGAAATTCTCAGCCAATGGATCGAAATCACAGGTTAAGATGTGGAAATGTGGGTGAGGAAGGAGTCCAGTCTGCCACTGGATTGGAAACCTGTTCTACCACTTACTTACTACAGACATCTGAGGCATACATTTTATTTTGTTTAAAAGGTCAAGGACTTGGGATATTGTGATTTCTACTACTGTAATTCATGTTGACAAAATTCCTTTGCAATTGTAAGGAAAGTACAGTTCTTAACTGTAGTAGAGAAAAAAATACAGTTAAATAGCAATTGTTAAGAATTAAGTTTAATGGAAGAAAAGTCTTACTTGTTCCTAGTAGTTTTCATTTCTTTAATCTTATGTTGTTTTGATGTAAATCTGGCGGCAGTTGGATTGTTAATTATGTAGACTACACTGTATCTCTAGTAAAGAGTTAAACTTGGGAAGAAAAAAGCTTGCCTTGAGCTTTTGTTTGTTTCATGTTCTCTCAGCTCTCCAACCTGGGATTAACCTTATCTAGTGAATGTCAAATATCTTTGAAAATACTAAAGTTCTGTGCAGGGTGCTGTTTGAAATAATGTATTTTAAGGCATATTTTTTCTTCTAATGGCAGCCTTTAGCATCGTGATAATTACTTTATATAAGCGTGGCCTGGTATTGGTAGGCCTCAGGACAGCAGAAACAAACAGACGGAGCACTGGGTCTTACGGAATTCGTACAACGACGCCGACCGCATGTTTATCAGGGGTCCAGTGGGATCGGCCGCCACGGCGCCGTTTCCTGCTGATGGACACCATGCCAAGTGGTTCTGATACATTTGATTGGAAATTTAGATCATATCTTAAAATCAGGTTTAGAACAAGCTAATTACATGCCTCATAACCCTAAAAGTTAAAAAATCATAGCCATAATAGTCACAGAATTTAGAGATGCCAGAATTCAGAGCAATAGCTATAGTTTTTTTGTTGTATTTGAAACGGGGTGTAGACTGAGGGGCTCCCAAAGCACCCTTTTCTGGGAGATGGGGGTAGCAGACAACACAGCTTAAGATACTTTTCACAGTCAAGGCGAGATAATGGCTGTGCTACCGCCTCGGGGCAAGGTGACCGTGACTTTCAGGACATTCTGACTGGAGGTGTTACCAGGGGGGCAGCTCCCCTGGGTCACTGAGTCGCTCTTGCCCTGACTGGGGATGGCAGCCAAACAGATGTAAATACAGGAGAACTGGCAGCTGTAGCTCGTTGTGGGAGGAGTTGGAGGTGAGGTCACGCAGGAGGCTCCAGGTCAGGATTTAAACTAAGGGTGGGCAGCGGTGAGCAATTCGGCCGTGTAGTTTGAAAGGGTGTCCAAGGGCCCCTCGGGCCCACCATGAGGTCTGGTGTGTAAGGAGGTGCCATGCAGTTTTGGATTAAGAGCTGGAGAAAGGAGAACCACTGAGAAACCTGCCTGGGGAACTTGGCGACGCGGAGGATGGTGCTGGGAATTGAGGACCCTGCTCAGCCGAGCACGGGTTAATGGGAGATGCCTAGGATGCTGAGCTGTGACCTGTTTTTCTCAAAGGCAGTGCCTCTGACTGTCACATCCTGAAAATGGCCTGATTTGGCAAAGGGAGGCAGGGCCGTGTGTGTGTGCGTGTGTGTGTATGTGGGGGGGGCGTGTTTTAAAGGGAGCTGGACTTAATGGCAGAATTCTGCCATCATTCTAAATTTGTGTAACTTTTAAATAAATGATTTCTTTCCTTTTCACCAAACTTCGGCGTTGGGAGTCATGCTTCCTGGTGGCAGGCATTTGGACCCCACAGCTGTTCCAGAAAAGCATAGGCTGGGGTTTTGTGTCATATTCACAATGATACGTTTTTAAAATTTCATTGAATTTTGCACTCATTTTAAAGAGAAACTGAGGTCCAGGGAACTTAAGTCTAAATAATAATTCCACGTAGTTAATGGCTAGCTGGGAATTAAGTCTGGGTTTCCTCTCCTAGTCCTCAAAATGAGGTCAATGAATGGGTATGTTCTCTTTAGTTGCGAGGTGACTAGGCTTGTTTGGACAACGCAACACATTTAAAAGGTACAGTGGCCCTTGGCCCAGCAGCACAGGTGCTGTGATGGAAGTAATTTCGAGAGCCCTTGCAGGGGCCCCTATATAAGGGTGGCAAGCACATTTGAAAGTATTCCCTATTTTTAGGAAAAACAAAAAAATAATACTTAAAATCAATAATTGTGTCCTCTATCCTCCTTTTTCATGCATTAATTTTTTGACATCTGTTCCCTTTTAGATTATTGTTTAAGGAGAACTGAGTGCAAGGTGATGTTTTAACAGTCTACACTAAGAATCCATTTTATTCACTTTGGGATGTGATCTGACTTTGAAATGTTTTTGGATTCAAACATGTCAAGCTGTCGTATTTGATAGCATTGATCTATCTAATTTGGGCAGGGTGTTCCTTTCTACTGACTTTTCAAATAGTTTCTCTTGGTGTATTTCATTTTCAGTTCTCCCTCTTGTCTGAGGTTCTGGTATCCCAGACTTTTTGAATTGCTAACCCTGATCATTGTTTGTTTGAATTCTACACAGCCTCAGTGGGAAAAGTGCAGGTTACAGGTTTCTTTTATAGAATTAGTTTTTTTCTTGGTTTTTAGGGGCTCTCTTTTGAGCTAATAATCAGTGATATTCCAGGTTATTGCAAAACCAGGGACTGGCAATCAGTGCTTTACACCTTGTTATTTTCATCACATTAACGATTCACATATTTTCCTGAAGCTCTGATGACACAGCAAGTGGTTGATGAAGGAAGCCAGGTGAAGCCCCTAGGCAGGCTAGGGAGGGTTTGTTTGAGGCTCCAAAACCCATGGCTCTGAAAAGAGACTGGTTTGGGTAGGGAGCGGGTGGTGGGAGTCCTGGGGGCTGTTGTGAATATTTCAGAACGCCTAATGGAGAGCATAACATTTCCTACCACAACACTGCACAGGATGTCGAAAAGGTCAGTTTATTTCTGGCAGGAGTTGTAGCAGCCTTGGTTATCTCATACTGCTCGAAACACTGCAGCAGCATATGCCTTTGATGAATAATATATGAGAACGCAAATGAATTATGACCTAATAAATGCCATTTATTTTATAGACATGACCTTTCAAAACAGGCTAGGGTCATATTAGGTGGGGGTAGGGGCCTTTGGTGATGGCTGAGTTGGGAAAATGCCATTTAAAAAAACTTTTTCTAATCCTTTTACCTATGTGATGCTTTTGCCTTACCTCTCCGTACCTGCCCACTTGTCTTTCCTACTTTGTCCTGCCTTTCCTGGTGCATCAAGTTTCTTAACTACTGGAAAACAGTAAGTCTCCTGACAAGCCTAGACAGGAGTTGATTGATAAATCACAAAAGTTGGTTGAATAGTAGATGCCTACAATTGGCATAGAGATAAACAAGTTGATCAGTGGAAACATACAGATGAGAAATCCACACTTACATATATGGTCAACTGATTTTTTAAAAACTTACTTAATTTTTAGAGAGGGGAAGGGAGGGAGGAAGAGAGGAAGAGAAACATTAATGTGTGGTCACCTCTTGCACATCCCCTACTGGAGACCTGGCCCACAACCCAGGCATGTGCCCTGACTGGGAATCAAACTGGCAACCCTGTGGTTTGCAGGCTGGCACTCAATCCACTGAGCCACACCAGCCAGGGCTGGTCAACTGACTTGACAAAGGTGTAATGAGAATTCAGTGAAGAAAGGGTAGAGAAACATATGGAGCTGGGACAATTTGATATCCATATGCAAAATCCAAAACAACCAATCTAACCTGGGTCCATACTCACACCATATTTCCAAAAGTTAAAGTAGATAGCAGACCTAAATGTAAAATCTAAAGATGGATACATTGGATTATAACATGAGAAGAAAAAATGGGCAAAATATTTGAACAGCCACTTAAAAGGAAAAAAGATGAATACATGATATTCTACATCATTAGATATTAGGGAAATGTAGATGAAAACCACAATGCAATACCACCACACACCTATTGGAATGACTAAAATTCAAAAGACGGAATACCTCTTGCTGGCAAAGATGTGAAGTAACAAACTCATACACTGCCAATGGGAAACAGTTTGGCTGCTTCATAAAAAGTTAAGCATGTACACATTATGTGACCCAGCTGTTCCACTTCCATGTATTTACTCGGGGAAAACGAAAGCATGTCTGAGGAAGACGTTCGTGAGTGTTTACAGCAGCTTTATTTTGTAATAGCCCAAAACAGAAACAACCCCAATGTCCACCAGTAGGACAATGGCTGAACAAAATATGGGATATCTCTACAGTAGAACACTACTCTGCAATAACTATTGATAGTGGCAACAACATGGATGAATCTCAAAATAGTGACGCTGAAGTGAAAGGAGTCGGAAGAAAAAACACGTACATACTGTACGATTCCATTTAGGCAACACTTTAGAAAATGCAAATGAATCTGTTGGGACACACCCGCATCACCCCAGAATGGTTCATATACCATGAACATTTTATTTAAATTTAACTCAGGAATATGCATATATTTGACAGATTTGGTTCTTTTGTTTTAATGTGCCATACCTGCAGTTCTGGGACCATGTACCTTTATTGCAAAGTCCCCTTTGTGATGCATTCTCCAACAACACTTTCCATTTGGTTCTCTTTCTAATGAGGACTAAAGACATGAGAAACAACATACATATAAAAACTTTCTAGGATTTTGGGATTTTTGTCCCCTAATCGTTTACTGTTTTATTCTTTACATTTAAGTCAACAATATTTTTACATGAGTAAACTGTGCCTTACCTTTCCAAAACATCCTCCTGAGTTATTGAAATCGTGCTTGCTTTTTGTAATTATAGTTCATCGGTTTATGTACTGTTCTTACTAAATTTCATTATTGCAGTGGCAAGTGTAACTGGCATAAACAAGTTTGGGAACAAACACGGTTAACTTTTGGTAAGCACACAAGCTTTGCTGGGGAAAACCCGGTACGGACGCTGCCCAAGAGTGAGGCTACCAGCCACCAGCATTCAAGGTCAAGGTCCTTCATCATAGTGCAGTTTTACAAAATGAATTAAGAGTCAGTGCATTTGCGGGATTGGCTAAATAAAGGTCAGTTGAGGGAGAGTTCTACTGCTCAGCTCTCTAAAGTTCACTTTCCTCATCTGAAAATATTAAAGAGTATCTACCTGTGGATATGGGTATTATTAAGATTTAAGTGAAGTAATGTAAGTAAAGTGCTTAGTACAATCCCTGGCATGAAGTAGCAGCTTTATTTTGTAATAGCCCCAAATGGAAAATGTGCCTTAGTATGGTCATGTATTTTATTTCAGAAAGCACTCAAAGTTAGGGCAGGAAGGACCTTACATAACGCCTGACTCACCACATTCGTTCTACGGATGGGGGCAATGGCTCGACAGCAGCACACCAACACTCACATCGGCATGGAGGGTTGAAGGTCTTGAGCCTCGGCAACAAATGGGTAACCCCAAGGAAGCGAGCACCCCAGGGGGCTTCTTACTAAAGGCGGCAGGAAACCTGGAGAGTCTGATGCTAGGAGAGGAACTGCAGACCTTATGTCAGACTCTTCAGGAAGCTGATCACCTAATAGCTGTGACCATACATATTTTTTTAAGTTTTAAGAGAAGTCTGTGTCTTTACTGACTGCTCGAAGGGAATGCCACAGGAGGAGTGGGTGGTCCCAATGCCGGCCTGGCCGAGCTTCACCGGGTGATGGAGAACTCGCCAAGGTAGTGTCCAAACATCTCAGGCTTGATTTTCCCCCTGGTTGAAGGTCTTGAGGTTGTGCATGCCCACCGTGCTGCCCAGCATTCCTGGCAGGGCTATTAACGTCCCACAGGTGCGTCTTCACCACGTAGGACGCCTCCTAGGGCCGTGCCTCCTGCCTGACCCCTCTCCGTCGTTTGGGTGCAGCCTCCCCCGCGACCCGGTTCAGCCGCCGCTGGGGGCGCTGTCCAGCCACTTCAGCTGCCGTGGCTGGCAGGTCCCGCAGCCCGTGAGACCCACGTGCGCGGTAGGTGAACTTGCAGACCGCCCCCGTCTTCGGTTCCATTTCTGCCATCGTGCAGGTTCTGTGGGAAGCGCCGAGAACACCTTTTCCAAAAGTTTGCTGAATTCTACTTTTGAGCTGGATGTTCCTTCATATAATTCAAATCGGGTCTGTGAAGCGAGGTGAAACCAGACCACAGTGAGGCAATGGGATAAGGGAGTGAGAAGATTGTGATACTAGTAAGTAACTGAAATCTGAGTTAGTAAGGAGGCTGGAAATTTCTGAAAGCATCATTTGCTTCTTTCCTGCTTGCGTTTAGCTTGAAATGGAGACCTATATTCAAAAACCTGTCTCTTCTTGGGCTGGAAAAAAGGGAATTTTTCCCCCCTTGGTGGTGAAAACAAGCAGCTGCTTGTCAGTTGAGAGGTAGTGGCTGTTTTGTTGTTGTTGTTGTTTGTTTTTTAATCTGAAGAATCCTTAAGGGTGGCATCCACATTCTCGATTAGTGAATGCGATGGAAACACTGCGGTCACCTGTGCTGGCCAGGATGCTGCCCTTTGGCTGTTCGTGTTTGCTTGTACTGGCTGCATCCAGCCTGGGACATCTAAGTTGCTAGCCTAAATGCTTCAGGGTCCTGAACCCCTGGAAGGCATGTGAACTCAATAGCCCTTCAGGGCCAAGCACCTGGCAAGGGTGCTGCTGCACAGGTGTTAAGCCTGAGTTTAAATGGCGCCTCTTCCACGTTCAAGCAAATCACTTAACCTGTCAGGTCATGCTTTTGTTATACCATGAAAACACAAATACAACTTAATAATATTCTTAAATGAGAGTTAATTGATAGGCTAAATGAATTTATAAACTTTTCGATGAGAAATAGATACAAGAGATTATGAAAGTGAGCAAGTCAGTGATGATTCCATCTATTTCTAAATTTAAAAAAAAAACATCCCAGATGCCTTCGCTCTTTGGTGTGAAACAGCTGTGACTATCTCACTAAAACTGGTCTTTCACGTGTCATGCTTGTTGTGCTAAATGCTATTCAATTTACCATTTACGGAGCACATATTATGTGCAGGGGTAGGAGTTAAAAAGGAGCCATAATTGTTTGTTCAGAAGTCTGATCATCTTCGATAGCCAAGAACATCTTTTAAAAACGTTGCCAAATTCCACTTTTGATGTGTCAGCATTCCGTGAGAGGTGACAAGACTCGTTCAGGTATAGACACCCAAAATAGTTTTCACTGAGAAGTGCTGTGTTCATCTGTGATCTTCCACCCTCACACTGAAATAAAATTTTAATTGCAGATCCTTTTTTAAAAGAACTAATTGAAATTCTAACAAAGCATTGGATTTTATAAGTTTTGTATTTTTAGATTAAGAAGAATTGTATTAGATTGAAAAAATTGAGAAAGAAATTTCACTCGTGGCATGGCTGTCATTTACATTTTTCTCAGATTTACTAATGCATATGTGGTACTTTATGTGCAGGGAAGTAAGAGCTTTTGGAGGAATTGAGTTGGAATCTCAATCATTTTTTAGATGTGTTTAATCTGGTGTCTAAGGAGGCGGGATATGGGCTGTGCGTCTAATTCTTTTGAAATTGGGATTTTGACATTAAGCATTTACATGATGCTTAGTGTAAGAAGTACTAATGTTATAGCTTTTGGGGTAAAACATTGTAAAGGAGGACGGAAGTATATTCTGTTTCTGTTGCTAAAAACTTTGATTTCTCTTTGAGCTGATGTGCCTACTTGGATTTGCATTAGTTGAAAATTTTAAGAAAATATCCATGGCAAATTGTCTAATCTGTGAGAAAGCTTACTCAGAACAGCTTAGTTCTAAAATTTAAAAGAGATGATTTTATGTAAGAAGGGTACTGTTTAAAATAGTCAAGTTGGAGTGGTGGTGGGGAAAATGGAGACAACTGTACTTGAACAGCAATAAAAAAAGATATTTCTTAGTTTACAAAAAAAATGAAATAGTCAAGTTGAAGGTTTTTTTTTTAAACTAGAAGTGCCTCTGTGTTAAGGTTGGAGCAATTACTTTGGCACTGTTTTCTTGGTTTATACATAATTTTAATGAAGAAGATATTAATGATGAGTCTAAACATTTAAACACTTATTATTAAACTCAACATCAAATATCATGTCTTGAAGTAAATGGAGTTCTCTGCTGTGGAAATGTACTCATTTTGAAAGTACACACTTCTGGGTCAGATTACTAATACGGTCCAAGGAAGTAAGCTTTCAGCTCCTGAAAGACAAAACTGTCTTTGCATCTGTGGGAGGTGCAGGGAGGGGGATGGCAGAGCCTGATGAAAACAGAGGTTTACGGGATGGCAGTGTCAACATTTAGCAAGGAGGACCTTGCTGGGCATGAAGTTGCTGAGACGTGAGGTACAGAGAAATTGCTAGGCTTTTTTGCTCTGGAAACTGTGATGAGACTCCACACAGACACCACTGATTATGCTCTCCTTGGGGACAGGGACTGTGTTTCTGACATGCTGTATTTATAACACCTAGTGTAGGGCCTTACCCATTAGCAATCTGTTCAGCGAATACTGGCAGCTCTTCACAGAGACAAATGAGCTGGTGGTGGGAGAATTCAGACAGCTTTTCTTTCTACCTCTTGTCCTATGGTGAACATTATACTCTGCTTTCTGGTTTTGCTCTTCGATGCCTGCTCCTTTAGGCATTCTTTCAGAAAGTCAGCTATGAAAATGTTAAAAGTAAAGAAAATACCTGGACATAAGAACTGACCTCTGTTCTGGGCCATTGGTAAAAACCACTTTATCTTGCACATGTTTAGCATACAGGTGATCATGTTTAAGATTATATAAGTAGTTAAGATTTAAGTATTAGAATTAGAGAATGTCAGAAATAGAAGGTACCTTAAAAATCCTCTTTCTCAGTCTCCTTACCGTAGAGAAAGGGCAACAGATACGAGGGTTGCTTAGAACCGAGGTCTCTAGTTGTGCCATCCAGTACAGTTGCCACTAGCCATAGGTGACCATTCAATTAAACTTTAAAAAGGTTCAGTTAAAAGCCACATTTTGTTTTCAATAGCTGCACATCAGTAGACTATCATATTGGACAGTGTCAATTATAAAACCTTTTATTGTTGGAGAAAGTTCTGTCGGGCCATGCTAGACAAGAATTTTTCACTAAAGCTCTTCTTCATTGTGAAAACCTTAAATGATAGGGGCCTGATGATTGGCCCCTAACACTGTATCCTATGTTTCAATAAATGATTTAAAATTGGAAACGACTTGTGAAATGACTTTGTTACTTGTTATGCATTTTTGGTTATCCTAGAAGGGAAGCGTATCCAGGAGACTCTAGAGTATGTGTGGTTCGTTCAGACATCAACAGCCTTCAGGGACAAGTCCCAGAACCACATTCCCGAGACAGAGTGGAAAAGGGCTCATTTGGCTCTTGCCTGCCTCATGTGCTCCATCAAGATTGATTTCAGCCCTGACTGGTGTGGCTTAGTGAATTGAGCACTGGACTGTGGACCAGAGGGTCGCCGGTTTGATTCCCGGTCAGGGCACATGCCTGGGTTGCGAGCCAGGGCCCCAGTGGGGGGCATGTGAGAGGCAGCCACCCATTGATGTTTCTCTCCCTCCCTCTCTTTCTCCCTCCCTTTTCCTCTCTAAAAGTAAATAAATAAAACCTTTAAAAAAAAGATTGATTTCAAGGCTGTGTCAGGTGAAAGCAATTCCTAAAGCTGGCATTTGTAACAGCCCAGTTCAATTTAGCCTCTTCTCTGTGCAGCTAAACTTAACACTTAATTTACTTTTTAAATAATGCTGCAGTGAACATTGGGGTGCATATATCTTTTTGAATTAGTGTTTTGGATTTCTTTGAATTAAATACCCAGAAGTGGAATTGCTGGATCATAAGG
This sequence comes from Trachops cirrhosus, assembly GCA_028533065.1. Lineage (NCBI taxonomy): Eukaryota > Metazoa > Chordata > Mammalia > Chiroptera > Phyllostomidae > Trachops > Trachops cirrhosus. Next base: position 172,885,599 of record CM052541.1, read on the forward strand.
TACTTCTGCTTTTATTTTTTTTGAGGAACTTCCATACTTTCTTCCATAGTTGCTGCACCAGTTTTCAATCCCACCAATAATCTAATATTAATGGTTTGTTTTTGAGTGACTAATGCCTAATGAACCTTCATCAGACTTAATCCAAGATGATTTTTCTTTGTTGAATGGTTCCAACGTTCAGAGTGCTAATTGGATTATTCTAAGAGTAACAGTGAAATCAGTGGACGCTGAATTTTGTTTTTCACTTCTGGTTAATTTATTCAACTGATTAACATTTGGGGAACCTCCTGGAGTCACAGGTCTTGTAGATATACTTGATTGTTTAATGTCAGCTGAGCACTGTAAACCGAGGGCTTTGAGGGGGAATAAGATCCTGGAGTACATACAGTCTTGGACCAGAAAGTCAGCTCTTTAAATCTATTAACCAAATGTCATCTTCTTTATGAAGCTCACCCAGATCCGCCTCTGTAAATCACAACCCTCCTAGCATTCCAGTTTCCCTTTTCCTGCACTGTTTTTCTTGCACTTATTACCATGTGACTCATTTATTATGCTTACTGTTTATTATATGCCTCTTCATGAAAATCAGCCCCATAAAGGCATGAGTTTTTTTTGGGGGGGAGGTGCCTGTTTCACTGGTATATATCAAATATCTCAAATAGTGCTTGTCACATAGTAGATGCCCCAAAATAGTTATTGGATACTGTAAATAAATGGATGAGTAGTGAATATGATCATAAAGACTGTTTTCATTGTATCCATTAAACTATTGCAAAGTTAAGTGACCTCCATATATTAAAACCAGTCATCGTTTCTCAGTCTTCATCACACTTAAATTATTAATAGCATTTAATACAGAGATCACTCTCTCTTCCAGGACACCACATGTTACAGTTTTCCCTCCTACCTTCCTAGCGCACTCCTTCTCTACCCCCCAACTGGTTCTCCATCTCCC
>CM052541.1:172887053-172988270 GCA_028533065.1 Trachops cirrhosus
TTGTTAGGTTATAAAGTCAGTATATGAAGAAAAAAATTTCCCCCTCAGAAAACTCATACCACCATCTCTCTGTAGGACCATCTCTCAGTAAGTCCATCTCTGGCCATGTTTTTTCGATCACTCTCTCAGGAGGGCCTGCTTAATATCCACCCTACCCTTTCTTTACTAAAATCATAGTTTTATTCTATGAAGCAGCATACCCAGCCAAAATACTACATATATTTTTCTAGTCTCCTTTGCAGCTATGGGCGGCTAATGAAATATATGTGGAAGTCCTGTGTGGGGCTTCTGGAGAACAGTTTAAAGAGTTCCTACCCACCTTTTTTTTAAATTAAGGTATAATTGATATATAACATTATATTAGTTTCAGGTGTGCAATATAATTATTCAGTACTTGTGTATATTGTGAAATGATAACCACAATAAGTCTGGTTAATGTGTATCACTGTATATGGTTATACAAAATATTTTTTTCTTGTGAGGTAACTTTTAAGATTTCTTCCAGCAACTTTCAAGTATTCAATAAAATATTGTTTTTTCAAAAAATATTTATTTTATTGAATATTTTATTCAATAAAATATTCCTTCCTGGAAGAAGAGTGGGATGTTAGGAACTTCAGAGCCACCCTGGACCGTGGTGTGACTGTAAGGAAGGAAGTCAAGTGTTAAAGACAGTGGATCAGAAAGATAGAAGGAGGCTGAGAACCACAGAGCAGTCACCTTAATCCTGGGGTACCCGCATCATAATCTGGGGGACCTTGCTATAATGTGAGATGATCCATCCACTGTGTTGGTTATTTTCCTTTGCGGCCCTCTCCCCAAGGTCTTTTGTCCACTGTGTCTTCATGATCTGTGCCCTAGGAAGCTTCCTAGCCCTCTGGCTTCCAGGTGAGTTTAGCCAATTGAGGCAGCACATGAGTGTGGGAAAAGAGAATCATGGTTTTCTCTGTTCCCTCCCTGTCTGAATAATTTTGGTTTAGCAGAGGCTGTTCCTCTGTGGCCATAGCTCCCCGCCATTGCCACTCCTCCCTGGTGCCAGCTCTTGATGGGCTTCCAGGCCCCCCTGCCTCACTGTCCATCAGCCTATGGTGGTAATGGCTTCCCACTGCTGCTAACCCTAGGGGCCTTCACCACCCCTTGCGGGTTTCCTTAACCTTGTCCACACCTCTGTAACAGTGCCTTCCGTAAACTTTGTTTCAGTGAAACCCTTTGACCATGCCATCTGCTTCATGCTGGGATCCCAGATGACGGAGCTGCATGTTTAGGTTTCCTGCTATATGCAGCTAAATTTCATGCTGACAGATACCTCCTACAGGGGCCTTGCTCTTTAATCACTATCTGTATTTAGACTCCAGATTCACACTCAGTTCTGCAAAATGATCACATCATTAGTATGATCTTTGCCTTAATTTCTCTTTGCAAAACAAAAGCTTTTATTTGACTCCCTGTCTTGATCCTCCTGTTTTAGGTCTCTCACTAATTTTTTTTCTCTTAAACCTCAACCTTATCTGGCACTCTTGGCCCATGACTGCCCTGCTTTCTTGCTAGCAGCTGCCTTCCCCTGGTCTCTTTTTATGAGTCAGTCAGTCACGATGGTTTCTTGGTTTTTTGACCATCTCTTGAGCGTTGGCCCTCTGCTTGGCCTTGGGGTCCCGTGATTAACAAGACAGATGGGCCCAGCTGTCATGGAGCTTGTTCATCTAGCAAAGAATTTGGACACCAGGCAAATGCTACTCACGTGGCCCGTTCTGCATGGGAGAATAACTGACTGCCACAGGAACACATAATGGGAGATATAACCCAGTCAGAGGGCTGTTGACAGGGGAGTTGCAGAGATGGCGTTTAAGCAAAGAGATGAACAAGGGCTGAGTACAAAATATAGCTAGGCAAAGGTGGAGATGTGACCAAGACAAGCTGTCCTGGGAGGGTGTACAGAATTTATAAAAGCCTCGAGGAACAGTGAGGTTGGCATGCTCCTGGGGTTGAGAGAAGTCTGATGTAGCTGGAGCAGAAAAAACCAGAGGTATTGCTAGGCTGGGTTGATGGGTGAAGGTCAGAGTTTATAGGATATCCAAAGCCTTATTAAGGATTTGAGATGTTAGCCAAAGGGTAATGAGAAGCTAGCTGTGGTGGTCATAAGAATGCACCCCACAGACCTCCAAGGACAGGAAGCCACAATTGAGAGAACCCTAAGACTGCCCCAGAGTTTAAAGCGCCAGAGAAAATCAAATGCTTCCTACTCAGCACAAGCGGACCTTTCTTGTGTGGGATCGCTCACTACCTCCCTTCGTACCCCTCCCATAACCACTGCGTTCTCGCCAATAGTGATATGTACTCTTAATTATTTTGTTTTGATTAAAATGACACTGTAAAATGACACTTAAAATTTCAAAGTTTCTTAATTGTATGTAGTTATATCAGCACAGTTTAGAAACCTGTTTGAGACTGACTTTATCAGTAATCTAACCAGCAAAGATCATATCCCTGTGTATGTGGCTATGTATTATATTTTATTGAACTAACTCAGGGCCGTTTAAGTGATGCAGATTGTTTGGTCTCTTGTTTAGCTGAAACAGTACCAGACTTCTCAGAGACCTTGATGAAGTCTTCCACAGTTGCATAAACTAAATATTTTAGGAATTTCAAATTCTAAATGATCATTTGGCTCCTTTTCTATTTTGCTTTACTTTTTATTAAGCAGGACTTAAACAGATGAACTTTGATCTTTATTTTAAAGAGTATTAAAAAATTATGTACATATCCATATAGTTCTTCAAGACCCAGAGTTTCACTACACTCCAGGATATGGTCTCCATGTAGTACATATAAAGCTGCAGGTTGATTTTCCTTGGTCACTTCATGTGTTAATTTACAATCTTCAGCGTTCTTCCCTGGAATTTACATTTACCTTCAGTTACCAGTCTTTCTCTCTCTCTCCCGCTTTCACAGCCGAATTCAAATACTTGTCTGGATTTTCTGGTTCGTACTTTACCTAGTGCGATCTCATTTCTACCCTTACCACTCCAAGGAATTGCTCTAATCAGAGAAGCCAATGTCCCATTATTGCTAAATACAAGAAATGCTTTTATTCCTTATCTTAACCTCTCAGTCACACTGAAGAAAGCTGCCCACTCCTTTTTTCTTGAAACACTTCTTTTCTTTGGTTTCCATGACAATGCGATCACCTGATTTTCTTTCTACCTCTCTAGATGCTTTGTAGTCGTTCTCTACCCGTGTCTTAAGTTTTCCCTTACACTCTCTGGTGGAGAGGAGAGAGGAAGTGTGTAGTGGTCTGACAGCTCTCTGCAAAGATATCCTCGCCCGCCAGTATATCTCTTATCATTCTAATTTTCTCAAATGTCGGCTACCTTATATATAGTTGATAGACTACTGATGATGGTTTGAGGCCGCCTCCTAAGCAAGTTCTGCAAAGACAGTCCAGCTTCACTCTTTAGACTGTGTGGATGCTTTGTCACTTACACTCCATCTTGAGACTTTAGTTGAAGTTGGGGCAACAGACAAAATATCCAGTTAGATATGTGTCTCTTTTAAAAATATTCTCATTCAAAGTCTTGCTTTTTATTCCAAACTGTTCTTTTTTTCTAAATATTAAATGCATCTCTCTACCCTGTTTGACAAACTAGACAGCTTGCTGAAATAAAATTTTCATTAATGTCTTAGCTTTAGCATTTTTCTTGATGGCCATGGGAATGTGCCCTTGACCAAGTGAATTACTAAGCAAGGAAAGTACTGAATATTTCCAAGAGTCAGGATGATTCAAGAACAACTCAGGGTACATTGCTCTCATTATGTTTCTGAAAATGTTCCTGGGATTTTTGGGTTCTCCAAGATAGGGATTGAGAAGAACACCCAGAGAAATTTCCAGACAGATTTTATTAAGCTTATGCTTGAGCACAAAGGAGGCAGCACAGAGGAAAGGAAGGTCCTCTGAACTGGCTTGGGGGGCTGGCTCTGCTTGGCTGCTTTTATAAGCTGGGGACAAAGCACACAGGCTTCTTGAAAAAGGCAGGCTTATGGAATTTTCCGTTTCAGAATTGGGTGACTTCCTTTTCCAGTTGTGTTGCCTGGTAACTATGTTCCTGGCTGCTGTGTGGGGGCTAGATGGCAGACTGCTCATTACGTCACCCTAGAAAGGCCATACAGTGGTGAAACATCAATCAGCTGGGAATGTGGGTCAGTATTTTCAACATCAGCAGTTAGAAGGGAGAGAATATCAGCTACCTCTGGGTTTCTGAGTAGGGAGTAGAAGGGTGGTGACGTTCCCAGGGTCAGCGTATCTGCCATTCCTTCTGGCCACTGTGTCTTAATTTGGCTTCCTGGCCATGCAGTAGTCTCCATTTCCAGGTCTAAGTTCCTATGCTCTCTCAAAAATGTGGTTACATAGTTCAGGGCAGTGCTTGCCAGCATTGTAAATGTGTGATTCAACAAGAGATTTGACCAGGACTCAGTAAATTCTTGTGAATGTGATAATCTTGTGTTGGATGCAAGGACAATTGTGAGTGAATGATGGTGTGCAAAGTGTAGATTAATAACTGATGTCTAAGTGGAAGAATGTTTCTAGCATTGTCCTGTGTGTGCATATGTGTAAGCATGTGTGTACATACGTGTATGTTCCTCAGTGTGAAAGGCAGCCTCACTGGAGCCAGAACATCGTGAGTTTAGATGAGGATGTATACGCATCACATAGAGCACTGCAGTGCATAGCACAGCTCCTGCCACTTAGCCCTCATAAATGTTACCTACCTTGTAAATGTTAATATTACATCATTAGCTGTATTCTATAAAGATGTAGCAAATATGCTTAGGCAACGTGCAGGCAACCTATAAAGCCTAAGAGATCCTAAAGACTTTGAATGACAAAATCAGATTGGGAATGATCTTAATGGACTGGATGACCATGAGGTGGCATTTGTCGAAGACAAATGTAAAATATGCTCAGAGGTCCCCAAAGCCAACTTCATGTTATGGGATGGGGATGACATAGCTATTGAGAACATTTCATTCAACATGGATGTGATGTAGAAATGCAGACTTTTAGAAGGACACTCTACACTGTGTAGCCACTTAATGTATGTGACTGTGTAAAATAAAATTAGGCAAATAAAATAAAAATTTAGTTCCTTAGTTTCATGGTCACATTGCAAGCACTCAGTAGCCAAAGGTGACTTGTGGCTGCTTAGTAGGACAGCACAAGTGTGGCACATTTTCATTATTGCAGAAAGTTGTATTGGACAGTGCTGGTCTAGAATGCGGGTGGCGGTCATATCCTTCTACATGGCACTGGTCAAGCATATGCTTGTGATAGAATTCGAGTGACCCATTTTAGAGGGTCATAGACCAAATGGAGCATGTCAGATTAGAGGGCCTGGAAAGTGAGAGAAATAAAAACCACGTCACATAATGCATGTTGAAGGGCCTGGTAACTAGCTAGGGGAAGAGACAGTACCCCCTGTATGCTGAGTACCAAGACTATCATATGGAAGAGGAATTAGATGCCCTCATGGCCCAAGGGGTAGACCAAGGACGGATCATTGGACATTAGAGGAAACAGGAGTTTAGAAGCAAACCGAGTAATTTAGAGAGGTTCTGGAGTCAGACAGCTTGTGTTCAAATTATACTCTGCCTCTTTTTTGTTGGATGATCCTGGACAGGTGACTTAAACTCTCTAAGCCTCAGTTACCTCATTTGTAGAACAGGATAGTATTAATATTGGGTTGGCCAAAATGTTTGTTCATTTTTAAAGTAAAAATAAAAGGTACATTTTTCATTTTCATTAATATCTTTATTGAACAACAATGTATTCATCATTTTGTTCCACTACTTTCTTCCATATTTCCAGCAACTTCATAATTCCATCTTCCTAAAACTTTTTATCTCTTTGAGCAAAGAACTATTCCAGGTGCCTTTTGCAGTCTTCCAGGGAATTGAATTTTTTCCTTCAAGGGAATTTTGTAAAGACTGAAATAAATGGAAATCTGAAGGTGCAATGTCTGGTGAGCATGGCAGATTAATCAGACCTTCCCAGGCAAGCTGTAACTGCTTGTGTCTTGTCACCAAAGAAACATGTAATCTTGCATTATCCTGGTGGAAGATTATGTGTTTTGTGTCAACTAATTCTGGATGATTTTCCTCAAGTGCTGCTCTCAGTTGTAACAGAGGCTCCCTTCCAATCCCACCGTGTACACACTGCCTTCTTTGGATGAAGATTGGGCTTCCATGTGGTTGTTGGTAGTTCTTTTCACTTGCCCCATGATCTCTTGTGTTCCACATTTTTGTAAAGTATCCATTTTTCATCACTTGTCACAATTTCTTTTAAAAACGATGTTTTTTGTTACATTCAAGTACAGAATTGCACATGGAAATAAAGTCAAGAAGGTTTTTTTTTGGTATAACTTATATGGAATCCGAACCTCGGAGTGATTAACATAATCAAGCTGTAGCAAATGATTTTCAGTGCTTGATTTGGATATTTTGAGCATGTTGGCTATCTCCCCTGTGGTATAATGTTGATTGTTCTCAATTAATATCTTGATCACTATCAACTTCAACTGGTCTGCCCGACCATAGAGCACTGTCCAGTGAGAAACCTCCAGCACAGAACTTTGCAAAGCACTTTTGACACGTTCAATCAGTCACAGCACCTTCTTTATACACTGTGGAAGTCTTTTTTTGTGTGTTTCAGTTGCATTTTTACCTTTCTTGAAATAATAAAGCATAATATGCCAAAAGTGTTGCTTATTTTCTTCCATCTTCCATATTAAAATGGCTAGACAAAAATTTACCTATTCTGATGTTTTTTTAAATACACACTGATATGACAGCTGTCACAAAAATTTCTAACAAAATTGTTTAAAGTGAAGTTAAAGACAACTAAGCACTACTAGTAAGCCATCTAATGGGGAAAAAAAACAAAAATGAAATTTTTGGCCAACCCAATATTTTCCTCACAGCATTATTGAGGAGAATAAACAATATTGTATATATAAAATAGAATATCTAACAAATGTTAGCTCTTGTTATTATGTCATATTCTGGCTGATATATGAGAGAATCACCTAAATATCCAGTGAGCTGTTTGGGAGTTAGTATACCATCACTAGAGGTGTTTAATGTGTTGATGACTTTTTGGCATGGAGAGTAGAGGGCACTGAAACTCAGAGTAAGAGGCTGGATTGGAGTTTTAAGGTTCCTTTCTATATAAGCATCTATGCTTATTTTAATTTATCTTGTTTCATTTCATGTTTATTTTTACCAAGCCTTGCGCATTTTTGCCTTGGTGTGGTGGCAGTTCCTTGTTGACTGTGAAGGATGGAGCAGGAGGGAGAGGAATGGAGGGGTGATGAAAGCTGAGACTCAGCCTTTGTGTCCTGTGCAGTCCCAGCAGTGACTGGAAAAGCTATGAGGCCTGTCCTCAGAACAGGCCAGCTGTTCTGGTGAGAATGATAGCTGCAGGGCCCTGGTGTTCTGTGGAAGGTTCAGAGAGGTGTCCAGCGTGGTGTGTGCCTGTTGTCTCAGCAGCACACCTAGTTGCTAACTGTGCACTTGTAGCCCCGACAGCTGCCTGCTCAAAGTGCCCACTTTGAGCTGAATTATGAGACTTACAGAACAAGGCATAAAAGGAAAGTCTGCCAGTCAGTAGCTGAATGGTTGAATGGAAATATGTTTTCAAAACTACTTTTTGCAGACACATCATAATTAAAATGACAAAATTCAAAGACAAAAAGAGAATCTTAAAGGCAGCAAGGGAGAAATAGGAAGTAACATATGAGGGAGCCCCGTAAGGCTAGCAGCTGACTTCTCAAAAGAAACACTATAAGCCAGAAGGGAATGGCAAGAAATATTCAAAGTAATGAAAGGCAAAGGCCTGAAACCGAGACTATTCTACCCAGCAAGGCTCTCAGTTAAAATGGAAGACGAAATAAGGACTTTTCCAGACAAAAGAAGGCTGAAAGAACACACCTCAACCAACCCAGCTCTGCAAGATATGCTAAAGGAACTGCTTTAAGAAGGTGAAGAAAAAGAGTGAGAGAGAGAGGAACACAGGTATAAAGGGAGTGAAATGGCAATGAATAAGTACCTATCAATAAAAACCTTAAATGTAAATGAATTTAATACTCCACTCAAAAGACCTAAAAGAAAACATGACCCACATATATGTTGCCTACAAGATACCCACCTCAGAACAAAAGGCCTACACAGACTGAAAAGTGAAGGATTGGAAAAAAATATTCCAAATAAATGGACAGGAAAAAAAGCCGGGGTAGCAATACTTATATCAGACAAAATAGATTTCAAAACAAAGGGAATAAAAAGAGACACAGAAGGACACTTCATAATACTCAAGGGGAGAATCCATCAAGAAGACATAAATATTGTAAACATATATGCACCCAACATAGGAGTACCCAAATATATAAGGAAAATCTTGGAGGACTTCAAGAAAGATATATACAGCAACACAATTATAGTGGGGGATTTCAACACCCCACTATCAATAATGGATAGATCTTCCAAACAAAATATCAGCAAGGATATTGTGGAACTGAGCAACACATTGGATCGAATGGACTAATACACATTCTTTTCAAATGTACATGGAACATTTTCAAAGATAGAGCACATGATAAGACACAAAACAAGCCTCAATAAATTCAAGAAAATTGAAATCATATCAAGCATTTTCTTGGACTATCGGGGCTTAAAACTAGGGACCTCAAGGAAACCTCAAGGAAAGGATTAAAAAACATTCAAACTCATGGAGATTGAATAGCATGCTATTAAACAATGAATATGTTAACAGTGAGATCAAGGAAGAAATCAAAAAGTTTCTGGAAACAAATGAAAATGAAAACATAACAGTTCAAAACCCATGTGACACAGCAAAAGCAGTGTTGAGAGGCAAGTTCATAATGATACAGGCATACCTAAAAAAGATAGAAACATTTCAAATAAACAACCTAACTCTACATCTACAAGAATTGGAAGAACAACAACAAACAAAGCCCAGAGCGAGTAGAAGGAAGGAAATAACCAAGATCAGAGCAGGATTAAATGACATAGAGACTAAAAGAACAATTCAAAGGATCAATAAATCCAGGAGCTGGTTCTTTGAAAAGATAAACAAAATCGACAAACCTTTAAGCAGACTCATTAAGAAAAAAAGGGAAAGGACCTAAATAAATAAAATCAGAAGTGAAAGAGGAGAAATTACAACTGATACCACAAAAATACAAAGGATTCTGAGAAATTACCACAACAACTATATGCCAAGAAATTTGAAAACCTGGATGAAATGGACAAATTTCTAGAAAAATATGATCTTCCAAAACTGAACTAAGTAGAAGCAGAAAGCCTGAACAGACAGATAACAGCTGGTAAAGTTGAAGCAGTAATCAAAAAACTCCCATCACATAAAAGCCCTGGAACAGATGGTTTCATAGGAGAATTTTACAAAACATTTAAGGAACCCCTATCCTTCTCAGACTATTCCAAAAAATCCAAGAAGAAGGAAGACTACCAAACTCTTTTTATGAGGCCAGGATCATCCTAATCCCAAAACAAGACAAAGACACAACAAAAGAAGAAAACTACAGGCCAACATTGCTGATGAACATAGATGCTAAAGTCCTCAACAAAATATTGGCAAACCACATCCAGCAATACATTAAAAAGATTGTACACCATGATCAAGTAGGATTTATCCCAGGGATGCAAGGATGGTACAATATTTGCAAATCAATAAACATAATGCATCACATAAACAAAAGGAAAGATAAAAATCAAACGATCATATCAATAGATGCAGAAAAAAATTTGATAAGGTACAGCACCCATTTATGATGAAAACACTCAGCAAAGTGGGGATAGAGGCAGCATTCCTCAACATAATGAAGGCATATACGAGAGACCTACAGCCAACATCATACTCAATGGGCAAAAACTAAAATCTTTTCCACTAAGATCAGGAACAAGACAAGGATGTCTGCTTTTACCACTTCTATTCAACATAGTATTGGAAATCCTAGCGACAGTGATCAGACAAGAACAAGAAATGAAAGGCATCCAAATTGGAAAGGTGAAAGTAAAACTGTCACTGTTTGCAGATGACACGATAGTGTACACAGAAAACCCTACAGACTCCACCAAATACTACTTGACCTACTAAGTGAATTTGACAAAACAGCAGTATACAAAGTCAATATTCAGAAATCCAAGGCATTTTTGTACACCAACAATGAAATATCAGAAACAGAAATCAGGAAAAAAATCCCATTTGCTACAGCAACAAGAAAAATTAAGTATGTAGGAACAAACCTAACCAAGGAGGTAAAAGACCTGTACTACAGAAAACTACACATCTCTGAAGAAAGAAATTAAGGTAGATACAAATAAATGGAAGCCTATACTGTGTCCATGGATTGGAAGACTTAATGTCACCAAAATGTCCATACTGTCCAAAGCGATTTATAGATTCAGGTCAACCCCTATTAAAATACAATGATATATTTCACAGATATAGAACAAATGATTTGAAAATTTATATGGAACTTTAAATGACCCCAAATAGCTGCAGCAATTCTGAGAAAGAAGAACAAAGTAGGAGGGATCACCATACCTGCTATCAAACTATATTACAAGGCCACAGTAGTCAAAACGGTCTGGTACTGGCATAAGAACAGACACATAGATCAATGGAACAGAATAGAGAGCCCAGAAATAAGCACAAGTCTCTATGGTCAATTCATATTTGACAAAGGGGGCAGAAGCATAAAATGGAGTGAAAATAGCCCCTTCAACAAATGACGTAGGAAGATCTGCACAGCTACATACAAAAAACAAAACTTGACCATCAACTTATACCATACACAAAAATAAGCTCAAGATGGGTAAAAGACTTAAATATAAGTTGTGATACCATAAAAATTCTAGAGGAGAATATAGGCAGGAAAATTTCAGATATTCCACGCAGCAATATTTTCACTGATATGTCCCCTAGAATAAGGGACATAAAAGAAAGAATAAACAAATGGGATTTCATCAAAATAAAAAGCTTCTGCATGGCTAACAAAAATATTAGCAAAATGAAAAGGGAACCAACCATGTGGGAAAATATATTTGCCAATGATATCTTGGACAAGGGTTTGATCTCTGAAATATGTAATGAGGTAACATGACTCCACTCAAGGAAGGCAAACAATCCAATTAAAAAATGGGCAAAGGACCTGAATAGACACTTCTCCAAGGAGGACATACAGAGGGCTCAGAGACATGAGCAAGACTGCTCAGCATCACTAGCCATCAGAGAGATGCAAATTAAAACCACAATGAGGTACCACTTCATGCTGATCAGAATGGACATCATAAACAAATCAATAAAAAATTAAGTGCTGGTGAGGTTGTGGAGTAAGGGGAACCCTAGTGCACTGTTAGTGGGAATGCAGACTGGTGCAGCCACTGTGGAAAACAGTATGGAATTTCCTCAAAAAACTAGAAATGGAACTGCCTTTTGACCAGCAATTCCACTGCTGGGATTATACCCTAAGAATCCTGAAACCCCAATTCAAAAGAACCTATGCACCCCAGTGTTCACAGCAGCACAATTTACAATAGCCAAGTGCTGGAAACAGCCTACGTGCGTATCATTTAATGAGTGGATCAAAAAACTGGTACATTTACACAATGAATACCACTCAGCAGAAAGAAGGAAGGAGCTCCTACCGTTCACTACAGCATGGATGGAACTGGAGAGCATTATGCTAAGCGAAGTAAGCCAGGCAGTGAAAGACAAATACCATATGATCTCACCTATAAGAGGATCTTAATTAACAAAACAAACAAGCAAGCAAAGTATAACTAGAGACATTGAAATGATGAACAAACTGACAGTAACCAGAGGGGAGAAGGGAGAGGGATAACGGGGGAAAGAAGGGAAAGGGTCATCAAGGAACATGTATAAAGGACCCACGGACAAAGCCAAGGGGGGAAGGATTGAGGGTGGGTGGTGGAGGATGCTGGGGTGCGGAAGTGGTGGTGGGAAAATGGAGACAACTGTATATGAACAACAGTAAAAATAAAACAAAAAAACACACACACAAAACTTCTTGAAAAAAGGAGAGGGCAAGAATGGATGGGAAATATGATTGTATGTTTATCTGTGAAAATATGAGCTAACATAAATACTTATTACATAATCCTTAAGTTATTGCCCACCTGGACTGTATTCAAGAGTAAAATGATAGGAAAATACCAGAGATGTTAGCAGAGCCTCAAATATAATTCTCATAATATTAGGTGAATACATTTTAGTTTCATTTGTGAATATTACATTCTGCCTTCAATCTATAAATTTTGCCCCCAACACGACACTTCTTTGTTCATTCCCTCTCACTTGTATTTTCCTGGTCTCCTCCTGTCGGAGGAGGCACACCTGTACAGCTCATTAGAACATGTTTGGACAGTGGCTGTGCACAGTAGCTAAAGCACCAGGGTCTCTCAGTAGGGAAGCGCCCCCTTGGGGTATTCAGGTTCTGCTGCCCAGTTGCAAATGTGTGACCAAATCACTGTGTGTTGGGTCCTTGACTTGATAGGGTGTTTACTAACTCATGTAAGTATGTACCTATGTATTGTAAGATGTTCTGGTGTCATTCTACACTGAAGATATTTAGAAAGGTATTTTATTGATCATGGTCAGGAATGTGCTATTAGCACATGTAGAGGAGTTTGTGAATCTAAGGAAAGGATGTAGCACTTTGAGAGTTGTCATGGCAACATTTTCTGAGAGGCAGGCCAAGAGGATGCTTGGGGCATCTGCAAAGCAGCTATTTTGAGCACAAAATTCCAAATATATTATTTGTTAATTGGTGACTCAAAAAAATTAACAAACTCATCATGACTTCTTAATCTGAGCTTAGTGGTGATAGAACCCAGGGAAAAGTGAAAAATCCAGATCCCCAAATTCTAAGACATGCTTCCTGTGCAATAAACGCATGCTTGGCCGTGTTTCTCGAGTGTAGTTTGTCAGTTATGGAACACAGAAATGGATTTATCATTTTTCTATTGTGTCTCTAGTGTTGATCATTCATACTTCCATCTCTAGCCTACAAAGTGTGTGGTACAGGATAAATATTATACTTAATAACTGTGTTCCGTGTTAAATGCTGCATTTGCTGCTTGCGTACTTCTCCCTTAAGTGGAATACAGCATAGATCCCAACTGCAATTTGGTTTCGTTTGTTCAGAGCAGAGTTAACTTTCCTGAGACTCTTTCAGCCTAACCGTGGTAAACAATCACTATTTTTGGCAGAAGATGAAGCCTACTTAATCACTGTACGCAGGTGATTTTCAGTGCTGTTGCTGGGTGACAAGCAGGTCTGGGCTGGCCAAAATGCTGGCTACATCTCTAGTGCTTCAGTAGGTGGCACTCCTGTTCTCTCTGTGCTGAAGCTGGCGGCAGCGCAAAGGCTGTGGGTTTGGGCGTGCAGGAAAGCAAACCGTCAACTCCTGACAGCTTTTTGGGGGCAGGCAGCAGCACAAACCCATTATCAGTGTGGTGGCAGCTGCTGCTGTCTGTCCCTACTTGCAGGCAGTTTCAGAGTAAGGGCCTTTGGAATCTGACTGTGAGAGTGGAGACGTGAAGAAGTGAGGCCACACGACTAAAATAAGCAGGTTGGGAGTCAGTTATCTGGTTCTCTGCAGACAAGTCTGGGAGTAGCTTGGAGGCGGAGACCAGACCGCACACAGGCCCTTCTCTGCTGTAACTCTGTTTTGGGACAAGCTTATCAGAAAAGGCCCACTCTGTAAAGTCCCATCTTGGAACCAAGTTAGTGAAAATCTGAAATTTCTTGCACTGGTGACAGAATTGTATTTTTTATACCTAAATGCTGGCTTTTCCTGGTCAGTCTTGATTTCTAACATTCTGTCTTGTTGCTGATATAAGAGCACCAGCCCTTGTCAGATAGAGCCTATACTTGGGGTTTAGAAAATACGGTCACCACAATTTCCCTCTATTTCCTGACAGCTGGGTCTCGACCAGTGTTGTGCTTGAATGTTTGTGTCTTCCCAAAACTCATATGTTGGAATCCTAACCTCCAGTGTGATGGATGGTATTAGGACATGGGCCTGAGGGAGGTGATGAGGTCCTGCGGGTAGAGCTCCCTTGAATGGGATCAGTGCCCTTATAAAAGAGCCCCCTACCCCTGGAGATTTCTTGCCCCCTTGTAGAGAGTACAAGTGGGAAGAGAGCCATGTATGAACCAGAGAACAGGTTCTCATCAAACATTGATACTGTAGGCACCTTGCTCATGGCCTTCCCGGCCTCCAGAACCATGAGACATAAATTTCTGATGTTTATAAGCCATCTCATCTGTGATATTTGTTATGTCAGCCCAAGTGGACTAAGACAACCAACACTGTGTCTCTTCTCTCCATCTAATTCAAACTCATCCGAATGAATGGGAAATTTTGAGCCGTTGGGATTTGGTTTTTGTTAATCTTTTAGTTTATGGGAAGAATATCTGCCGTGTCAGCAAATTTTCATCCACCCTCGAGAGAGGCAATAGCTGTGTCTCTTTGAAATGTAAGAGGATAGAAAGTAACTCCTCAGAGAGATGAAGTCACATGTGGACCATCTCGTATGGGCCAGAGAAGCGTGCTGCCACCACCGCTGTTTCTAGGGTGGGGCCACTGGTTTGTCATGGCACTTTCTCCTGCTGGCCCATCAGACTGTTGGCACCCGGGACAAAACTTATTTGTCTGGTTTTAAGCATGGTTGACCTTTAATATTTTCATTATATTAGATAATAATAAAGGTCACAATATTAGCTGAAACAGCAAAACAGATCCCTCATAGTTGATTCTGAAAAGAAACGGAAACTTGAAGGACATAAAGTCATAGTGAATCATTTAATTTTAGAGCTCAAGGGAAATGTGATGAATTTCTAGAATCTTAAAATGATGAAGTTGACACCCCTCTTTGTCTGCACCTGGGGGGGTGTTCCCACAGCCTCTCCCCACTTTCTTTTGAAATATTTGTCTTTTCTTACTGCTTTGTATGATTTCTGTTTGTATTTTGGACATTCAGGCTTTGTTGTATTTATTGTGATTATCTTCTCTCTTCTGTTCCTGTCTTTTAAATTTCATTTATGTTTAGTTGTTTTCTTCCCTTTAGCTTTTGTAGATCATCAGTTCACTTCTATGGCAGGCAATTAATTTGTTATAAAAAGCTCTCACTCTCCTTCCTTTGGGTATTGCCTTAAATTACTCCCAGACTGAATCAGAGGACTTCTGGATCAGTTTCCTAATGACAGGCAAGGGAGCAGCCAGATGGTCCAGCTATGACAGCACCGCTAGTCAATAGTAGATATTTTTGGGAGATGAATTGTATCACAGCAAAAAATCTCTGTGCACAAAGAATGAGTCACGGGCCTGACTGGTTGGCTGGTAGCATCTGCAGTCAACTCTGGTTTGCTATCTTCTGACTCACTGATTAAAGTGTAAATGGATTGGCTGCTTTCTCTTTGGCTTTTAGTTCACAGAAACATTCTTAATATTCAGGGGTTTGGTTTTCAGCAGAGATAAAGCAGACTATAACTCTGCCTCCAGGGATGCCAACTTTGTTAGAAACAGTGGCCATGGAGAAGCTCTTCTCTCATTTAGAAAAGCCAGAATCCAGTTATTCTGTTTGCTACCACTTCTTGTATTCCCACTCAAGCCACGGCTGGTCTATATGATGAATAGCACGGAGAGTTTATCAAGACATACCCATCGCCTTGTCTGGGGATGGGAGCTGTGAGTCAGTGGTGGCTGTCACTTTGGGCAGGTGGCAGGTGCAATTATTTTGTGAATAGCTGTCACTATACTTGTAGCCTCATCCACCTGCCTATGTGTTCAGAAGGCAGATGGTCAACCAAAAAATAATGAGCCCCGTAGCACTATACGAGAGACACGGTTTGTTGTGCAAACAAACGTCTGTGACAAGACACGCTCCTGTAAAAAACAAGCTAGTCACAGGACTAAAACCACATCTGCAGTTTCCGGTTTTTCAGTTCCCAGCCCCATCACACACATGCCATAAACCCAAACACAACTACACACATTTACATAGGCTTACATCGATTTGTTATGCATAAATACAGTCACACACAATTATAAACATTCACATAGAACTACACACATACATACAACACACTCATAAAACTACATGCTTGTACTGGCATATATTACACACACTCATACACACTCTCACATATAAGTATGCTCTTGCACACATTACAGCCACGGACAAATAACCACACACACGTTCCATAAAACCCTCCTTCTCTACCAGGAACCCAAACTTTTTCACTTAGAAATCTGAGTATCATTTGTAATAAAAGTGCTCGTAGAGGTTTCCTTTCTGCTTTTCGGTTTGCTGAACATTGTGGTTAGGTGGGACCTCTCAGCATCTCTTGCAGCTCCTCTCCTTGGTGATGAGTGCCTGGTGCATGCAGTACAAGGGACCCTCAGGCCCCAGTCACATGACTAGGTGCTCTGTCTCTGAGCAGATGGAGCCCAAGGTATGGGGGTCCCAACATCCTTTGTTTAACTTTGTAACCAGGGCCATCCGCAGGCTAGGTAGCACAGAGACTCACACATAGAAGTGCTTCAGTATTTGTTGAATGAATCCAAGAATTTGTTATTTCTCCCTTAATGCTACTTTCATCTAATTTTTAAAATTAAAATTTTTAAAAAAATATTGAGTAGTTTCTTGTCTCCTTTTCCTTGCCTGACTTTTAGTAGAAGTGCCCAAGGTGATGTGTAGATGTCTTAGAATAAAACCCTCCCTGGAGAGTAGAAAGCCCTATATAACTTCATAAGTCTCTTAAGGATTTCAAATCTCAAATAGTCAGAGACTCTGAAACCCTCAGACACCTGGTCCAAGGCTCTTGTGGGTGAGCGAGCTGAGGCCCAGAGATGTTCATTTGTCCAGTTTACCTCGCCGCTCGGTAGCAGAACAGGAGCTAGGGCTGCAGTAGCCTGGTTCCTAGACCAGTGCTGTCCTACACTATTTACCCTGATTAGACTTAGCTGGTTTCATTCCAGGCAATAATTCCTTCACAAGAGCGTTAAGAAAACAAGTGGATTGAACTTGAATTTCTTTATCCAGAGCATTACAGTAGTCTGTGAGGAATGATTATACTGGTTTAGGTAGGACGTATGTTTACCCTCACGATGGGGCGTGATGAAAGACATCTCTATTGTACTATTTCTGTGAATTTGAACTCTGACTTTGAAATTTTCTTGTACAGTGTGTGGGATCTCTGACTACTGTCTGAGGCTGGTTGCCTCTGCCTGGTGGGTTTTAGAGCAATCTCAGGTTCACAGTGGTTTTCAGCCTTGCCCTACCCCACAGACATGAGATAGCTAATGCTGCTGACCACCATTTCATCTGGACAATAAAACCACTAACTGTCTCACTAATTTTGAAGAGTTTGGATTTGTTTTAGAACATTGGCCTTCATTTAGCCAATGCTATGATTTATGATATTAAACATATAGTGTCATATGCTTTTTTTTCACTTTATAAACTGGAGTTAAGCTTTCCTCTTTTTTTTGTTAGTTACTGCATGAGTATTTCTCTAGAGTAGGTTTTTTAGTTTTTGTTATTCTGAGCAGTGTTGAGTTAGGCATCTCACCCTAGCCATGTCAGTCGGTTTACTTGGAAACTTATATATGTGTGGTGGGACATGTAAGTGCAACGCATGACATAACTTTTTCAAACAACATGTAAGAATGCTGTGCATTCGTATCTGCATAGCCACATTCATTCTGAAGATAATATAATATGCTTTCATATTAGATGGTGAAGTGTATGAAACTTGAAGCAGGGAAATCTGGCAGCTATTAATAGCTATTACTCTCACTTGAACCACTGTGCCTTCCCCAAAAGACAAGTTAACATCATGTTAAATAAAAAAGATAGTTAGATAATTTAAAATAAACTAGGGTATAGTGAATGCTGGCAGTGGTTACGTTAGAATGATGGAATTATGCGTAATTTTCTTCTTTTCTCTATTTTCTAAATGTTTTATAATATAGTCAGTCTTATTACTTTGATGCTGAATGACATGCATTTATTACTTTAATAGAAAACAAGCAGAAATACAGTAATGTGCCAATGCTGAGAAACACACCTATAAAAATTCCCCAGGCTGCCGTCCTACCATGGAGGGTGTTACCATCACTGTGGCTCTGGCCTCCCATCGCCACCCTGCTTTCATTATAGCATCCA
The DNA here is from genome assembly GCA_028533065.1 of Trachops cirrhosus. NCBI lineage: Eukaryota > Metazoa > Chordata > Mammalia > Chiroptera > Phyllostomidae > Trachops > Trachops cirrhosus. The sequence continues at coordinate 172,905,342 of CM052541.1, forward strand.
CCAATTTATGTGCCTCCTCCTTTTATTGCTCTTGCTCATCTTAAAGTTCTATTTTTCATTTTTTTCCTTCGTAGAAAAGCTATCAGAAGGAAAGTCCTTTTATTCTCTCTCATCTTTCTCTCTCTGAACATAATGTCTTCTTGCTTGGTTTCTATGCTGGTTTTGTGTTTTTTTTTGACATAAAATGCCATCAAATCAACTGTCAGTTCTGAAATGATGAGTTTACACCGAGGTATGTTTTAATTATGATGTGTGGTAGTTTTACATTATAATATATTACATTTAAATACAATTGAAGTTAAAATGGGGTGGACATTGGTGTTAATAGAAAGCTGAGGCTCTAAAACCCAGCAGGCAGAAAGACTTGCCCCTGGATTTAGCCAGCTCGATTATGCCGTTGAACTGAGGTACTTCATATCTCACCTCCTGGCAGAGTTAAACAGCTTCTGTGAGTTCTTGTGTGCAATGGACCGATGAATTTGTAGGTTTATTTTGCTAGTTAAATGTTTCTATCAAATAGCCTTATTCACACAGGAAATGATTTTGTTTTAAAGTTTGTTCTTGTCAGAAAAGATTATACTTAGTATCCTTTGAAAATACAGGAGTCAAGATTCGCCTACAGCAGCAGAATTAACTCTAGGTCAGATTTCATACATGTGTGTTTATGTGCATGTGTGTGCACGTGTGTACGTTCACACACACATACAGCTGCAACGAGCACTCGTCGAACTAACTTCTCTCAGGAGACACCACCAATGAGACTCAACTTCAGGTACTGAGGATACAATTTACCCGGGTGGGAAAAATCTTTATTACTGTCCTACAGGAATGCTTCTATCCTAATGGAGTGTCCTCATGGTCGACTGAATAACTAACTTTCATATTCTAAAGTATAGAAAAGGAAACTATTTAAACTGTGTGTAACTCTAGCCCATATACCTAATTTGCTTCCTAAATCCTACTTGCCAGTTTATGATGGAAACAAATTTTAGAGACCAAAGTCATCAGTTTTATTTCATATCTTCTTTTAGTGAATTCTTTACATTTTAAATTACTTTTATTTCCTAAATATTGGATTTCACTACTAGTTAGAGTTGGAGGGGCTGGGGAAACGTTCCTAAAATGATTTCTCTTGTAATGAGAAATTATTGAAAAGCAACATCAGTTTTATAATGAAGGCATAATACTTTTATTATCTCAAAAAAGAGAGAGAGCTATTTAAAAATGTGTGACTATATGAGCCTCCCCCCGCAAAAAAAAAAAAAAAAAAAAAAAAAAAGAGGAAAACTGCCTGAAGGGCAGGGTGAATCCTTTTTTCCATTCTAGCTAAGTAATCCTCTTCCCCAACTATGCTAGGAAATGCCATGTTCAAGAAGCCCTTGCCAGATCAGTATGGTCTGGGGTGAGAGATAAAGCAAAAGGTAGAAGAGCTGGGCCTTTTTGGGTCTTACTAGAGAAAATTCTAGAAGAAATAGAGGCAAAATGAGCTGATACCTTCTACACTCCCTCCCTTACTCCTCAGAGTGTTTCTGAAGGACAGACACAGGGCAGAGCCTTTTGGAAGGACACATGTGGAAACATAGTCTCATGGGAGAGAAACTTAAGCCACGCGGCATCTGTCCTGCAGCCGGGATTTCCCCTTCCTGGCCTTGGCAGTCACGTTCTCTCTATCTCCCTTCCCTTCTTCACACACACACACACCCAAGGTTCTCAAAGTTCACTCTGTTGCACTCCACTCAGAGACCAAAATATCAACCAGGTAGGATAAAACCATGATCTTTGTTAGGTATTGTTGAAACAGAAGGAACAAAAGTAAACATAAATAGAAATTAAAATTAAAAAATAAAATCACTGCCAGAGCATTTGGCAACAAAGTACCATTTTAATAGACACATAAATCAGAGTTGTTTCATTTGAAAAACACCAAACAACTCTAGTGTTTCTGGAAAGCAGACAGGGCATCTGTAGAAATAGTTACATGAACTTGATAAACACCTTACTCTTTCAGGTCTTATGAGTTACTGTTATAATTAGTAAGGCCAAATTCTAACACAAAGGACTCTAATAAAACATTCTTTGAATATTAAGATAATTATTCCAAAGCCTGTGTTAAGTTTTGCAAATTTCAGGCAAGTTATTGTATCCAAAACTCTGCCCAAGATATAAGGTTAGTAATGTGTTACTATGAAAGCTTTTTGGATGAAAAAAAAACTTTGAGTATCAGAATATTTGATTTCCCAGCTTTTGGCTCCTCTCTTGCCTGTTTCTCTTTGCTAAACATTCAGACTGAGACTTTACTATGATTATCTAATCTTACTCCATTCTTGGAAGTTTAGCCCCGGTAAATAGTGGAAAAGGAGACCCTCCTGAATTGTTATGGTGAATATTTGGCTCTGAATTAAATGAATGTTTAAATCTCTAAGACCTTAAGTGATGTTGAATTTGGTTGGATACCCTGTAGTTACAATATCTTAGGTCTTTAAAAAATACATGGGTCCTCAAATAGCAACAAGCTTTCCCCCCCACTGATTAGCATTTTGCTATTATCCTCACTGTCTACTTCAAACAAATTTTATGCAGATTACAGTTCTTGTAGCATGTGGTTGCTGCCTACGAGCACTGTGTGTGCCTTGGCAGACAGCGCATGGGACACTGAAGGATGATTTCCTGCATGAGTAGTAGAGAATCTTGCTTTTATCCATTTTTCCACTTGAGTTCAACTTCTAAGGTTGGGCTGCGTTCGATCCCTTTTTTCTTTCCTCCTTCCTTTTTCCCTCCTTCTAGAACTTGTTTCCCTCCTCCCTCCCTCTCTTCCTTCCCTTTTCTTTGCTGCAGTCTCGTTTTACCCTAGGTAGAGTAACTTATGCTGTCACTAGTGTTGGAGGTTCTAGTCGAGCAAGGCTACTGTAGTACTCGGTAGACAACCCCAGGTGTGTAGGCTTTTGCCTTGTCCTGAATCCTCACTTATTTTTCCAGTTATGATGAGTAGGGAGCCATTTGCCCTGTGCTTTGTCCTTCTGGCAGTACAGAATTCCTCAAAGTAGAAAATGTGTTGGTTTGTAAGTCTCATCACTCATATTGAGACCCTGTTTCGGAAAGATAATAGCTTTTACTTAGCAATAATTGAAATGAGGGCAGGAAATTGAAATTTCCTGGTGGAAAGAAGGAGCAGATGTTTTGAGAATATAGACTGAGACAGTGACAGGAAGAGGAGGTGGGAAACCCTCTGGAGAGAGTGGTAGGTGACAAGGACAGAGCTGAGGAGTTGGCAGGAGCAGGCGCGTATACTGTCTCAAGACCTTGGTAGCACAAGAGGCAGGGGACGAATGAGCATAGCTTCTTCTTAGTCTGCGGCCCCTCAGTCCCGCCGTGCCCTAGCTCCCTTTCGCATTTCCAACCCCTTCTGTGCAGGAAGCCACAAGTGAGCCGGGTGGCACGGCAGTGGACCGAGTGTAGCAGAAGACGACACTGGAAGAAGAGAGCAGTCTACCCCTGTCGTTGCTCCCCTTTCAGTTTAGGGTTGATTGTGCTCATCTTCACACCTGTGCACTTTACACGGACTTGCAATCTAGCCCAACAGCGGTTCTGTCATTTGATCAATTGGTTGAATTTATTAACCTATCATTGGATTACTTATTTTTGCCCAACATGATATGGCCTAAATACTTGTGCTACTTCTGATTCCTGGAGCATTAGTCTATTGTAGTCCTAAGAGCAAGTAAAAGGTAATTTTTTTGATTAGCATCTAAATATTTTGCATGAGAGAAATTTTAAAAAGGATTAAAGAAATGCATGTAAACACACACATATGACACACATGTGTATGCATGTGCATGAGCACAGGTGTGTATATGCTCACACATGTATGCACATGCATGTATTTAAACACGTGTCCCTGTAGCTATGTATATATTATGTATATAATATGTAAGTGGAATCTGGACATCCATTATTTCCTATGGAACTTATTAAACTATATATGGAAATAAAGATGGAACATCACATATTATAGTGGAAGTCTTTTTTTTTTTTAAAGATTTTATTTATTTATCTTTAGAGGGGAAGGGAAGGAGAGAGGGAGAGAAATGTCAATGTATGGTTGCTTCCTGTGCATTCCCTGCTGGGAACTGGCCTGCAACCCAGGCATGTGCCCTGACTGGGAATCGAACCGTGATCTCTTGGTTCACAGGCCCGCACTTAATCCACTAAGCTACACCAGCCGGGGCTATAGTGGAAGTCTTTAAATACTAAATATTACTGTTGATTAACAAATTGAATTAAGTACCATCTTAATAGCAGATTAATATAAATTTTCTTTTAGCATGCTTTGTTGCCATTTGGGAAAATTATACTCTTAACCAGTGTTAAATAGAAAAGCTCCAAATCAGTTATAAATTGAGAATAAATAGCAAAGGCTGAATGTGCTCTGCATAACATTCAAAAATGTTTTGATTCTAATTAAGTCTCTTCCATTAGACATCCCTAGCCCTTAATGCCTCTTTCAGAAGACAGTCTCTCATGGTGAAGACGTGAAGTCAGGAAGAACAGCCTCTGGAGGCACCTTGAGGCTTAGTCTACTCCCTCCAGGTTGGTGTCGGCCACCTTGGGCAGCTGGGCTCCAGCGGAGTCCCCTTCTGGAAGGCCCTCTGCTGCTGCTGCTGCTGCTGGAAGCTGCCTGCTGGGCTCCTCTCCAGGCACCCCGGCTGGCACTTGCTCATCTGCTGGGGGTGATGGTACAGGACCATTTGCCTCCGTCCCCCATGGGAAGGCCTCTGCTGAGGACTGTGGGGCCCGACCGGCAGCTTCTGCCTTCAGAAGGGGCTGCTGATCGGCCAGTACTTCAGTGGGGAGACCCTGGTCTTGGGGCCCTGCTCCGGACTCCACAGGGAGATTGCTGGCCCTGGGAGGAAGTTCTGCCTCCTGGCCTCCTTCAGCCTCAGCTTGAGAAGCTGAGGGAGGTGGAGAACTCTCTGAATGGCACGAAGGGCCCAGAGAGGGTTGTTCTGGCTCCTTGAGGACCGTGTCAGCGCCCCCTTGAGGACTGCTGAATTCTGGTTGGAGTTCTTTGGACTGGTCAAGGGTTGGCCCTGAATGATGAATAACCAGGAAGGCTGTGGCCAGGTTTTTCACAGTATTGTGAACACTGTCGGCGTTCTCTGTGTCAGCCTCTTCACCCGCAGAAACCGTCGACTCTGGTTCTTCGTCGGAGGTGTGCTGGCCTTGGTCATCCTTCTCAGGCATTTTTGCTTCTCTGATTTTTTTGTAGAGTTCATTTCTCTCTTCTTGCAAAGCCCGACAGAGATTCTCTAGCCTCCCAATTTTCATCACGAAGCACTCATATTCTTTGGCTCTCAATGCTTTCTGTGATTTGAAAATAAACACTCACATAAAATGTCAAAAACCAAATTGCCAGGATGTTGTCTGGAGAGAAGCAAAACCATTTGTCCAGGAATTTGTCTACCAGGCTCTGGGGTTTGACCACAGAGTAGGGGCTGGACAGATACTTGGTCAGAGAATCAATTTTTTTTTGTTTTTGCATTGTATGCTAGACTCTGGTAGAATTTTAGTCACTCTTAGTAGTATTTAGAAAAGAAAGATGGCGAAGCCTCTCTCTGCATCAGTCCAGAGCCTCTAAAATTGTAGATGAATTCTCTACTTTTAAGACTTGGAGGGCGTTAGGAGCTGCTGGTGGCAAAATGAATGAGCTAGATGGGCTGGACAGTGAGCAATGCTTTATCTGCTTTATGGATACACTGCTCTATGCTAATCCAGCAACTGTTTGATTTATGTTGATGAATAATAAGCTCATGTCTTTGGAATCGGTTGCAATTTGGGATGAATTGTTAGAACAGTAATTATAACCACAGAAACTCTCCACACGCTAATTCATAATGCTGGCCGCTCAAACTGTTCATTTTTCCTTTTCTCTAGAAATGCCAGCATTTGTGCATAAAATCATTCCTAATCATCTTACTCCTTTACCCCATCTTTGTGCTACTCTGTTCCTTTTAAGACTTTTTTTTTACTTGTTTAAATGGAGAGACTGTCACCTGTAAGTCCTGCCTCTCAGTTCAAAGGCCATGTATCTTTGCCTTTATAGTCTCAATACCTACTCAGAGCCTGACATAATATCAGTGTTTAAGTGCCTGTAGGAGGAATTAAACTACATATCTCCATATCTGTCTATAAAATAACACACACCCTGGGTGCTTGGGTTGGTGTCTTCTCTCAGTATGTTCAAATCAATGAATTAATTCATTCTGTACCTGTTATATGCCAGGCTCTGGGGAAATTCAAAGACCAGTAAGACCCTGGTCAGGCCTTTAAGGAATTCACAGGCCAGCAGGCCTGCTGCCACTTGGGGACAGCTTGGCATCTACAAGTAGACAGGTGACTTAAGGGACACAAAGCTCTTCAGAAGTCCAGACCTGATTCTAAATTACTTTGCTCTAATTACTTTTATTACGATGTCATATATCATATCCCAGAGAAATTCAGCCCTTTTCCAAAGCTAATCATTTATACTACTAGGATATAGTATATTTTCTAAGTATGAATATTTTGACAAGGCAGGGGAAAAGTAAGCTAAGGGAAAGGCTTCCTCACCTCCTCAATCATGTCCAGCAGAGCTTTGTTACAGCTCTCAAACCTGGCTTTCCACGTGGCTGTGTCCTTTTCCAGCTTCTTCATTTTCTTAGTCGTCTACAGAAATTAGAGCATTTTAAAATTAATCCTGAAGAGTTCATCTACCAAAGAAGCTATCAGTTCCACATATGATGTCAAGAGAAGCCCTTCTGTTACAGGTTGCTGAAGCAAACACAAGTTCTAGGTGAAGGAATGAGGAGCAAGCGGGCAAAGTCACGATTTATTCCCAAATCATCTAGGTCAGTAGTGAACAAGCGTATTTGTGCTGGAGCCAGGTCAGGAGAAAGGAAACTACTGAGGGCCACACTGTTTTGCCAGTCGTTTTTCTCTCTTTTAAAATAAAAAGGAAACCTTAACTGAGTCCCCGAGATAAGCGTGCACTTTAGCTTATTTACTTCCTTGAATAGAGACCGTCAGTGAGAAAGCTGGCCAGGCTCTTTAACTGTCACTGAGTGGACGACACCTAGGCACATCAGACAAGTGGCCACACGAAGGCAGCTTTCCCAGCCTGTGCATGTGTGCAGTGCAGTAAGGCTCACAGCATGTGATCACACACATTATCCGTTTCGTCCTCAAAACAGTCCCACAAGGAAGGTTCTGTTTTCGTTCTTCTTTGGAAATGGGGGAACTGAAGCTCAAGAGAGGTGGAGTAATATTTAGGTGAGTTAGCCAGAGGTGGCTGGAGTTATTTCACCCCAATTAGTGCAGGGTGTGCAGGTGTCTGCAGGTCACCAGGCTGGGGCTGTGTGTGTGTGTGTGGGGGGGGATACTCAATGACTGAAATACAGCCTGTCTTTTCTGAACCTGAAACTGCTTACGCTCTTGGTTGTAGGATCTCCTCTTGGCTCGAATGAAGTAAGGGACCAGGCACATAACCCAGGCACAGTGGATTTACCACAGCTGGCACTTGCTACTTTGTGCCAATCTGCCTGAGGCTGGGTGACCCTGGAGGCCAGAGGCTGGGCCCGGCTGTGGGCCCCCAGGCTATACAGAGAAGCTGGGTGAGCCTCCAGCGGTTTTTTCACTTTGACCATTTCTTAAGCAAGGTTATGAACTTTGAAAGGTCATTGACACCTTTAAGAATTTGATGAGGTCTATGGGGCCACTCAGAGAAATGCAAATATGCATATCAAATTTTTTGGCTAATTCTCAGGCTTACTACTAAAAGTCAATAAATGAGGTCCAGGTTAAGAATCCTCCTTAAGATTTAGTCCAATCTTATCTCTATATAATTTTGAATTAAAACCTTTTTTCCTGTTTTAATATTTGTTTCAATCTTCAAACTCTATAATTAATTTTTTAAAAATGGATAGATCCCTTCAGGAGTGGGAAAGCTGTAACAGTTAATAAATGTCAGTCTATTTCAGTTTGTTTGCTGAACTGTGAAATTTATCTTACTATTTTATGAAAATGTTTTGAAAAGGATGCTCTCTACCATTAAAAAGGGTTAATGCCAATGCTCTCAAAACACAATTTTGATACTCATTTTGTTTTGGAAAAACACGGAATTGAATAAGATTTAAACATTATATTCCACAGTAATAGGAGTACCTTATATTTGTAAAAAAAAAAAAAACTTTTAAAAGTTGAAAAGCTTTTTAAGATATATTAATTTAATTTTAACTCTCCACTTATGAAGCAAACAAGGGAAATAGTTCCTTGAATTGTAGATAAAATCGAGGGAAATCGAGTGAATTATCCAATTCAGACTTCCATCTTATTCAAAGACTCTGTCAGTTACATCTTACTACATATCTTCTAGGAAGGATCCTATGACATGGCATTTTCTACCTTAAAATTTTACTCTTATATATGAAAGCTTTTTTATCTTTAGAAGATTAGATATCCTTTTATTTCAGTATAAACAACAAAATGTTAAATTGCTAGCTCTTGTCTTTAAAAAAAAAAACAACTATCCATGGACTAGGAAAAATATCTTCCTCAGAGTGTAAAGTAGTGTTTTTGGACTCTCCTTCAGATTAATTCACTAGATACATACCAATAAAAAAAATACAGCACAAATCTCATTGGCACCTGTAAATGTTTCATGATTTTGTGAAGTGCACTGGAATATCTTAGTAAGAGAAAAATGAACCCAAAGGAGAATTGCCTGTCAAAACAGAAAATGTCAATATTTTGTATGGGATAAGCAGTACTCACTTTATCCATTTCCTGTTTGAAAGTGGCAAACACCTCATTGCTTTTTGTCAGTGTGCTCTGGAACTCTTCAAACCTTCCCGAGTAGAGGGTGAGCTGTAAATGGGAAAGAGCGGTTCTATTTTAGGGCTGCTTTCAGAATGTTTCCAGAACAAAACAGCATGTCATTGTTCATTATTTGTTAAGAAAAATGATTTAAGGGAATTCTCAATACAGTGTTAGTAATATGTTCAGTTCTTTTATGTACTACAAGATCAACCTAGGTCAGTGACCATGATTGAAGTAGTTCTTAAAAGTGAAATAATAAAATATGTCATTACCACTTCATTATGTCATAACTTATGCTATCAGATTTTTTGAGCTTTGAGCATATGCATGGACTGTATGTACAAAAGTATCTGACATGCGACTCCTGCTTTTGAGGGACCTACATTCTTGATGGGAAGACAATCCCGAAGACAAGTTGACTTTTATTCAGATGACATAAAATGCCAACACAGAGAAGGAGCCATGTTTATGGGAAGAAGGTGAGCCTTGAACTTGGTCTTGGAGGATGTGAGAATGTAGACAAATGAAAAGAAGTGATAAAGGGAATGTGGACCTTATGTGGACTAGGGCCGCTGCCATAATGCAGTTTGTACCACTCTAAACAATTGCCATTTCCATTTTAGACAGGTGGTTTTGTATATTTATAAACACAGCATTCTAGCCAATAGCTGTTGAATGTCCCTTTTCATCAAAATCAAGTTTTTTTTCCTTACCACTTTTCTACAGATGGAAATAATGAGTCTAGAGGAAGGAATGCCTTTTTCTAATTTGCACAAAACCATGTTGTGTGGGCTAGCATTGGCAAGTGTGTGGCTCACCATGGGAGCTCAGAGAAGAGCCTTTGCACCTCCACGTCCTCAGTCCCAAAGCTTGCCTTTGGAGTGGAAATGAGGCAGGACAGGAAGGGACAGTGCATGAGTACTTGATTGTTACTGACAGTGATATTGTACAATAGTAAAATTCTGCTTTTAAACATAATTTTAGGGTGGCATGTTTTGACAAGTGATTTAACATGGATGATTCAAGTGAGTAAAGCCTACATTTTCAAATGAGTCTCTGGTACCCTTGAATGCCTGGAACAGCCCCAAGTTCTCAAGTGGGTATGGAAATGTCTTTTGTATGGAAAAGCAAGTTTGCAACATCCAGCAGCAAACAAGCACCTGAGGCTGCCCTTATAGGCTGAGATGGCTGGGTTATTGGCCAGATGGCAGGCACCAACTGACCAGCCAGTCGTACCTGTGAGACTGTCCTTCTGAAAGCAGAGAAGAATGCACCAGATGAGAGCAGTAGAATATAGAGCTCTTAGCTTGGAGGTGGGAGTTAGAGCGAGTGTGTGGGAATCAACCCCAAGAATTCAGAAAGTTTGCTTATCTAGAATGGCTCATTCATAAATGACTCAGAATAGCAGAGGGTTTATTGCAGTAAAGAACAACAAAATGATAACATAAACCCTTTTCATGCAATACAAATTTCCCAAAGAGAAGTCAAACAACAGCTGACTATCATTCTAAAATCATTCGTCAGCACTGTGAGTATGTGATCCAATTCGAGGCAACTCTAGTGCTCTGAAATTTGATTCTACGGCATTCAGAATGGAGAAGATTGAGGAAAGGGGTGTCCGGGAGTTCATGGCCAGGAAGGTTTTACACACACACACACACACACACACACTCTGTGTATACGACAATACTTTTATTAAATGCAATGCATTCTCAAAACAGATTTAATGCTGTTTCATTTTCTTTCAAAGACATGGTTGGGATCCAGTGAATTGATTTCAGGGCCCAATGAATAGATCAAGCCTCTCAACGTAAGAGGCTCTACCCTATTGTAAATTCCTGGTGACTAATACTGCACATGATCCTGCGGCCTAGGGTGGAAGTAACTACCCGCAGCTGATCCTCTTCAGCTTCTATTACAAAATCAGTTCTTTCACATTCTTGGCTATACACTCCTATTAATTTTTTTTCTTACTTTCTGTCTGCCCACCCTGTGCCCCATTTTTCAGCGATTCCAGAAGAGTTGCATGGCTGTCTCAGACAGTTGGGTCTCCGGAGCTGTTCCTTCCAAGCCTATTCTTGTAGCCCTGTAGTTGCAGGTTGCAGACGGGAGAGGGCAGGAGTGAGCGGACGCACGATCCCTCTCACAGAGCAGCCTTGACAGTACGAGCAGAAGTAACACATCTACCCCAGCAGGCCCTCACCTTTATTTAAGCAAAGTGTTCTTTTTATTGTATCAGTTGGGGAGATTGAGATGACAGACACATCCAGAGTGCCAGGAAGTAATGTTTTGCTTTATTATCACCTCTTCTGGCCTTTTTCTAATTTTTTTCTTTAAACAAATTTTTAATTTTGGTAAAATACACTTAACATAAAACCGACCATCTTAACCATTTTAAGTGTATAGTTAAGTAGTGTTAATTATGTTGTTGTGCAACCAATCTCCAGAATTTTTTCCTCTTGCAAAATTGAAACTCTATACCCCTTAAACAACAATTCCCCATTTCCCCCTCCTGGTGACTGCTTTTAACACTCTGCTTTTCTTCCTATTTGACCCCATTGCATACACGGCAAAATCCACATGGATTATACCTCTCTCAGGGAACGAACTCCAACACTCTACTTACACTAACTAAAAAGGTACACTTCCTGTTTACTGTATGAATGTTTGTTTGCTAGTGCTTTTCCTCTCACTATCAAATGTGATACATGTTTGCTTTGATGTACTCCTGCTCTCACTTCAGAGAAGCGTGGAAGCAATATCCAGAGGTCACCCCAGTACCTCTCCTGCCAGAGGCAGAAATATTAGAAACAAACTGTTCTAGCGTTAGTAATAGCAATAATCATCCCAACATTTCACTTTTAAATGGGCTGAATGACACACACATTCTTTTAACTGAGCACCAGATTTAATTACAAACATTCATAGTGTAGAGGGAACACAACTGTGCTCGGGAATTTTCTCAGCAAACTTGTGAGATTTGGCCCAATTATAATAGTGTTTTCAGAGGATTGTCCTCTCATCTTATATTGATAAGGTGAGGACTTTTGGTCTGAAAGATGATGATTACCCATCTTTAACAATTTACTCACTGCTCTTTCCCCTTGGGCAGTATTTTGTGTCTGCATTGTCAGGGATTGCTGATTTTCCACATCTACTACCGCCTTCCTCCTTATCGATCCAGTGAACACTCTATTTGTAGTGATGACTGCATCCCATTGATCATCTCTGACATTTACTCTATTGCCCTGGTTTGTATAATTGAAAGGCAGACATCCTTTCCCTAAGTGATAATCATGCCCCAGACTGGCAGGCTGTTTGACTGAAAAGTGACTTCCATCGAGGAAGACACAACCCACCTTTGGTGTTTCCCTTGCTCATACGGTAGAAATGGGGACTAAGGCTTCCCCTTCCCACCTCCCACCCCAAAGGAAGTGTTTGAGGGCTATGCAAAAGAATCTGTGACAGACTTCAGTTTTCAAGGTTTAAACATTTTAAAAATATAGTGTCAATACTTTTTTTTAGAGGAACTTATCTGAGCACTATTATACATAGGGACTCGGGGCCTCTATAGTCTTCTTGATGATTAAGTAATTGTTGGAGTTCTGAAGGTGCCTCGAAGGTGAGAGATAGACAAAGGCGGGTCCCTGCAGAGAGAGCCACGTGCCATGAAAAATAGGGCAACAGAGGAGAAGGCAGCATTCGTTACATTCATGAACTAGAGCTGAACAGGTTCTTGGGATCATCTTTTCCAGTGGTTCTTAAACTTTTTTGCAAACAGAGACTCCCTTAGACTCATTTATCCCTATGTGGGTCCTCACCTATGAAATAATACTAATATTAGTGCATATAATGCTTGTTAGCATTTTATTAACATTACTGTTATGACTTAGATTGTAAGATTAATTAGGCAGAAATTTTTTTGTCTCTTATTGATTACTATATCTGCAATACCTAGAAACATGCCTAGCACTTAGTAGGTACTCAATAAACCTAAGTTGAATTAATTAGGTCTGTTACAGTCTATGCACTGAGCTAAGTACATGCATAATTTGCACAAAACTGTACATATTACATATTCATGAACTCATTTTTCTCTTAAAAACTTAAATATATGAATAGTTGCCATCCATAGTTGGTGACAGAGAGCTGATATAATGTCAAAGACAAATACATTTTTTGCATAGTAGCTGCTGCTTTATGTGCTATGTTTCGGGGATTGTGAAAAGTAATGGGCCTCCCAGGGGTTGGAGGGCTCCAGCTTGGGACCATTAATCCATTGCCTCATCCTTAGGCGAGGAGATTTAGTTCAGGGAGGCTTAGGCGCATTGCACAGGGTCACGTAGCTTTTCTGCAGAAGAGTCAGGACTCTGACCCCAGTCCCTGGACTCAGTCCAGCATTGAGGGATGAGCGAGAAAACACTGGCAAGTCTAGAACCCCTGGTAGATGCATTTTTGAGTTTGAGGAGCTGTAGGTGGAAAATTAGAGACCACCTTATGTTTTGATTTTATAGGTCATTAAAGGCCTAGATTCTCATGCCAAGTGAATGAATCCCTCTCTAGCCTGGAGTCTGATGATATTAATATACTCTTCTCAAGTTCTTTATTTAGCAAAGAGGAGTAGAGATTGCTTGTAACATGATGTGAATAATGCATAACTTCAAGTATTGTCTATTGTACCCCTCTAGGCTCTGTGTTGTGAATGGGGCAGACATACAGCCAGAAGCCCTGGCTGATTCTCCAGACCCGCCCCAAGTCTGTGAGGTCACATCTCCTTCCCCCTGTCTGTCTTTGCCACCCCTCTGCCACCTGCCCCACACAGTGCTGTGATGGGCTCTGTGACTGCCTAAAGGATGATTCTGAGTTTAGTCTTTGAACCCTGTGTTCCTCAATTCTATTAACAGTCAAAAACTTTATGGCTCCAATGTCTATGTAATTAGTATTTTAGAAGTATTTTGATATATTACCAGGGAAAACAGTTCATTGTTGCATTCAGTACACACATTGGAAAAGTGCTTTAGAAATCTTAGACTCCAAACTGTTGTCTGTGTTTTTGCGTATGCAGTGGTATCATTTGTGACTTTAACTTTCTTGATCTTCTTCTTTTCTTTTTCTTTTATAGTCAACAAGTATTCAGCAGTCAGCACATAAACATTTACAAGTAAGTTGCCCAACCCTTAAATTAATGCTGCCCAGCTCGGAAGGCCTCTGGTTTCCCCCTTCTGCGGATTTGTTCTAAGTGACTGCACAGTGCCTGTTGGGCCCGCGTCTCCCCCAGCAGGGGAGCCAGCGCCCCTCTGCAGCCGGCCAGGGCGCCTCCCCTGGAATCTGACTGGGAGAGTTTGCCCAGAGAGGCAGGTCCCCCAGGGCCCAGGGAAGATGGGTCTGGCTTTCCCCCAGAGTCAGATGTTGCATGAGGCTTTAGTTTTGCGTCTGAAAGATGAATTCCCATAATCCAGTGAAAACACACCCAGGACATCACAGAGCCAAATGAAAATGGTTCCTGACTTGTCTGCCATTTAGTCATTTGCCGCTGATGGAGCCAACCTCTGAGAGCACAAAAACTTGGGTGCTGACTCTATTTTTCTAATTTCCTTTTATTATAAATAGTAGCAAACAGGCAAGGACATTTTCAGTATTGACAGTTATAGATGGTGCATCTGAGCAGGTTACACTTTAGTCTTACCTTGACAGGGTAATGGGAGAAGAGAGAGAGGACAAACGAACAGATAGGTGGGAACCTGGTTACCAGCTCATTCTCATTGGCCACTTTGGTGCCCTTAGGTGCATGTCAACAAACCTTTTGACTGGATGTTATTGGTGCAGAACATTTATTTTTCTTATATATAACAGTGTGATTTTATTTTTACTTAATAATAAACATGAAGTTATCCTTCATTTGCCATGTCCGTCCCCTCCCCCTGCCCCAGGCAGGCCTTCTGCGACCAGCTCTAGGTCACAGCCTCCTTACTTGGGAGCAGAAGGGGAGTGCACCCCATGCATCATTTCCCCACTTCACCTGAGCCTGCAGGACTGTCTCCTGTTCCTTCAGCATTTTGGCCTGAAGTTTCCACTCTGCTGCCTGGTTCAGCAACTGTGAGAGGAAGGAATGCAAGGAAAGGCTGTCAAGTTGTCTTTTAGATGATCATTTGGCTGTAGTTTGTGTATAAAACATAGTAACTTGCTAATTAGCGCATTCAAGTAATTTTTGGAGAACTTTGTAAAGACTCTAAGAAATCTAAGAAAACAGCTAATCTCAACTAAACTAGCTGGATTCTCAACTAAAAATTAGTAGTTTTATTGGGGAAAAAAGGAAAATCATTTTCAAGTCAAGCATGAATCACACGAAATTTGAACTCCCACCAAATTCTAGAACCTTCTCTAGCAATCCTACCCAGCCATCATCTGGCCTCTGCTTGAACATCTTCAGAACATCCCCACCTGGGGCACTGTTGTGTGCCTTTATATTAAACCCAAAATTAGCCCCCTAACCAGTGTTCTCCGCTGTAGCAGGCATCAGAATCTCTCAGGGAGCGTGTGTAAATGCTGATCCCTCTCAGAGAACGGCAGTGAGGAAGTTTAGGTGTGCGATTGCAATCCATACTTAACAGCCAATACCCAAGATGGTGTGGCTATTAGTGGTCCATGGATTACATTCTGAGAAACCCTGGGTTAGAAATTTGACCTATTGTCCCAAATCCTGTGTAAGGTTTACAAAAGA
This sequence comes from Trachops cirrhosus, assembly GCA_028533065.1. Taxonomy (NCBI): domain Eukaryota; kingdom Metazoa; phylum Chordata; class Mammalia; order Chiroptera; family Phyllostomidae; genus Trachops; species Trachops cirrhosus. The sequence continues at coordinate 172,920,913 of CM052541.1, forward strand.
AGTCCTGTGTAAGTTTACAGGATAAGGTCCCTCTTCCATAAGGCAGCCTTTCAAGTACAATCAAGGCCCTCATAAGAAACAGGATCAGAACTCAGAGCTGGGGGTTGAATTGAAAAGGTTGTTTTAGGCCTAAAAAATGACATAAATGTTATTTTAACCTAAGATGTATGCTCATTTATTTATCCATTTTGATGGAGGGCTCTGGTGTTTGTTTTGGGTATGGACCTTCATAATATAATTCAGCAGAATTTGTCCTGTTTTTACAAAAATCGTATCCATAATGTGCCATGTAAGATTTAGATTTTTTTCTTTTTTAAACAAAAGTGCTAGAACCTGAGACCAAAGGACACTTGTGAAATAGCTTCACCTTTTTACTTCTGTGGTTTTACAACTTTCTCCCAGTCTTTTACAGCTGCTAACATCTAGTTGGACGATTGTTTCTTGTTCTCTGCTTACTCCAGTCTTTCAAAGGATTAAGCATAATTTTCCTAGAAACCACTTTCTATTCATACTTCTTTTTCTTTAGTAAATGTACAATTCTGTTGATTTACATACTACAAACACAAGGATGGCTGGAAATAAGGGTTTGGGAGCAGAGTGCTTATTCTTGGTCTGCCCCATCTCACTTAATGGGAAAACTGTGTGCAGGCCGTCCGGGGCCGCTTGCTTGCCTGTCGCAGGATTCAACAAGCTGTGGGCACGTCCGTCGGCAGTGCACATACAGAGAGAATGCTGAGCGCCACGGACTAATCTGGTCAGTCGGTCAAGCGGCCGTCAGTTAAGAAGGTTCTAATGTATTTGAAGATAGGTTGATTTAAGTTTTTTCTTTGTCTCTACTATAGAAAAGTGTCCATGAGGTTCATGTGTTACTTTTGTAATCAGAACAACAACAGAAAACCCAACAAAATTATTATTTAAAAAACCTGAAGACCTTCTTTTCCTATCCAAGTTTATCTTTTTTCCTATGTCTCGACCTCTCCATTTGTGAGATGGGTTCTATGTTTCCCTATGCCTGCCAGCAGGCCGTGCAGGTGAATGATTGCAGAAGTGAAATAATTTGAATGGTCTGGGGCAGCCACTCGGTAGGAGACCTGTAGTGTCCCCTCTGGCCATCTGAGTAGCATGGTGGCCGTGTACATGGCCCTGCATCCCTAAGTGGGTTGAGGAGCCCTGTTGTGCTGGGTGGTCCCCGACAGAGAGGAGGCAGGTGGCTGCCTGTTCTATTTGCAGGGAAGGCACTTCCCAGCATCGACACATTTCATCACTCTCAGAAAGAAGCATCAGAGCTGGAAACAGGTTAGGAGCCCGGCCAGCTTTGAAGAACTGAGGGGGCTACTGTTCTTTGACTCACAACCCACTGTGTTTTACTAAACCAGGGTAGGAAAGCAGGTAGCTAAGGCTGGGTCACCCCACGTCTGCCCCTTAGTCCCACTCACTTTTGAACCTTTGCCCTGATGTTCCTCTGTCATGTCTCATATGTTATAGATCAAAGGTACTGATCCTATAGGAAGCAATTTTACCTAGTGGGGTAATTATGCCAACAGTGGAATATCTGTTCTCTTACATGAATAATAATTAAATGTTTTAGTTTTTACTTTGAGAGCTAGATTATAGATGGATTAATAAATTCACCTTCTTATTAAGAGCACATGGACTTCTGATTTGAAATTATTCAGTGTCCACTAGATTATGTTCTTCAAAGTTCATTCTTTTGTTGCTACATTTGTAAATCAAAGTCATGTCTACGTTACTATTCTAACAAATAGAAGTGATGCTGATCTGATTTCCAGTAAAGGCGAGCCTTGAGATCAATTGTTGAACGCCCAAATTCCAATGATTGGCCCATCGACTGAGTCTTAAATCTTTTTCTCTCCCCAGCAATGGACACAGACTTCAGCTTTGCCTCTGAAACACACCTGTGAGTGTGATGTACTGTCACAGGGCTTGGGCTTGGGGGCAGACACACTTGGGTGTACTGTGCATCATGGTTGAGTAGCAGCATGCGACCTTAGTTAAACAAGTTGCATATCCTCGTTGAATCTCTCATCTGTAGAATGGCCCAGCACTGTCCAGGAGTATTTGGGGTAAATGAGATGCCAGTAAAAACCACCACTCAGTTTCTTAAACCAGAAACTCAGGAGTCCTTCTTGACTCCTCTCTTTTTTCCCTGTGACCATCTTCTGTTCACTGCGTTGCCTGTCGATTTACATCGAAAACTCAACTTTTATCCTCGTCCAGCTCTCTGTCACCATTGCCACCTCCCAGATCCACACCGCCATCATAGCTCGTCCAGACTGCTGCAGCAGTCTCCTAACTGTCTTCTTTCGTTCTCGTTCCTCTTTGGCTCATTTGCCACCCAGGAGCCAAATTTATCTTTTACAGACGCCAAGCAGATCATGTCACTTTCTTTGCAAAAACTACCCGGTCCTTTCCCATTATTTTTAGAATAAAATCCACACTACTTTCCAAGCCTACAAAGCTATACAGCTTGGCCTCTGCTTTCCTCTCCAACATCATTTTGAAACTTTCTCCCACTGGGTCAGCCTGCTCTTGCTACCTTAGCCTTTTATTTATAAAAGATGTCAAGCTGGTTCCAGCATCAGGGCCTTTGTCGCTGCTGCAGACATCCTTCTCATCCAGTAGGGCTCAGCCCAAGCCATCTCCTCTGCACCCAGTCTGAAGTAGGACCCTTCCTTCTGCCCTTCTCAGTTCCTGCTTATTTCCCTCGTGGCACTTACTATTATCTGAAATTACCCTTCCTTGTTTGCTTGTTAATTGCTGATCTCTTTCCAGTTAGATTCTAATTTCCGTGATGGGTCATGATTTTCTCCATCTTCCTTACCACTATACCTCATCACCTGGGATGGAGCTTAGCATATGACTGGCACTGGGAAAAGATCTGTTCAATGGACGCATGACTATTTTATACAGAAAGTAGTTTAGGTACAGTGCCTCCTCCTGGGCTGACCAATTTAGTCTCCAGGGAGCTCAGGCTCTTTTTTCATCAGCCTAGGGCTCTGTGACCATTCTCAAAACCAACTTCCTCAGGGGCTCTCTGAGCCCGAGGCAGACCAGACAAGCACACTGACTCAGGCGATAAGTACATATTCCTTTTCGCGTTTGTGTCGCTCCTCTGCTTCCTTCATCATTTCTTGTGCCTGCTCGAGTTTTGCATCCACCAGCTTCTGCTGCAGTTCTCTGTGTTTAAATATTTTGTCCAGATGCTAAGGGAAAAAAAGTGCACATGTCAAACATGATTTGTCTTTGGTGCTGAAAAACGTAAAATAAAAAAAGTAATATTCATATAAACACATATTCTCCAGGTTCTAAGATTTAAAAAAATGGAGGGGAGAGGGAATAAATGCATTGGCATCACTTATGGCTTTGTAGAAAAGCCATAAATTGGTGAAGTCCCCTGAATTTTGCCAACATTCAGCAATTATTCCTCCAAAGGCCCCAACATTGTTTTTCTAAATTTGGTAACTATTGGGTATAATCTAGTCATTATGCTAGACAGCATAGACAGTGAGGTATATCGTGACAGCACCATCACTCCGTATTTTGGCTCTTTCTATGGATATAAAACCATATTTAAGCACAACATTAAAACAATGTGTCACAGTGAATTCTCCTCCACATCCTCCACATTCTTGCTTCAAGGGCATAAGAAGTTCTGGGGTACCAGCATGTGGCCCCAAATCAGGGACTAAGGCAGGAGCCCCCTGAGTCCAGCGCTAGTGGGCAAGACAAGGCCGGGGTCATGGATGAGTTGACATGCAATTGTGCTGCTGTGTGACTCCACACCTTGACCTTTCCGCCAGCTTGGTGAAGAGAAGCTTCCAACTCTGTCCCAGTGTGGAGAGTTTCTTGGTCATTAGGAGGTCCCATTGGCAAGAGGACATGTGGAATTCTACCCTTGGGCCTTTGTTAGCACCAGCCCCAGGAATATGCAGCCAGTCTACCAGGCCATTCCCATCTGAGATCTCTCTGAAGAGTGTGGCTTTTTAGTGCCTTCCCTTGTACTGAACCTTAGCTCTGGAGCAGGTTGATCTTCCTGATAGGATAAAATGTTCACATGACATTTTGGCTTATTGCGAAGAGTTTCTTGATGTGCCTAAGTGGTACTACCATGTGCCACTGGCTCAGTTTTCTTAGCATGTAGCCGACAGAACCACTTCGACTAAGTTATGTTACATTTTAAAACAGATTTAAAATTTGGGTGTGATGAGGAAAGAAATACGATATATCAAAATCCTGAAGGGACTTCTGGAGTCTTAAAAACATATCAAATATTAAAATATAATCTTGGCATAATAAAAGAATCCTGATACTCCCCTTAATGTAAATGACTGAGAGCAAAACTCAGATTTTGAGTTTTGAACCATGGGTGACTTAATCTCATAGTCTCAGCTTCCCATCTATAAAATATGGGCAATATGTCATCTAGTGCATAAGATCGCTGAGACAATGAAATAACATATTATATGTATAGTTTTTAGCACATGGCCCAAACTAAACTCTGAATAGTACCATGATAATTATAATTATTCCATTATTAATACTATTATTGGCTTGTGGGGGTGTATAGCATACAGATCCTTAATGACGTATTGGTTCTTAAGAGGGTGTGTATGATATTTCTTGGCTCTGTAGAGAGCATTTAAGAAAGGCTGAGGATAACTGTACTCACAGCCTACCACTTTCTATTTATTGCCTTTGCTTTGCAGTGATTCCAGTTTTGAAAACATTCCATATGACTTCCCGCCAGGTATTTTGCAATACCATCTGGTTTTTTTTTTTTTTGGCTAGTAGAAGAAATCTAATCCTAAATATTAATCAGTTGAGAAGGCTGGCCATAACTTTCTTATTAACCATGTTCCCCACCTTCACAACCCGGATCGGGGTCCGTACCCAGTACTTCTAAGTTCTTTGATGTGGTTCTTACCTCCTCTCTGAGCTCATACTGATCAATGATACTTTTCAGTTTCTCTGCAAGCTCTGTGTTCTCCTGACACAGCTTCATATTTCGCTCACTCTGCTGCTCAATCTGGGCCTGGATATCTGTCAGGGTACTCTGGAAATGATTCGTGATCTCCTTTCTTTTCTCTTCTTCCTCCCGTGCCCGCTGAAGGGTTTCCTCCTGAGAATAAAAAGCAACATCTTTTGTTATACCGGTTTACATGCTCCCTGGGTTTACAGAATTCAGGGTTAGGTCCATGAAAGGACATTTGTGTGCAGGGGGAAGCAGGGTGCTTTTTCTCAGTTCTCTGGAGCTATGGTGCTCAGCCCCCAAACCAATGTGTGACCAAAGGTTTCAGCTGTGAATACACGGTCACTCAGAGCAGGTGCAGTGAGAGTCTGGACTTTGATAGCTGGTGATGAATAGGCTTGTTTGAAGGATGACGGGTCTCCTGTGGAGTGAATCAACTGCAGTGATTTCTAACAAACATGAAGTCACCCGGTTTCGATCCCTTGGCTGTGGCCTGGGAAAAAAGGCCACTCGGTTTTACTGATAGATGAGACAGATCATGAGTTCTTTTGGTTGGTACAGAAAGAAGAGTTCTTATATTCCTCTATAAAAATTATGGGATGCAAAACATATAATTGTATTACCCAAGTTTTGGAAATATAAGTGGTTATAATATAAACTTTTCCTTGGGACAGGCTGACAGTGTTCAGAGGGGAGAGGGGACAGGGGAGGGAATTTCAGGGGAATTTCAGGGGAAAGGGGAAGGGTTTACAGGAACAAGTATAAAGGACACATGGACAAAAACTAGGGGCGGGTGGAAATGGGAGGGAGGTGGGGAGGGCTGGGTGGGTGGGCTGGGATGGAAGTAAAAGATAGAAAATTGTACTTGAACAATAATTAAAATTGTACTTGAACAATAATTAAAATAAAAAAATAAATTAATTAAAAAAAAACTTTTCCTTGGTAAGAAAAAACTTTTCATCAAAAAGTTTGAAAAGGAAACCAAGATAGCTAGAGATCAATTACAGCAATCAAAAATGTAAGAGGAAACCTTAGAAAACATGCTGGATATTTGATTTCTGAAGAATAATCATCCCATGTGTCATGTAGGGTAATTGAAACATTCAATGTAAATTTTGAATTTGAAAGCAATATTAAATTTCAAATCTTCTTTAACTCTAAAATGGAACCTCTAATTTCCCCTCTTCCACTTTGTTAACATTTAAGAAGTGGAAATTAGCTTTTATGTGATTTCTGTTCTCTTTTCTCCCAAATCAAAACTTTCCCTTCATTGCTAACTAGTAACAATGCACCCACATTTCTCCCATATCTATATTGAGAATTGTTTGCTTCGTGATTATTCCTCTCATTCTTTTAGAATAAAAGGGTTTAATCTTGCTCCATCATACCAAAGATAGAGACGCTGCTGACAAGTGATACAGACATTTTAGGATTCCTTTCAGTTCTGATTAATTGTTATTATGAAAGCTTCCTTCATTGTTGGCAAGTAAAATTATACTACATTTAGTTCCCTACTGCTATCAAATTATGTAGCAAGATTTAAGAAAAAGAAATGATAATTTAAACAGAAGTAATTGTGTAAATCTTTATTATAATAGTAGGATAATGTGATCAAAATAAAGCTGATGCTGAAAATATAAGCTCTGAAAATATTTTAATTTATTATTAGGTGTTCTCTTTCCTCTATAGTATTAACATAGTTTCTAACTCTAATATGACTCCTGATATCAGAATTATAATTTATTCATGGTAAAACATTTCTTGAGTGACAATATCTTAGGGATATTGTAGAAGATAGTTGCACTTCCTAATCTGAAGAAATTCACTGTCTGAGATCTTATTTCCCTGAACTTTGTATGCTAATACATATTATACATATTTCACTAAAAATGCTCATGGCCATGTATATTATAAAATATACATATGGTAGTGATTGTTTCGTCATTGCTTCTGATTAGCTTAGAAGCCAACAAGTTCCTAGTCATAGCATTGCAGACCATGAATGACATTGCGTTTATAACAATTCCGTCCATGAATGAGTAAGTCAATGGAAGAAACATCTTGTGCTACTCAGTAACTCTTGAGTTTTTCACTGGCTACTGGACACAGAAAGAAGGTATAAATGTTATGAGGGCATTGGACACATGTCAGACCATCGTAGCATCCATTGCTGGCCCACAAAAGGACATCTTGTATTTTACATTAAATTGTTTTTCTTTTTTCTTTTGAAGTTTTTAATTGTATTTCTCCTATTACCATTATTCCCCACCCCCTGCAATCAGCACACCATTGTCCACGTCCATGAGTCTTTTATCCTTTTTGCTCCATCCCTCCACCCCCTAATCATGTGCCCCAGAGCTGTCAGCCTGCTCTCTATGAGTCTGTCTCTCTTTTGCTTGTTAGTTGAGTTTGTTCATTAGATTCCACATATAAGTGAAATCAGATGGTATTTGTTTTTCCCTGACTGGCTTATTTCATTCAGCATCATGTTCTCCAGGTCTATCCATACTGTTGCAAAAGGTAAAATTTTCTTCTTTTTTATGGCCAAGTAGAATTCTGTTATGTAAATGTGCCATAGTTGTTTTATCCACTCATCTAGTGCTGGACACTTGGGCTGCTTCCATATCTTGGTGATTGTAAATAATGCTGCAGTGAATGTAGGGGTGCTTATGTTCTTTCAAATTAGTGTTTCAGGTTTCTTTGGATATATTTCCAGAAGTGGGATTGTTGGGTCAAATGCCAGTTCCATTTTTAATTTTTTGAGGTATCTCCATACTGCTTTCTACAGTGGCTGAATTGTTTTTCAATGAGAGAAAAGTGAATCTAGCACAATTTTATAAAATTTGAGTCACCTGGTAAAAAAAATGCAATGATTTGAATGGTGTCTGAGATAAAATTTTCTTTATTAAGTGCATTATTCAAAGTGCAAATTAATGCAAAGAAGATTGAAGAACAAAGTCTGAATACTTAAGAAAATAATCTTTGCAAGCATCATTGTCTATCTTAAAACTGGTGCTGTGCCTGGCACATGATCCATAGGTGTTCATTAAATTTTTTAAGTGAATCAATGAATTATTAATTTATATATAGACATATGAGTACTTTTTAAACTAGATGATTCCTACAATCCACATTAAGATTCTGTGAAATCCTGTGATGATAAATCATACTTAATCCTCTACTAAAATCATGTTACCCATTCCTTACAGGGCAGTTCTTTTGCAGTATAATTTGAGGCACAGATTTATTGCTTTGAATATATGCAGCATTTTGTGTAAATGAATCCATATCTCAGACTTTAACTGGTCTTTTTCTACATTATTTTAAATTGTAAGATTCTGTGGAGGTTTTTTTTGGTTCACTGAAGAATCGATTTTAATAAGGAAGAGTAAAAGCTAAATTTTATGGTTGTCAAAAGAGCCTGCTATGTATTCTCCTTCTGTATCTTCCTTAGCTGCTGGCCCTTGGATTTTCCATACAGCTATCCTTAGGCTGTTTCACTAGTATGGCCAGGGACGCTTATACCATGCTGACCCCTCTGCATATAGCAACTACAAACTCCGAACAAAGAGTAAGAAACAACTACAAACTCTGGACAAAGTGTAAGAAATAACTACCTAATGACACTGTAGAGCAAACAAAGAATCAGGCAGATTCTGGAGGAAAGTTTACACCTGTAAAAAGGGAAGTATACATTATAAATTTCCTATTTTTACAGCTTTCAGCTTGAGGGAAGACTGCAATTGGCAGCTGAATGAAACAGGTAAAACTCTCACAGAAAACCTACTATCTTTCTGGTCTGAACATTAAGACTACAGAGTTCTGGGCCACCACGGCCACTGGAAGGTAGGGGGATTCCCAGGAAGGAAAGAGTCAGAGTGAGAACACCATAAAGTCTTTGAATAAACTCTGCCCAAATCTTTGACTGGCCCTAAATTGTAACTACATGTGGCAGACTCAAAGCAGCCTATTAAGGAAAAAAGAAATGAACTGAGATTTGGGTTGCTGCCTGAGAGAGAATTTGTAGTTCGACTCTGAGTTAATTGCCTGCTTAAAAAAAAAAATCCAACAGTTTTCAAGAAGTATACTAGAAACCATATTTTCCACAACATAACAGCTACAATATCTGGGATATAATCTGCAATGACTTAGAAGAACCAATAAATGTGACCCATTTTAAAAAGAAAAAATAATCAGAGGAGGTCTGTTCCATAATATCCCAGATGTGGAATCTTCAGACTCGAATTTTAAAACAGGTATTATAACTATGCTCATTGATATAAAGGAAAATATTATCTTAATGAATGAAAAAACAGGAAATCTCAGGAGAGAAAAATTATAAGAAAGAAGCAGATGGAAAGTCTAAGGTCAAAATTTATAAAATATGGAATTTAGATACCACTAGGTGGACTTAGAGCAGAATAGACATTAGAGAGTAAAGAGTGAATATGAAGATAGACCAATATAAATGATCTAATCTGAAAATGAAAGAGAAAAAGGATTGCTGGAAAACATGGAGAGAGATTTGAGGACCTGTGGGCACTATCAAAAGGTCTAGCACACATGGAATTAGAAACTTGGAAAGGAGAGACAATGGAGCAAAAACAATTTGAAGAAATAATGGCTGAAACTCCCCCAAATTTAGTCAATGAGATAAAGATTCAAGAAGCTCAGCAAATCCTAAGTAGGATAAATATGAAGAAAACTACACCTGGACATAAAGTATTCAATATCCTAAAAACCAAAGATCAATAGAAAAAGCTTAAAAATATCTAGAGGTAAATGACATATTACATATTGGGGAACAACAATTCCAATTATTGTTGATTTCCATTATTAAATTATGGAGGCCAAAATACATAATCTATAAAAGGCTGAGATAAAGAAAGGAAAACAACCTTGTTAGGCCAGAATTCTATATCTAATGAGCAGAGCTTTCAAAAATAAAAGCAAAATAAAGACATTTTGAGGATAGAAAAACAGAACTAATTACCAGCAGACCTGTACTATAAGAAATACTAATGGGATAAATGATAATGGAAAAAATGCAAAAAAAAAAAAACTAAAAGAAATTTTTTAGGCTAAAGTGAATGATGCTATACAGAAATATAAAGCTCCAGAAGGAATAAAAAGCACCAGAGAGATAATTGTCTGGGTCAATAAAAAAGACAATTTGCCTTTAGTTTTTAAAGAAATATATGTGTATATAGATATGTATTATATATATGCATGTATACATGCTCAAAGTAAAAATTACAAAGTTGCCTCATGAGCTTTATAAATGTATGTAAATGTTATAACAATTATAGCTTAAAGTTGGGGGTAGGAAGTGGACCTATTTAGTTGCACTGTTTCTACATGTTTTATGAAATAGTATAGTATTAACTCTAGGTAGACTGTGGAAAGTTAAGAATGTGTATTGTAATCATAGAGAAACAACTAAAAATGCAAAGAAGTATAATTAAAAACCCAAGAGATAAATTACAAAGGAATTAAAAATATTCAAATAATTCTAAGGAAAGCAGGAAAAAAAGCAGAATAGAAAACAGAGGTGGCAAATAATGAATAAATGGTAGATGTATATCTAACCATTCCAATAATTACATTACATGTTAATGGATTAATATGCTAATTAAATGGCAGGTATTATAAGAATTAAAAAAACAAAGTCCAACTATATACTGTCTATAATAGATGTACTTTAAATATAAAGAGCCAAGTTGAGAGTAAGTGGATGAAAAGAGACATACCACACAAACAATAACAGTAAGAAAACTTGAGTGGTTATATCGATATATAGTATAAACATTAGGATAAAGATTATTCCTGAAGGACATTTCATAGGGATAAAACAGTCAAGTTATTAAGGAAGTATAATCATAACTATATATATACATTATATTAGTACTTCAGAATACATAAAGCAGAAATGGACATGATTAAAAGAAATAGATAATTCCATAATTAGATTTTAAACATCCATCTCTCAAAAACTGATAGAACAACTAGACAAAACTTCAGTAAGCATATTAATCATCTAGAGCTAATTGTTACATTACTTATGCAACATACACCGAACAGCTGAACTGACATTCTTTCCAAGTGCATTTGGTATGTTCATCATGGTGGGCTATAAAAATGAAGAGTTCTAAAAAACCCATGGACCAGACAAAAAATCAGAAGTTAAGAAATATTTTTTAGATTTTAATCCTGATTTTGCTACTTAAAATATGCATGACCTTGGACAACTAATTTGGATTGCTGAGTCTCAGTTTCTTCAGTAAAATGAGAGGTTAACCTTCATAAGGTCATTGTGAAGACTGAATAAAATAACACATGGAGTGCAGCTAGCACAAGTCCTGGCATAACAACGGCACTAGATTTCATTGTCCATTACCGGAAGCCATTCCTGAGGGTGCGTGTAGACCCGCAGCCCCTGCCACTCCTGTCATTCAGTCTTTGAATGCCACCCAAACAGACCATGGCACGTTATTCCACTCTTTAAATCTCTTTGTGGATAAATCTGCCCACTACATCAGATTTAATTTATCTCCTTATTATGGAGCTGTGAGAGCCAGGAGATTTATGTCTACACAGAGCGCTATTACTCGAACACATATCTTGAGCTGGGAATGATGCTTCCCTTCCCAGGCCTCCATCTAACCGGGGTTTTGATTGTCCTGAGAGCGATGATTGAAGAGATGCCAGAGGCCCATCTCCTACAAGTCATAATTTGAGAGTTAGAGTTCAAGTTCATCACATTGGCCTCCCATTTCCCAGACATTGAAAGGCAAAACATTTTGAATACGAGCAGATATTATCCTCTTCCATTTTTTTCTAATTGTACAAATTCAGCAATGATCTTAATCTCTCTGTTTCTTTAAGTATTTCCTTTTAAACACATGTACTAATAGCTCTCTCCCAGGAATATTGGTGTCTAATTAATTCTTGTTTGTCAAAAGCTTCAGGATCTTCAGCTGGGAAGGGGATTGTGAACGCGAGCAGTGTTATCTTGGAGAGCCCTGCATCTTGCTTCATTGAATGGAGCTAGCGTCTGTGTGTAATCAAATTAACCACACAACTAGAGGCTCACACTGTAATTAATGAAACCCATGCAGACTGAATGAAGTGGTCAGTCTATTATTTTTGGATTGAATAATTAAGTCTGAAGAACTTCAGTGTTTTCTCAAGCAGCTGCTGTTTTCAGATGACTATTGACATTTTGGCTCTCAATTTTGCTTTCCTGTGTCGACTAGCTTTGTGTCAATTTATTTCACGTGCATATCTCATTATCATATAAAAAATGCTACCTTTTAACAAATGTGTATTTTAAAGAGTAGAATGAAGGCCTACCTTAAAAAACAAAACTAAACAAGCTCGACATAAGCAGAAGTTAAGGGAAACAGCACACATTTCGCTAAGGGCCTGTTCTGTGTCAGATACAACATGGGCATTGTATGTGACTTCATTTAATTTTTCTCTAAGCACACAGTGAAATTAGCATAAGCCCCATTTTATGGATGAGGAAACAGGCTTGGGGAGGTAAAATAATTTATTGAAGGTCACAAATAAGCAAGTAGCAGGGCTGGTATTCGAACCCAAGGCTCTCTGATTCTGAAATTCATGCCCTTCCCACGAGTGCCAGAGGCCTGTGTCTGTACTGCATGCAAGAAGATGTGTTGTGAGGGCCATGGGGACACATACCTTCAGTGTCTTGTTGTGCCTCTGCAGCTCCCGACACAGACTCTCCAGTTTGCTTCGAGCGAGGATAGCCCTGCTGTGTTCGCTCTGTAACTGGTCCTTTTCTTTTTGGATTTGACCCTGCTTCTTTTGTAGGAGCTTTAATGTCTTTTGCTCAGTGCGATGTTCATCCAGCTAGACAGGAGCATGCAAATGCGAAGGAAAATGGCAGAAATCTCGTCTGAGTCAATAAAGAAGGAGCAAATGGGGAAATGCCTAAAGATTCCTCTGGTTGTTTGGAAGTGTGTTCTTTGCTATTATCAGTGTCCCTCTGGAATCAAATGAACCTCGCCAGTGCTACCTTTGCAGTACTGGCAGACACGGTTTTCACAGCACAACGTTTACAGGTTTTTCCTTACTGTCATCATTGTTATCGCTCTCTTCTTACTTGTACCTTCTTTTTCATGGTCTAGAAAGTAGCTTTAGTTTCCTTGAGTCTCTCTAATGGTGCCAGTCAGCATTAGAAAGGCATGACTCATGCCTTGTAGACTTCCAGGAGCCGTATTATTAATGCCTTGTGCTGGGGCAGTGGTCAACAGTGTGTCTGCTTGGTTTACCTTTAGTTGTCAATATTCTTTCTCAAAATAAGCTTATTGCAACTATTTTTGAAAGTAGGAAAGAGAAAAGCAGCCTCCTGGTAAATAGGAGATGAAGTCAGTGGGTCGTGAGAAAGGGGGAGAAGAGAAAGTGCCCCCCGACTACCTGAGCATTGACTATTTGTCACCCAAGTTTCACAAATAGCCACTGCATGTCAGTGTCTGTAACACGCCCTGCTCTCTGCCCGCTGGGGCAGCCTTCGTGCTTGTGCTGAGTAAGTCCTGACGGTTGTTTCTGTTTCTGCTGAGCACAGGTGGGACTTCTCACCCTCCTCTGGCAGCTGCACTGAAGTTGTATCAGGGACGGCATGGGACATGGAACCAGCATACCCCCAGACTTCCCATCTCAGGGTGCTACAGTTCTGGGGTAGGGTTGCCAGACAGAACGTAGAACCAGTTAAATGTGAATTTCAAATAAATGAGGAATAATTTTTCAGTAAAGGTATACTCAAAGTATTGTATGAGACATACTTTTACTAAATAAATTTGTTGTTTGTTGACCTGGAATGAAAGGTTAACTGGGCATTTCATATTTTTATTTGCACAATTTGGCAATATTTTAATGAAATTTTAGTCGGGTTGGGGCAGCTTGGGGATCAAGCTTCAGAAGCCACCAGAGACTAGCAGACTAGGGCTGTGGATCACAGTCTGACAGTCAGTGTGGCCACATGGCAGTGGCAGCCCTTTGTACAAAGCCATTTCCTCTGCTGGGCTCAGTCCTATTGCCTGACTGGTGGGCAAGACAGGTACGTACTTGTCATAACCTTGTTGGCTAATGAAGAGGAAAGCCCTGGGAAGCCCCCCTATGCTTCAGGGCCGTAGTTATTCCTGGTGCCTCACAGAGTCTGAGGCAAATGGACACCCATGACGTGAGTCCTGCTGTGTGCCTCCATGACCATCTTGAAGAGGCATGCGTTCCTTCTATGAATAGGACTGTCACACTTTCTTCAGCTCACAATTATTTTACTCCTGCCACGCTGAACTGTCTGTGATAAACCCTTGCCATGTCAAGGCTATTCATACATGATATCCTATCTTCATATTTGTGGGCAATTTTTAATTATTAGTGGGAATTAGCATTGGGAAAAACTAGGTCCATGTTACTATAAATATTGATTAAAATTGATAGCCTTCTTGATGGTCAATTGGAAAGCCAATGATATTTTATTACATATTTTTCATGCTCGCCTCCTATTCCTAGGATACATGAGGGCCTCCCATTTTGCACCATATTTATAGGATAGGGCTGGAACACCTCATGCTTATGTTTAGACTTGACAGACCTATTGTCCTTTCTTGAAATTTATATGTTGTTATTATGCTTATTGCCTTTAAGGTTTAGACTTTGCTTTTTGAAGATTAAACCATGTGTCAGAGTTTCTCAGCCTTAGCACTATTGACATTTGGGACACAGTTTTTTTGTTGTGGGGCTGTCCTGTGCATTGAGGGCTGTTTAGCAGCTGTCCTGACCCCTACCCACTAGACGCTGGTAGCATCTCCCCGTCTCCCAATTGTGACATCCAAAATATCTCCAGACAGATTCTGCCTGTTGTCCTGTGGTAGGCAAAACCGCCCCCTTTGGAGGAACAGTACCCCAGCTGATTTATCTGAGTGTCTGGAGGAGGAGACTGTACGTGTAACTCATAAGTTGCAAGAGAGATAATCTGTGCTTGCTCATCAACCATTTATGTTGTAGTTTACACAAGATCACGCACATCTGAAATTTAGCTAGGTCTGTCTTGCTTTGCTCTAAATAAAAACCCTCAACTCTCTGATAATTTCTTATTTTAGTGTGTGGCTAATTTTGTGGAATTACTTCAGACTTCTCTGAATGCATATGGGGTTTCTTAATGAATGAAAACAAACATATTGCATTTGAGTCAACTTCAGACAGATGCTGGCTTTGTGAGTTAATAATGCACTTAGACACAGTTCTGTACCATGGTAAAAGGCATATGGGGTTTTCATCTACAAGTTCTCTTGTTCTTTCTTTTGTATTACTAAGTTAAAGAAGCAACATTAGGCTCAAGAACTAAATTAGAATAGTATTAGTGATGTCGTAACTACATTAAAATTGAGGACATTTGCAAAAAATATTTCTCCTAGCTCATTTCTTAATTTAGTCATGAGGTGTCCTTATTTATTAATGAACTTATCCTTATTAATGAATACTATAGTAGGTAGTATTGCAAAACTCTGAATATATAAGGATGAGTGAGCTGGAGAGGCAGCTCACAGCTTTGATTCACAGCTTTGAACTTGATGATTTATTCTATGCTAACACGTATTTCAGACAGTTTCTATATTAATATTCAAATCAGTGAGCAGGGAAATAGGTTTTCATCTCCAAGTAAAAGACTGAAATTTCTCATAATATTTTCTTTCTGAAAAGGACATGAAATGGGTTTTTTTGTTTTGGTGAATTTTCTCTCATTCTTTTTTTTTAAATAGAATGATCTTTTGGGCTTTAAAGTTTATTATTAGGCATGATACACATGTCAAAGTTTAGTAAGTAAGGCTTGAACTCAGTAGAATCCTTGGAAAAAGAACGTCTGTGGGATGACTGCTTGGGTAGATGGGCGAGTAGGTGCAGGGAGCACCCTGAGACCAGGGTGGGCAGAGTGGAGAAGTGATTCTTCTTCCATGTGTTGCTGTGGGGCTGCTGTCCCATAAAGGGCTTCCTGAGTGAGTCTAGAGTGATGCCCAGTCCAGCCAACTATGGCTCGTGGTGTTAGAAACTAAACGTGAATGACCTTAGTATGAATAGGTACATTGAAGGGGAAAAGGGGAAATGATATGGAAAATATTCAAAAGAGCAGGATGGACAGATGAGAAGGGGAGCCATATACTTTTGAAAATATTATTTTTGACACCTAACTTGTTTTATGGCACTGAAATTATTCATAGATGGTTAATAGCCAAAGTTCAATAAGTTGCAATATACTTGATACACTGATACTTGCTTTATAAATTTCTACCATTCTTTTGGAAAGCATATGGCCATAAAAATAGGCATTCATAATGTTTGGTCTAGTAATCCCAATTCTGGAACTTTCCCCTAATATCATAAAAAAGAGAGAGCAGGAACAAATTAAATGGCTGATGATGTTCACTGCAGCAAACAGTGGGAGGAATCTTAAGTGTCCCCAAATTAGAGAACCAGTAGATATGGCCACTTAATGGAAAACGACAACCCTTTTACAAAATATTATGATGACTTACAAACTATGTGGGAAAATATCTGTGCTGTGAGCCAAAATACCAGAGTCCAAATTACAGTTGACCCTTGAACAACATGGATTTGAATTGGGTGGTTCCACTTATACATGGATTTTTTCTAATACATATGTGTAGTTTCTGTAAATGTATTTTCTTACCCTTATGAGTTTTTAATAACATTTTTTCTCCAGCTTATATTATTGTAAGAATACAGTACTATACACACGCACACATATACATATACATATATATGTATATAATATATCAAAATATGTGTTGTTCGACTGTTGGTTATTGGTAAGGCTTCTGGTTCACAGTAGGCTGTTAGCAGTTAAGTCTTTGGCAAGTAAGTTGTATTCAGATTTTTAACTGTGAAGGGAGTCGGGGCCCTAAACCCTGTGTTGTTCTATGGTCAGCTGTGTATGTACCTTGTGATGGTAATTATAATAAATGTATTGCTGCATATATAGCAGAGCTTGAAAGGAAAACGGACAAATTAAAGTTTGTGTTTTAGATTATGGGATTAGAGAAATTTTTCCTTGCATCGTGTATTCAGCATTTTTCTTATATCATCATGATGTGGTTAATATAATAAGAACTAATTAAAAAGTATTGTTGCCAGAGTTAGGTGATCAGGCGGTCACTGGGGATTTCTGAATTTCTGTGGGTTTACTGAATAGACAGTTTAATATAGCAGGATGCATTGAGGTAAATGAAAGAAAAGAAAAAAACAAACAGATTATAAGACTGAAGTTAGAGTGAAAGGGAAGGAAAACCGGTCACTCATTAAATTCTACTCCATCAATAGGGATAAGATGTAACTGGGGACATGAGGGGTTTGTGGGCCTGAAGCTTATTCAGTTTTGGAGGTCCTCTTTTTAAAATCAAAAAAATAAATAAAAAGCAACAAAATTAAGAAAAGAGAAGTATGTCCAGGGCTTCTGAGGGGCCCATGGCAGTGAGAGGCCCTGACTCTACTTCCTCTCCTTTGGCTTCCAGGTAAACCTGCCCACGGATGCAGGCCTACCTCCCGCCTGCAAGACTTGGTCAGCTGTGTGTGAATACAAGTTTCATTCTGTCACTGCTTCTCTAAAAGAAGTTAATTTTTTTAAGAAAATAAGCAGAAATCAGGGAGAAGCACATTGCCTCGCTTCATTTGAGAGGATGCCACCTCTCAGTGGTGGGCTTCACACACCCCAGGGTAGTACGCAGACTTCTGACGTCACTCCTTTAGCAAGTGTTTCTGAGGGTTCACTGAAACCAGACATGCTGGCTTCGCTGAATGCTCCCTTGCTTCCAGCTTGCCCACTGGTGAGGAAACAACACACATCGTGCATTCTCTGACGCGTGGGAGTGGCTTCCCTTCCTCCTAGCAGCCCTGACTTACTGAGAGGGGAGACTGAATGGGGAAGACTCAGAACTGGGCGCAATACAGTCCACATCAAACAGTTTGCCATGTAGGGGAGAGGAAGAGGTGTAGATTAAAAAGAATAAGTGAATGAATAACTGTCTAACTGAAAGTCATCAAGACCCAATGAGAATGTGTCACAAACTGAGGGAATGAGATTAACTCAACCCTTTGCCTTCCTGAGGGGACCCCTGCAAAACCTGGGCACACAATGGAGTGAAAGTTTATGTTGAGTGTATATCTGTTC
The DNA here is from genome assembly GCA_028533065.1 of Trachops cirrhosus. Classification (NCBI taxonomy): domain Eukaryota; kingdom Metazoa; phylum Chordata; class Mammalia; order Chiroptera; family Phyllostomidae; genus Trachops; species Trachops cirrhosus. The sequence continues at coordinate 172,939,113 of CM052541.1, forward strand.
TATTGCAAAGAACTTAAAAATATCCAGAATTTTCAGTTATGTATAATTCTCTCTTCTATCTGCCAAATTATACCCATACTCGAAGGTGGAGTAGATGCCAACACTATCCTCTTTCCCCCTTCTGCTGTTATTCAGTTTTTCTGTTTCTTTTTCCTTTAAAAAAATTCTGCTTTTATGAATTCTAGATTTGGCTTGTCTGAACTAACCAGTCATGATCTATAATGATGTACCCCCAAAACTAAGAGCCGCCTTTCTCAGCTCTAACCAGAGCCTGAACCTTTCTGACAAAAGAGGGAATCAGAGATCTTACCAATTCGGCATACTTCTTGAATAAAAAATCAAGCTTTTCTTCAGGTGTTTGCAACTTGTTCAGATTTTGCATTAGCAGGTTGGCTTCTTTGCCTTAAAAGAAAACAAAAACTGTGAAGATGTTTTTAAAAGAAAGTGTTGAACTTGAAGTCAGATGATACAGGCTGGAATCTCTCAGATTGTCCACTGGCTAGTTACTGTCCACCCTTGACTAAGCCACTTAACCTATCTGAGCCTCAAATATAATTTGCTTTTCCTGTGAGAAGGGATGGCACCCACCTTACAGAGTAAGTGGGATTCGTTGAGAAGTTTGTGAAAGTATGTGGTACAGTCTCAGGCTCATGGTACATTCTCAATATAACAGTAGTTCCCGAGAATCCATTCTTGTTACTACCTTCCCCATAGTCTAAATATTCAAAAGAATTTTAAATATTTTGAAAATATTCAAAGGAATCAAAAACACTGACTTTATGAAAGAATAAATCAACCATTTCCCCATGTTAATTAATTTCTTTAAAGTAGCAAAGCAGTCCAGCAAAATTTCTGACCGCTATGAAACAGCCACCATTGATACATGGAGTTGCTGTAATTGCAGCCCGAAGCAGAGAAACTTGACAGTTTGGCCTGTACTTTTCATTTTAGGAAAAAAAAATTTTTTTTGGTGTTGCTGTTCTTTTAGTACCTATTTCCTCTCTTTTTTGGGGAAATCAATTCTCTTGTTTCTGTGCATAAGCCCATTCCATGAGTTTTAGGTGGGAATAACTCTGATCATGTATCGTACCAAGCAGAGAATAAAATCAGTAGAGAAAATGGACCCGCGGCCTGCAGGGTCTTGTCCAGGCCTTTGTGTGTCTCTGTGGTTACAAGTTTGGCCTTCCTGGGCCTCCCCTTCTCCCGCCCAGGCCTTAATCTCTGTTGGCAGTTTCATTTCTGTTCCCAGTTGGAGTTTATGCTACATTTAAGAACTCATCTGTTCGTGATTATTTATTTGATGGTGAGCCTCAGATTCTTTCTTTTTCCCCCCTCATTGTTCTTCCTTTTGTCTTCTTTGGCTCAAAGTGCTCAGTTTGCCTTTCTGTGGTGCCCGGAAATCTTGTTTTTAAGTGACCACTGGGGCGAGTGCTGGGAGGGAGGGTAGGGACCCTGAGGCCTACCTGTACCACTGAGCCCATCTTTTCAGAAGTCTGATTAGGGTGGATCAGACTGACGACCGCTCTGTCTAATCAGGGTGGGGAGGTCAAACTGCACAGTGGAGCCCATGTTTCCTGGCATAAATCTGTGTAAGGATATTAACAACTTCGACAACCTTTCCTTCAAGAACAGGCATTTCCTGTTTGTTGGAATTTTTGCTTTCATCTTGGATAGGCAGATAAATTTTGGAATTAGGATTGCTAGATAAAATACAGGACATGGGATATAGTCGTTCTAAAAAAATTTATGTACTGTTTATCTTAAATTAAAAATTTCCTGGGTATCCTTTGTTTTTATTTGCTAAATCTGGTGACTCCAATGGCTTCAAAACACTTTAGATCTAGAAAGAACTTCAAAGGCGCACAGACAACTGGTTAATTTTACAGATAAGAACCTAAGGCCTAGAGAGTCCAGAGTTACATGATTAGTACTGGCAGAGCCAAGGCTTGGATCCAAAGTTTGTCTACTTGTTCTAAATCACTTCACTCCCATGTGGAATTTTGATGCCAGGGAAACCGAGAGAAATAAAAGGAAACTGTTTTTTGGAAAAAAAAAATGACCTCATCTCTAACAGCTGGTTTTTGCCCAGTGAGTCAGTCCGCATTAGAGACTTGGCCTGAGATGGGAGAAGGTAGGCATGAGAGGCGCCCCACTAGCTCTCCAGTTACGGCCTGGCACAACGTGCTGCCTTTGAACTGGTAACCAGTGCTGCCCCGCCCCCACCGCGCCTGCACGTGAGTTATTTCTCTAGCATAGGGATGAATTTGCATGGTGCCGGCCAGGCCATCCCTTCACACTTGTGTTTAGTCTGTGGAAGGTGCCCAGGTGAAGACCGCTGTCCTGTGTTAGTGTCATCTGTCAAAGGTAAGACATTGTACTACTATCAGATTAGGTCCAGGATCCAGTACAGTGTTTGGTCCATGATAAGTAAGTGCTCAGTAAGTGTTGGTAAAGATAGAACAAAACAAAGCCAAGCAGTACACACTAGCATCATGTCAATCAAATGGAGAGTCCTGAAGACAACTGTGTAATTGGCTAGAGGAAAGATAGGTCTTACTGTCACCAGTGACATTTACTGTATGCTGGGCTACCTCCCAGGGTGAACACTGACATGTAAAACCATTACATGTCTCGTTTGTGGGAGATGGAAACACTTGAGTGAGTTCAATGACTCTCTTCTCCGCCCCCCACATTAAGTATATTTTCTACTTTTTTTCTTTATGAGAAGGTTTTTTTTTTAATCATTTCACTCACTGAGGTCTCTTCTCATATGCTATTATTTTGTATAGAAGATTAACATTCAGAAGCATCAGTCCATCCTTCAAAACTGACTTCTCCCGTCAACAAAAAAAATCCAAGAAACTTGTAACAGGCGTGTGCAGTATTCGTAAATTTGTGACACTAAAGAACTTAGTTTTTAAACTTCCATTGATTTTGCCAGACTGGAGTGGTGTGTGGGATTATCATAGAGCAGCGAAATAGACAGATTTGCTCATCTTCTAAGAAAGGCTGTAGTTATAGTCCCATAAAAATAGCATCATTTGGTGACAGTGTTGGACACAAAAGGAAAAATTCCTCTACTCAGGGACATCTATTCAGAGGGGGTGATCTGCCTTATTCCCAATGCGTCATTCTAAAGCAACATGACCGTGAGTTTAGTCATAAGGAAAGCAAGGGGCAGACCTGAAGTCCTCATTAAAGCTGGGCAACGTACATGGTGGCATACGGCCACCACTGCACATAATGCTCAGTTTGGTTGTAAGTCTACACGACAGTAGACTCACCCATGCAGCAAGAACAACATGTCACATGGCTGTGGCTGTTGGCGCTGTTGTAGACTGAAGGAGAATTGTCATGCAAAAGTATTATTTCTACATCAAAGAAACTGAAAACTTTAAAGTAAGACAATGAAATTAGCTTCAGACAGTTGACTGGGATTTTTCTTGAACTTTTAGCGTAGTGATGACTATGCAAAGTTTGGTGACAAATTATGTAGATTTAATGAGCATTCAAAACTGTGCTTTTTTTTCAAAATGATCCTTTAGACTTTGGGGCTAAAATATGGTCTTGGGTATACACGTGCATCTGTCTTCTCCCTTTCTGATTTCTACGAGTGGTGGAAAAAGCTGAAAGCAGGAAAAGACTTTGAGTGTTCTTTTCAAATATTAGACCCAGAATTATATTTCAATATTAACTTTCTTTTCCCTCTAACATAATTTAAAGATAACGAGTGTAATACAAATAATTCCTGCGAACCTATTGATATCTTTTAAGGGAAATATGTATGTAGATAGGGAGGACAGTAGAGCAAAATTAACACTGGGCTCCAGCTGGGGGCCCTGGGACCTAGAACCAGCTGCATGGTTAATCCCAGTTGAGTAACTTCTTTTACCGAATCTTAAGCTCACTGGATCTCATTTTCCTGTGTATGAAATTAGTGGGTTGGCTAACTCGTTCTGAGTTCAGCCTCTAAGATTTTGATTCCTGAAATAGCTTTAACTATTTTTAGCTTGGTTTAGATAAAAACAACAAAAAACAACATTGTTTGGCTGGCATATATGTTTACCTCAAGTGTTTTGGTCCACTTTTAAAATTTATAAAGATTCTCTCACCCCTCACTGTCACCTCTCATAGTCATGGTTTTTGTTTGCTTTAATTGGTTTTATTAACTATATCAGTTTTGAAAATACTGTCTTCCCTGTATTTCCTATCACATAGTTTTCCATTCAGCTGACATTTTATTTCTCTTGTATTTTAGTGGCCTTATTATATGTAATTGGAACTTTGGCTTCTTACTCATTTGGACAGTGGGCCTGGACTTCTTATTAGGTTGGTTGACGATGTGTTTAAACTACTAGTAATTTCTTGGCTGTAACTATAAAGAAAAATTTCTTAAAAACAAAAAAAAATCTTGAAGAGTCATATTGGGGAGATTATTCCAGGAAAAATAAAATAAAGCCAAACTTATAATAAAAAAGAAACACATTAGAAAAAGCAATAAGAAATGAATATATCCTTTCCCAATTCAGCTCAGGAGGGAGTATGAATTATTTTGCTTGAGACATATTTTTCTCTCTCCTTCCACCTACTTCTCTAAACCCTCTTCTCCTTTCAGAATCTGGCCCATGTTTTAGCATCCCTATGAATCTACTCAAGAACCTTTTAGTCTTGGCTGATTCTTCTTCTCCGTGAATGTATCTGGTCTCCTACCATCTCTTCTAGAAAATCTAGCACTTGTTTCAAAGCAACAGTGTATTTCCCCCTCACAGTGGAACCAGAAATCAAGCTAACATGGATGAAACAGACCACCCGGAAAAGTGACCATTCTAAGGCAAAGTAAGTAAATGGCTGAAGACATTTCAGAATCCTAATGTCCTAGTCAAGGTACCCTTCAGAAGGCAGAGCTGAAACTCTCTTGAACTAGAAAAATGAAACACATTAAGTGAGCTAAGTAAATACTTCTCAACTAATATACCAATTATTTTTGTATTTTTATATATATTTGGTTCTGCAATATAAATAACTTCAGGTTTTCCCCTTGCTTTCATTATGACTGATCTTTCAATCACATCAACTAACTGAATAACATTTTTTTTCAGTCTTTAAAACTCAAAACCCTCTAAGCTTTGCCCTGACTAGTATAGCTCAGTCAGTTGGAACATCTTCCTGTAAACCAAAAGGTCATAGGTTTGATTCCCAGTCATGGAACAAGCCCAGTTGGGACACATGCAAGAGGCAGCTAATCGATGTTTCTCCCTCACATTTATGTTTCTCTCCCTCTCTCTAGAATCAATAAAAGGAAAAAAAAAGCAAATCCAAAAATCCCCAACTCTCTAGGCTTCAATTTCCCTGTCTATAGTAAGTGGTTTGACTAAACGGATCCTGAGCTCAGAATGGACCTGTGGATCAGCTATGCCTTTCTCTTGGGCTTGTGCTTCAAATTGATTTCCTACTCAATCAGTTATCAACCTAAATATCAGAAAGTATATTATATTTTATCAGTTTTGTGCTTATTATGATGTGGATCTTGTGCAGCCCAGATAATGTTAGCAGAGGAACAATTAGTCAATCACTTGTGAGCCTGGAGGTTGGAGTGAGGGAAGCAAGGGGGCACGTTAGATGTTAACAGGACATGTGATACTCTCCAACGGGGAATCGGTTTTTGTTCCTCTCACTTCAGATGCCAAGGAGGAAGTGCCCACTGAGGAGACAGTGACTCTGCCCACTGAAGGGACAGGGTGTTGGTTGTGGGAGGATTTGCAGCCCCTACAGGAAAAATAAGTCCTGGGTGCCTGGGCTGCTGAGACATTTTCTAAATGTGCAGAGGTGTTCTGTGAAAGAAGGGTATTTTGGTCCAGTAAGTTTAGGAAATGTTGTAAACCATGCCATCACTATTGGAGATCTTTGTTGTTGTACATCTAAAGGTCAGAGAATTCTGGCAGTGGGATAATTGTAACTTGGTCTGAAATCTCCAATATTCCAAAGTTGGAAAGTTTTGGCTTAGAGAGTCAGAACATTTCAGCATCTTAAAAATACCAATAAAGTGAAAAATTTCTGATAAACATGCAATAACTAAAAACTCATCTGTGATCAAATACATGAGGGAAATCTAAGGATATGTCTTTGGGTATGGGTAGAATGACTTAATAAAATTCTGTAGAAGGTCCAGATAGATTTTAAAAGACGATCACAGCTGGCACTCTCTATCTTCTGCTAAAGGTAGAGGAAACGCTTTTACAAGCACTGGGACCATTGCTTCTATAATCTGTGTCAAAATTACCCAGGGTGCCTTGGCCCTAATCCAGACCTACCAATTCTGAATCTCTGTGCTAAGAAGCAGCATTTTTGACAAGTTGTATATTTGATTCCAATGCTTAGTTAAGTTGGAAAACCACTGATTTAGATAATTAGTGCAGGGTCATTTAATTGACAAATGGCCAAGAAGCCTACTAAAATCACTTGTACACAACTGAAATAATATTTAAAAGGGTGGTTAGATATTTAGATTAGCCTTAAATGTTGTTTTAACTCCTATTGTAGCTGGAATAGCACCATGGTTAGAAGAACATGGGATGGTATTCGGAGGAACAGCATGGGAGGGTCAGCAGCGTGGGCGTGTATCATTAGAGGGGACCCACCCATGCAGTCCGACTCACAGACGTTGGTTCGGAAAAAACACAGTCCATCGAAATTTGGTACTTTGTGGATAGTGGCAGATTTAGAGTTGTGGAATTTTTTTCTCGAATTTTAAAAATTACTTGGTAATTAAGAGGTTCATGCAGATCTTGAAATAATTCATAAAGAGAATAGAAACCAAACTTGGCCATCTTTAACTTCTACTTTCTTCATATCCATTCTCTTAGTGCAACTCATACAAATCCCTGTGCAGACATGGTTTTAGAGTGATAAAGTGAAAGAACTTTCTTGGTTGGAAACACTTGAAATCATTCACCTCTGCATGTGATTTTGTATTGTCTTACGGGAAGTTTTTGTTAAGGGACTCTTTTGAGGTGCCTTGGAATGAGAAGGAAAAATAGCTCTGTAACACAGATCAACTTTATTCTTCTTCACAAAGTTCTAAAACACTAGAGCAATTCCAATCTTGCATGCTGCAACTAGGGTAATCTTTTTGCTGGGTGGGTCAAATAGGCTGTTTGAATGTGTCTTTTAGCCCTTTTTGAAAGCATTGCCAGCAACGAGTGGATTTTAAGAATCATTGTGATGTCCTGTGCCAGCACAGACACACTTTTGAGTTTACAGATAATCTGTTACTACAGTCTGAACCCAGTTCTGATTCTAACACTCACAATCTTTCACTCTGCCTTGTTGTCTTCAGAAATGAGTAAAATGTGACCACTGCTCTTGATAGATTCTCCATCCAGCTTGGGAGGCAGATATATAAAGAAATGTTTGCTGCAGGAAATTTAATAAAAAACTAAGGAAGTTGATGCAGACTCTACCTGGGCTTGTCATGGAATGAATCACCTAAGAGGTGGTATTAGTAGTGAGTGTTTCAGTGAAATTCACCAAGGAACACAGGCAGAGGGACATTCATATGCAAAGTAACACACTTACATTCCTAGCTGAAACAATAATTCTCTCACCTTTCGTTCACAGCCATTTTTGGTGTCCCTCATGTCTCTCTCAACAATTTTCCTGCGCCTATTCTAGCACTTAGCTTTTGTAATAATTAGTTTACATGTCAGTTTTTCTCTCTATACTGAGAGCTTCTTGACTAAAAGGCCGTGACCACTTATTTATCTTTGTGCACTTAGCACAGGGCCTCATAAAGACGAGGCATTAATAAGTGTTTGCTGAACCAATGGAATAATGAGAGTAAGAATATTTTCTGCAATTGTTGACATTCTAAAATTGACATATTTCTAAAGAGCTTTGTTAAATAAAAAATAGTTTCTATAGTAATGGGACATACTACTAAGTGATCCAACTGACAGTCATTTCACACATACAAAACAATTCCAACACTCACATTTTGTTTAAATCCAAATTCCACTAGCTTTGCTTTAAATAATTTTCCTTTTATTTAGCCATTTATCTTTGCAACAAATATTCACTGAGCACCTACCATGTGCCATCTATTGTCCTACACACTAGGTCTCTGATGATGTCCAACATATACACAGTCCCTGACCTTGATAAAAGAGCTAGTGGGGATGATACCTATTAACCAAATAATCACAAAATAAATGCACACTCTTAAATGCTGACATATGCTAGGAAGGGATGATACATAGTACCAACAGAAACAGAAGACAGTAAGACTTCATCTATAGTTGGGCTAAGAAAATGCCATTTGAGTTGTGAGCTAAATGATGAGGTAAGCAATCAAATGTCTGAACTGGGGGAATGGGCAGGCACACCGAGGCAGAGAAAATAGGGTGTATGCAGGCCCTGTGGCAGGTTTAAAGAACTGAAAGAGATCAGAATGACTAGTTATTTGGCAGCAGCAGAGGTGGTGGTGATAGGGACAGAGTGTTCAGGAGGGGGATGTTGTGGAGTAGAGTGGTATGAGATAAAGCTAGAAAGAATGGTTCGGGTTAGACCATTAGTGCCTGAAAGACTGTTGAGAACTGCGGTCTTTGTTCTAAGAGCAATGGGAAGCCACTGAGGGCAGAGGGGAAGTGGGTAACCGGTGGAAAGTTCGCTATAGCTCTGTTGGGGGAAAGCAGCTGGGGACAAGTATAGCAAGAGTGTGTAGGGAAACCCTGAAGGAAGCTGTTGTAGTAATCCAAATGTGGGGTGTGTCTTTCAGTAAAGGTTGAAGGAAGATCCCTTTTTTTTTAACTAATTTAAGGAAAAATCATAATATAGAATACAGCTACTTGCCTAATCCTTTTAGGATTTTCTTTTCCAATTTTTGCTCTTTATTGCTGACAGGCTCTTTGGCTGTGGGTGGCTCTCCAGAATTGATGGGTTCTCTCTCAGCCTCTTCAGTGGCTTCCTCACAGTCCCCGTCCTCGTGGTCAGTGGGTTCTGTGTTCTCAGGCTGCTCCTTGGCCTTGGTGGAACTCTTTCCGCCTGCAGTGTGGGCAGCAGACCCATATGTGTTAATGATGTCTTCCAGCTGTCTGTTCAACTCTTCAGAGATGTCATGAGCCCCTGATTGAGGTTTCTCCTCTGCCTCCTTCAATGGTGCTTGGAGTGGGGATGAGGAGTCTTGATGCCCTTGCTTTTCCAGGCCATTTTGACTGGGTAATGATGAACCGTCCCCCGGAGGTGTTGACTGTGGTTCTCCCGAGAGCTGTACAGAGTGCTTAGCCTCCATACTGGGTGCGGAACCTGTGGCAAGCACAGCCAAGTTTTCTGTAGTTAACCCAGTTACATGTAAATGATAAGGATATCCCCAAATGAGCACCTGCTAATTACAGTTTCTAACACAGAGTGAATGTACTTTCACAAACCATCAATATTGCAGTTGGGTAGGTAGGAATAGTGGGAAGTCATTTTTCCAAATCAGGTCATGCTATTAGCAGATTTTTTGTTTTGGTCTTTAAATTCCAGTAGTATCTCCTATTATTATTAACAGAGTAATTCAAGATGTTTTTCATGGCCATATTTATCATTTTGTTTAGAATAGCCAATTTGTATAACCATTCTCTTAAATAATTCTATGTAGGTTTATAATTATTGGAAGTACATGGATGTATACCTTTAAAATATTTACATTTTAAATGGTATTATTTTTTCAAAGTTAAAATACTTAATATTAGAGCCACTGAACTTACTAAAATCCTTCATAACAATAATATTTCTGAACTATTTTAATCTATAAATGAAGATTTGATTAATGAGAGTATATTGATATAAATGAATTTTTATAACTGGATATAGGACATACGTTATTGCTTTTTCTGGTATTTTCCTTTTCCCAGAGGATGAAAATGCTTTTTTGAGCTTAAAACCACCATCATTTTTGGAATAAGAAAATGAGAGAAGGTGTAAATTAAGAAATTCTTTAAATTTCTCTAATCCTTTTTTGTTCTAATATAAAAACTGACTATCTTTTAGAGAATAAGAACAGGTTACAGCTTTCTCTTTTCACTCCAGAAGCTCTAGGATAACTTAATAATTTTTAAGAAACATCAATGTTTAATGAACAGGGTGGAAATTAACTAGAGAAATAATCCAGATATAATTTGAGCTTTTTGGAAACAGGGGGAAAAGAATGAGCCAAGTCACAGATTCTAGGGTTTCTGGCTGTCACCATGGCTAGGCTTGCAATAGATTTGGCTTAGGCCTTTAAGTTATGGTGCATTCTGTTTGTAAATGATATTTAATGGTGAAGCGGCTGAGCATCAGGATAAAAAATGACAGGGTCCTCATCATGCACAGGTTTTGCTGCTGCGGAGACATGGCAGCAAAACAGAAACACACTGCTCTATGCCTTGCCCCCTGCTCCCGTTCTCAGGGCAGCAGGTGTCAAATGCTTGAACTCCAGCAAGAACAGAAAATTCAATGTACAGACATTGCCACCCACTTGTGGCCCTCACCAAGTACTCATTAACTTAGAAGGAAGTACTCTTTTCTCTCACACTTTTTTTTCTATTGAATTTATTGGGATGACCTTGGCTAATAAAATTATATAGGTTGCAGGTGTACAATTCTATAATGTGTCATCTGTGTATTGTATTGCGTGTTCACCACCCCAAGTCAAGTCTCCTTCCATCCCATTTATCCCCCTTCATCTTCTTCTACCTCCTCCTACCCCCTCTTTGGGTAATCACCATACTGTTGTCTGTGTCTGTGAGTTTTTTTGTTTTGCTTAATCCCTGCACCTTTTCCACCCAGCCCCACGACCCACACTGATTCATTTTATCCACCACCTTTATTATCTAATGATACAGTGAGCAGTTGCCTTGTCTTTAGCACTGAAGTGTCTTTATCCCAACCACAACTTGTTGGGCACACTCATCTATATATAACTATGCCTCCCCTGAACTTGGAGAAAGACACAGCACCTGCTGTTCAGCCAGAAGCTATTTTGAGCTTTTCTAAAAGGAGCCATGGCATTTAGCACTTTATCCTTGGAAATCAAGGGAAAAGAGTACTTTTTAATACAAATTGAAAATGGTAAACATTTATTGGCTTAAATGCATATGTGGGTTTTGAAGTGTTAGGAAGTCTTCTTAGAATGTTATAAAATCTAGAGTAAAGCAAACTTCTAAGCAATGAATTTAGAACTGACTCTCTGTAGGAATATTAGTGTGGCTAGTCTAAATGCAAGCATTTTGTTTGTATTAGCTTTATTCTTCATTGATCAGAGACAGTAATCATTGATGTTTTTATGTTAATCCCACGGGTAGCCTTTAAACTTCATGCACCACATGCACTTTAAAATGGAATAACCTAGTCATTGTAAACCACAGGATGACTGACTCAATTCTTAAAAGTAGCCTCAAGATAAATCAACAAAAGGGAGAAAAAACAAAGAACTGTGACTTTTAAATCCTCTCATTCTAGATTAATTTTACAGCAAAAAAAAATTTCTAAATTTTATCCTCTGTAAACTTTTTTGCCTGCTTTTTCCTCCACTGGGAGACAATTCTTCCCTCGAACTAGCACTCCCAGCAGATTATCACACACACACATCCCTTTCTGAGCAACACATTTTAATTATAAATAAAACAATGGAAAGTTCTTCAACAGTTCACTGGCAATCTCAATGCTGCAAGTTTCGAACACTAAAAACCACACCCCACGTCTTCTCACACTGCTTGGGGGAGTGTTTGTCACACTTACCAGAAGGCAAGAAGCTAAGCAGAGAGAGTAAAGGAGAGGCAAAGAGGCAGCAAAAAGCTAGTCAGAACAGCAGCAGCAGCAGGCGAAGGCAGGCGGCTGTGTTCTTACAAGGGAGAGAGAAACTGAATACATACACAGACACACACTCACAGACACCAGGCAGCAGGAGCACTGGGAGGGGGAGGGGAGAGGAACACCGTATGACACAGCAAGAGAGAAATGCACCCCAGCTTCAGTGGTTGTCTCCCAGGCAAAAATCTTACAGAGGAGAAGCAGCTGGTAGATCTTATCAAACTCCATGTTTTGCCCTTTGAGAAATTTAAACTCTCAGTATGTAGCCCCTTTGCCAGTGCAATTTTTCACCGTTGTTGTTCTTTGGGGCCAAGATCAGTTTTCCTATTTCTTGGTTTATTTCCAGTGTGGTCTATGATTCATCTCCTTTTTCCTCTTCTTATGCTAGCTGAATTAGTGTCAGGTTTCTTATAGGAATCATGGAAATAGAAAAACAATGGCAAAACAAAAAGGAGGTGGTGCAGCTACTTTAATTCTGATGTCATTGTTTGCTTTGTTTGAAAAATATGAAATGCAGATTTAGATGGCTTTCTTGGCGGTGGGTTAAGTGTCATCTTCATGTGCATGGTAATTGGCGTGACCTCAGATCCCATGTCTTAGTCAGGTGGCTGCCTTGACATCTCCGATGAGCCCTCAGGGAAGCAGTTGCTTTTTCATCTTCAGTTGGAGGCTTCCCCACCATCCCAAGCAGTGTTTCCAGGTCTTTCCCACCCTTTCTAAACCCTCAACCTGCTCCTTAATTCCTCAGAAGACGAACCTCCTCCTTCCCCATTCATCATAAGACGCTTCTCTTAACCCTACATCCCTTTTTTTGTCTGTTTTGGGAGAGTGTGTTTCCACACTTCTCCAAGGTGAATTCCTCCATCGAGTTTCTGCTCTTGGGAGTGGCTGGACATTGTGACACCCCTATGGTAGGCAGAATAATGCCACTTGAATAACGTCCAGATCCTAATCCTAGGAACCTGTGCATACGTTACTTATTTTACATGGTGAAAAGGATTTTGCAGATGTGATTTAGTGATATTGAGATGGGGAGATTTCCAGAATTATCTGGATGGGCCCAATGGAGTCACAAGCATTGTTATAAAGGAAAGGGGGAGATAGAAGGGTCAGAGTCAGAAAAGCAGATTTGATGACTCAAGCAGAGGTCAGAAGGGTATGGGGCCACAACCCAAGGAGTGTGGGGAGTCTCTGGAAGCTTGGAAAGGCAAGAAATGAATTTTCCTCTAGATCCCCCAGAAGGACTGCAATTCTGTTGACACCTGATGTTAGTGGTGAAACTCATTTGGGATATCTAACCCCCCAAACTGTAAAATAATAAATTTGTGTTGTTTTTAAACCATTAGATTTGTGGTAAGTTGTTATCATAGCAAGGAGAAATTAAAATATCCTACCCTCTGACTTTCCCCACCCCTTTCTCCAAGTTCAAGGGTGGCATTGATTATATACAGATGAGTGTACCCAACAAGTAGAGGTCAGGATAAAGAAATTCCAGTGATAAAGATGATCAAACTGTTTACTGTATCATTTGATAACAAAGTTGGTCAATTAAAAGGGGGGTGAGAGAAAAAGTACTTCCTTTTAAGTAATGAGTACTTGGTGAGGCCACAGATGGGTGATATTCCATATTGAATTGCAGCAAACTGAACCAGTGAGATCTTTCAGTAAGTACAAACAATAAGTGAGTGATTCTCAAATTTAAGTGATATATATATTAACAGAATAACTTAAAAGGAAAAAAAGACTTTGTTATGTTTAACTATATTATTATATTATTATTGGTACTGATATATATGTATGTATAATAATAAAAAATAGATATAAACTTCTCATGCTTATTATTATATATTATAAGCTTTAAAAATATATTATCTGCCCTGGCTGGTGTAGCTCAGTGGATTGACAGCGGGCTACGAACCAAAGCGTCACTGTTTCGATTCCCAGTCAGGGCACATGCCTGGGTTGCAGGCCAGGTCCCTCGTGGGGGCCATGTGAGAGGCAACCACACATGATGTTTCTCTTCCTCTCTTTCTCCTTCCCTTCCCCTCTCTCTAAAAATAAATTTAAAAAATTATATTACCTAAAACCCTAAAAAAATCAATAAATACAATTTAAATTAACAACATTGTTTTTATGTGACAGATAATATTTTGCTGAACCCAAACTGTGACTTAAAAATATGAATATGGTACTGGTTGTTTGTTCAGTTCAAGAACCTCTTCTACAGCATGCTTTGTAAAAGGATTCATTTTCTTTAACACTCAAATTCTTACCTAAGTTTCATTCATACTACCTGCCATCATTTCTTTCTTTTTTGTTTTTGTTTTCAGAGATAGAAGAAGGTAGGGTGAAAGGGAGGATGAGAAACATCAATTGGTTGTGTCTTGTTCGCCCCCAAGTGGGGACCTGGCCCGCAACCCAGGCATGTGCCCTGACAGGGAATTGAAGCTGCGACCTTCTGGTTTGTAGGCTGGCACTCACCAGCTGGGGCTGCCTGCCATCATTTCAATAGGACTTTCTTTGATACAAATGCATCATTTTCTGCTCTTTCTCACTTTCCTGCAATTATGAATACGGGGCTACTTGGTGCTTGCTAACTTGATTAGACATACACACGATAGTGAAGGCACCAAAATGACAGCTACCCAGATGATCCAGAATGGGCTTACCCAGTTCAAATTAAATTTTATTAAATTTTTAGGGTGATATTGGTGAATAAGATTGTGTAGGTTTCAAGTGCACATTTCAATGATACTAGACCTGCACATTGCACTGTGTGTTCAGCACCTAAAGTCAAACCATCTTCTGTCACCATATACTAGGCCTCCTCCACTTCCCCACCACCCATCCCTCTGGCAGTCACCACACTGCTGTGTCCACAAGTTTCCATTTTATATCCCACATATGAGTGAAATCATATGGTTCTTAGCTTTTTCTGACTTATTTTATTTAGCATACTATTCTCATAGGCCATCCATGTTGTCACAAATGGCAGTATTTCATCTTTTCTGTGGCTGAGTAGTGTTCCATTGTGCACACACACACACCACATCTTCTTTGTCCAGTCCTCTATCGAGGGGCACTTCGGTTGTCTCCATGGCTTGGCCCCAGGAATAATGCTTCAGTGAACATAGGGGTGAATATATCTTTGTGAATAAATATTTTTGAGTTTTTTGGGTAGATAACTAGGAGAGGGATTGCTGGGTCATATGGTAACTGTATTCTTAATTTTCTGAGGAACTTCCAGACTGTTTTCTAAAGTGGCTATGCCAGTCTACATTCCCACCTACATCTTAATTATAAATGAATTAACAGCACTGCACTAACCGTGGCTCCCAAGAATCCATCTGTGGCCTGCTAGAGGCCCAGAGATCTGGAGTAGAGAAGTTAAGAAGACAAATTAACGGAGCTCAGTGTTTATTATAAAATCAACCTTTGTGTTGCCGTAAAGGGTAAGGTTTTTTTTAAACAGCATTTTCAATTTTATGCAAATATTACAAAAAATAGTTTAAAAATCAAATGATGCTAAAAAGCTCATCACAAGAAACAATAATCTCTACCCTCTCCTTGCCATGCTCTCCAGAAATAGTAAATGATATTAAACTATTGCAGATATTCCTTCTGTGATTTACTTCCTCATTTGTAAATACTCCTATCTTAATGTTCGTCACCTCATCAATTTTGGATGTTGCCTATTGTCTTCCTGTAATGATAGATGAAGACAAATTATTGACACCTCTTTTTTTCTCCTCACTTCTCAGTAAAATTGCATCTTATTTTTAATTCATATTCTATGTTTTCATTATTGAAATAAAATATACTGCTAAAGCAGGTAGAACACTGTGACTATAGTTCCATCCTTTTGAAATTTTTTTTTCCTGGAGTTAATGATCATCTTCTTTTTTCTATGTGCTTAGTATTAATAATACTCTGTCTTCCCTAACTGTGTAAGAGCTCTGTAAAATCCTCCCTACACAATCTTCCCTGAGATCAAATCTATTAGACAATAGAATACACATTATAGTATTTTCTTGGCACTATCACCCCACATATAAATACCCTCAGAACTTTGACTTCCTGCTCCAGTTTGATTTGGTAACTTTCTCAGCCTACTGCACAGCTGTGGTCCTAGCACTGCCCGCCCCACTCTGTTGTCATCCTGGAAATTCCCTTTATCTCTCTCCTATTTCCTGACTCCCATTCTTCCTCTTTCTTGGTTTCCTTCCTCATTTAGTGAAACATATTGTCCTTTGGCTTTCTGAAAAAGCATTTATGGGAGACTTTGTATGTCTCAAATGCCTTTTTGCTATCATTTTATTTACTTGATTAGTAGTTTGGCTGGATGTAAACTTTTACAAAATGTAAAAAAATGTTTCTGATTAAACTTTTCTTACATTTCCATCAGAAATGTTAAGACATTATTCCTTTAAAAGTACAAGATCATTCTTATTCCTGATCCTGTGTATGATCTATTTCTTTTTTCCTCTCTGGAGCCTTTTAGGATCTTCTTTTTAACTCTATTATTATGAAGTTTCACAATGATAAAATTTTATGTGTTTTTTTTTTTCACTTATTGCATTGGATGCTTGATGGGTTTTTAATCTGGGGATTTATGTCTTTAACTTCCATCTCCCTTTTATCATTGTTTCTCACCTTTGCCCTCCCTGGACCTCACATCCCTGAGTCCAGAGCCTTTTTGGTTAAGCTTCTCCACAGAGCAGTCCTCAGATATCCTGAAAGGATGGAGAGAAGTTATTTGACTTTGTGAGTGGGATTTGGGACCTTTGGGTCTAACTGTTCACTTTCCTAATTAGAAAACAAAAAAACTAGCTGTCAAATGATACTACTATATTTTCCCTGCTTTCCTACTACTTTTGATATTATCTTCACTTGATGAGTATTCATCTCAAATGTCTTAGTCTTTTCAGAATCTATGAGGCAAATTAGCCAGCCTCTCACTTTCCTGGTTCCTTTTCTGCCACCACCCAACCCCATTTCTGTTAAGCACGCTTCTTCTGTTGAATCATTTACCATTACATACTGTGTTCTTGTCCTCAATCATTGTGGTGTGGGGTTTATGGATTCATTTCTTCTGATTTCCCTGATGTTAGAGTTTTTATTTCTGTTTCTCATTCTTGGTTTGCTATAGCATTTTATTTTTTAAATTATATTTATTGATTATGCTATTGCAGTTGTCCCAAAATTTCTCTCCTTTTGTCTTTCTCCACCCAGCACCCCCAAATCCCTCAGGCAATCCCCATACCATTGTTCATGTCCATGGCTTATGTGTATAGGTTCTTTGGCTACTCCATTTCCTATATTCTACTTTACATCCATATGGCTATTCAGTAACTACCTATTTGTACTTCTTACTCCCCTCACCTCTTCACCCATTCTCCTATATCCCCCTCTTATCTGATAACCACCAAAATGCTCTCTGTATCCAAGATTGCATCTCTGTTATTCTTGTTTGCTTAGTTTATTTTTTAGATTCAATTTGTTGATAGATATGCATTTATTGCCATTTTATTGTTCATAGTTTTGATCTTTTATAAGTCCCTTTTAAATTCTTAAATAAGTCCCTTTAACATTTCATATAATAACGGTTTGGTGATAATGAACTCCTTTAGTTTTTCCTTGTCTGGGAAGTTCTTTATCTGCCCTTTGATTCTAAATGATATCTTTGCTGGGTAGAGCAATCTTGGCTGTAGGTCCTTGCTTTTCATGACTTTGAATATTTCTTGCCAATCCCTTCTAGCCTGAAAACTTTCAGCTCACAGTCTATGGGAATTCCCCTGTAGGTGACTAACTGCTTCTCTCTTGCTGCTTTTAAGATTCTCTCTTTATCTTTAACATTTGGAATTTTAATTATGATGTGTCTTGGAGTGGCTCTCTTTGCATCTATCTCCTTCCCACCCAACTTCTGGGCCCACCCATGCTGCTTTTACATATGAATGACTGGTTTTGGTTCATGCTTCACAATTTTCTAAATCCTCTCAAACAAGCAACCATCAGACTCAATGAACCCCCAAGTCCCATACCTGTGCTAAGTGGCCTCAGGCCCAGCACTAGCAGCAGCCAGCTTTGGGTCATGGTTTAGCTTCACCTGGAATCTCCAAGCCCAAAACAAGTAGCAGCTATCTCAGATTGCTTTATAACTCAGGCACAATGGCCCAATGCAAAATACAGGTGGGGGGGGCTGACCTTGGCCTCTACCACCCCAGAAATCCCAGGGACTGTGCTGCCAGTGGACAGCAACAGACCATGACAGAGCACTGTTTCCCTGCCCCCGCACAGCTGATCCTCCATGGAGGGCGGAGGTTGGTGGTCAGTGGTTACAGCCAGTCCTTGCAGCTGATTGGCCTGGGTAAATGCCTCCTATGGACCGGCCAAGAGCAACCAAGGCTCAACTATAAGAGGAGGAAATACTTAGCCCACATGAAGGGTGCACTTTATGTACCCAGCTTGGTTGATGGGGAGGCTGTGCCACTGGACCCTACAGGACACCTACTACTTTAGACCACACTACCAAGATAGGGAGTCTAGCAGCTCTATGTAATACATAGAAACAAACACACAGAGGCTGCCAAAATGAGGAGACATAGAAACGTGGCCCAAATCCAAGAACAGATCAGTACTCTAGAAAAATAACTAAACAAAATGGAGGTAAGCTATCTATCAGATGCTAAGTTAAAGCACTGGTTATAAAGATGTTCAAGGACCAACTGAGGCCCTCAGCAGCATAAAAAAGATCCAGTCAGAAAGGAAAGACACACTAATTGAGATAAAGACCAATTTACAGGGAAACAACAATAGAGTGGATAAACCCAAGAATCAAATCAATGATTTGGAACATAAGGAAACAAAAACCAACCAATCAGAACAACAAAAAGAGAAAAGAATCAAAAAATATGAGGATAGTATAAGGAGCCTCTGGGACAGCTTCAAGTATTCCAATACTTGCGTCATAGGGGTGCCTGAAGCTGAAGAGTAAAAAATTGGAAATCTGTTTGAAAAAATAATGAAAACTTCCCTAATTTGGTGAAGGAAATATACATGCAAGTCCAGGAAGCAGCGAGAGTCCCAAACAAGATGCTAGTGCATTTTAGAGGAGAAAGAAGTTAGAAAGATCTTTACAATGCTGTCTTGGAGTCACGAAGACCTGTTTAACCATTACAGCAGTTCAATATTGAAATGAACTGTCCCCTAAGTAAGAAGCTACAGTTTCAGAAATATGCCCTAGAGCCTGGTTGTTCTTTCTCTTGATGACACTGGAGAAGAACTTTCTGCATGGGGAGGTGGGGTGGAGAGTTAGATTAAATGACTCACTTAAGATCTCTTTCAAATGCAAGAGTGTATGAATTCTATACTTTTCTACTATGGGCTTAAGGGAAACAGACATCATATAATAATTAAGATTATATACTTGAAAATCAGGCAGCTTCCATATGAATTCCAGATCTGTCTCTTACTTAGGCTATATTTTAATTTCTTCAATTTTCTACCCTGCAAAATGGAGACTACCTGTTTCCCATGGCTGTTGTGGGACTAACACAGGAAATGTGGTCTCAATAACAAACACATAATATGTTACAATTCCAATAATGATGTGTTTATGAGAAGCTTATGAAATGGGAATTAATATTTTCTACACTGATGTTTTGAAATTGTTGCTGTCTAAAACCAAGTTCAAGTCTGAGAATCTATTGTTATCATCTCCTAGTTGTGGTATACATGCACTTGATCTGGGTTAGATCTGGCTTGGGGTGAGGAGGAAATCTTTGTACGCTCTGTTCCTACTCAGCAATCACCTCTGTGTTTGTAGAATAAAGGAAAATGTGGGCTTGTGGCTGAGCAGAGATTATTTTCAATTAGTCTAAATACAAAACCGGGCAGCAAGTTACACTGTTTGATTCCTAACTGGCACCTCTTTAATTTGTACCAGCTGTGTGCAGTTGGTCTCCAGAAGTGAAAAGTATGATTCACATCCTATGCAAAGAATTTGGTTCTCTTCCTTTTAACCAAGAATTAGGCAAACAAAGATTGTCTTCAGTAAAGGACAATGTGAACTAGTTTTCCAGCATAAACTCATTTGAAATTTACATAAATATTTGGTGGTACACGTGTGCTTGAAAAGAGCTCCCCATCTTAAGTGGCCTTGTTTAATTATACATAAATACTTTTTGCATGATAACAATAGAAACATGAGTTTATCATAAATAATGCAGATAAGTTTTAGGGTTAGCTCCTCTACCCTGATTCTCTGTTTCATCTGAATTAACAGAATTTGGCCACATGCATTCCACAAGGAAGATATAGTTCATGTCAATACTTTGTTCAGAAAAGGTCAAAATAAGGTCTATTGTATTGTAGTTATACTGGACCCCTCATCTTTGAAAGGCCGCTTCCTGCCACTTTGTTGAATATAGTAGAGACTCAGGACCACGGGACTGTGTTGCCTTGTTTATTTAGAATGTGTCCACTGAGGATAGAGCTGAGTTTTTTTTTAACACTTTCTTTAGATATTTTTTAAAAGGTTTTATTTTTATTTTTAGAGAGGGTGAGAGGGAAGGAGAAGGAGAGGGAGAGAAACATCGATGTGAGAGATAAACATCAATTGATTGCCTCCGGCAGGCCCCCAACCAGGGACTGAACCCACAAACCAGGCATGCCACCCGACCAGGAATTGAATCAGCGACCCCTCGCCCTGCGGGATGACACCCAACCCACTGAGCCACGTGGGGCAGGGCTAGAGCTGAGGTTTCGTGGCTGCCGAGGGCTTCAGCAAGGGCATTCCTCTGGAACAGGCTTCACTCTTCTAGCCTCTGAGTTCCAGCAGGTGGGCTTAAAGGCCGCAGGACTGAAGCATGGTGATGTTCCTCCCCTCGTTCCTATCTAAATCGTGTGTCATCAGTGGTTTTTCCAGCGGAGTTCAAGGATGTCCTTTGGGGGCGGGTCTGCTTGCTGCTGCAGAGTAGCAGGAAAATCCTGATGGCATTTTAATTATCATAACACAACCTCAAGGGCAGAAGCTCCTGAACTCCAGGGGCACAGTCACTTTGTGGTGTCCTACCTCCTCTATCTCATGTTTCCCACAGGAAACTTGGGAAATATGTCTCATTTGAAAAAAAAACAAAACATGGTAACAAGATACCAAAATTAATGACAACCAGAAGGTGATGATATGGATCAACTGAAATGTCCATCGCTGGTGGTCTCCACATTGAGATGGTCAAGCCACCCAGGGCTTTGGACTGGGACCCCCCATCAGGTATATTTTTCCCTCCCTTCCCTCTTCTCAGTCCTCCTTGTTTGGTGGGTACAGTGGGATCTGGAGAATGTTGGTGAGGGAGGGGCCTCACAGATCCTCTCCGCACCTCCCTTGCACCCAGGGGTCCTGTCCAGAGCCACCCTCACTTGATCTCAAATAGATGACATTGGATGAAAAAATCAGCCCTTCCTAATAAGCTAGCACTCCTTGCCAAGAGTTAAATAAAAAATAAATTCTACTAAAGCGGTAGATCCATGTGTTTTGCTACACAAGCTTGTGTGTCCTTTCAAAGGTTTGACAAAGGCAGTTTTTTCTTCAAATAGACTTCCTGAGGTTTGCTAAGCAATGACCACAAGCCTCATCTTTCTCTTCTCTGATTGGTATCAGAAGTTCTTTTGATTCTCCTCCCTCAGGGTCATGAGTCCTTCTTTCTCTCCCGGAGTGTCACGGGGCCTCCTTCCCCCTTGATCACGACGTAGTTCTCCAAAGGGGCCTAAGGTTGAACTTGTTTTGAGGAAAGCCTGTCATTTGGACATGTTGAAAAACAGGGGTGTGGTGCTTGCCTGGTTACGATCTAACGTGTACTCTTCTCCTGTCTTCTTGCAATGCAGTTCGTACCAAAGATATTTTTAAATTCTGTGTGAGGTCTTTTTCTCCACAATAACTTGGTGTGGTTTTGATAGGCTCTGAAACAACACAGACCCTGAGAATGATAGAGAATAGGTCAGCAGAAGAAGACTGAATGAGTAAATGCCAAGACATCTGACACCTTATTTTTTAAATCCTCCGTATGTTCCCTTTTTACCTCTCTTCTGTGGGGGCACAGGTGCCTAGGCTTTGTTGTTTTGGAGGAAGACCATTCACTGATTTGTCTGTCTGCCTGTCCAGGTTTTAAATGCCTTTCCTACTCTGAATGTCTCTTATGTGACTAGTTTGTCCCTCGACTAGGGACAAACTAGTCACATAAGAGACATTCAGAGTAGGAAACGTGGTAATTTACCACGTGTGCTCCTTCATTTAAGTGTGAGGACTGGGAAAGAGGCTCCTCCTCACTTCTATTCATCTTTAGACCATTGTATGGGCCCCATTTTGTAGCAATTTGGAATTGATTTTGTGACTCAGTTAATCTTGTTAATTAGTAATGATCCCAAAATTGTAGCTGGATTTTGACAGGGCTGCCCTATTGCCTAACTCCAGGGGTCACCAGTCAAACAAAGTAAACGTGAGGCCTCTGGCTTTGGGTAGCACTGCTGCCCTAGTCCCAGCCCGGTGCTCTGGCCAGGTGGGATGACGGTATCTGTGAGGACACATTTGTAACTGCCTTCCTCAGAGATACCCAAGAGAGGTTGCAAAATCATTAAAAACATGAAGGAAAAATATGGGGAAATCCTCTCAGGTATATGTATAGTGCCACCAAGTGCAAAAGATGACATCTTCCTGGACTTTGTTGTGGAGAAAAATGTAACTTACTAAAAAGTAACGATACCCTGGCTGTTGGGGACGTGAGTGCCTGAGTAAACTTTTGCTTCAACTTTTAGCCCAAAACCTACCTTCCTGTGAGGTCCCTGTAAGCTACCATATATCCCTTCTCTGGGATGCCAAGAAATCTTCTATAGATTATCTGGAAATATGATTGAGCCCATGAGATGTGATCACTACATCGCCACGGATTAGAAGATATAGCCTAGAAGCAATAGGTTTGCGCCCTCACTCAAGAAGTGCTGTCCTGCTGTGTCCCACACTGACTGGGGACAAGGGCCCTCACCAGGAGAAGTGTGTTTGCAAAAATCTATGCTTCACCACCTGAACCTTAGCTTCCAATCACTGGATGATGAACTTTTTTCTGCCCAATGACATATTTAAATACACGTCTATAATTGTCTAAACTCTGTATGCATTAACAACAACAAAAAAATGTTGTTCCCTCCCTTAAAACAAAACAAAAAGGCAAAGCAAAACAAACAAAGGACTCTAGGCAGGCTACTAACGTATTAAAAATCAGAGATGTTAGTATCTAAAGAATAAGTGCCCTTTTGGGGAGGCAACAACAAGCAAACAATTTCAAAACTTAATTGAAACAAAGACGTTTTATTGATTAAAAGCATATATGAAAAATTTGTATTTGAATAGTTTGTTGGAATGTATTGATGTATATTTAGCCAAAAAAAAAATAGGGTGATAATATATAGAGTCAAATGTATGACAATGTACAGAGTTAAATATTATATGAATTAAGCTGTTATAAATTTATACTTTTTTATATCAAAGATTTTAGCTCAAAAAGGGAAATTTAGTTTTGTATTAATAAGAAAAAAAGTAAGGCCAAGGAAGAAATAGGAAGCGTGGTCCTGAGTAAAGTTCTGAGAGGGATAAAAACGGGCCATTTGAAATCTGTCCTAATCATGAAATCCCTAGTCCTAGAGAGACAGGGGCAACAACAAAAATTAATTTGGTGGGTTTTCAAGAATATTTTTTCCAAAACTAAGTCATTTTATATTAAAAACCCATTACATTTCAAAGGGTAACCACACCTAGACCGTATAATGAAATTGGGGAGTTTAATGGGATTTTGTGTTATCTCTACAAGGATAAGTGATGCAAGTTTAGATTTCCGCATACACACTGAAGTGAAACAGTCACCTCGAGTAAATGTACATGATATTGCTTCTGAACTATCTTATTTTGATACAGTTTGCCTGTATTCTGATAAAACTCTAAGTTGTTTTTGGAACTTTGAATTTATAAATATTAAGCAATGGGTATTTTTATTTTTCAAAAGATCCCTGAGAAATTGGAGTTCTATACTGATGTCATCTGTAATTAAATTAAAAATGTATGAGTTTTTGAAAAATAAAAATTTGCCAGATGATTTTTTCAAAATATATGAAATTTGAGTCATGGGTCAAAGGAGACTTTCAGTCTGAACCTCAAAAGCCTGAATTTGCATGTATGTTATTGGCATACAAAGTCCGTCTTTGATCTTCCTGCAGAAAATTAAACACTTTGAACTGGCCTGGCACTGGGATGGAAGTGGTGCTAACTGGGCAAATCACTTGGGTTTATAAAATGCAAATAAAATATTTCATGATACATTAGGTTGCTAAGGGAATGAGGAACTGTTGAATGGTATTTACAAGAAAATGCTTGTGGATCAGGAAAGGAAGGCACATTTAAAGAGTTTTAAGATAAAGGCAAAATTAAGGAGTTCTAACATTGAATTGAATGTGTCATAGAGGAATGAAAAAGGAGTTGGGAAGAATCAATCTGACCAGCATCTACTTGGATAAATGAATCTGTGCTTTTAATTGTGTAGTAAGTCACAAGACACAACCGAAACCCTTTCCATCCTCTAAGAGCAGACTGGACTAGCTCTTGACCTCTCTTCCAAAACCAAATATTAGCACCAAGAAAGGAAGAGTGACCCAAAGCTTCCACTTCCGAGAGTGCGGAACTGGCAGCTGTGACCAGGACCTCCGACTCGAAGCCAGTGGATGCGGATGAAACCAACAATTGGTGTGACAAGCACTTACATAGCCGTACAGAATAGGGGCTGGAGAATGAACCTGGGACCAAGTAGCTGGAGTCCACATCCTTTTCTGGGATCACTTCTCAACACAGAAGTGACTACATAGAAAATGTTGAGCTTCATTCAGTACTATATTTTATTGCTCATAGTGATATTGGGGCGGGTTTCCTGGAACTCTGAGTCAAGTAAAGAAAATAAGAAATTATTCTTGCTTGCTTAAAAGAAAGGTACTACACTTACAGAATTCCTCAAATTAAGTAGGGTCATTGTAATTTTAGCACAGAATTAGAAATATCAATGTAAACTTTAAAAGAAAATTTTTGTAGCTTTGTTATTGAAGTAACCCAGGAACAATGTTACCCTATGTATCTTGTTCTCTATATTTTTTTTCACTAAAAGAACATTGGATTCTTGGAGAAACATCTCAGTCTATGCTTGGCCTAGTATATAAGATAGCGTAGATCACAAAATGATTCAAGGATTCAAAAGGCTTTCAAGGATTAATAAAGTCCTATCAAAAAAGACATAGGAACCTGCATTAAAGAAAAGCTACCACTGGCCAAAGTTGTGACATTAAAAATTGTAATAAATCATCCAGTTGAATGAAACACATTTAATCTATTAAAAAAGGTGAACAGATTAAGAAAAACACCTTCATAGTTACAGGCAACAGCATGGTGATGACTGGAGGGGAAAGGTATGGGAGGAGGTAGAAGGTGGTATGGGGGGATAGAGGCTGATGGAAGGAGACTTGACTTAGGGTGGCGAACACATAGTATGATGCACAGATGGTGTGTTATAGAATTGTACACCTGAAACATAGAATTTTATTACCAATCTCACCCCTATCAATTCAATAAAAAAAAAATGCCATGATTTCCAAAAGATGAACAAAAAGAAAAAAAATTACATGAAGTCTTTGAAAAGAAGATGAAGGGACTAGAATTTATTACTGCTGAGTCTTGTTATTTATTTGGCGTTATTGGCTCATTTATTGTGCTTATAAAAATACAGATATTAGCTAATGTGAAATATATCAGTTAGAAGGCATTTTCTGACACCAAGGTGGGAATGTCAGTAGAAAGACTCCATAACATGTAACTACAAGTCAGACAAAAGTCAAGGGAAGCATTCAAAATTTATTTGTATCAGTTTTTAAATGATGCCAAGGATGGGGAAAAATGCATCACGTACAAATGTCTTTAAAGGTAAATGGAACAGGCAAACACTATCACGAGGCACAAAAGGAGGTCAAGTCAAGCGAAGGTTCAGGAAAACAAGAGTTCAAGAGGTGACAGCTGGGCTGTCAGTCAAGCCTCCTTGTGCATGTTGACACAAAGCCACAAAACGCAGCAGGACAGAGCACATCTTCAGACAAAAATAGGTGCAAACGAAAGAGAAAAGGTCAAGGGAGCCAACTAAGCAACTACAGGAGACTCCCCTGCAGAAGCCAGAGAAACTAAAACCGAAGAGAGTCAAGTCCATTAGTGTCACATACCAAACCTCACCAGTGGTCCTCGCCTGTCTCATCTAGCTAATCCACAGGTATTTGTGTGGATTCTTTCATAAATGCACATTGTCAGTAGCTCTAGGAGGACATTTTAAAGGAAATAACCCCACCCTCCATTCTCTTTTTTCCATATTTAGGTGACTGCCTTTTTTTTAGTGCAAATGCTTTGAAAAAAGTGAATAATGTCTTTTGTGTCAACCGAACCTTCTATAAGCTGCAGAAGGGCAGTGTTAACCGCCTACGGTCTGAACTGGAACTAAATAGCAATTTGAAGTCATAATCATGCATTCCACGTGACAAAAATTGTAAATGACTAACCTTTTAAAACCTATTTTCTAAGTAGAATTATTCCTGCAAATGTCTGCTCCATGTTCTTAGCTCTTCCATTAGAACTGTGACCTCTTTGGTAGTGGTAGTTGTCCAGTTTTCCTTATTATTTGGTTAATGTGTTATGAAAATTGGAAAATGTTGAGCATGTGGTGTTATGTTATAAATTATAAATTGGAGGGAAATTAGGTCTGACAGCTTATCAATATTTATTAAAACTAGTATTTGAGATCCTCTATTAAAAAACAATTTCCCTACAAATTTTATGACAGAAAGTCACTGGAAAGGTTGCTATGGATTATAACTCATGAATTTTTAAATTTTTAGCGTCTGTATTAAGAATTGTTTACAAAGTATCATAACATCTGTGGACTGATCATGGAACAAAATTTCAATTTTGAAAAGAATGAAATGAAAAGCATCTATATATTTTATGCTGTTATCAGTTTATAAGTCTTTAGAATCAAAGAGATATTTACATAGTTTAAAAATTCCAAATGCATCACATGCATTCTCCTGGATGGGAGCTGTAGATTTCTATAAGTAGATGGAAGAATTAGATCTTGTATATAATGTAAATCCAGGAAAGCAGGCTGGATGATAACTTCTATCAGAGTTGTGGAATTATTAACATAATAACTACAAGTAGAGTTTTGCATGTATCCTCAGGTCTTGGAAAGTATCCAGGTCCTCCATCTGTCTCTAATAGTAAATAACCTCAATTAATTAGGAAAGGAACTGTCTTTCCTAATAAGTATGCAACTTCTAATCCTCAGAAGATTTAGAATTAAGTCTAAAAAATTTTAAAAGAATAAAAATGATTTATTAATACTAGTGACAAATAAGGAACTATAAAATCTACCAAGGAAATTAGTCATGATTGTAGCATTTCATCAAGTTTTATTACAATTAGCAATTTGCCTATATACCCAATAGACAGTGAGTTCCTTGGGAGCAAGGTGATGTCTTTTATCTCAGCATCCCCAACACAGTAACCTGTGTAGTGAGTACCTGGCCCAGAGTCGGTACTCACTAAACTTTCATGAATGAATAAATGAGGTCCCCAAGGCTGTAGGTGATTCGGTCCTCATCAGTATCTTCTTCTGGAGACATAGAGAGAGTCTGTCTCATCCCAATAACACTGAGCTGCCATTTTGAAGGCTCCCTCCTGCAACCACTTCCAAGTGCAGTAGAAACAGGGGAAAGGATTCCTCTGATGTTTTTTGATGTTTAGTCCAGAGCGTGTTTACAAACGGGAAGGCCAAACTTCAGGGATGCTCCAGGGACCCAGCCTTTGCATTCTCCGTGAAAAGATGTGAGAAGGTCTGCCTACCACATGGCTGAGCAGGGAGACAGTTTTCCTCTCAGACCCCAACTGAACATTTGTTATCAGGAGAGAGAGATGATAAATTTCAAAACACTTCCTTATGACAACCCTTCAAATGTTTGAAAACCATATTTCTTTTACCTAATGATCCCTGCTTTCTTCAGTTGTTTTCCTCTGCCAGATTTCCCTCTTCTCGTTTTTCCATGTTTCTCCTACATATTGTCTTGAAGTGCAGAAATGAGCACAATATGCAGGTTGTAGCTTGACTGAAGCAGAGAGCAGGGGCCCATTGCTGCCCCTCTTCTGGGTGCTGCACATCCATTGTAGCTAAGATACCTCTGCTTGGCAACCTTATAGTGTTCTTGACTCACCATACTTGCAGCCGACTCAGGTCTCTGTGTTTTGTTCTATGTTGTTGTTTTTTTACTGTGGCATTTTAGATATGATTCTCCAATTCTGTACTTGTGTATTTTGAACTAAGTTGCTATTTTGAATCTAAGGATTTAACTTGATTCTATATTAAACTGATAGATTTGCCTCATTATTCAAGCTTAGACATTTTTAAAAAATTTTATTTATTTATTTTTAGAGAGAGGGGAAAGGAGGGAGAAAGAGAGGGAGAGAAACATCAATGCATGGTTGCCTCTTGAGCACCCCCTACTGGGGACCTGGCCCTCCACCCAGGCATGTGCCCTGACTGGGAATCAACTGGTGACCCTTTGGTTAGCAGACCCGCAGTCAGTCCACTGAGCCACACCAGCCAGGGTTGATTTAGATGTTTTGGAATGATGACCCCACCATTAAATATTTTAAATTTCAAGGTTTTGCCATTTGTACTTTTGATAAACTTACTGCCACATCTTCATCCAAGTCACTGATAAAAGTATTGAGTAAGACAGATTGAGGGAAGAGCACATAGCACAGCATTATCATTCAACAAATATCTGTGAATTAAATCATGAATATGACAGAGGGGAAGGAACTAGATTGTAGTTATTGTCTCCAGTACCATTTTCAGGAAAGACTGTGCCCTTTCAATTATTCTCATAAAAGAGCAAAATATACTTTTCCAAGGAATAGTTTTCTTGCTTTTCTAGAAGTTTCTGAGACAATCTTCTTATTCCTATTCATTCTTTTCCTCTCCCATTCGTTCTTGTGCAACAGGATTCAATATTAATAACATGATATTTGTAGCATGCTATCTCAGACGCCGAATGCAGCATAAGAACCCAGTACTTTGGGATCTAAAACAATGACAATTCATTTATCAGAGTTCTGTTGGTAGTCTAGACTCCTGCTGGAATCATGTGGACCCACTCAAGTGGGGGCATGCAGCTGATGGATCATCAGAGAGCTTGGCTCAGCTAGGGCAATGCGGATGGTTGCATTTCTCCCTTCATGTGGTCTGCCATCTTCATGAAGGCCAGTTCAAGCTTCTTCACATGGAAGTGACTGTGTTTCAGTAGGAGCAAGCCCTATATGCCAGACTGAATAGAGCCTCTGTTTGCATCATGCTTGCTGGTGTCTTAGGGTCAAAACAGGTAACATGACCACACCTAGAGTCAGTGAGGAAAGGATGTACCCAAGGGTGGATACCAGGAAGTAAGATTTATTGGGGGGCTTCATATAACAATCACTGTAAACACAAATATTTACAGCACTTTTAGGATTTAGTATACTATGCCATGTGATTTCTGTTTCCTTACAATTATCTTTGGTGAAAATCTCTATTGTTAGAAAACTTTACTTTTGTAAAAAAATAAATGGGTATTGGTTAAGTATAAAAAACACTGAAGTTAAAAATGTCCAGCTTAGGTAGAGTTTCTATAGCTCTGCTAATATTTGAAGAATATTTTCCATCAGCTTATTTTCTCATGTCTGAAAATGTCCACCCTGCTGTGCCCACGCTCTACTCTTAGAGGGTTAAATAAAGTGGGTTATGCATTTTTAAATTATCTGGAAATTTGAACAAGTGGCTTTTTAAAGGCAATATTGGATTTATTTAAATTTTTTAATTTTTCAAATTATAGGAATTATCAAAGCCTAAGAAATAATTACACCATTTTATTTGTATAAATGTCTTAAAATATTTTTGATGAATTGATTTTGCTCAGACATGTGTTTTAAGACAAACTTGCTCTCATTTGAACAGAACACATAGGTCTGGGAACCAAGAGTAGAAGTGGGGGTGCCCATTGGCACTGGACTCTGTTGCATTTGAGATCTTAGAATCTAAATGAACAATGCTACCACAGGGCTACTGTGGTGCTATGAAAATTAAAGCCAAGACTGACACCTGGCTACTTGGAGCTCTAGATGCTATTGAACAAAGGGGCAAATCATCAGGGGTGTTGTTAAGAAGTTGTGTTGAGTCACTGACTCTGGCTGTAAGCTGGTCACTATGTAATAGGGGCAGAAGGGAAGTATGGATAGAACCTAAGTGACACACCTGTTTAGCTGCAAAAATTAATAAAGACTATTACATCACTGTATTGGAATAACACCCAAGGCCAGCCCTGCTCAACCAAGATGCTGTCTGAAAGCAAAGGGGGAATGAAATAGGTAGTGGAAGAGGGAAGTCATACATACCGCATCTCATAAATATCATGTGAAAAGCTACACATGTGACTACTGTAGCCTCTACCTGTATTTACCTTTCTGTTTTGCCATGTGTTTCAAGTAAATTTTTCTGTTTCTCTTTCCCACCACACTTTTGTATATGAGTTATGTTGGTAGTGTACTTTATAATTTAGTCCATAGTTATATAAAGATGAGGCTATATCATCACTGGAGGAGAAATAAATATTGCCAGGAGAGCTTCAATTTGGAGCTGAATGCAGACACTGTTGAGACTTTGGGTCATTTCTTTTTGGAAACATTTTCTACTCTATAATCAACCAATGTATTATATTAGGTAGGAGTATTTCTTTTAACATGTAAATGTTTATAGGGTGGGGCAAAAGTAGGTTTACAGCTGTGATGGGAAACAGTTTATTTTTGTACTATTTATTAATTAATTGTATTATTTTCCATGTGAACAACTGTAAACCTACTTTTCTACAACCTGTATTTTAACATAAATGATGAGGAGTACATGTAGATATTGATACTAGGGAGATAAAGTAGTGAATAGCAGTGAATGCTTGCCATTATGTTAGCTGCCCAGCACCCGAATCTTCTTTCCATTTCAAAGCTCATTCACCAATGCATCAGTCTGGTTGGAGGGCAGGGTCCTGCCCATCCCTGTTAAGGTAAAGGGGCACACATTCCTTTCTCACTCAACAGCTGGGAACACATGACCTAGCCTTGTCCAAACACAATTCCAGCTGAAACTTTGAACCTGGGGGGGAGTTCCGTAGTGATGCAGGGAACAAAGATTATGTCCTGGAGTCGTGGTAAGTGTCCAGTGAGGGTGGAAAGTTTCCAGTAGTCCCAGTACTTTCATCGCAAAAGGTTTTAGCAGCATAATCTTAATCAGAATATATCTGAGCCACGACTCTTCTGCTTAGATTTCCTTGCTTTCCTACCATGTCCCAAACCTGGTTTTCCATTTTTCTTGGATCCCGTAGGCTAACTGTAAAGTTTCTCTCAGTTTAAATGTGCAAGAATCTGTTCTATTGCCTGCAACAAGATTTCTGAAGCCTACAATACACAAAGTGCACATCCTGGGGCTTTGTAGATATGCACTGAATGGTGATTTCTTTTCCTCCTGGTGGGCAATGTGTCCCTAATACTTTCTGAAATCTCAATCAGCAGAAGCTGTAGAAATGTTGTAAAAGGCAGCAAAATTTTCTGCTTGCTAAAATAGAGGCTCAGCTTATCTTTGAGCCACACAGTTTTTTTTTTAAATTTTGTATAAGTCCTCTTGAATGAATAATTGTTTTACAATGTTAATCAAGCATGTGTGGGCAGATCTGCATGCAGGGAGAATACGTCAGGTGGCACAAACTGGACCAGGTCCTTAAGCGCAGGCCATGCCTCGGAGACTCTGCTTTGTGATGTTTTGGGTGATGTCCAGCGTTCTTAATTTAAAATCTGCTGCTGAAATACCTCTTGTATAATCTTGTGAAGCTACATACACTCTTCCTCAAGTAGTCTGTGGTGGCTAGTTTTATTTTAACATGGGATGCACTGAGCTGGAATAAACTGAAGGAAGGACATGTAGAAAGAATCTTGACTGCGTGCTGGTGGGAAAAAAGCAACAGTCAAAGAGAACAGGGCTGGGTTTGTTGCAGCTCCATCTGGGCCGGACTGCAGTTTATATGTCACATGACTCAAGACATAATCCAGGTGGACCAACACTGTACCATTAAGTTTTGGTGGGGTCTGATACAAGACCACCCTGCTGTGATTGGGCAAGAGGAGACAATCTTAAGACCATATACTTGAAGAAAGGTGAAAATCTTTCTCTCTCATTGTGTCTTAAATTACCTGGACTCTTAGGCACAGTTATATTTAGACTGTTCCTAGGGTTGGAATACTTATGGTGTTCAGGCTGGCTCAGGGGACTCTCTAAGGACCCTGAAGGCAGGTGGAGACTAAACTGTGAGGGTAGTCACCTCTAGTAGCATTTATAAGATACCTTTCCACTGGGTACCTTGCATAAGAGAAACCACAGTAAGGTTTTGTTAAATGATACAGCCTAAACTTAGCTGCATCACGGAGAGTTAAAGCGTCTGTCCCTTAGGTTGGGTGGGTGCCAGCAATAGCCACTGTTTACGGAAAGCTGCTGTTCTCGTATCCACGGTGATCTTGGAACACATATCAGCAGAAAAGAAAGGAAAAGAGTGCCTTGGCCAAGGGTGTGGGCTGGAAGAACCACAGGTAGGATGTGCTGTTGAGTGCATGTGAGAGAAAGCTCAGTGGTGCATTCAAAAATAACTCAGGGCAGTTTGACGTGGGAGAGCTCATGCTGAGGAGGTAAATTCCGGATATCATCAGAGTCACAACCTTATTTTTTAAGTCATTGGTGTGGAGTGTGACTCTAGTATTCATTTATAAGATTTTCCCCATACATAATGGGATTTCAAACTTTACAATAGCTTTATCTGGAACAGACACTAAGTAGATTTTTTTAAAAACATGTTACTGGCACGCAGGAGTAAATTATGGGTAAAATTCATGATTTTTGTATTCTTTGGAAGAAATCTACTTCCATGTAATTGTTTGTTTGTCATACCTCTCACTGAGATGATTATTTATATGAATGACATAATAAAGAAAGAACTACTTGAATACAAATTTTATACAAATAGAATATTTATAGCATCCCAGGAAAGTTCCAAGTTTCATAGTCTCTTTAAGTAGAATATTTATGGAAACTGTAAAAAGCAAGGATGGAGATTGTGGCCAGGGAGTTTGATCTTCTTTATGAGAATAAAATAAGTGATAGAAGAAAAAGAATTTATACTGACATGAATCAGAATCAATGTATGTGGGCCAGTTTTTATAAAATCAGAATTCTTTTTGTGTAACTTTAGAAATAAGCCATTTAATCAAGAGAATTACAATGGATGCTATTTTGGACACATAAAATTTATAGAGGGAATTTGGATGTTAAGATTAAGGTTAGAGACTGAGAAGAAACAGAATGTGTAAATGGTACAGGTTTAAATAAATTCAAAAGAAATTGGAAAACTAAACTATATAGTCTAATGATAATAGTAAAAATCCCTTTCAGCTGGAATAATACATGAAAAATGACAGGGAGAAAATAAATTTGGTAAGAATATATAGAGAAGAATGTAAAAATCTTAACAGAAAATTTCTACTTCTGGCTATGACAGAGTAGCTTGTATCACATCAATTCCCTTTCCCTGAGAAGAACAATGGAGAAAGATAGTATAATGTATTAAAATTTTAAAAAGCCTGCCAGCTTTTGTAGGCATCAGAGAGCAACAGAACCTGTGAGGATTAATAGGGTAAGACCCTGGAGACAAGAGCAGTGTATTGATATAAACCTGGCATTCTTCACTGGTTATTCTCTCAAGCCATTTTCTAATATGTAAGTGGCACAGGTGAGAGGATGAGCAGAAAGAAAAGGCTTACAAAGCTGGGGAGGCAAAAGTTGGGGTTCAGCATGACTGAGGTGGTGAAAGACTCGAGGGTCAAGACCCTGGAGAAAAGGGAATTGCATAGAACTCAGCCCAATATCCTGCAATTCTTTTTCTCCATGGGGTATTTGATAAGCTGCACATGATGAGAATGTAAGCAGCAAAGCACAAGGTAGAAACTAAGATAGTAAACAGAACTTCAGCAATTTCACAGTGTTTGAGAGATCAGTGTTTGAAGATACAAAAAACCAGATTCAGACATTTCCAAAGACCTCTTAGATTTTAATCATCTCAATCTCTAATTGGATCGAGGTGATCTATCACATCTCTGTCTTAGGGAAGAAAGAAAAGTCCTCTCTAAAGGAAGATATCATCAGGAGCCCTTTTATTTCATCATACACAATGACTGGCATTTAATTAAAAAATCAACAGGCATCCCAGGAGACGGGGAAATGGCCCAAAATAAAAGCAAAACAATAAAAACAGACCCTTGAGTGATCTGTATATTGGAGTAATCAGACAAACTTTTAAATAATTATGATTAATAGATTTAAGAAAATAGATAAAAAAGATAGAAAATTGTACCAGAGGATTGGGACCTACAAAATTATGGTCCAATGGAAATTGTAGCATTTATAAACACAAATATTAAGATCTCACTAGACAAGTTAACAGCAGGTTAGAAGAGCAGAAGAGAGGACTGCTAAGTTGCTAAGTAGAAAGTATGAAATTAAAATGTGAAAAATACAAGAGAGAACGAGATATAACAAATGGTAAGTTTTTGCACATGTGCCTTTGGATCCCCAGAAGGAGAAGAGGGAGAGACTGGGAGATACACAATTATTGAAGTGATACTGGCTGAGAATTTTCTAGAACTGGTGCAAAAAATGAGGCAAAGACTCAAGACTCTGTGAAGCCCAAGGCATATCTGGGCACATCTTACTAAAATTGCTTAACATCAAAGACAAAGAGAAAATTGTAAAAGCATCCAGAGGACAAAATCCAGTACTTCTAAGGAGAAACAAAGTGATAGATGCTAGATGATGATAGAATGATATTTTTAATGTGTTTTAAGAATATAAGTGTTAAGAATTTGACATGCGCTGAAAATATTTTTCAAAATGAAGTTACAATAAAGACATTTTTTCTCACACACAAAATCTGAGAGTATTTGTTGCCACATTGAAACTGGTTGATACAAATGTTTATTTAATGAATAGGCTAAAACAATGAAATCACAAAAGGTAATTAACTTTTTTTGGAACTTAAGGAAGTACAACTTACTTAGGTTTAATTAGGTTACCTTTCTTCCTTTTCAAAAGGGACAACATGAGAACAAATACATTCTTTGAATGAATACTTCACATTAATTAGTGAATGACAATATGGGCCATTGCTTTTAGAAGTTGTAGAATTTGACAAACAATTATAACATGAAATCATGGGCAAATTTGGGAAAGACTTAGCAATGCACAACATAATGGTGATTAGGTGGGTAAAAACTCAAAAGTTTATCAGTTTAAAAATACATTTCTACTTCCTTATAAATATTTTGCTTATAGCTATAATGGAGAATTGAAATATAATTTGTTGTGGTTATTAAGTAGTGTTTTATGTTCTTTGTTTTAAATGAAATTCTCTTAAAATTATTAAAAATTTAATGTGGTATTATGTTATTAAATCTTTTATATGAATATTAGTGCCTGGTTTCCAATTTTCCTCTCCCCCCACCTAAATTAAAGTTATCCAATTAATACCTTTTAACTAGTGATTTCCAAAATACTGTATAATAGGTTCTGATTCACCAATTTGGGAGTATAAAATTAGATCACATCTGTATTACTGTTAAAATGATCAGCATTTATTTTATTTTTTCTTGCCTTTTTAAAAATTTATTGTTGCTCAGTTACAGTTGTCCCACCGTTTTCCCCATTGCTCACCTCTACCCCGTCCCCTCCACTCCCACAGTCAGTCCCCCACCATTGTCCATGCCCATGAGTCCTGTATTGTGTTCCTTTGCTTGCCCCTTCCCCTTCTTTCCTCCATTATCCCCCTATCCCCTCCCCTCTGGTCATGGTCAGTTTGTTCTTTATTTCTAAGTCTCTGGTTCTATTTTGCATATTTGTTTGTTTTGTTGATTACATTTCACTTACAGGTGAGATCATATGGTGTTTTTCTTTCACCACCTGGCTTATTTCACTCAGCATAAGGCTCTCCAGTTCCATCCATGCTGTTGGGAAGGGTGGGAGTTCTTTCATTCTTCCTGCTATGTAGTATTCCATTGTATGAATGTACCAGTTTTTTGATCCACTCATTTACTGATGAGCACTTAGGTTGTTTCCAGCACTTGGCCATTGTAAATAACGATGCTATGAACACAGGGGTGCATAGGTTCTTTTGAACTGGTGATTCAGGATTCTTAGCATTTGAAGAACTTAATCTATTTTTCCTTTAGAGTTCTGCTCCTGAATAATTTCTAGAAAGCCCAAAGAATATTTACATAATGAAGGCAACAACCTCCTTGTTATGATCTGCCAGTTTCAGTACTGGAGACAGACCGCTGTTGCCAGTAAACTCAGTGTCCTTCTATAATTTGCTTCTGTCACCTAAAATCCAAGGTCATAGACCTGGGTGGGAGGTGAGGGACTGGTAATCTGAAGAAAAGTTTTCATGTATTTCTGTTTTTGTATGAATGTGGAAGAACCTTAGTTCTAAATGTTACCACTTCTTCTAGAAATCATTCAGGGAAATAAGAAATGTGCAGAAGCAACCTGCATATGACCACAGTGGAATTAAATTATAAACAAGGACTGTTACTATAAAGCCCACAGACATTCAAAAGATAATAAGGGAACAATACAAAAAGCTCATGCACATAAATTTGACAACTTGGATGAAACAGATATAATTCTTTGAGGTTCATAAACTACCAAAACTCACCCAAGATGAAGTAGGTAACCTGAACAGCCCTGTAACTATTAAAGACATTGACCTTGAGCTTTCAAATTTTTTGAGAAACAAATATCCAGTCTCAGATTGTTCCACTGGCAAATGTCACTGAACATTTATAGAAACAGCACCAATTCTACATAATCTCTTTGAGAAAATCAAAGAGGAGAGCATATCTCCCGGTGCATTTTGTGAGATCAGCATTACCCTTGAGGCCAACACCAAAGATGGTACCCATAAAAAAAGGGAGAAAACTATAGATCAATATCTTGTATAAATATAGATACATAGATTCTCCGTAAAATACTAGCAAATTGAATCCAGTTGTGTATGAAAGGAATAACACACCATAATCAAGTAAAGTTTATTCTAGGAATGCAAGGCTGGTTCAATATTTGGAAACCTATTGATGTAATCCACCATTAATAGTCTAAAGGAAAAAAACCACATGATTGTGTCAACTGACATAGAAAAAATATTTGACAAAATTCAACGCCCAGTCACAATAAAAACCTGTATGTGAATAGTTACAGAATTCTCCATGCTGGAAAAATATTGGAAGCATAATTTCTTTTGTCTTTCAGCTGGTGAACAGATAAATAAATGCTGATTGTGTATGTATGGAACACCACTCAGCAATAAAAAGGAACCAAATATTTAGGGATTTAGTTGAATTTTTACTGTATAATAATCTTTAAAATATCAAAACACATAGTATAGCTACACATTCATTAAAGAAAACAAATCTTTAAAAAACAAAGAAACCTTACACACTCAATTGTATAAAAATATGGCCAAAAGCAGTTGAAATCAGCAAAATCTTCTTGGGAATCCTTGATGAAGCATTGAGCTTATGTAGGAAAGAATGTGCAGTGCGAGGAGTGCCTGGTTGTGGAAGGTACTAGAAATTGCCATCAATATTCATTGTCAAAAGGAGAGGGCACTCCTCTGAGTGAGAGGAGCGAGAACAAACAAGAATAATTACTGGGGGAGATGGAGAATATGTCACAGATCACGCGGACATGGAGGGACAAAGGTGGCAGATTTCAGAAAGCATATAGGTTCTACTTCACCAATTTGGGACTATAGAATCAGATCACTTCTTTACTAGTGTTAAAATAATCACCACTTTGAGCACTCATCTATTTTTCCTTTTGGTTTCTGCTCCCTTTCTAGCAGGGAAGAGACAGGTTTGTTTTTCTGGTCACAGCAGCCAGTGAGGAAGCCCTGACTGCAACTAGCAGTCATTTCTTGGTTGGTGGGACTAGGGATCACTTTTACTGTTTTTTTATACATATGTCTGTATTTTTTCCATTTTTCTCCAATGGAAATATGTTATTTTAGTGCAAATCTACTAATTATAAAGAGTACAATTGTAACATTAGAAAGAATGCACATGTAGGATTGGAATGAAAAGGAATCTTACGACAATGAAAAATAATACCTCATTTCATGTAATAGTTTGCAGTACACAAACCCTTCACAAACACCAACTCATTTGATCCTCCCAATACCCCAGAAAAGGAATCTCAGGAGGCATTTCTGTTTCTGTTTAATGGTTGCCTAAAGTAACCTTCGGAGTGGTTGAATTATCCAAGTTTCCCTTGACGGAGCAACAGAGCCAGACTCCTGCTCTAGAGATTTTTACACCATCCTCTTTGGCAGACACTGCTAATTCCATTCTCCATTTTATTTAGGGGGAATGTGCTCAGCTAGAATCTGTATTCTCAGTCTCCCTGGCATCTTGGCTCATCAAATACCAACTTAATCCTGTGAAACCACTAAGGAGCATTTACCGTGGGCAGGGAATTCTCTTAGCATATATCATTTATTCCACTCACCAACCTAGAGGGAAAACTATTAGTGTTCTCATCTTTGAAAGACAAATCTGTGGCAGAGATCAATCAATGCGACCAAGGCCTCATACCTACAAATTGGTGGAGGGGGGATTCTCACCCACCAGTTTGGCTACAGAGCCCATAGCTCTTCTCCTTCTTCATGCTGAAAAAGATGGGTTGCTTAGAGCTACGGTGGACAAATTCCACCTCCAAGGCAACGGTGGAATGGAAACCTGATGCCTGGGATGGTGGAGCAGAGAGATAAAATGAATAGGGTCTCTACTGATATCATGGACCTGCCTACCAGTGCAGGAAGGCTTACCTCTAGCCTCAGTCCTTTGAGACACTGTTACTTGGATTTTCTGTTACGTCCCTCAGCTTGAATTCCGACTAATAGCTTCTCAGGAGCATCCCAGGGCTCCGTCATGGGACCTCTTTTCTGTCTCTTCTCACTCCATTTGTAGTTTCCATTTATGTCATCAGTGATATCACTCCCATGAGCTCCAGATTCATACATCCAACTGCCTATTGACAGCTCTATTTAGCATATTTAACGGGCACACAAAATTTTAAATATCCAAAACATATCCCTTCACATTCTCCTCCAAAGAAGTTCCTCCTCCAGCTTTCTCCATTGTACAAAATGGCAGCTCCATCCATTGACTGACTTCAGAGTCATTCCTGACTCCTCTCTTTGTTTCGCTTCCCGAATCTGGTCCCACAACAGGTCCTTTCGGTTCTATCTAGAGAAGCCATCCACTTATCATCATTATCTCCATCACCCTGCTCCAGGCACCATCATCTCCCCCATGAATTATTATTAAGACAATCCATTACTTGTCTACCCGCTTCCACCTTGCCCTCTTCCATCTACTTTCAACACAGCAGGCAGTGTGATCTTGTTGAAAATGTGCAGCACGTCACATCACCATTTTTTGCTTAAAACCCTCCAGTGGTTTCCCATCTTGTCAAAGTAAAAGCCAGAGCCCGTACAAAGCCTGGCCTAGCCTGGCCTCCTGTCTCTCCAGTTGACTCCATGGCAGCCATAGGCTCCCCATTGTTGTTATAGCAGCACTCCGATACTGTGCCTCAGGCCTCTGCACTTGCTGTTTCCTCTGCCTTAAAAGCTGTTTTCCCCGATACCGGTAAGGAGAGCTTCTTTACTTCCTTTAGTTCTTCAGACAAAAGTTATCTTAGTAGCAAGTGCCTCCCCATCACCCTTCTAAAATACCAATGCTCCCACTCCCAGCTTTATACTCCCATCATTTGTTTAGCCTTACTCTTCAGAACTTACCTAAAATACTACTGTATATTTAACTTACTTACTTTTTTATTGTACATCTTCTCCGGTCTGTGTGCTCCATTGGGGCAGGAGTTTTGGTCAGTTTCCCCCACTGCATCTCTGTAAACATTTGTCATTGAACAGCGAGTGTCCCAGGACAGAGGGTCTCGGGGCATCACTGTTTTGATGTTGGTTTCTCTAATTTCCTTGATCTCCTCTGGCCCTTTCCTGATTTTCAAATACTGAGCCAGGATTTCTGTAAGAGATCAGGAGTAATTTCAATTTTCTTTTCAGTAAGAAGCTTATTTTGGGTCAGTGACTATGATTTTCTGTTGCTGAAAGAAATCATTTTTCTCACTGTTGACATTTCTAGTCAGCACAAGATGAGGGAGGGATTTGGATTGGTGTGTGATTAGGGACTCTTTGTTTGCAAGAAACTTCTAGATATCGATCATAGTGATCCCAAGAAAAAGTGTTTGTTTACTCGTTCGCTTACTGATATAATAAGGACAGGTGTGGACGTGCGCTGGGGGTGAATGGCGAAGTCACCAATAATCATGTGCGTGGTTTGTCTCCCAGCGTCTCTCTGCAATGTGCTCCATTTTCCCCTGTGGGCTTGCTTACAAACATCCGCTGCTTACTCATAATTTCTGTTTCCTCTTCAGTTTGCAAGGGCCTTAGTCTACCTCAGGGCTTCCTTTCAACATCTGCTCCCATCCCCCACTTCTGACTGATTCAGCCTGTTTCTTAAAACTTGTCCACTCCAGTTTCCAATAGAAGATAGTCCATGGGTTGCTCTGGTTAGTGTCCACCCACTGTCTAGTCTCATGCCTTCAGGGTTTGGAGAGGGTCCCATGAACCAAAATACGCCCCCAGGAACTTTGAGCGGAGAAGGTAAATGGAAGTCACCTTCCCACCCCACCATCTATTGACATCTCCATACAAATGGGTTCTATTCGGATTGTTGTTTAACTCTTACATCTTTACTTTTGACTTTGAAATGTACTCTGGGGCATTGACATTGGTTTGTGGCTCCCACTTTTGATTAAGCTATCCTAGCACCAAATATTAAACATGCAGCCTTAATGCTTGAGCCTAGCTTTATTTTGGGAAACCCCTGCCCCAATTCCTCAGCAGGTTATCCCTCAGCTTTCTTCCAACTGAAAGGACAGAGTTATGAGGAGTGTAAATACTGAACAGTGTATTTTCATGTTGTGACTAGTTCAGGACTACAGTTTACAAAATGTTTTTCTTTGTATATTATTGTTTCTAGGTAAAAAAATGTTCTATTAAAATTGTTTTAATTTGAGTATAGAGTTTTTTTTTGTTTTTTTTTTTTAAGGTTAGGGCTTGTTTTGAAAAAATTCTGAGTGTGGTTTAATACTTTCCAGAGTCAGGAACTATTAAGAGACTATTGTTCTTAATCAGATGGCAGAGAGAAAATTCTGGTACATTCATATTCCCATCAGCAGATGAAACATTGCTAGAGTCTTGTCTTCTGTTGCCATAAAGAAACAGATGTAGAGAAATATGTGGGAGCAGAGCCCCACTAATTTGAATATCTGAGAATTAGTCACATGTCATTTTGATTCTGAACATCATCTATGACTGGAGGATAAAATTAGTTCCTTTTTTTCTATGCTTTTATAATACTGTGTTTGATTCCTAATGTTCTGAAAAATGCTAATCTGTGTTTTGCACAGTGCAAACTAAAATATATTTCCTTTAAGAAAACAACAGGATGAACCCAACGATAGAAATTATATTTACTTCGTAAATCAAATTTGTCACCAGCCTCTGCTTTTGTGGCCAGAGACCAAAACAATTTACTAACTGCAAGAGTTACTTCCTCATTCTTCAAGGGTGTTGATTTTTATGCCTGCATATAACCACAGTTTCCCTCAAATGCAAACACACAGAGTCATACAATTTAACAGTAAAGTATCAAATATTTTATCATAGTATAAAAACTTAAATTGTTTTCTTGAGAAAACCCAAACTCTAAGCTGCATGATTCTCCAAATCAGTAGAATATTCATCTTATGAGGGAAATAAAATGAAGCCTCATTGAATAATCATGAGCTAGGGAGAGTCGTACTGGGCACCGCTGACATGGTGGCCTCCCCGACCCCTGACAGGCTGGGAATATTTCCTTTGCTCACAGGAACCTTGGGATCTTGTCTAATCTTTCCAACTGCTTCACGCACATGATTGTGGCCATTGTTCATCACTGCTTTCTCCTCTCATTCCTCCGTGGAATGGTCACCTCCATCACTCCTGATCTGCGGCAAAGCCTCAGGTATTTGCCTGAGTCTTTGTCCCGATCTTGCCGAGACTGTAGGCTGCATGTGGGCAGGAGAGGTGTGTATCACACTCCCCTTCGGATACCTAGCCCTAGTGCAATAAATACTTGTTGACTAAGATAGAACAACTCAGCACCAATTAGCAGCAAGCAGTCATGCACTTCCTGTGTCTTTTTTAAAAATTGAACTTACTGACACTAGTTAATGAAATTATATAGGTTTCCAGTGTGCAATTCTATAATACATCATCTGTATATTGAGTGTCCACCACCTCAAGTCAAGTCTCCTTCCATCACCACTTACCCTCTTTACCCTCCTCCATTTTCACCTCTGGCAATCACCTTGCTCTTGTCTGTGTTTATGAGGATTTTTTTGTTCTGTTTTGTTTTTCTTAATGTCTTCACCTTTGAAAAACTCACTTTATTCAAAACTAGTACCATATACACATATAGTAACCTCTGATTCAATCATGCAACAGTGAGAGTCCGAGAGCTCTCCGCCCACCATATCTGTAACTCTCTGTTCCATTGTTGGCTTTGTTTGAATGATCTGGCGGTTTAAGCAGGTGTTCATTTCTGTACCGTGTTTCTGTCACTCATCCCTTTGCTGTTCAAGCTGCAGCCAAACTGGTCTTCAGTTCCTCAAATATGCCAGCCTCTTTCTTTCCTTCGGTTCTTTGGTCCCTTGGTCCCATTTTTCCTCTGCTAGGAATGTTCTCCCTCTTGCCCTCATTGACTTGGCTGACTGTTACCGTTTTTTCAGAGTTCGGCATA
This sequence comes from Trachops cirrhosus, assembly GCA_028533065.1. Classification (NCBI taxonomy): domain Eukaryota; kingdom Metazoa; phylum Chordata; class Mammalia; order Chiroptera; family Phyllostomidae; genus Trachops; species Trachops cirrhosus. The sequence goes on from CM052541.1 coordinate 172,982,104, forward strand.
AATGCCATTTCCTTAGAGCTGCTTTCCCCAATCCCTGATATGTTATCTCGCTGTGTTCTTCCTTCTAACACTATGTTCTCGAATTTGCATAGCACTTCTCATTTTGTAATGACATATTTATCTGACATTTTTGTTACATCTGTTCAGTGCCTGTTTCCCCCATTTGGTTGTAAGTTCTAGAACAATAAGGTTGAAAATTTAATGTCTATCCATGTAGTGAATGTTCAATAAATATTTATTGAAAGAACAAATAAATGACTGACTGAATAAAGTATCCCCTTCCTTTCTCACAGATCCATGTATATGGAAAGGATTGAACTTCTCTTGGAGAGAGAAGAAATCAGTGTTTTTTTTTGGTTGGCAGTGTATTAAAGCATGGAATAAATGATAGCAAAATTTAGAATACCAATATCGAGATGTGTGGTATTTTATTTCATGTTACCTCATTTGCTATTAATCACCACTTAACTAGAAGTTGTTTCCTCATCTGTTTTTTGGAGAAATCTTCAACTGATACTTTATGGTTATTGATCCTCCACAATACTCTATTTTCATAAAGCTTTTGGCTTTGGTATCAAAAAGTTCTTAGACATAACATTCTTACAATTTTAACTGTATGTAAGTTAGGAATGTGCTGTGTATTTAATATGCATGTTTTTTTTTCACCCTTACTTGCAAGAAAAATTTGAGGCTTCTTCATACTATTAAGACATTTCCCAAACATCTTGCTGACTGCTTTGTCTAGCAATTAATATGAAGACAAGATTGCTCAGAATTTTAAGAGCAGAAAATTTATTACTACAGGAATCTAACGTTGTATCATTAATGTAATTTAATATATAAATATAATTTAACATAAATGTAACAATGTATATTTTATAGTTTCCTAGTAGACAGGACCAAAATGGATTCCAGAGGTCCCTTCCCTTGGTTATTAGAAAAGAAACCTGTGTTCAGTCAGAAAACAAACAAACCGCACACTTAACATTGAATTCCAGGGAGGAGTTATGTCCCAGGAGAAAGTCCTTGCGTGGATTCATGCAGATGAGCAACCGAGAGCACAGTGGGCAGTAGCACCTTTAAATATTATTCTGTAGAAGATGTAAAAAGGTCCAGGAATGCTTTTTATATCAACCATTGACAGACACTGAGAGGATAATATTAAACTTTCTTAAAGACTTTTCAGTGAGAACATAATATGTGTATATGTATATGTGTTGCTTTTTGATGAACTAATCTAAGAGAAGAGGAAAGTTTACTAAAAAAAGACACAAATAGAGTTCCTTCTCAAATACCACTTATAATAATAGAACCCTAACTTAAAGGGTAAAAAGTCATTACCCTTCCTGCCTCCCACCCAACTTTCCACCCTGAGTTCCTTAGGTAGGGCATTATTCTAACCATTATTTTAGTTAGAATTACATTATGGGAATTGTTTGCAAAACATGCCATTACCTGCAAGATACACTAAACTGCTATATGGAGTTTTCTTCTTATTGTCCATGCGGATTTAAAAAATGTCCCAAAGTATTTTAGTACAGTTTATCCTAAGCTGAACCATCTGACCATAATTAGGTAAGGTTCAATTGCTTTCTAACTGTCCCCATAGACTTTTATACAAATATTTGAAAAATGAAAGAATTCTTGTGTTCTGTAATTAACTTTCTTGTTTTTTGGCTTTCTGTCATCCTTTACCATTTTGGAATGGGAATCTGTGGCTCCAAACTGCATGGCACATTCCCGGATTGGTTCAAGGATTGTCCAGCCACCCAATCAGAGTGCGAGGGCGTTTACTGATTTCAGGGCAATCTTCCCAGCTGGACAAGCAGCCTCACTGCATGGAGGTCCTATAGCTGCTGCCCCTATCGTGCCTCCTTAAAGAGCCAAGACAAGAGACTATACAGTGGAACACTGGCTAGAGGGACGAAGTGGTGACAGCTTTGGAGCCCTCGACCCAGCCAGCTTTGAAGAAATATCCTTTTTGTCTAGTCCAGTTTGGGTTCAATTTCCTGTTGTATGCAACCAAAAGCATCTAACTAAAACATCTTGCTATTTAGATGGTTCGAATAATTCGACTGAACTGAGATCTAAATAATACTTTTTTACACAGACACATATATACACATAAATTGAAAGGATTAAAATATACTCAAATATAAAAGCATTAAAATTAAAACTCTGTCAGAATGTTAATCTTGCTCATTCTCATTCTGCCAGGGTGTTAAGGGAATGGCTGAAAAACAAAGAATCCAAAGGCTGGTTTCTGTACCAAGATCATACACAGGGAAAGAAAACCGGTTAAAATGATAAATGAATGCCAACATGATTCTGACATCAGTTTGACTACTTCATGAGACTGGAAGGAAAATAAAGCCGTGTTCTGTGGTCAGGTGGTTGTGTTTTTTTTCCCCCAGAAGACTGAGAATCCCAGAGCTGACGTCTGGAATCTATCCTACATTTAAAGTGAGAAAATGCACTGAAGAATTTATAACTTGGATTGAAAGCAGAATTATCTTTTGCCTAGAAGATCGCTGTCACACACAGTCCATCCTAAGGAAATTATGTCTTAGGTATTAATGAGAGTAAAAAATTGATAAGGATTGAAATGTCATTCAGGATAGTTTCTAAAGGATTCTATACCAAAAAAAAAATTGTTCTTTGAGTCTCCATTCCTCTTGAGGTGACTGAGCAGACATAATCATCCAGCTATAAATGTTTGTTCAAATAAATTATTAACAGGAAAAGTTCTTGGAGCTATAAAACGAGGAGAGATTGTTATAAGCCTATAAAGCTCAGTAAAATAGCTCAGTTGGTCAGAATTGAAATTTATACTTTCATGCTGCTCTTGGGAAAGCCATAGTGTGGGCAACTATGTCCCTGAGTTTACACTTATTATTGATCATATTGGCTAACCCAAGGCCCTTTATTGTAGTTCTTTTTACATAAAATGTAGAATAAATATTTGAATTCAATACACTGCAATGTAAATATAAAATTGGTAGTATGTACACAATTTATAAATTACATACATAGCTATTTATGCTTTTAAGTAGTTTTATTGTCTCTCAGAGGAACACAAGTTCCCTTTGAAAACTTGTCTCTAATAACGATGTAATTAGACATAAAAGGAACATGTTGCATCTTGAATAGCGGAGAAGCTCAAATGACAATTAGGATTTTTAAATTGCATGTATTTGAAGACTGAACTCTGACCTAGCATTTGATGTTCCTTTGATAAAAAGGAGCTAATTTCAGGTACTGCTCGGTTCTGTGCTCCAGCAGTGCCACTAGGGTTTGTTTCTAGGGCCCTTGGCGTGTTCAGATTCACATTGTTTTAAGTTCAGCAGAGGGAGAATCACCTCTCCATAGTTCTAGAGATTCGCCCACTCTTTCTCTGACCCAGATTGGGGGCAGGGGGTGGAGAATGTGGCAAAACAACGAACTTGGCTTAGGCCCACGTGCTTTCTCACATGTCTCTCACAGTGGTATTGCGCGACCCAGTCCGTGTCTCGTGGACGACCACAGAGCATCTTGATTTGGAAATATACACGCCACATAGTCATGTCAACATAATCTAATAACTTAAAATATATTTTATAAGGAAACTAAAGGTCTCACGTCTCAGCCATTTTGTCATGCAGTTCACTAATGAGAAGAGATTTATTTTTCGTTATTAAGTTTATTATGTGAAGCATTTGATTCACAGCCTATATTTAACTGTGGCTTTTTTTTTTTTTTTTTGTCTTTAATTCTCAGATGCCAAAGTGAGGACAAAGTGAATAACACAGTTAAATTAGCTGATTCTGCCTGAGCCCAAAGACAAGAATTCTATTTTAGGAAAATAATTTAATTCTAAATCTGTGTGAAGAAATGTCATGTAAAGGTTTTGGCTGTGAAACTGTTCTAAGAATATAGAGGTATTCTCTATGGTTTTGATTGTGTTCATCCTGAAAAGTTTCAATTTAATCGTAGAAAGGTTTAGGTCTTTTGAAAACAGCAAGAAAATCAGTTATCAGGGTTTCAATTTTCTCCGGGCAATTTTCACCACTTCAGCATGCCCAAGAGAGAAAAGGCCGATAATTTTGTTATGCTGAAGAATCTGGCAAGCCGGCTAATGGTCTTACTAAAAGTAAAGAAATCCCTTCGGTGGCATATGTAGGAAGTTATGTCTGAATCATTTGGAGCCATTGTAGAGAAGGTTTTGTTCCTGAAGAGATCCGTGGGGATTTTCCTGGGAAGAAAAGGTGTCTGAATATTCTTAAACCTTGGACAGATTTATCAAACTTGCTGTTGCCTTTAAACGCTTGCCAAATGCAACTCATCTCCCATCAAACAGACCTCTCCCTAGGCAACTTCATCTTCAAAAAATCAACACCAAAAATCACCTTATGTTTCTTTCACTGTTGCAATGATGAAATCTGTCTCAAAAGAAAAATATTTGTATTGATTTTATCATCTTAGAGACAGTAACCTAGGGGTAAGGCTGTTATTTAGAAACATACTCTTAGAAAGTTTTTTTCTGGGGGGTGGGGTAGGATGGGGGGAAGCTGTGTGGTGAATGTAGTGGCCCAAAAGCACGAGTCAAGGTAAAACACAAGAGTAAGTCAAGGCGAGATCATTGAACGGTGGTGACTGTAAAAAGAAATTGAGTCAGACTACGGAAGAAAATGTGTAAATTTATTATCCAGAAATGGGCTTAATGGGAAGCTCTATTAGTTTGTCTCCCAACAGAAGTGGTTGGGGCAATAGCCTCCAATAGGTGGGCTGTTTGCTCTGCAGGCATTTAGAACTGGTCTAAACGAAGCCCCTGCCGGCTTTTTCTGCAGAGCAGTACTGTGGACAGATGCTGAGAAAGCGAATCCTAGCACTCTGCCGACTCCCTCCAACTTCCACCTAATCGTGTGCAAGCCACTCACAAGTCCTGCTGCCTCTCTCCTGTCAGCTTGAGTACAAATTCTTGTTGGCCAGAAAACTGACCATTGGGTATGGAAGCCCCTTTTTTTGTTGGTTCTTCAGGTTCTCCACATATCACCTGGCATTCTGCTGGTTATACAATAATTTTAAATAAAATGTACTAAACACTTACTAAGGGCAGGCATTTATAGATGCTCTCTCATAGTTCAAGATCACTATAATCTCCTGTTTTACATAAGAGGCCATGATTCACTTCAGTGTGAATCTGGCTTAGATTCCCATTGGTGTCCCAGAGCTTTCAACCAATTGGTCACATTACAGTAACTTCCTTCATCCATTGAATGCAATTGTTTTAAATTCTAGCTTGAGACTCTTGTCCAAGAGCTCGTACAGTTCCATTCCATCACTGTCCGTATGAGATGAGCCAGGAGAACAGTTTCTCTCACTAGTAGGAATTGATGCTGTTTTAGTGGATGCAAATGTATTAATCTATGACTTAAATGTGCATAAATTATAGCTTAAATGTTTAAATTTCTATCATAAATGTAATTTCTACCTGGTAATGAAAACTTAATTTTGCCAGTTCAGAATAAATCTAGTCAAATCGGGATTTTAAAAAATTACTTCAGAGTAAACTCACTCAATTTAGGCTTCTTCCCCTTAGTTTCAATTTTGCCCAAGTGAAATCCAATTTTAGGGAGGTGTCATGGATTATATAACCCCAGGTTATTGCTTTTCTCCTTTTTCTGAGAAAGGAAGTAGCAAGGTATAAAGTGTTATAACAATGGCTAGTCATTTTCAAAGGTGTAAGACTATCTTATAGGACATAAGCTTGCTGGAAATGTGTATTTTTCAGTTAAGTGTCAAAATTGTATAGCACTAGCACCAAGGAAGGCCCTGAATCTGTGCCAGCAGAAGCCACTATAAATTAGGCAGTGGCTGCTATAGCCTTAAGGCAAGGTAGGTCTTTGCTACTGGATCAAAAGAGGAACTATAATAAGCTATGGGCTTTTTGTGCTTTCCTTGTAATTAAAGCTATTAAAGAATCAAAATTTTGTTTAGAAGCTTCTCTGTACCAATGAAAAGAACAGTACATTCAACATTAGGAATCTGACTGCCCATTTACTCTAAGATTGCTCTAAGATGGACAATTTTGGAAATATCTAGAGTTCATCCAAAGTGGCCATTGTGATTCCAAATGATTATTGGTAAAATAGTGCCATTTTGTGAGATGCGTGCAAGAGTTTAACAGT
>CM052541.1:172988770-173084057 GCA_028533065.1 Trachops cirrhosus
AGACCCTTTCGCCACTTTCCACAAGCCAACTGGGCCCCTCTGGCACCAATTCTCGTGTGAGTGGGCCTGTGCACCCTGCAAGACCCTCCTCTTCAGTCAGCTCCCCAAAGCTCCACTTCCCGGTACTGGGACCCTGAGCTGCGCGCAGTGCCTTGCTTCACAATGGCCGCCTCGCTGGGTCTGCCAGTCGCCACCCCCTGGTGGGGCCCACCAGCCACCACTGCTTGTGCACCCAGGGTCTGCCTGCTGCGGACTTGCGCGCCGCCCCGGGTGCTCAGCTCTCCGCTCCACGTCCCTTACCCGGCCGGACTCCGCCCCTCCTACCGGTCTGGATGAAAGTGTCTATTTTTAAATCCTTGGTTGTCCGACTTCCATAAACTTCAATTTTCTGTCAGTTCTGGTTGTTATTTTGTTTCTATATCTTTGTTGTCCCTATCTTGGTTGTGCAAGGAGGCACAGTGCGTCTACCTATGCCTCCATCTTGGCCGGAAGTCTCTAACTTGCAAGTTTTTTAAAAAGATTTCATGTATTTATTTTTTTAGAGAGAGGGGGAAGAGAGGGAGAGAAACATCAGTGGGTTGCCTCCTGCATGTGCCCCCAGTTGGGGACCAGGCCCGCAACCCAGGCATGTGCCCTGACTGGGGAATTGAACAGATGACCCTTTGCTTTGTAGGATGATGCTCAACCAACTGAGCCACACCAGCCAAGGAAACTTGCAAGAATTTTAACAATTTTATTGAGGCATAGTTGACATACAATAAAATGCACATAGCTAATGTTTAAATTTTGATGTTTTTATGTATGTATATCCCTATGAACCAATCCACGATCAACATAATGAAAACATCTATCGCTTCCAGAAGGTTCCTCATGCTCCTTGGTAATAACACCTCTTTTCTGCTAGCCCTTTTCTGCTCCATCCCTAAGTCTGCAAGTACCCTCTGCTTGCTTCCTATCACTATATTAGTTAATGTCTTCTAAAATTTCAATAAATGGAATATAGTGTGTATTTTCTCTTTGATTCTGTCTGTTGACACAATTATTTTGAGATTCATCCATATTTGTGTGTGTCAATAGCTGGCTTTTGTGCGTTGATCTTATATTCTGAACCTTGCTAAACTCACGTATTAGTTCTAGTATCTGTTTAATTGATCCCATAGGATTTTCTACATTGACAATCCTATCATCTATAAGTGGAGGTTTACTTCTTCATCTCCAATCAAGACGTCTTTTATTTCTTTTTTCTTTTTGCCTTTTTTTTTTGTATTGGCTATAACCTCAAGTAAAATGGTGGATAAAAGTGGCGAGATGGATATCCTTGTCCTGTTTTTTTTATCTCAGGAGGAAAGCATTCATTTTTCATTATTAAGAATGAAGACAGTTACAGGTTTTTCTAGATGACCTTTTCCTTTAATCCAGTTGAGAAAGTTCCTTTGCCGAGGGTTTTTATCAGGAATGAAAGTTGGATTTTGCTAAATAATTTTTCTGTATTTATTTAGGTTATCATATGCCTTTTTAGTTTGTTGATATGATGAATTATACGAATTGGTTTTTGAATGTCAAACCATTGTTGTGTTTGTGGGATAACCTTCCCTTGGTCATGATGGCCTTTTAATATATTTTGGGATTCAATTTGCTAAAACTTTTGTAATTTTACATCTATGTTATCAGAAATATTGGTCTATAGTATTCTTACACTCTTTGTCTTGTATTGGGATAGCATAATGCTTGCCTCATGGAGTGAGTTGGTGTATAGTTTTTTAACTTTCTACAATGTTTTGTGTGTGATTGGCATTATTTCTTTCTCAGATGTTTCATACATTTTACCAGCGAAAACATCTGGGCCTGAAGTTTTCTGTAGGGAAAATTTTTAGTTCTAAGCTCAATTTCTTTGCAAGATATAGGGATAGTCATGCTATTTATTTTGTCCCGAAATTTGTATATTTCAAGGATTTTTTCCACTTCATCTAAGTTGTCAAATGTATTGGCATAAAATTTTTCATATATTTATCATCTTTTTAATATTTGTAGAATCTAGACTGTTATCACCTCTCATTGTAGATGCTGGTAATTTGTAATTGCTTTCTTTTTATTCCCTGAGTTATATGGCTGGAGACTTACCAATTGTATTGATCTTATCAAAGAACCAACTTTCAGTTTCATTGATTTTGTCTATTGGTTCTGTGTTTCTATTCCATTGTTTTCTGATCTGATGTTTATTATTTATTCTTCTGTTACTTGGATTTCACTTTCTAATACTATAAATTTCTCCTATGTACTACTTTGGACACAAATTTTGGCCACTAATTTGAAAATAATTTTTTAATTTTTACTCAAGTGAATATGCTTTGTCATTTTTCTCTTGACTTATTATTTGATTCATGGGTTATTTAGAAATGTGTCACTTAGTTTCCAAATATTGGAAGATTTTTCTAGACATCTTCTAGTCATGAATTTTTAATAATTCTATTATGGTCAAGTATCATCCTTTGTATGGCTTGAATTCTTTTAAATTTATTGAGACATGTTTTTCATAATTCAGATTATGGTCTCTTTTAATACATGTTTCATGTATATTTAAAAAGAATGCTCATTCTGCTTTTATTAGGTGGAGTGTTCTATAAATATTAAGTCCATTTGGTTGATTATGCTGTTAATTCTTCTTTCTTCACAGATTTTCTGTCCTATTGACTATGGAAGGAGAAATATTTAAATCTCCATTGTGGATTTGTCTACTTCTCCTGAAGTCCCACCAGTCTTTGCTTCAATGATTTTGTTATCGGGTATGTTCATATTTATATTTTAATGCCTTCTTGAATTTATTCCTTTAGCATTATGAAATAACCTTTAGTGGATTTCCAATATTATTCTTTGCTTTGAAATCTATTGTATCTGATACTAATATAGTCGCTCCAACTTTCTTTTAACTGGAGTGAGTGTGGTACATTTTTCCCTGTCTTCCTGCTCTGTCTATGCTACATCGCTTCTATGCAGCATAGAGTTGATGCTGGTCGTTTTCCTTTCATGGCTTCTCTTTATGTTGTTTATTTTGTGCTTGGCAAATAGATTTTATGAAAGGATTTGAGAAAAGTGAAGCAAAGAAACCTCATGCTTGGTATTAAACAGCAAGTTTTATGTTGACTAGAGGAGTCTTCAAAGAAAGAGTTACAGAAACGGGCAGTTAGGAATTGGTGATAGTCTATTGTGAAGTATCCTCTAAACATACCTGCAACTGGGGAAAACTGACCAAAAAATTTAGAAACGGGGCTGGGAAAAACATGTTCAAGAGGCATGCCACAGGGAGATTGGAGAACAGGAGGAGGAGTACCAACTTAAAATGCTGGGGGATGCATCACCTGGGACCACGCTGGAATGACGTTTGCCATAACAGATGTCATCACACTCTCACTTCTAGAATGCACATCCCTTCTACTAAAGAGGGTACATTTACTTGATTCATCACACCGTTTTGCCCTTTTAACTCACTATTTAAGACAGGATAGGTTAGCTTATACTGGAAATAAATACCGCCTCCCCCCCATATTCTTTGCAGCTGAACACAATACAGGTTTACTTCTTATCAATGCGAAGTCTGCTGCAGACTCAGGTGACTCTCCAGGGTCATTGCTCTCCATTGGGTGACTCAGTGATCAAAGCATGATCCCGTAACCTGTACCATCTGGAATGTACGGTCTCCTCAATTAAATGTCCAGGGGAGAGAGAGAGAGCCTGTCCTAGCCTGGAAATGTTGCATGTCACTCCAGCTCAGATTTTCGTGGACGTAATAGTCACACGGTTCTGCCAGGTTGCAAGGAGACTGAGAAGTAGAGTCCTCTGTGAGCAGGCGAGGGAAGGAGAGCTGAATGTTGGGGAACACGAAGTACTCTCCTCTTGCCTCACACGCTGTTGCATATGCTGCCTCTGCCTGACTTAGCCCTCAACTTGGCTTTGGTACCATACACTGACCTTTCTGGCTCCAGGTTAAATCATTATTTGCTTCATGTACCTCTCCCATTCGGCAGTAGACCCTGTGCTACTTATGCTGTCTTCTTTCCCGCAGCCCTAATACACGCAGTACCTAGTACCTAGTCGGTCAGATATCTGTACATAAATGACTACTTTGGATAATAACAGAGGCATCTGGAAATTTCCTTCTTGATATTGTCTGTATTTTCTGTTTTACTGGCTATAGAAACATTCAAAAGTCATAAATAGCCTGATTTCCTTAGTGATCGACAAGAAGCTGGGAGACATGAACACACCTGGAGGGTGTAGGTGCTGTAGATCAGCGGTCCCCAACCTTTCTGGCATCAGGGACCAGTTTCGTGGGAGACAATTTTTCCACAAACGGGGGTGGCGGGGGATGGTTTTGGGATGATTCAAGCCCATTACAGTCACCTCCTGCTGTGCGGCCTGGTTCTTAACAGGCCCAGACAGGTGCTGGGGCCGGGGGACGGTGGTTGGGGACCCCTGCGTAGATTGTCAGTGACTGTTCTAGTTTCTGACATTAGGGTAGTGTCTCATCTATTCCAGGCACATCATGCCTCCAGTTAATACTGCTATTTTTTAGAAAGATAAATTATTTTTACATATTCTTTATTTTCCCCCTGACTTCAAATATGCATGTATTAGAAAAACTGGAAAGTATATCAAATATAAAGAAGTTTTAATTCCAGTATTCAAAAAACATTATATTATCATTTTGATGTATTTGTTTTCAGACTTTTATGAAAACACCTTTACACAGTTGAGATGGAATACTAAAATGGAATTTTATTCTGAATTTCTTAACATTTTGTCACAACATTTCCACTTTTCATTAGTATGTTAAAGCATCCTCTTAAATGACTACCTTGTTTTCTTTTCATATTAAAACCATATTTTATGGAACCATTCCTTACATGTTAACATTTAGATGATTTCCAAAATCTTTTCACTACATAAAATGCTGCAATAAATATTGTAATGCATGCACATTTCTTATTATTTTGGACTTACTTCTTAGATGAGGTTCATAGAAAAAAACTGGTAACCTAAAAGGTAGGAGCATTAATACAGTCATAGGGGCACCTTTAAATTAGTCAATAGTTTTAAGCAAATTATCCAACCTGCTTACTATTTTCCAAGTCAGAAGTATGAAGTATGAACTCTGGGGGCTTAAAATACTTAGTCTTTTTATGAAGCAGTTAAAAAATATCTGAAAGTAACTTTTATATGATCAGCACTGCCTCACTGGGTGGGATAATAACACACCCAGCATTCCCACACTGCCTCACCGACCAGGCTTGTGACACTCGAGAGAAATACATCCAAACTCATCTGGAATCCTTCAAGTTACAAAGGACTTTGATGTATACTTTTTCTTTTCAGATTTCCATATTTTCATTGGCTAAAGCACTTGCAAATCACTTTTTCTTCCTTTCATATTGAATAAATATGGCAGAATCATTCACAAAATAGGGCCACTAGTCACTGCCAAACTCAACATTGCACTCTAATATATTCAAAACGTACTTTTCTTGACTAATAATTATCACTTTTTTAGCCCTCTTTCCTTCTTCAATTTTTCCAACACTTGCCGATGGTTTGTTTCGTGTGGGTGGGGGGAATCCGCGTTTAACAAGAAATAATGTTTTTATTTCTCAGTGTGAACTTTTGCTGACGAGAAGGGAACCACAAAACCTGAGCCAAGCACAGTGTTGGGCAGTTCAGGGGCTCAGGCACCGGCTGAGTGACTGTCTCAGTGCCATCCTTAAACCCCCCCTAGTTAAAATGACCATCAAGGACTTTTAGGGATTAAGTGTGAGTGCATAGCCATGAACATTAAATCCATGCATTCTAAGAATCCCCTGTAATTCTTTAAAACACATTAATAAGCAGGACAGTCATAAGTATCTCTTTGTCTAGAGGAGGAAGCTAAAACCAAAGAGGACACAATTGTCTTGGCCAAGGTCATATAGTCCATAAGTGAGACTACTGGCTGAGACTCAGATTCAGGAACAGAACACTTTAGAAACTGAATCTTCATTATGTACATGAGCAGATGGAATGGAGCCGCATAAGACATTATTCCTGAGAATCAATGAAATGTTATTATAGGTGGAAATAAGAGTAGACAAGAGAATAGGAAATCAAATCATCCTACAGAGTAATCCTTACAAAATAATGACCTCAATTCACTTATGAAGGGAAGAGAAAGTGAACTGATATTTTAGCCAGATGGTGGTTGGACACATGTGGAGGAAATAGCAAGCTGATTTGAGTCGAAGGTGCATTGCAGGAGCTGGCAGCACAATTTCTTTTCCCATCAGTTTTCACCCCTGCCCCCACCTGCACCCCACAAGGGATCTGCCAAAGCAGAAATCCAAAATAAGTGTATCTCATTTAAGAGCACAATGTTATGCGGTACAGCTAAATGGAAAAGGAGGGAGATTTCTGATAGAATCTGGTTTTATCTGCTGGGGAATTGTTTAATTGTAAATAGTGTACTAAATAGGAGTTGAAGGTATTTATTATCTAGAATGTAATATACACATTTATCCGTTCAAATATGAGTATAATTTATTGGACAGACTTCTTTCTGTTTTTCTAATCCAAGGCTTATATTCAAATGTATTGTTTCTGAGCGTATAGGCAATAATACAAGTTAAGCTTGATTTTTACTGAATCCAAAATTAATTGTGCTATTAGAACTAAAAATATTAATTTTGTTATTATTAATATAAACTATAATTCCCAATTGGCGGCCTTCAGAGACAGAGCCCCATGAATAGTCTATGAAAAATGTAGGAGCCTGTAGGGCTGCACTGGAAGTAAGGTGAGTTTATTTAAGTCCCAGCTCTAACCTGCAGGACCTCTGGACCTCAGTTTCTCCATCTGTGAAAGGGAGACACAACGATTTTAACCTTCCTAGCTCCCAGGATGATGTAAGGGTGAAATTAGGTGAAGTCCCTGAAACACTGCAGTGATGTAAGAGATAGTCAGTGTTGGGGCAACATTCTTCACTACAGGAGAGCCCTCTCGCTCCATGGATTACTTCTCAGGTGCCAATGTGGTTGGTGCACCTGGTGGGAGAGATTAGATTCTGGCACATGGGAAAAGAACAAACTCTTTTCCCAAGAACTCTTCCAGACCAAAGGAGAATTCCTGGTAGTATCTTATATATTTGTTTTGGTTGATTATTTTATATTTTCATGTGACTATTAGGAGATTGTCAAAGGGAGTTGATGAATTAAAAACTGGTGGCAACGGTGATGTGGTTTGGCTTCAAGTAAATGCCATGGTCTATTCCAGCTCACATCTGTTTCTGCCTATCCATCCGTCCACTCATTCATTCAATATTATTTCTGAATCCTGTCCTATGTGCCAGCTTTGGCTTCCTTTTAGTCTTCTTCAGTCGAGCACACTGCTGAGCCGTATGCAGATGACTGCTTAGCTTGTACCTCTCCAGTGGGGCTGTGAGCTCCTTGAGGGCAGGAGATATGCCTTATACTTTTATTCTGTCCTCCATTATAATACTTATCAGTGTGCTGGGGAAATGTAAGGAGCTATTAAATAGTTATTGAATTTTTCTTAAAGGGCCACATAATATGTCATAGTCTGATGATTTTGACAAGTGTTACAGGTTGGGTGTCTTGGGAGGTGGCCTCTGAGAAGGAGACTGGCATGCTGGGAGTTGGTTGGGGAGTGCTGCTGGAAGCAGTGCTTAGGAAGAAAGGCGAAGGAAAGGAATGGGCAGAGGACGGTGGGCAGCGATGCAGCCTGGAGAAGGTCCTCGGCCTGCCTTATAGGAAACTCTGGAGTGAGGATGGCCTTTCAGAGTTGTGCTGAGCTGGGCTGAGGGAACCGGGTCTTTATCCCGGACATTCAGCGGTCATTGGATGCAGACTGCGGGGTGGGGTGGGGGGAAGGAACCTGACCTTGGACAAGGTGACAAGGCAATTCTGAAAGAGCATTGTCAGCTGTGGGCTATCTCCTGGCAGCATTCCCAGCCATTGAGAGAATAAGCTCCGTGGTCCTGAAGGGGAATCACAGAGTCCATTGCGGATCGTAATTATACGAGGAGGAGAAAAGGGAATTTTAATACGGACGCTGCACACCTCATATTGTCCGTGGAAAAGATCATTTTTAAGTCACTCACTAGAGCAGGTATAAAATAAGAGTTCCCTCAACCGTATAGTTCAGTGAAACAGTGAAAAACAGTGGAGGTGAAACTTGTGTTAGTATGTATTGGTCAGGACAGTTTTGTTTCACATTATTGAAACTAACTCAGATTTGTTCAGGAACAGAAATTTTATTGTCTCCTGTAACCAAACTTTACAAAGTTGCAAGTAAGCTTCAGGGACTCAGATAGTAGTAGATGGCTTTTTTTTTTTTTTTTGTCTCTGCTTTTCTCTTCATATTGTCTGTCTTTTCTCAGACCAGCTAGCTAGAGAGGGATTAAAACTTGATTGTCAAGGTAAAAACTCCCTGGGGAAAGGTTTTTATTTGGTCAGGTGTTACTCATTGGACCAATCAGCTGTAGCCAGGCGGGTAAGTATGATGATTTGTTCAACTGAGTCTATCTGGGTAGCCCTAGTCAATTACTGTCGTCTAGTGAGATGATGGGAGTTCTTATATGGATACGTGACTTGAATGGAGAAAGGGACATCTTTTCGGAAAGGTGCGGAAACAATGAGTGGGTTGAACAAAAAGTGTCATATATTAAATTTATCTTATTTCTCCTGTTTCAGTCTTATGAGACTAATTTTATGTTCATTTTTGGCTTTGGCATATGGACCAGTGTATTTTATCATGGAAATAAGCCTTATAGCTACCAGTAATTTGTTCATAAATATTAGACTCTGTTCATTTTACACTGAGATTAATCACCTGCCAACATGTACATGATTTTCTTGGTTCAGAGAAATTGTTTATTAATCATATTAACAAGGGACTTTTTGAAGGGCTAGAAATGAAGACATGATTATATACTTTTTAAGAGGATATTTATTTATATTAGTAAATGTCACTTTATCGAAGACATTTTAACCTTTTTCAAATAAACCTGTTCTGAGTGATTTATTACATAATTTTGTTGGCTATACATCTTTATTATATGAAGACATTTGAAAATATAAAAAAATAAAAAATAGTCTGTTTACGTTCTAGAAAAAACCTATGCCTTGAAACAAAAATTTCCGAATGGTCAGCTAAGCTTTTTAACTCTTCTGGTGTTGGAGGTGCTTGTCCAATGCCTGCATAGTCTACCCCCAGGTAATTAGTTCAAGTCAATTGTGTGAATTCTATCCCATGGTAAAACCCATTCCAGTGGTTGGTTCAGAGAGAGGTATTGGCATAATACATCAGGGAAGGAGTGCTTCTGTGAAGTTTTTGATTTCCCTTAAAAATAAGAAGTCACAGAAAGAGACAGCCTTCCTTTTGGACACCTTTGGGTTCATATGTCACGTAAGCTCTGCTAATTCCACAGGTCAGCAGTCCAAGGTAAGGCTGACACTGAGTGTAGCGCAGTAGACCAATAAGAACCTGAGTCCATGTTGACGTTACTGAATCAGGGAATTAACCAGGAACAGGAGCACAGGGGCAGGGGAGAGAGGCCAGAAGGCACGAGTGTTAAATGCCCATCAGGAGTCATTGTGTGCGACAGTGTGCTCCCACTGAGTAGCAGGCAGAGCCTGGGGCTGGAGATGGGGTTTCGGAACCCTTAGGAATTGATGGCTAGTGAGGTAAGGTAAGAGGTCTGCTAAACAACTAGTATTTAAAGTAAGAGCAAAGGATTTACTACAAAACAGTGAACTGGACTGACTTGAGAGGTAGAAGAAACAGGAGAGATGAGTGATTTAAGGGTCAGAGAAAGGTGGAAAGGAAGACCTAGCAACCTTGAAATCTCTTTCTCATTGATGCAAAACATTCTACCATTCAAAAATTCCTTGAGTTTAAATGTACTCTCTTTAGAGTCTCTCTTAAGACATAAATATCCCCAGCCAGACAGAAAATTGGGCCAATGGCATCTGTGTGAGTGGCAGACAGGATGAGTGCATTTCAAAAAGGGAAGGGACAACAGGGAACAACAGTGAGAGTTGCTGGAAGATACCTTTTGTCAATTTCTTATTTTCATCAGGGTGTAGGGAGCAATGGTGCCTCTGCAGAATGTGTTAAGGTGTTCTCGGATTATCTTTGATTTGGGGGGGTTAATAATAGGTCACAGGGGTTATTTTATATTTCAGTAAAACAAATGGCAGGGGCGAAGTTGGGGAGCAAGTTCTTCAAACTTATAACCATCTAGTCTGCTGGGGGACCCAATGCAAATATGAACTTATAGACCTATAGCTACACCTAGTGGCCAAATAGCGGAGGGAACATTTTATTGCACTATTTTTTTTTATCATGGTTCTTTAGCTATACTATTTTCACATGTCAGTCAATATTATTTCTCGAGTTGTTATGTATTATGATATACAGCTTCTGTATAACTATTTTTAACTAATCTTTTAGTGTGTCATTTAGCAAAATCATCAATGCCCCAAATTGAAAGAATGTGGTGGTATAAAACAAAAAGACTGTGTATGTTGGGAAGTTGGGGAAATAAATGGGCGTAGACTTGTGCCTCTTATCTGCTTGACGATTCTGAAGTACCAGCTTACAGTGTTCAGCACTTGATAGCTTCCTCTACTTCAGCATCACGTATAGAGAATTATCTCTTTGAGAAAAAAAAACAACAGTGACAATGACAAGGACAACTACAATGATGATGATAGTGGCCATGATAATGATTGTGACCCAGCAAGAGATGTGTGAAGAAAACACAGCCCGAATATTTACTGAGTGTCTGATATGCATGAGGTTGGAAAAATGAAATTAATTTGTAAGAAAATAGAGCAGAACCTGAAATGAAGAAATGATCAAATTATTTTCAATAGGTAATGCATACAGTTAAACCACTGCATCAGCAAAGAATGTTAGTTGTCTGAATTTTTGCAAATGGCATGTACTCGACATATTTTGTGGGTGGTATTTTTTTCTTGGTATTGAGAAGATTGAGAAATTGCAGTAGCCAGCACTAGTGGTCATCATGGCAATGGAGCGGAACCTTTACAGAGATGCTTTCAACGTTTGGAGAACTGACTTGGCTGGGGCAGGACTAGAGCACATATCCAGGCTCACAGTTAGTTTGGAGAAGAAAGTGGCAAGAGGTGATGTACAGGTTTCGAAGGAGTTTTATAATACTGTATTCCAAGTTTCTGGAGGGTGGGGAGGAATAATAGGAATGGGTTTATGTTTCCTTCATGAGAATTTGAATACACAATTAATTAAACATACATCTTCATTTTACTGATGGAGAAACATGAGCCAACAGTGATTAAATTACCCAGCTATTTGGTTGCAGAGCTAAGGCTACAACCTGAGGTTTTCACTCCTGATCTACTGTTCTTTTTGCTACAACTGTTAATGGCAGAGTTCTCCATGTCAGGAGAAGACCAAAGCAGGGGGAAGGAGGCTGACGCCTACCTCAAGGAAGTTCAGTTAGGTGGAGGAGGATTAAGTGGAAAGTAACTAAATACTATATCTCCTTTATTCTATTGTATATGTTTTTTCACATATTGACCTTCTGAAATCAGTCTGAATCTTATATGTTTGCTTCTAGGCAGGGCTTCAGATTGGGACCAGGTGTCTTTACCTGAAAGGATTTAACTACTGACACTCTCATGTACTAGATTATAGAATTAACAAGGCTAAGTAGTGTTGACATAATTGCTGAAAGAAACTATTTACTATTTAAAAATATGTAATTCAATTAAGGAGAAAAGACAGTCACTATTTAAATCACTGGTACTCTTTCTTCTGAAGTGTTAGTTGACAGTGTTGAGAAGGGGTTGGACAGACACACCCCCAGTGCCGCTCCTGCCTTGGCAGGGGCCAAACTCAGTTTGGAAGAATTTTAAAGTAGGTTTGAAACAGTGTAGACTCAAGTCTTATGACTCTCAAAAGGAAGTGGTATGTAATTGTATGAGTATTTCATACAGTTGTATGAGTATTCCATGTCATATTTGTGGTAGTATACTTTATAACTTGTGTGCATATACATATAATGTAGTGGATTTTTTCTCCTGAAGTACTGTTATTAAATCGATCATCTTACAATAGAGGCCTCTATGAACAGGACTAATTTGGTTTAGAACAGCAATGTTATGTATTAGAGAGAACACTGTCTTAGAAGCTAAGTCTGGGAAACCACCAGCATCCTGCTAGCTGTGTTGTGAGTGATTTACTTCCTCTCTAAATATCAGTTTCCTTCCCTAAAATTGGAATATTGGTATGTAACTTGCAAGCATATTGTAAGAAATAAACATGATTATGTATGTGCAGTGCCTGCCACAATGCCTATCACCTAGTAGGTGCTCAGTAAAATCAGCCCAGCCACAGGAGACTGGAGTTAACAGTATGACTTGTGAAGTAACGCTGACCGAAGGGTAAATTACTCTAGTTTGGTCCCATGTAGTCTAAACACTGTTTCTCAACATTTTAAAATCTATGCCTCATTGGTCAAAATGATTTTAAATAGTCTTCTGCATTATGTTTTACTGAAATAATATGTATTTAAACATTTTCCCAAATATATAATAGTACGGATACGTTTTTCTTACTGGCTCCTTCTACCCTCTCCCATTCTGATCTCCCTCTCAGATGGGTGGCCCCATCCCGCTGAGAATCATTGATCTAAGACATCACATCAGATAGGGATCAAAGAAAGGTTTAGGTATTTATTTTAGGTTCATATTAGAGCCATTGAGATCCCATCAGTTTTCACCGACTGGCCCCCATCGTCCATTTATTTACTGAAGGCATTGGGTAAAAGAAGTCATATGGCCCTAGAACATCCTGCTTATCCTCTTTCAAAGAGTTATCCAAAATAAATATAATGGGGCAATATTTATGGGATGATCTAAGAATTTTTGTGCACAATTTAAGTACTATGTGTTTGTCAGCATGGAGATATCAACTCTCATGAAGGCAAGTGTTGGGGGCAGGGAGCGGGGAGATGGGTTACTGGAGAAAGCTCTGTGGCCAAGATACTTTAAGAAATCACAAGGCCACATGTTGTGTCAGTCCTCCGGGAGACACAAAGAGGAAAGGCTTCAATGGCCCCCATCGCGTTTCCTCTCCCCTGGCCTATTATCCCCCACATATCCCCCACAAGGGTCTTAAAATGATGTCACAACCTGAAGTTAGCTGTCCTCTGATGACTTTTTATGATTTTGTGCTAGTTTAACTTTCACTCAAGCCTAAATCTCACTCTCCACCTGGATTTTAAGAGTAGACTGGGAAGATTCTTCTAGCACTATTAACTTTTCAAAAGCCACTGTCTATTTGCATATCTCCTACAATGCGGACCACACTAGCCTTGCCTTATCACTGGCTCCTTGGGAGCCAGAATCCTTTTTCTGCTTTGATCAGCAACCAGAAATGTAATCAAGGAGCCACCCTGCTATAGAAGGAAGAAAGGGAAGGATTTCAGGGCTGAGCACAGAGGAAACTGCAAGACTCCGGTGAACTACTGTCCTCACCCCACATTTGCTCTGCCTCACTAGCCTTTCAAGTTAGTTCAGCCTAGTGAAAACCACAACATTGAGAGCAAGTAATAATACTCATCACCCACACTTCGTCTGCTTTGGTTCACTCTGCATGTCTTGGTGTAGCCAAGGGGTTTCAAAAAGTACCACCAACCGTCACCTGGGACTGGGTCCGAGAACTTCAGGGCTCATCTTGGGGAAAAGAAGTAACTGATGAGGGTCCAGCCACTAAAAAGGCGTGATTTACTCACAGAAAGTACGGACCACGTTGGCCGACATTCTCTCTTTCCCAAGGTTCATGGATTTGGTTCCTCAACACAGTAGAAACCTGTTTTTCTTTACTTGTATCATGTTTATAAATAGCAAAATACTATAAAAATCTACACCAGCAGCTCTTGGAATATTTTCAGTTCACTATTTACATTAATTATGAGTTTACATCCTCTTGTGAGAGAATTTTTTTTTTAATTTAAGGCGTGTTAGAATTTTTCAAAAATATAGGTGGGATTTAAATAAGGCAAACCAAAATTATTTATGAACACTACATTGTTTGATAGAAAATGTCCTTCTATTACTTTTTTCAATTTAAATTGAAAGTATGGCTACCAGGAAAAAAGAATCATTTCTCTCCTTGCTGGGTAAAAATAGGTCAAGTAATTTAAGCCAGTCCATTGCAATTAAAATTCTGACATTGCCATTGTTCCTTCTATTCTGGGGGGAAAAGACAAACAGAACACATGATAATGGGGGTTCATTGGCTAAGTCACTTGATGTGCTACTATTGTTCTCTTGCTCCAACCTGCCTGGGAGCTCCGATTTTGGTGATAGTGGTACGGTACCAATGTAAGAAATGCCAGCTCTGGAACTGTGTGTAACACCTCCTTTGCGCTGCAAAAACAATTCTGTTGGACAGGAGAAAGTTGCCAATGGCGTGGGTCCTAAATTCCTTGAATTCTAAATTTATTTATTTTTTGGGGGAGACAATGCTATCTGCCAAGTTTATTTTAAAGTAAATTCTACTGAATCAATTAGACGGTAACACTCATTCTCATTAAACATCCTGTGGCTCTTTTCACAAGATTAGAGCCTGCGGCTCAGTCACATTCCAACACAGATAATTGCCTTCTGCATTCCTACACATCCCCTCTACCCTTCCAGCCCCACGTCACCAAATACATTGTTACTCATACTTAGCCCAAATGAACAGTTCTGTGGTCAGGGTGCAGTGCCAGCTTTGACTGACAGGCTAAAGCATTGCCCAGTGTACTTCTAAAAAGAAAGTCCCTTAGCCAATGTATATTTTAAAATATAAGACAAATCTCAATTATGCACATTTAATCATCAGTTAAGATCTTTGGCAAATGAAATACTCTTATTTTAATAAAGGGTTTTTATGTTGGAATTTTCTTTGATAAAACATTTCTTGCTCAAATATATGCGGTTTGTAACAAGAAAGAAAATGAAATCTTCAGAAATGATATTTAAAAAAAAACCCAAACACTAAAACAAAAACCCAAACCCTCTTGAGCAAAACAGCTTTCCTTTGACCTTCTAAATAAAATCCACAAGGGGGCGAGAACACCTAATGGTCCAGGACTGCAAAGTTTATGTTTCAAAGCCGGCCACCCATAATAGATTAGTGGATTAATATTTTGCTCTAAAGGATCTGGCCTTTAATGTTGACATCAATTTAGAGCTATCCCAGGCACTTACAGTAGTAAAAGTCACGGACACCATAAACTTCACAATAGATGTCAGCCTTCTGGTACTAGTGCTCCAGCCTAGCACCCCGTAAACAGAGGTGATTAGGTAACTGCTCTTCAAAGAGCTACCCATAGCTGTAACAGCTTTATCAGCTCTAGCAAAGATACTGCCACCAGGGTTTTAGCAGCCACAAGGCGAAGATACAAGTTTTTACTAATGTGTATTTATTTTTCTGACATGTTTCTGTGATGTACTGTTGCTTATCATTGATCTCTTCTTGAAAATCAAGCGTGGGGTGTCTATGTGCGGGCACGGCTTAAAGAACAGAAGCACTCTTGTACCATATTAGAACTTTCTGAAAAACAGCCAAGGTACAGAGGTCAAATTTCCCCATATGCTATAAGTAACTTAGTAGGAAGCAAGACCACAAAAGGTTTTGCAAATGTCTGCCAGAAGCCCAGTGATCTAGGTCACTGTACAGGTTTCATTAATCAGGTTGTTCAAACAAGGAGTTATTTTTCTGTGCTTAAGAGACCTGCAGATATATCACATGGAATCTGCTCAATTGTTGATCAAGGAAGAGTTTTAATGAAATAGAGATCATTCAAGTGAATTGGAGGGAGGGGAAGGGTTGTATTTATATACGGAAGAGAAATTGTGCTTTTAACCCAGCTCCTCTGTTTGAGTCTTCTGTTCTGGCGGGGATGGGCTCAGGATCTAATAATAGTTCCTTGGGCTCTGCATCTCCACATACGTGTTCGAGTTAGAGCAGCAGGAGGAATTTAGTGACAGAGCAGGTGTTGTGGCTTATTCCCTGGCAGCATAAATGGTGAAGGGAGGTGGCAAGATAATTCTTTTGCTTCTTTCTTTATGCAAAAGAACAATGCCTCCAATAGCTTTCCTTTTTTTTTTTCCTGGCACAAGTGAAAAAGAACTAGAATTGCTGTATTAATATGTATGCAAACATATTTTTTCACTTGAGTCTCTGGAAAAAAAAAAGAAAGAAAAACTTACTGGGAAAATGCTTAGCCTGGAAGATTTACTGCTGATTGCAGATTCAGTATTGACATGTCTTAGCTGAAGAAAACTTCAGCTTTAACTATATATGTGGGAAATCTGGATTGGTTTTTTAAATGGGGTGAAGAGTTTTCAATGACTCTGTATTTTCAGGTATTTATTTAGAACATAATTTTTAATAAGTGTCAATTATAGAGGTATAAAAAAATCTAGTGGTATGTGCATATTAATTTTAATGGCCCGCCTTGGACATAGACTTATAGAAGGTAGGTGATCTGAATTATACTCAACTCAGCCTTTATGCCAGACTTGCTGTTACTTAATACTTCAATATATCCTGATTTTTTTAGCACAAAGTCAGTTTGAAGATTAGAATCTAAATGAAATGCCCTTTTAAAGTAGTGAGATTTTTATCCAATCTACATTTTTTTACTCTTCTAGTAGGTTAAATACAAGACTTTATTTTTTTCCTTGTGTGTAGGTGTGTTGCTCTTATAAGCTGGGAAGGAAAAACAAAAAATTCCTTCACCTTCCAACTGGGATGATTTGATTTGCAAGAATATTACTTTTTCCTTTGCTTGATTACATAAGGTAAAACTTGACACCTACCTAGTTAACTGTAATGTCTTCTTGATAACCCATTTCGGTAAAATTAAAATGACCTTATCCTTGTGTCCTTTGCACCCAGACCCTGTAACAGAAAAGGCTCAGTATTCTGGAAAACAGGACATGCTTGAGAGGGAACGTCTTGTGAAGACTGTAATTTGACCTTTGACTCCTCTCTTGAGTAAATTTTAAGTATCATAGAACAAAATAGAAAACCTCAAAGTGCAATGCTGCCTCCTTCTCCTCTTAGCACTGTAAGCCAGTCAGAAGCTATTTCAGATATTAAGCTAGAATGTGTGCACCTCTCCTTGGTACTTTCACTGAGAAATAAGGCTCATCACTAGAGACAGATTTCTATATAATGCAGTTCTCATCAATCTCCCAGGATATTACTCCTGTCTACCTCCACTGAAGTTAATTGAATCAGGTACAGCCAGAAACATTTAATTTTTCCCCTCCCACCCTATTTAGAAATATTTATATTATTTAGTATTATAAACCTTTTAACTCTAGGGTGTACTTGAATATGATGGCAATTAAGGGGGAAAAAAGCTCTTTGACAACTTTGCAGCTTTTGATTAAACCATACCAAGAGGCAGGTTACAATGATAACAATGAAGCATTATGCCAATTATGTTAAATCCTGCTCTCAGCTTAAGCTCATCATGACCTGTGTTAGTGTCCTGTAATTCATCCTTTGGAATGCTTACTCTCATCAATAAAGTGTTCAACTTACGGAGGAAAAAAAGGAAGCCATCAAAGGGAACCACCCCCCACCAATGACTTCTAGAAAACAGGTATTTCTTAACTTTTTATTGACATTGGCAAATTAAAATAGAATAAATTAACAAGTATTTTTTCAAAAAAATGTTTTGTACAAAAATACTGTCAAAATTTCCTAAAAAGCTTTCAACACAGTAGTATCTTTTCATGTACTGAATATAACTATTAGCACAGTGTCAAAATGTTGAAGACAGAAACAAAATAATAATCTGTGAAATGTTTGCCACTGATGACATTCCACACCCTATTATTGTCTGTACATATGGGGGAGGGGGACAGCCAACTTGAAAAGTGAACAGTGTGACTTTTCCTGATCCAGAAAGCTTGGCCCACTTCTGTTTAATCTTCCAGTTTAGCATATTTTAAAAATTAGTCTGTACTCAAATGCATAGCTAAAAAAATGAAGCGAGATGGCAGAGTTTGTGCATCTGCCCTTCAAAGTTCATGCAACCAACTAATGCAATTTTTCCTTTACTCATAAATTTGAATGCAGTTCAGTCATTTGAAACCATCTACAAAATCCACAAGATTAAGCAGTTTGCCAAGATTAATATCTAACAGTTGAGCACTGGAGAAGGTGGGGAAATAAGGAGTAAAAACAAACAACAGAAAGACCAAGTTAGCTAGATATTTCAACTACATAAGGGAGGTGAATGTCAAGGCTACAAAGAACGAAACAAACAGAAAAAAAAAGTGGCAGCAATATTTTTTAAACCAATTTGTACAAGTTTATAGTTTACTTTGTTTCCAAGTTCTCAAACCTTTCAAGATCTGAAAAGTGAGATACTGTGTCTAAGGGAATGTTTTTTAATTCACACCGAGAAGTTGGGGGTTTGATTTCTTTAGCCGGGTTTCGATCGAGTCAACAGCTTACTCTGCTGGGCTGCTGTTTGCACACGAAGTCCGTCATAAAATCAAACTCGTTTTGCCCCAGCCAGAGTTCAGGCAGCTCCTTGATGCGGTCCAAACCCATTTCTATCACTAAGGACATAAGCACTTCCTCGTCGATGAAATCAGTGTCTATGACATTGGGCGGCAGCATTGCAGCAGGGACGTGGGCCACAGAGGCGGGCATATTGCTGCTGCCGCCGCCGCCACTGCCGCTAGTGTTGCCCGCGCCCGCGCCAGCGCCCGCGGTGTTGTTGGAGCCGCTGGGGGTGCTGGTGCCGCCAGAGCTGCCCGGGTTGCTGCTGCCGCCGCTGTGTTTGGGGTTGCAATCTCGGAAGTGCTGGTTTGTCCCGTTCATCTGGTGGCCTGCAGCTGGGTGCAAATCCGGCATGTAGTGGTTGTGGGGGTAGGGGTGATGGTTGAAATATTGGTTGTTGAGCTTCTGCAGCTGCATGCTGGCCGGCAGGGAGCCTCCCTGGCTGGCCACCGGGGGCCCCATGAACTGGGAGTTGTTAAACCTGGCTGCGGGGGCCAGTGCACTCGGGGGGTGCCCCCCATTCACAGTCCCTGGCCCCATTGCATGCCTGATGCCGCTCGTAGCATTCATGTTGCCCGCGCCGTAGTGTATATGCTCGCCCATCAGAGCGTTGAAGGCGTGCTGGGGCTGCTGCTGCTGCTGGTGGTGATGGGGGCTTGGGAACTGCCCCATACCCATGCGGTGGGCAGGGTGATGGTGCAGCCCGTTGGTGCCGTCGGGGAAGCGCCCGTGGTTCATGGCCATCATATGGTCTGCCATTTCCAGTCCTGCAAGGAAAAAGGGCAGACGGTAAGACTTACACCACACGGTAAGACCCGCGGCACACGTGTCGCCCACCACAGCGCACCCCACTTTTTCTTGCAACTGCCCCTCAAGTTCCTGGTGCACGTCGGCTGCGAATCTCTATCTCCAGGATCCCACTAGTGGCTTGTGCACCCGGACTTGCTGCCACAGCGGACCTGCCAC
Organism: Trachops cirrhosus; assembly: GCA_028533065.1. Classification (NCBI taxonomy): domain Eukaryota; kingdom Metazoa; phylum Chordata; class Mammalia; order Chiroptera; family Phyllostomidae; genus Trachops; species Trachops cirrhosus. The sequence continues at coordinate 173,008,343 of CM052541.1, forward strand.
CCACAACAGAGCCGGGCGCTGCACAAACGATCAGGGTGGAGAACCGGAGCCCACAACCCCTCCGCTCCCCGAAGTCGCCTAATAAAGGAAGTGCCCCGTAGCCCTGCCACGAACTTCAGGCATTAAATCAGCCCTCCTCATCCTGTTGTTGCACATCCTGTTGTTATTCCCCAGCTCCGCCTCACGCTCTTCCTCCGGGCAAACCCAGCCCTCGGAGGACTGGGCTGGCAGGAGCCCCAGCCAGCTTCACCCGGTGCGCTTACCTTCCGTCTTAGCGATTTCTGCTCCGAAGACCGAGGGCGGGATCGTCGGGTCCAGTGCCGGCTCAGCAGCACATAGAGAGGGCCTTCCCGGCGTGCAGGGCTGTCGCTGTCTCGATATGAGCGCTGAAGTCTTGCAACGCAGGGGTAGAGTCCCAGCGTTCGCTTTTATTTCCCCTCCGTTGCCCTCACAGCTCAGTAAGACAGCCCGGCAACTGCCAACAATGAGCTGTGTTTCTTAGGGCTTTGGCCACAGTTAATATAAGGGATTTCAGGAAGGGCGGAGCGAGAGCCTCTAGAGGGGCGGGAAGAAAAAGCGGATTCCGGAATTATGGGCACACTGGACGGGGTTAGGGAGCCGCGTCCCCGCTGCGAGTGGCACGTGCGCAGAGGCTGTAGCTGATCCAGGCACCGCCCCGTTGCCCCCCGATTCTGGTTTCCTGTGGGCCCACAAACTTGAGGCCTGCCTGGCGGCCCGGGGATAGGGAGAAAACCCTCCTTGGAGTTCTAACCTGCAGGTTGCACCTTTCCAGAGAGCAGGGAGAAATCTTCCCCCCGCCCCCACCCCGTCAGCCGGATCTTTCTACTCGGAGCTCTTCCACCTAGCGATCTAGGCTGTCTTCTGCGAGAAAAGGGAATTCGTTCAGCGCCCGCTCTCTAGCTCTCTGTAGTGGCTTTCTGCCTCCCGACTTTTGCAAAAGCTCTCCTGGGCTGAGAAGAATGGCTGTTTCCTTAAGTGGATTTTAAAGCCCGGGACAAATAATGCCCCTTACCCCGAAAGCGCTTTCCCGGGCTGTGCCTTTGTGTTTTTATTGGGGCAGTAGGTAAACTGATCTAGATATTTTGCGTGTAGGTGTATTCCCCCCCCCCCCGCCCCCATTCCTTTCAAGGACAGGAGCTGGGGGCAGGGAGCGACAGCGGCTGCAGGTGGACCAGGCGCGCTCACAGCCCACTGCCTCCGCTCTTGTGCTCAGTGAATCCGGTCCGTGCTTTCGGACCCACCCTCCGCTCCGGGGTTCGTGTGCTTCAGCTAAGTTTGCTTTGCAGCTCTTGGTAGCTTTGGCATCTGAGCTGAGGCGTCTCTGCTCTGTAAACAAACTCAGCGATCCTCGTCCCCAAATCCACCTTTTTGCACATACACAGTTTCTTGCTTCTGCTGTTGCCCTTGATCCAGGAGGTGGGGGTGTGTGCAAACTTGCACAGCCTCCCTCCGGGCTGTGTTTGACGGTTTGGGGTTGATTTAGAAGCGAACGGGTTTGTAATTAAGAAATTCGAGGGCTGAGTAAGTCTGCTGTTGCTGGAAAAGGAAAACAAATAGATAAAATGGTAATCGCTTTGTAAATAAAGTCGTTCTGGAGGTGGACACGTAGCTGCATGTCCTGTATGACACCAAGCAACACACACTGCTGAGACTCTTCCTTTCCAGGGAAATTGTTCGGTGGGGCAATAGGTGATAATAATAACTGTGCTTCCCACAACGCAGCACAATTAGCCTGGTCGTCCATTTGGCTCATTGACTTGCAAATAAAAGCCATAACGCGCGGGTCTGGGCAACTACCTGGTCGGAGAGCTCTCTGGCTTTCTAACAGGGGGAAGCCTGTTGGTTTTCCCAACACCGTGCTGAGGCTGCGCCAGGCTTTTATGTTGCTCTTTATGTGGTGAAAAACGAATTTAGCGCTCCGAATAAGGACTTCTGTTCAGGGTTGTTTCTTCATAACTCGATAGTCATTGAAGACTTCCTGCTGCCAACTTCCCCGCCCCCTCCCCCCTTTTTTTCTCCCTTCTTGTTCACAAGACTTTTAGGCTCTACATCTTGAGAACTGGAAATTCTGATACATTTTTCCTTTCAGGAATTTGCAAATAAGACCGAAACTTGTTTATTTCCATCTATTACCCATCCATCTTCCATATATATATATACACATAGAGAGCGAGAGAGAGAGCGAGAGAGCGAGCGCCAACTCATGGTCTAAAGGAGGAGATGAACAAAACAGGCCTTGGACACTCTGATAGATACCACAACAGCATTAAACACAAGGACTGGTGGGAGCACATAGGCAGGACACCAGACCTGGCTTTCAGGGCCTTGGGAAGGCTTCGGAGTGGAGCTGGTGGCTAAGTTGAAGCCTGAGAATGAGTAGAAGCTAGGACATTCCAGGAGGGGGCAGAGATGAGACAAGCAAGGTTGGAAAGGCAAACTAGGGCTCTATCCTATGGGCTTTGGTCATCAATTGAGAAATTTGGATTGTATCTTGAAGATAAAAAGAAGCAGGTGAAGGCTTGTGAACCTATGAGATGAGCAAATTTTTGTTTTAGAGAGATCAGGATAATACTGTTGATAATAGATTGAGAAACTAAGACTGGAAACAGGGAGTCCAGTTAGGAGCCAGTTACAGTCACAGAGGGATTTATCCTGTGACCCTGCGCAAGGCAGTAGTGTATGTATGACATTTACACTGCTTGATGGTTGAATTTGTTTCCTAGGGCTTCCATAATGAACTACCACCATAACCTTTGTTTATGCCACTCAGAAATTCATTTCACACAGTTCTGGAGGCTTGAAGTCCAAGATTAAGGTGTTGGCAGGGCTGGTTTTGAAGATTGTGAGGGGAAATCTGTTCTGTGTCTCTCTCAGAGATTTGGTGGTGTGCTAGTCATCTTTGGTGTCCCTTGGCTTGTATACGCATCACCCCAACCTTTGCATTTATCTTCACATGGTGTTCTTCCCTGTTCTCTCCTTTCCTTCCTTCCTTCCTTCCTTCCTTCCTTCCTTCCTTCCTTCCTTCCTTCCTTCCTTTTCCTTCCTTCCTTCCTTTTTCTTTCTTTCTTTCCCTCTTTCTTTCTTTCTTTTCCTTCCTTCCTTCCTTCCTTCCTTCCTTCCTTCCTTCCTTCCTTCCTTCCCCAGTCATATTGGATTAGAGCCTATCTTAATGTTAACTTGATTACCTCTGCAAAGACCCTGTTTCTAAATAGGTCACATTCTGATGAATTAGGGGTTAGGAGTCCAACATCTTTCCTGGAAGGACACAATTCAACCCCTAACAGTGGTGGAGAAACAGGCTAACACAGGATCCCTGCCATTATGGAGGAAAGATACTGCCTAGAGCCCTCTTCCCAGCCATCCCAGAGCTCTCTTCCCAGACCCACACTCTCATTTCTTCCTGTCTCTGCTCAGATAGGTGACACCTCAGTGAGGTCTTCCTGACGACCCTACTCACATAGCAGTATCCTTCTCTGTTTTCTTACCCTGTTTTATTTTTTTCCTTTGCCCTTATGTCCACCTGACATGTTGCATATTGAATTTTCACTGTCTTCCCTACTAAAATGGCAGCTCCAGGAGAGCTGGGATCTTATTCATTCAGTGCCTTAAACAAGTCCTTGTATGTTAGTTTTTACTGATTAGATTAATGAGTGAATGAATGAATGGAATGTAGCAGAGGTATCAAGGGATCCAAATGGACAGCTTATAGAGGAATCAGAGAAGACTCTTCTGGAGGAGGTTTCTTTCATGGCTGGTGGGAGAAAAATCTAGCGGAAAGGAGTATAGCGGCTTCCCACTGTTTGCATAGTGGCCTGTCACGTACTTGGGTAACACTGCCATCTGTTTCACAACGTGGCTCCCCTGATCCCTGGGAGATCACTCATAAAAGCCTGTTCCTCAGATTGCTGCCCTCCTGCACCCCCATGATTGGAATTTTGCCTATCTTTGAAGGTTCAGCTCAGATGACATCTTCTCTTCACATCTTCCCTGATCCCCGAGGTAGAAAGAATTCTGGCTGCTTTGCTGCTTCCAGGACATTTTGCTCAGATCTTCCTGCATGCTTGTTCTGGCTGGACTTGTGGGAATTTGTGGCCTGCTACAGCCTTCCCTATAATGGCGGAGGTTCCTTGGTGAGCCCCAAGGGGCTGCACAATGTCATATATGAGTAGCTTGTATTACTCGGCTGGGATGCTGTAACAAAATAGCACAGAGCGGGTGGCTTAAGCAGCAGATGTTTATTTTCTCATAGTTCTGGAGGCTAGAAGTCCAAGATCAAGGTGTCAGCAGGATTGGTTTCTTTCTAGGCCTCTCTCCTTGGCTGGCAGACGGCTGCCTTCTTGCTGTGCCCTCACGTGGTTTTTCCTGCTTCCTCAGCACTGAAGCCTCCCAGGAATCTCTTTGTGACCCATCCATGTGGACTCATTTTAGTTTTATTGCAATGATGTCCAAATACAGTAACATTCTGAGATACTGAGGGGTTAGAATTTCAACATATGAATTTTGAGGAACAGTTTAACTTGTGACATGCCTCGTGTGTAGATTCTTTTATCTGCGGTTTCTGCAGTTTCAATTACCTGGGGTCAACCGTGGTCTAAAAATATGGAATAGAAGATTGCTGAAAAAAACACTTTATTAGTTTTAAATTTTGTGTCATTCTGAGTAGTGTGATGAAATCTAACGATGTCCTGCTCAGAGGTGACTCATCCCTTTGTCCAGCATCTGCACTGTGTATGCTCCCTGTCTGTTAGTCATTTAGCAGCTGGCTGGATATCACAGTACTTGTGTTTAAGTCACCCTTATCTTACTCAATAAGGCCCGAAGGCCAAGAATGGTAATGCTGGTAATTTGGACATGCAAAGAGAATGTGTAAAGGACTCACTTTTATTGAAAAGGTGAAAATTCTCAACTTAATTAGGAAAGAAGAAAAATCATATGCTGAGGTTGCTAAAATCTATGCTAAGATTGCATCTCCTATCCGTCAAATTGTGAAGGAGAAATTTGTGTTTTGCTTTTGCACCTCAGACTGCAAAGTTATGGTCACAGTGCACGATAAGTGCTTAGTTAACATGGGAAAGGCCTGACATTTGTGAGTGGACAACACAAATGGAACATGTTTCCATCAAAGGCAACATGTTGTGCCAGAAAGTACTGAGCCTATGTGAAAACTTCAGCAAGTGATTCCCTGAGACCAGTGACACTAACCCATTTACTGCAAGTAAAGGATGTGTATGCAGATTCAGGAATAGGTTTGGACTGAAAAATATAAAGATTACTGAGTCCGCCGATGAAGAAGCTGCTGCCGCATTTCCAGCAGAGTTAAAGAAGTTGATTAAGACAGGATGCCATACAAAGCAAGTCTTCCACTGCGACGGAACTGGGCTTTTCTGGAAGAAGATGCCCAATAGAACTTAAATTCATAAAAGTACAAGGGAGGCACCAGGGTATAAACATGGAGGACAGATGAGTTTTGGCGCTATGTGGCAGCGCCGCAGGACATGATAAAGCCAGGCACGTGTACGGAGGAGAGCACCCACGTGCTAATCAAAACAAAAGCAAACAGTATCTGTTCATGTTCTGGCAACGAGGTCAGACAGCCATCTTGTTGTTTTTTTCTTTCCCCCATGAGATTGTTTTCATGTTTAGTAGTTACCGGGACATAGAGCATTTTGCTGGATTCACGTCCTCACATATTTTCCCATCTGATATATGGACATTATCTTTTCTAGCTGAAATTCTTTCCTTGATCTTTCAGAGAAAAACTTCTTAGGATATTTTCAAGATTTGCTTTAGTCACGGGGGAAAAATTGGAAAAAAACTATTCATTCTTCACCTGAAGAGGTTTTTTTTTTCCTAAAATATTTTTTTGGAGAAGTTCTGATTCCACCTTAGGATTTTTTCTCTTTATCACTGTAATGGTGTTTATCCTTGCCTATTATGATTAGGAAAACCTATTCAGGCAGTCACCTTGATGATGAAATGGTTCCCCAGTGCATGACAAGACGGGTGAGTGCAGTACAATAAGATATTTTTAGAGAGACCACATTTGCATAACTGTTATTACAGGATGTTGTTGTATGTTATAATTAATTATTATTAATCTCTCACACTGCCTAATTTATAAGTTAAACTTTGTCATAGGTATGAATGTATAGAAAAAAAACATACATTCTGCAATTTCATGCATTTACTGGGGGTCTTGGAATGCATCCCCTGAGAATGGAGGGGACCACAGTAATGGACATTTCATTAGTCTGCAGCTTTAACAATAAACTGGACAACATTCACATTGGTTCTGAAGTTGGGTGAGGTATGTTGGAAGGCAGAAGAAAAATTCAGTGACCTTAACTAATTAGAGAAATGCTCCATCAAAAACAGGATTATATTCAATAGGAAAAACTTCAAAGTCCCCATGAGGACAATAGCAAATTACATGGGTATTGGATGGGAAATTATTGGCTAGATATAACAAGTCCAGCCAGAAAAAAAAGTATGGGTCAAACTGAGCTATTATTGGTCAAATGGGAGGCAGCAATGGAATGCTGTCATTAAAAAGGAAACAAATTGTAGTGTATTAGGAGTGAGAATATCACATGGTAGATCTGAAGTAATCCTTTCGCTACACTCGGCTCTTCTCAGCAATTGTGGTTGTGTGTAACTTTACATTTTAATAAAGTGTTACAGAAACTAAAGAAGGTTCATTTTTAAAAAGGAAATATATTTTAAGGGGATGGGAAATGGGAATTATAATGGCTATTTAATCTGGAGAAAAGGCTGACAGGTGACTTAATACATATGTTCTGCTGTACACATAGGGAAACTAATATGGCGGATCCTTTCCAGATGTTTTCCTTTTCCACTGAGACAAAGAAGAAAGGAAAGCATTTTTTAAAAGAGGGCTTTAGATCAGTGGTTTTCAAATTGTGTTCTGCAGACTTTGAGTGTTCTCAGCTTCACTTTTACGTGCTTTACATATTAAGGATTTCTTGTTTGAATTTGTTTTAAAACCTTGTTCTTATGTTAAACAGTTATGAAAACTAAAGCTTTTGGTAATACAGAAATATAGAATTTTAATTCTGGGTGGAACTTTAAAAGAAGTCTTATCTAAATTCCCCGATTTTCTAGATGAGAAATCTGAGGTCCTGAGAGGTTAAGTGACTTACTCATAAAGGACTTCCTAGACACCAGAATTTAAAAACATCAGAGCAAATTATCAGAGGGAACCACGTCTCTGTGAAAACTTCAGTGAAATAGGATCGAGATGTGTTGAACGGTTTAGATCAGGATTTCCCAAGTGGCATTCTATATTATAGGTGAGCAGGTTGTAAAAGGCAGTAACAATATCTGTATTATTTTCTACTTGTTAAAAAGTGAGAAATAAAATCATTTAAAAGTATTGTTACAGTTCCAAATAGACGTTTGATAGTCTCTGAGTGCTTGCTGAGTGAGCTTACTAAACTCGTCACAGACGTCAACAACATTCCAGGAGTAGACACTTCACCCAGTTGCTCTCTTGCTAAATACCTTTGTCAGAGGGGTGGGATTTTTTTTTAACTCTTTTACAACTTTCAGGTGTTTGAATTCTCATTCACATAGGGATTTTTTTTTAAGACAGAAGACAAATGGTCCTGAATAAAATAGATCAATGAGAAATGTAATAATGGTTATTATTTTGCAAATGACTTCTTAGGATGCTCACCCCATCCAGAGGTTGCATTCATATAAAGAAAATTCTTATATAGCACAAATACATAAATCTACATAAATTATAATAATGCATATGTAATTTATATCTATATGTATAATAATTGTGGAGGTATGTTTACAATAGTTCCCTGAAACTATTTCTCTTATCTCATTAGTTACAAACAAAACACAAAAATTATTTTTAAAACATCGTTGATTTTTAAGTATAAAGTGCAAGACTTATAGACATCAAGAAATTAAAGTATCATGTGTCAATTTCTGGTATGTAGTTTATATTTCAGTCTATGTTTACAAATGGATGACTTAACACAAAGTATGAAGAGAATATATTGCCAATTTTGAATTTGTCAACAAATGATCCTTTTCTTTAATAATCGATTTAAAAAAAGTTGTACAATATAAGTTCACTATATAAAAAAAGAACTTTATATTTTTGTGTAATAAATGTTATTAAAGATTGGGTTAAAGTAAACTCCACGAAACAAACCTTAATCGTATATTTATCTATAATAGAATACTTTTGTACTCTCTCTCTATGTGCCATACACAAAATTTAAAAACAGACCTGACCCATGTGGCTCAGTTGGTTGTATGACGTCCCACAAAAGGAAAGGTCACCAGATCAATTCCCAGTCAGGGCACATGCCTACCTTTCGGGTTTGCTCCCAGGTCAAGCATGTAGGAGAGGCAACCAATCAATGTTATCAATGTTTCTCACATCAATGTTTTCTCTCTCTCTCTCTTTCTCCCTCCCTTCCCCCCCTCTTATAAAAAAAAAAAAAAAAAACTAAACAAAACTAAAATGCGTAAGTATTTGATGACATAGTAGTGAAATGGACTCAGGACAGAAATATTTGAAAATGCTGGGTTTTTTTGGTCATTGTTGTTATTGTTGTTCTATTATAGTTGTCCTCATTTTCCCCCACTACTCTCCTCTGCCTGCCCCCCACAGTCAGTCCCCACCCTGTTGTCCATGTCCATGGGTCATTTATGTTTGTTCTTTAACTGGGCCCTTCCCCTTCTTTCCTCCCTTATACCCCACCCTCCTCCCCTCTAGTCTCTGTCAGTTAGTTCCTTGTTTCCATGCTTCTGGTTCTATTTTGTTCATTTGGTTTTTTTGTTTATTAGGTTTCTGTCACAGGTGAGATCATATGGTATTTGTCTTTTACAGCCTGGCTTAGTTTACTTAGCATAGTACTCTCCAGTTCCATCCATGCTGTCTGTCATAAAAGGTAGGAGTTCCTTTCTTTTTTTCTGCTGTGTAGTGTTCCACTGTGCAAATCTACCACAGTTTTTTGATCCACTCATTTACTGATTGGCTCTTAGGCTGTTTTCAGGACTTGGCTATTATAAATAGTGCTCCTATGAACATAGGGGAAAATGCTGGTTAAATCAGTGTTTCTCAAGAAGAATATGTAATAAATATTATTACATATGCTTTCAAAAGAAAAAATCCTCCAAGGCCTCAAATGCATACTTCAATAATTTTTATTGTATTCCTTAATTATGTAAAATAAAAAACTATTTGTGACATTTTTATATCTATAGCTCCTATACAACTGTAATACCAGAACACATTTACATGGTAAATAAAAAATAAAACCACAGAACCAATAAAAATTGAAATTAACAACATTTGCTTAAGGGTTTTGTGAAAATTCAGTCATCCCTTGCAGTGTGAATTTAGCAACAAGAACAACTGCATACTTTTTTTCTATTAAGTTCAGCCTGTTGATGCTATGGCTTGCCATCCAATGAAATTCCCTGTTTGAACTGGGCGGAAACTTGCACACAGTGTGCCAGGCCTTCGCTTGGTTCTCACATGGTGTGAACATATTATATATTAAAGCCACCTCTGTGTTTTTAAATGGTTTTTACCATTTAAAGTCACGTGGCTCGGCACTACCACGGTTGTTGTCACCATAAATCCAAATATTTAAAGATGGTCATTTGGTGAGTTCGGATGTGCTTGTAATTATTTGTTAAAAATTACAACAAATCAAAAACATGAAAATCAAAGATTTCTTGAAGAAAAAAAGAGAAACCCAAAGAATTAGTTCAGGGCTATGAAGGGTCCATGAACTCCAGTTGAATAAAAACTGGCATTGGTGGTATCTGGTCTTTATTATTATAAATACTTTGGATCTTAATTTTTTATTATAATAAATGATTTGGGTCAATGGCTGAGGCAAGAGAAGGAATGGAGAGTTTGAACTACTGGGAACTCTGAATGTTAGCCAATTCTTGTTTTAAAAAGACAGGGTTCTCTCCTATATCAGATAAGTGTATGACCCCCCAACGTTGTCTGCTAGTTCAGTCTTCTTTCACTTGTTGGTTCTCGAGTTCCCTCTTCCATTCATTCTCTCAAATGTCTGTGTAACAACTAGGTAAGTATGACATATACTAGTTTATGTATTTGTATTTTGAATGGTGTTTTCTGGAGTGCTTGTCAGTGCTTTGGGTTTTTTTAAGTGCTTTAAATGATCTTGTTTACACCACTAATCTGTAGTGAGTGAGGGATATCTAAGTTAATTTGATGTGCAGCTCAGCTTCTAGAATCAGTATGTAGGTGCACCAGAGAAACACCCTCAAAAGTTTAAGATAAAATGATTTTCTGGTGAGTGAAATAAAAGAGCATAAACATGTATAAGATCAGATCAGTATCTGCAGCAGGCCTCTTAGGTATTCTGGGTAACTTGAGCGTTAGTAGCCATAAGCATTCCAGGCACTGGAAGGGCATATCTCCTGTTGTAAATGAATAAACTCCTCTTTATCAATCTCTTGTTGTCTGGTGAGTGTGTGGGGCGGGGTGGCGGGAGGGGGCGGGGTGGTGCAGTTCAGCTCTGGATGGTGGACCAACCAAGCTGGAAACCAGGCCTTGATCTTGGTGGCATCAAAGATAAGACACAGGTGCTCTGACTGGTCCTTTTGCCTCCCTCCCTTTCTGTTATTTCTGTGCTACACTACGGTGGGTCTGTTGAAATAATTTGACATTTGGAATTGTCAGGATCCTACTTACTGATATCTTATAATGTCTTACCATTCCATGAAACTTGACTGTACCATTGCTCGAGAAAAGGTTAGGCCCCCGTATTATTGCCCCTATGATATATAATGCCTGTGATATTCCTTCATTGTCCTTCTCACAATGTGTAGCTACACATTATGTTGTGACTCATTGACTGCTGTCCCCAGGGTGGCGGGGGCTGCACTTGTATTTTATCTCCATGTCACAGCATCCTATCAGTGCAAAACAGTACTGGACTCACAGTTCGCGATCATGAAGCTAACAGTTTTAATTCCTGTCACACGTGCAGTTAAGCAGTTGAGATCTAATTGTAAACCTCCTTTAAAAAAAAAGAAAATGTTTTCCAATCATCTGGTTTGCCACTTCAAGGACCCCCCAAAAAACTTGCTCTGTTAATGGCTAATCTATGCTAAATATTTTAGAAAGATCATTTGCAAAATTAATTATTGTTTGTTTTCCAATTTTTTTTAGCCCTCCTTTCTTCTTTTTACCACCTCAAGATTCCAAATTCTCCCCAGTAATTTAAACTCTTTCTCTAGACCACTGTTCCGTGTAATATTTTGTTTGTTTGTTTCCTGTATTTTGTATCGACTTGGTAGATCTTCATAATATGTCATCAGGAGGAAAAGAATTCTGAAAAAAAAAATCAGGTCTCTATCTGGAGGCAGGAGCTCACCATCCCCATTTCTTCCCACATTTCCGAGGGTTTTATAGAAGCAGACGCAGCAGAAGAACCACAAGCGATGTGTTCACGTGCTCCCACATCATCTGGCGCCACAGTGGAGCAAAACAGTGCTTTTGACAAAATATTAACTAATTAATTAAAAACTTTAGTTGCCATCGTTGAATACTTTATATTAGAATACATTTGGGAAAACGAGGAAAGAAATCAATTTTAAAAATACATGCATGTTGAAATCAAATAAGCCAGCCAAACTTGAGTACAAACCAAGGAATATTAATTTAGACGTAAGTTCCAGTGCATCACAACGGCAGCCAGCTGTCCTCTTTGTGATCTTTGTTGCTTGGAAAGGAGGTAGGACAAGCTAATACAGAATAAAGAGAAAGGTCCAGAGTTCGATGGGCCAGATGAATTCTGCTATCTGAGGTCTTGGGTGATTAGATAAAGATGCAAGATCAGAATTCACAAAGTCAAACTCATTCAGCCAGCCCTAAAATAGAATAGTTTTCCTGTATGTCACTCCCTTTCTCTCACTGCCTCCACCACAAACTCCTCCAGGCTGGGGACCATACCTTGTTTTTTTTTGTCCTAATACCTGGCACAGTGTGAGCTTGTAACATGGTTTACAAACATATTCCCTGGCACTAGACTTGGCTAATACGGGATTATTAGTTCAGGGGAGAAGAGATTTTGATAAATAAAAATTTTCTCAGGAAATAGAAAAAGTCTCAGTAATAGATCAGAAACTTTATCTTTTTAAATATAGACTTAAAATTAAATGGAGGGCAGAAACAATATTCTGATATATTTGATAAACAGCAAACTGGATTAATTTGCTTTACAAAACTCTTTAGAAAAAGAGTTCTTGTTCCTGAGTGTGCTTAGATATACAGAAGTTACTGAGTGTGCTTACACACTCTGGACGGTCACTGAGGTTGGTGTGAGTCTGTGCCCTGGTCCGTTTTCCTCTGACCAGCAGCATCAGTGGTTCTCCGTTGGACGCTGTGTCTGCCTCCCAAAGTGCACAACTGCTTCCTAGCAGTAGTGATTCAGCCCCTTTGGTGTCGGTGTGCTCCAAGTGAAAGGCCTAGGCAGCTAGAGCTAGAACGTTTTCAATTGTCTTTACACTCACCAAGTTACAATCATCCTCAAAAACCTTTACCTAATTGTCCATTGATGGACAAATGGATTAGAAAAGGTGTGTGTGCACGCATGCGCATGTGTGGAAACGGGAATATTACTCAGCCATTCAAATGAACGAAATCTTACCATTTGTGGTAACATGGATGGACCTTGAGGGCATTCTGCTCAGTGAAATAAATCTGATAGAGAAAGATAAATACCCTACAATCTCACTTATATGTGGAATCCGCACTACCCCCCCAACAAAAAAGCAAAAGAAAATAAAACAAAAAAGAAAACTCCTATATTCAGGAAATAGATTGGTGGTTGCTGGAGGCAGGGGTCGGGGTGGTGGAGATGGTGAAGGGTGGGTGAAATGGGTAAAGGTGGTCAAAAGGTACAAATTTCCAGTTATAAAATAAGTTGTGGGGTGTAACATACAGCAGAGTGACTCTAGTTATGATACTGTAGTTTATATTTGGAAGTTGCTAAGAGAGGAGATCTTAAAAGTTCTCATCAGAAGAAAAAAATGGTAACTGTGTGGTGATGGATATTAACTAGACTTACTGTGGTGATCATTTGCAACATTACAAATGTGAAATCATTATGTTGTACATGTCAATTTTATCTCAACAAAAACAATCTCTGAGGAGTTTATCTAATAGTTGGTGCACAAAGTGTGATAATAGATTAATGGGAAGGATTTCATAAGCCACATGCAAAAATGTGCCCTATCCTAATGATCGAGGTTTTGAAGTAGACTTAAAATAACCATAGAATAATAATAAATTACAGATGAGGAGGGCCCATGAAAACCATCTAATCCAACCCATTTTGCTGCGAGATGACAGGAATTCAGGTGAAATGTCTTGCCCAAGGAGACAGAGGTAACCAGGAAGGAGTTGCACAAGATTACCTGTGAGTCTGGCATTCCTGGCCTCGTGTGTGTGCCTTGCTGATAAGCCCGAAGGGATCGACAGTGTACCAGCTGGCCCTAGAGAAAACCTGAGTGTGTCTGAAGATTTCTGTCACTGCTGTCATGAGACTCAGGATTATTAGCTCTCTGGAATCTCTAGAAGCCAAGTCTCTATCAGAACTGGAGCCGAGGCCTGTGTGTGGGTCCAGCGGTGGTTGGGGGGGGGGGTGTCCAGGAGTGGACTCTGAGGCAGAGAAAAGATCAGGAACTCCCTGTTCAGACAAAGGTGCAGGACCAGTTCATTGGTAACATCTTGGTGTCCTGCTTTCAGATTATTTCATGAGAACTGATTACCATGGGCAAAAGCACTGGTTTGAATCCTGGGGGTGGAAAATGTGGTGTTTAGTAGGTGGAAATCAGGTTCATAACTGAACTAATTAGAGACAAAATTGAAGTTGTGACTTAGGTGAAGTCTACTCAGTGGACAAATAAAATCTGAAAAAGAAAAGTTCCTAGTGTAGATTATATTGACAAGTTAAGGAGGCATTTCTCAACCTAATTGTGTCCCTTATCAGTGCCAGAGACACCATTTGGTCACCTTTCTTTACACTCCCCTGTCTATTACAAGGTTCTTTTAACATAGAAGTCTGGTAAGGCATCATTGGAATTTTGAAGTGTAAATAGACATAGGGTTCACCCTCTGAAATTGAGTGAAACTAGGAATGACCATACATAATGAATGAGATTAGCTATCTAGAGAATTAACTCAAAGGATTGTCTATACCTGTTTGGCTGGAGTGAACAGGGATTACCATATGTAACCAAGGTGCAGGCTTCGAGTCTCAGGGAGCCACTCTAGTGAAAACCGAGCAATGAAACCATTTTGGAAAAGCCACAGAGCCACATAAGTGAGTAGAATCAACCATGAAAGCTAACGTCTGATGAGTTGTCTAAAGAAAGAGGTGTCAGCTGAAGGCAGGTAGTCAGCATGGACTCCATATGAAATGCAATGTAATGAGCCAGAAATTTGCTCTGTTTATCTGTCCTGGACGGAAAAGGCTCAGGCTTTGGTCCCTTGAGAAGTGTCCTCTACAGTGTGAGAGAATTTGCTCAGTGGCTTTACTGTGGGCTCTGTCAGCCACCCCCCACGATCAGCCTTCTCCCTACTGTGATTTCATGTCCACCTAGGAAATTTCTGATAAATAATTCAACTTGTCAGAATCAGGATAGGGTGATAAATACAAAAGGCATTCTACTTAGTGGACATGGGTATTGCAGCCACTGAAAAAACATGCCCCTTTTCCATTAAAAAATAGTAAGTCTAGGGATGAATATATATATATATATATAATCTTAATTTTGGTTAGGACATGTCAGATTCCAGAGACTGCTAAGCACTTAAAAAAATTGAGTTTCTCTACCTGAAAGAATCATTCTACAATATGGTCACCCCCACTCATGTCTTGCCATCTGATGACCAACTGGACCCCCCCAGGGCACGGAGGGAGACAGCTCATCCTTTATGAGGACCTCACCTTTGCTTCTTACGTCCTTAATGTTAGGTTATCTCAAGCCTGGTAGATTTTATCAGAAATACTTGCGACATTAGCCACCACACTAGTAATGCTCTACTGGAAGTGTTCAGATTCCTACAAGTCAGCCAAGGCAGCGAGATAAGCTTTCCAGGGCCTTTTAATACTTCTGAAGCCTAGAGGCCGTAAGGCTGCTCAGGCTTTTGAAAATGTTCAGTTGGTTTCACTTTTGACTCAAATTATTTCCACTAGTATTGGTAACAGTGGGAACTTCAAGTTGATCAGAAACTCTAATTGCCAGTGATATATTATTGATTTAATAACAGGAAAGTTAATATTAACTTTTTCTACTGGCTAGGAAAGCCCCTTCTATCTTCTCCCCAAAATAGGCCCTAAGGAAGAAAAACTAATAAAAGAGGTTTTTGGTGATGGCTTTTGCTGTCCTCAATTGACACACCGAACTCTCTTCCTTAGACCACTCTGTGACTAGGACTTAGAAAAAGAAAAGAGTGTGCCCTTGAGAGAGAGAGAGAGAAAGGAAGGAGTCTAGCCGAGTGCCTGTTACGTGCCATAGAGCGTACCGTTCGCTTCCTTCTGTTGTCTTACTTAATTTCAACATCAACTCTGTTAAAAAGAAGGTGTTATTATCTGAGAGTTAGGTGATTTGGCTGAAGTCAGGCAGCTGCCAAGTGGGAGAGCTGGGGTTTCAAAGGAAGTCTGCCTGACGCCACAGTTGAAAGGCTTTCTATTATTGCTTATGACCTTTAAAAGACAGTGGGGTGGAACACGACTCAAGACCAAAGTTAAGTTTCGCAAGGCAAAACTCCAAATCCAGAAAAATTACCAAACGTCTTTAGCCTTTCATCCCTCTTTCTCCATTTTGAGGAAAGGACATAATAATCAGCATTGACCTGGACAGAAAGGAAGAGGGTATTTCCCTCCTCCCTCATACCCTCCACCTTCCAACTGCGAATGAAAGAACAGCTTTTCAAAGATATGGTAAGACAGGCAACCCTTCACAGAGAAGAAGCAACAAAAGATAAACATCGAAAGAAAAAGAACAAAGGATAATGGTGTCAGTAAACCCTGGGGGAAGCAAATTTTCTCAGAACTTCCTGGTAGCCAAGGCAAGAGGAAAAATATGTTGTGTTTTGTGGTGTTCTTGTCAAATAAGGAAAGGCTACCAGTTCACAACCACATCCTTGGTTGTGGTTGTGTTAGTCTTAGCTCTGAAAGGAATTTATCTTTTAAGTTATCCTAAAACGGACATTGAAAGACAAAAGTGAGAAAATACTAGAAAGTAGTTTTATTTAAAAAAAAATTTCCCTAAGATAATTTTTTCTCTACTACAGATGTCTCTTTGACAGACAACTTGGGTAGCTAAGTGAATTTTTATGTTCTGGTTGTTGAGTCAGTTATGGCACAGTAACTTTTGGTATGTTGATCAAAGAAAGTCTTCTCTTGAGAGCCTTCAATAGCCTCCTTCTACGGTATCACTCAGAATATTCCTCCTATAAGTTCTGAAGTATGGGTCTCTTTATTTCTGTCTTGATTCATTTTAGATTGAAAATTCCTATGAAGAAAGACCAGACTGGCTCCTTATGCTTTGTATAACACACACACACACACATACACACACATACACACACACACACCACCCCCAGTTTACAACACCTAAAAGAACTAGATTTCCTTACAGGAACTAGATATACACAGGATTTTCATAATGTTTTATACTTAAAAAAACCACTATGATCAGTATCAATCATGCAATTTTTAAATTTTATTCATTAAACCATATTTCCTTTTTTTTTTTTTTTTTTTGCTTTGTGAAGCTTTATTGTACAGACTAAAATTCTGGTTTTCTAGAATCAGTGATATTAAATTGACTGTTGGGTTTAGTGGCTCTTGCATCAGCTCCTGCAGCTGTCCTATTTGTTCATCACGGAAGTCGTTAAGTTTTTCTTCTGGTAGGGCGATCCCAAAGCATGCTTTTTCAGTTGAGTTTTGTCTGTTTTCCTTAGTTTGTTGCCATAGCACTGCTGCATACGCCTCCCATTCCTGCAAGAAACGCGGGGCCTCGTCAGAACCAACCGCCTTATGTCTCCTAAACTCGTCCTTCACGTACTGGTCACTAAGGGCTTTAAGGTCTGGGGGCAGAACACGGTGTAGCAGCAAGATGCGCCGATGCAGGGCCCAGACACGCCAGGTGTGTGTGGCCGGCATAGCACCGCGTGTGGACTGCAGACGGCGCCTGCGCAAAGGGAGGGCATGTGCCAGCTCCAGGCCGGGTTTTAGTGAACCTGCCTAAACCATATTTCTTATGTCTGACCTATGACCCACTGATTTGTTTGTTTCTCTCCTTAGTAAAGCTCTCACTTATTATTTTAGATTGAACCATTATAAGTATTTCTCTTTGTTTCTTGTTGCACATGTCAGAAATTGAAATTTTCTACAGTGTGCTTAATTTAGACTTGAAAAATTCATTGTTTCTTTGTCACATCTATTAGAATCATGACAATTTTCAGTGATTTTTCCAATTAATAACAGTTCTTTAGTTGCATTTCTACCCGTACTTTCATTGAGGAAAGCTTCTGCACCCCTCAATTTTTTGTACCTCTGACATTATACAGATATTTATTTATTTATTTATTTATTTATTTATTTATTTTTGGCATGTAAAGTAAGCTTTACTGAAGTTTGCAGGAAGACCAAGGGGTGGCATTATATTGTAACTGCACAATAAATTTATAGCTGATTTCTAATAAATTTCCTATGATTATGGTGAAAGCAACTGGTGCAAACACATTATAAAGAAGTAAAGTTATAAAAAAAATTAACTTTACATTTCATTGAAAATACAAAAAAATTTTTTTAAATTGAAATAAAAATTGCCTTGAGTTGAGTTGACACTTCAGGATTTTTCTTCTAGTACTTTTCAGAAGGACTTTCCAAGGACTCCAGAGAAGGTGGCAATGAAAATACGAGACTCTCTAGCAGCACTGCCTGCAAAGCCCTGTACCTTGAACTTTCACTTGACTGGAATTGCTCTGTGGGTTTCCTCTAATTCCCTGGGCTGTGGGCAGCTGCCTTCATGCAAGCCAGTAAGATGAATCCAACACCAAATTATCACATCTGGGTGGTCTTCGGTGTGGGAAAGAGCCTCAGCTGTGAGTTAACAGGCTGTGAAAAAACCATTTGGGCAAAACATACTATCTCTAAATATGGCACTTTGCTTTCTGATGTGTGTGTCCTTTCCTCCTCCCTCAAGACTTTCTCATTTCCCTACCCCCTTGCCTAAGAACTTTTATTTATAGCTCCTGGGGCTTTCCCTTTCTAGGTATCTATCCAGGAAATTTTTTTTATTGGTCCACACTTTTAGAGGAAGGGGAAGACTGATGAATGAGTTGTATTCGTGGTGGGCAGAATTCATTTTGCATCACCCCCTCAAGATCCCCCAGCTTTGGTCATCTCCTTTTTCTGGTTTACACCCCTCATGCTCCCTATATCCCTTGGTGGCCTTGTGTTAACCTGAAGTCAGAGATTTCTGGCCAAAGGCAGTTTGCAATATGTACTTTTCTCAAAGCCCAGCTGCTGGGGGTGGAGACCAAACTGTGAAGGCCTCTGCTCTGTTGGTGTTCTTGCCTGGCTTGAAGAATTGTCTTCTACCAATCCCCAAGTGGGAACTGGGAAACTATTATTCAAGATGCTTGTGCATATCAAATACGGCTTCCTAGAGGATCCTTCTAAGCTTCTTCTGCATTTCAAAGAGGGTTTATTTATCCTATTAGTTATATGGCACTTTTAAAGCAAAGGAGCTTTTTACAGGTGTGGAACTCTTTAGAAAGGACTTTCTATACATTCCCCCCTCTCGTTGAGCTGACAAAGAAATTCCTGCATTGGTTGCTTGCCATTTCAAAAGTTGCTTTCTTTGTTGCTCTAAGGAGAAAAACAAACACTTTATTTTAGAAAGAGATGTTTTCACAGAATACATGGACCTGATGGGAGTGAATGAAACTAATGTTTTTGTTCCCTTAGCAGATTCATCTTGGAAATTACAGTTATATCTGTTACCATGTGATGACACCAAGACTGTTTAGCGCCATTGCCACGGTCTCTTAGTTAGCCCTATGCCTGCAGTCTCCCATTTCTGCCCTCCATCCTATACACATCAGCTAAAGTGATCTTCTAACATAAAAATCATGTCATGTTATTCCTTATTTTCCACTTAAAATTTTTCAGGAACCCACAAAGGGCACTGCCCCTTTTTTGCGGTAGAGAAATCCTTCCAGCCCTGGCCCCTGCCACTTGCCCAACTCCACTCTTCCACAGTCACTGTACTTTCTAAGAGCAGTAGAGGAACCAACAGGTATCAGTACTAGTTACCAAGTACCAGTGCTTCATAGTGCACTTTGATCCTCTCAATGACTCCAAGAAGTAGATGTCCCCATGTTACAAATGGGAAAACAGAGGCTTAGAGGGGTTAAGTAACTTTTGGGAAGTCTTCAGCTTCTAATTGGTAGAACCCAGGGTCCCTCCCAGGTGGTCTGATGTCAAAGTCTGTGGGTTTGACCACGATACTACACTGCTGCTTCTGCTGCATTGGTAGTTGTTTCTGATGTATAACCTTTCACGTCCTGTTTCCACTTCCTGGAAAGGTCTATTCCATTTGTTCAACTGGCTGGCCCTTTTCCACTATAATGTCTTGGCTCTGTTTTTAACTTCTCTGGAAGGCTTCCCAGGATCCCCAAGGTAGTGTTAGGAAATGACATCTCTGCAGCCATAGCTTTAAATTAGTGTGTGCTGTTAGCTCTTTTGAAATTGTATAGGATTCTATACAACTCTACTTCCCTGGCTAGACTGAGAGCTTTTTGAGGGCAGGAGAATTTGTCTTTGTGTTCCCAATGTCTACTTCAGTGCCTAACAGATGAGTAGTTACTCCTCAATAAATTCTTGTCAAAGGGAGTGAATGTGAGAATGAGTGGATGAGAAATGGGAAATATGATTCACACAAGGTTTGCTTCTTCTTAATCCCTCTCTCAAAGCCCATTCTTTGGTGCAGAAATTTCCTGTCAAAGGTTTCTACATCCTTCAGGGTCCTTGGGGATTGTAATGGATTCTTTGAACTATTTTCAATATTTCCAAAAAGGCAAGAGAAACCATTACATTAACCAGAGGTAAGTCCATATAGGCTAAATAAATTGTCAAGTTTCTTTGCTTTTGGCTGAAATTGTATCAGTTTCGCATGGTAATAGAGATTTCCCCTAATAATCAGAAACTACAATAGGGAGAAAAAGCTATGTGAGATTAATAAAACAATAAGAAAATAAATGATCTGTTACTTAAACACTGCTTATTTAGGGAAAGAAATTTTTCAAAGATTGGATTCCTAGAGGGAAACTCCTAATAAAAGTAATCTCTCAGCCCTGGCCAGGTGGTTTAGTTGGTTGAAGCATTGTCCCATACACCAAAAGGTTGTAGGTTTGATTCCCAGTCAGGGCACATACCTAGGTTGCATGCTTGATCCCCGGTCGGGCATGTATGAGAAGCAACTGTTGAATGTCTCTTTCTCATATCAATGCTTCTCTCTCTCTCTCTCTCTCTCTCATCAATAAAAAGAAAACATTCTCAGGTGAGGATTATAAAAAAGTAATCCTTCATGATACAAATATGAGAATGTTTCTGCTGTCATTAATGGACTCATGTAGTCTACAACCTTCTTATCTGTACTGAATGTCTTCAGAAAGCTGAGGAAATTGTATTATCATTGGGCAAACACAGCTTCTCTATTTAAAAAAAACACTTTTCCATTGACAATTAATTGGATGTGAGAGTGATCTGTTTTTTTTTTATCTGTCATCCATTGATTATCAAATTTAGTATAGCTTATTGAATTGGCTTTATGTTCTTTTCAAACATTTTATTGTTACCATCTGCCAAAATTAGAGAAAGAAAAAATAAATAAAAGATAAGAAAGCAAATGAGACAAATGAGTTTTTCTCTCTTTCCTATGGTCTGTTTTGGTTATGAAAATAGTCAGCAGGCCTCTTTATTGAAGTAAAATCTAAATCCCCAATTTGTCAAATATTTTCTGACTTCATCTGGAACACACCATCATTGTAAATTATTTCATTCCTGTCAGTGGAGGCAAGAAAGGGCCTTCGTTAGTAGTTCTGGCTCTGTCACAAACCTCTCCATGAGCTCATTTGGTCTTATGATTTATTATAAAATTTATAGCGTATAAACATTGCCATGACCTTGGGAGTAGTAAACTCATCAAACCTTTTGTAATATCTCCTCGGTCCTTTGTATTGGTTGGCTGACGCATCTTCTTAGGATTGTAAATATTCTTCCATTTCTTGCTTACCATCATTTATAGATAAGACGACTTGTTTTTTTAAAAAAATCATTTCTGGACTTCCAAAGTCATCGTAATCAAGCTTCATGAAAGAAAGCAATCAGGCTCTGATTTCTGCAGCATCAAATTCCATTCCATCTGAAGAGCAGCCATTATCTGTCTCCTTGCTCTTGTTCATCATCCACAGAGAAGCTGAAGGTTTTGATTCAAAAGCCAAACTGGATCCCACTAGTCCTCTGATTAGAAATCTCTGAGGGCTCCTCATGGCTGACATCTCTGACTCCAAGTTTCCTGATGTGTTGTTCAAACCCCTTGACAATTTGTCTCCAAGGCTAACTTTTCAGCTTCAGTCGCCACCAGAGTCACTGAGGTT
This sequence comes from Trachops cirrhosus, assembly GCA_028533065.1. Taxonomy (NCBI): domain Eukaryota; kingdom Metazoa; phylum Chordata; class Mammalia; order Chiroptera; family Phyllostomidae; genus Trachops; species Trachops cirrhosus. Next base: position 173,030,079 of record CM052541.1, read on the forward strand.
CTTTCCCTTCCAACCACCGTGGATGCTTGTAGTTTTCCAATACGCATGATCTTTCATGCCTGGAATGGCCTTGCATTCCTGTTTCATTTCCACTCATTCTCCAAAACTCTGCTCAAAATGTCATCACTTCTGGGAGTGTTTATTCATTCTTATTTTATAGCATTTGAGCATGTCATCTTTTGATTTGTATTATATTATAACACAATATAATACAAATATAGTACTTTCTGTGTTGGCTTCTTTCACTCCTGTGAGCTCTTTGAGGGCAGGAGTCGGGTTTTATTTATTATTGGACCCCCAGGTCCAATGCCTTCCAATCACTAGGAAGGCCATAAAACTCATCAGTCAATTTGAGACACTTCTGAGAGTGCAAGGGGGCAATGTTAATAATAACATTGGGGCCACAGGTGTAAGGCAGATTTTCTTAGGCAATATAGGATTTATTGTCGCCCTACCAAAACACTCCAAGTCTTTCAATGTCTCTGTTTTCATCTCTTTTTTTAGTTTATCTTTACCTAATCTCCCTATATGGACACTTCACTCTAGCCTCACCAAACTGCCTTCAGTTCCGTGATGGTTTCTGCCATGCTACCCCTCTGCCATATTCACCTGGGAAACTTCTTCACCTCTCAGGATTCTCTTATGCATAATTCTTCAGGGATGCTTCCTCTGACTTTCCCCAGATTTGATTAGGAGCTCATTCTAGGATGCTTGCCAGCAAAAGCATGCGCTGCTTTGTATTGTACCAATTAGCTTCCTTTCTTGCCTCGCTCAGCGAGGGGAGGCAATGGCTGTGTCTTACTCATCTCTGATTTCTAATCACCCACCACTGTTTTACTAAATGTCAGTTGAATTAAACACAACTTTCGAATTGTCATAGCTTTTAGATGGCAAACACATCATGTTTTTTTTGTAACTCCCTTCTTTATTATCTAACACATATTTCTGGGATTGAGATTATTTTTAAATTTTAATAAGTTTTAAATTACTATTTGAAATTAATACATTTCATACTAAATAACAAACTATGATTTTATCTGAAAAAATGTCACTGATCTTTGGCTCTTTTGCTCCATTTGTTTTTAAAATAGCTCCTGGACCAATAATCCTCTAAATAACATTCTGGCTTTAAAAAATTTTGAGATGTCCAAGATCAAATTTTTGGAAGACTGTCAATTCCACATGAAGTATCTTGGAAAATTTGGGGGAAATTCTGTGTTTTATGTGACTCAACAAAGTGAATTTCCCCTTACCTCATAATTATTCTGTATCTTCTTGGCTTAACTTCAGCCAGCTTTCCGAAATCCTGAGCATCGAGTGACTGAAATTTCAGAAAGAGCCCTTGAATTGGGATGGAAGGAGGAGCAACTTGTTTGCTATCAGAAGAACTTATGGATCACATCCGTGCGTGTTTCTTGGGAAAAGACACTCTTTTGTCCCTTCAATCCACCATGTCTGGGAAGTGACATCCTTGGCACAGACCGGGTCCAGGAAAAGGGCATTTAGAAAGCAGTGGATGGGCTTGTCCCATTTTGTCCCCATGGCCTGTAGTTTTTCTCACCTGTGGGAATGTTGCTATTGGATGAGTGAGAAGAAATACTGAACTCGATCACAGTCTCTGAGCACCTGACACTGTCTGTCGCATTCTAACCTGCCCAACAAAAATTGCATGAAATAGGGATGAAAACATATTTGGCAGTTTTTGTAATGAATTACATCCAGTTGTGATTTTTGAAGTTCACAAATCCTGGCCAAAAGATGAGAGTAGGAGAGAGAAGAAAAATGTGTCAGAAGAAAGCACCAAAGAGAATGATTATTTGCTTTAAAAAACATTTCCAGAACTTTAGTTTGTCATTCCTTTCATGTAGTCCCTTAGAGCGTTCAAGGTGTTCCTTCTGCTCCTACCCTGTGTACCTGTTCTTGTGTTCAGTTTATTCAGGACGCACTTGAAAAGTACTTATTTTGCCTACAGCATCCTGGATAAACAGATGAACGTGGACCCCCTGCCACTCGGGAGCCGATGTCCTGTTTGTCCAGACACCTGCTTGGTGCCTTCTTCCATGACAGGCCTGGCTTCACCGTATGTGGTTCCAGTGCAGGTTATTCTGGCTGCCCTGGATATTACATGAGTTCCCTTTCTCCAAGTAACAGTGATAATCCCACAAGGCCCAATTAGTTGGGAGATTAGTATGTCTTAGGTGCTGTGCTTAATACTGTACAAATATTCTTTCATTTAATCCTCCCATCAACCTGAGGTAAAGATTATTTTTAGACGAAGAAACTCAAGTTGAGAGAGGCTAAATGACTTGTGGAAAGTCACCCGGGTAGCGATCCTGCTGACGGCAGAGCTGGGGTAGGTAGGGCTCTGCAGCTGGTTTCTCAGCCCTTACCCGACGCAGTCCTGCATTCTCCTGCTTACCTTTGGCAGAAAGTATTTAAAACCTTCCCCACGTCCCTGCCTCTGAATTTATAATGTGTCCCTTATTGAAAATCTCAAACCAGGTCTTGAGAGAGTGAAGACCCCTTTCTGAGCATTCCGAGCGGGTGATGTGCGAACAATCGAAAGGCTTTGAGAATATTATCACTCTTGGGTCTGTTCTGTTCCCAGGTCCCTATGCTCTCTTCTGCTCTCCTGCCATAGTTGGCTTGACGGAGGCATTCCATTATACACAACTGACCCCTCTCCTCAGCGTCCTGAAGAGAGTCAAAAACATAGCTCCCCAAGGGCAATTGGACAAACATATGTGACTGACTCTTGGGGGTTGGTAGTCAGCAGAAGAGTTAGTATAGAAACAGACTTCTATTATACAGTCTCAGATAGAAACAAGGTAATGTAGATTTTGGCAGGAAATTATTATTTTTGACTGATTCTCAAACCCACAGTTTATGCCAAAATTTATTTCCCTGCCCCCAATCTACTCTACTGGCTTTTACACAAACTTTGGATACCCTAAATTATTTTGAAAATTTGGGGGATATTCTATGTTATTGTGTGCAGCAAATTCCTAGTAAATTATTCCAAAGTGTACCTCAAGCAAAGGAACAAGTTCTTCTTGGATGTCAGACAACCTCGTCAACCAGTGTACATCATAATGCCTGCTTGGTGTTTTTCAAAGATCTGAACATCTAACCACCTAAAGTATTTAGATAACAAACAACTGAACAGCACTTTACAATAGCAAGATGTGCTCATTCTCAAACAATGTTTCACATTGAGATTTTTGAAAAGGTGCCGTAAACATAGTGCTTAGACGTTCTGGGTCATAGGTTTAAATGCCACACAGATGAGTGACATCATGCGATATTTCTCTTTGTAAAGTGAACCAGTGTTCTAACTTGAAATCTAAGATGTGGTTAGATGCACTTTAAACATGGCTTCTGGTACCTTGTTGATGGTCACAGCAGAAATCTATTTGTAGTGAGCTGGGACAGAATGCACATAAAGCATTAATTAATAAAAAAATAGAAGTGTTTAAGTTTTACTAGACCAAATCATCTGAAAAGAAACACTCACACAGACACAACTGTGTGGTTTTGTTTTTATAACTGTATGAGCCTATAATAAATGTTTTACTCAGATGAAAATATCAAAAATTGCATAACTTTTATAGTATATACCATTTTGGAGATGATGTAATTTAATGTTTTCTATATGCAAAGCATTGTGATGGTTGTATTGGGTTTTATAAAATTAATATTTACTTTTCCCACTACGAATTTATAAATTCTTGTTTTTCTCCCTTAATTGGTTTTTATTTTCTCATGAAATAATCTCTCCTTAGAAATAGTTTTCTAAGGTAGAAAGCAACTTTCTAGGTGAAAATCGAATTTACTTTAAACATTCCTCTTAATCATTCCTACATCCACTAAACTAATATTAACTTAATCCCTACTATGAGCACAATATTTGCTTACTTGGGTGCTATAGGAGAATAAAGAACAATTTAACAAATAATCCTGGGGACTTCCAGTGAAGACGGCAGCATAGGTAAACATAGCTCACCTCCTCACACAACCACATCAAAGTTACAACTAAAATACAGAAAAACCATCAGTCAGAACCATCAGAAATTGAGTTGAATGACAGTCTGACAACTATGGAATTAAAGAAACCATATCCATCCAGACTGGGAGGAGGGGCGGAGATGCAAAACGGGCTGGTTCCACATCCACATGTGGTGGATAAAAACTTAGAAGGGATATCTCGGGAGCCAGGAGTCCCAGCCCCACAACAAGTACCCTAGCCCAGGGTTCCAATGCCAGGAAGATAAATCCCCATAACCTCTGGCTGCAGAAAGCAGTGGGGATTGAATTGGTGGAAGAAACTTCTGGAGTCCCAAGCAGTTCCTCTTAAAGAAGCCACACATGGACTTACTCAAGACTCACTAAGTCTGAGCTCCAGCACTGGGGTAGCAGTTTGAAATGCACCAGTGGCAAGTGGGGAGGAACTAAATTGTCTGGCATAAAGGTGAGACCTCGAGGACAGCTTTCTGCCAGACAGAAAGGCAGACAGAAGCTATTGTCCATTTTCTGAACTCTATCTCCAAAGAGCTAGAGAGCTGGCATATTAGTGCCATATCTGAGACTCCATAAACCTGGCTAATACTGTTTACTCCTCCCTGGAGATCCTCAGAGACTCCATCCCACCCAACTTTTGGGCCTACCCAACAACTTTTCCATATGAACAGCTGGTCTTGGCTCATGCTTCACAATTTCCTAAATCCTCTCAAGCAAGCAACAGCCAGCCTCAGTGAGCCCCAGTCCCCATACCACTTGCTAAGTGGCCCCAGGACCAGCACTAGCAGCAACCAGCCTAGATTCACAGCTTGGTTTAGAATGGGAATCTTCAAGCCCAGAACAAATAACAGCTATCTCAGATTGATTTATAGCTCAGGCACAATGGCCCCAGGTAGAATACAGGTGGGGGCTGACCTTGGCCTCTGCCACCCTGGAAATTCCAGGGCCCGTGCACCCAGTGGACAGCTACAGACCACATCAGAGTACTATCACCCTGCCCACACACAGCTGATCCTCCATGGAGGGCAAAAGCTGGTGGTCATGGTCACAGCTAATTTTTGCAACTGACTGGCCTGGGTAAATCCCTCTGATTAACCTGCCAACAGTAACCAAGTCTCAACTACAAGAGGCAGATGTACTCAGTGCACACGATAGGTGCATTTTGGGTACCCAGCTTGGGTGATAGGGAGGCTGTGCCACTGGACCTTACAGGACACCTACTACATTAAGCCCTGCTACCAAGACAGGGAGCCATAGCAGCTCTCCCTCATACATAGATACAAACACAGGGAGGCGGTCAAAATGAGGAGACAAAGAAACATGGCCCAAATGAAAGAATAGATCAATACTCCAGAAGAAGAACTAAACAAAATGGAGATAAACAATCTATCATATGCAGAGTTCAAAACACTGTTTATAAGGATGCTTAAGGAATTCAGTGAGGACCTCAATAGTACAAAAATGATCCAGTCAGAAACGAAGTATCACTAGTGGAAATACAGAACAATTTGTAGGGAAACAACAGTAGAGCTGATGAAGCCTAAAACCAAATCAATGATTTGGAACATATGGAAGCAAACAACAACAACAACAACCAATCAGGACAACAAGAAGAAAAAAGAATCCAAATAAATAAGATAGCGTAAGCAGCCTCTGGGACAACTTCAAGTGTTCCAACATCAGTATCATAAGGGCTCCAGAAGGAGATGAGAAAGAGCAAGAAATTGGAAATCTATTTGAAAAAATAATGGAAGAAAACTTCCCTAATTTGGTGAAGGAAATATACAGGAAGTCCAGGAAGCACAGATAGCCTCAAACAAGATGGATGCAAAGAGGACCACTCCAAGTCACATCATAATTAAAATGCTAAAGATTAAAGATAAAGAGAGAATCTTAAAAGCAGCAAGAGAGAAATAGCTAGTTACCTACAGGGGAGTTCCCATGAGACTGTCAGCTGATTTCTCAAAAGAAGATTTGCAGGCTAGAACGGACTGGCAAGAATTATTCAAAATCATGAAAAGCAGGGACCTATAGCCAAGATTGCTTTACCAGCAAAGCTATCATTTAGAATCAAAGGGCAGATAAAGAGCTTCACAGAGAGAAAAAAACTAAAGGAATTCATCATCACCAAACCATTATTATATGAAATGTTAAAGGAACTTATTTAAGAAAAAATAAAAGATCAAAACTATGAACAATAAAATGGCAATAAATATGTACCTATCAACAACTGAATCTAAAAAACAAACTAAGAAAACAAGAAGAACAGAGGCAGAATCATGGATACGGAGAGTTGTTTTGATGGATGCCAGATAGAGTAATGGGTGACGAGGTGAGGGGATTAAGAAGTAGAAATAGGTGTTTGCAGAATAGCCATGGGGATGTAAAGTACAGTATAGGAAATGGAGTAGCCAAAGAACTTATACCCATAACCCATGGACATGAACAATGGTGGGGGAAATTGCCTGAATGAGTGGGGGGGTGCTGGGTGGAGGAGGACAAAGGGGGAAGAATTGGGACAACTATAAAGCATAATCAATAAAATATAATTAAAGACTGCCTGTGGATATAATTTTTAGCTAAGGTTTTCCTGTTCACTATTACCACTACTGCTATTACTATTACAGCTAAAACTGTAGTTAGAAAAATTGGTAGAGAATACCTAAGCAGTTGATAAAAAAACACAATCCTCAACTTCAAAGAGCTTACAGAATAGAATAGATACACAGGAAATGTTACCTGGTGATTCAACAGTACCTGAGGTGTCACAAGGCTGCATGTGACTAAGTAGCAAGTGAATGCAATTGGTAGAACATGAGGGCTCTGAGTTCCTAGGAAGGAGAAATTGTTGTTGCAAGAGACGTTAGACAAGCTCATGTGAGGTGGGACGATATTCAGCCTTAAATGGTAGGGAGTTCCTAGGAGGTTGATGAAAGGACATATTAAGCATTATAGACTAGAGACCAAGCTTTGGCCAGAAGCCCAGTGATGGGAATGAGCAGAGTATAATTTTAGGTAATTGGGCTGCACCCCCCTCAGAGGTTGGCAAAGGCTTGCTTGGGTTTTGTGATATCTTCAGAACTCAACATTCCCTACAAAGACCATCCCCAAAACAACATAGCTAAGAGCTAAACAATGCAGTGCCTGGACCTGGGGAAGCAGGGATGGCCAGGGGGCCTGAGTTGCCACATGATCTCATATGGAGAAGTGAGGGACCCAAAACACTTTGAACATTTCTTCCCCTTTCTTCCCTCCTACCACTTCCCTTTTAAATAGAAAGGGTGAAAAACCAGATAAGCAGGAAACACAAAATTTTTGCTTTTGTTTTTACTCTCACCTATGCAGTCTAATATTCTGTCTATACATAAAGTTGTTTCCAAATTTGGAGAAATACCTATTCTTTGGAGTTTTCCATGAACAATGCCTGATTCCAGTTGCAATGCACTCTGGCTTTCCACAGCTTTCTTTTCTTTTCTTTTTTTTTTTGCTAGGAAGATTTTCTAATATCGTCAAAACTGATTTCCTTTCATCTTTCTTCCTCTTTCTAGGGTTGGAAATGATTAAGTCTCTCAGTCAACTTTTCTCGGCCAAATAACTTTATCATTATCATTGTTTCCTCTCCAGGCTGTTTCTCAAACTCATAATCAACAAGAAAAAAAATATTTATTCTTAAATGCCACTACATTCTCCATATCCTGTTTTAAAATATGGTGCTAAAGAGTATTCTAGGATAGCTTGTATCTGTATTGAGCACCAGGAAAAGGCCTCCTGTTTTCCTTTTACTGGATCAACCATGCTTTTAAGGCTAAAGCATGAACACAAATAGCTTGTGTTGACTATGAACTGCAGATCATTTTCCTCATGACATCACAAAATTAGTTCTGCCATTGTGTGGTTTGTTTTTCTTCCCACGTGAATTACACTACAGAACCTTAATCGGTTTATATCCACCCACTTCTCCAACTCATCAAGATCATTTGCACTTCTGTCCAGTTTTCCAAAGTGGAATGTACCACACCCGGTTTAATGTCATCTTCAGACTTAATAACTATATCCTCTACCATCATCTAAATCACCTAAAAATAGCATCAGGTTAAGAACAATCACTCTGGAATCCCATGAGATATGCATCTCTAGGCCGACACTGGACCATTAATAATTACTTACTGAGAAAAGCCTTCTCCTTATGAATCTGCCTAATGACATGATGATTTCAGGATATAATTCTTTAATTGCCCAATGTCAAAGAAGACAAAACTTAAAGCTGTACAATAGTCAAAACTATTTCATATCTTTGCCTTCTGCTTGGTTTTACTGGACTTGTCATGCTTCTGAGGAATAGCATTTGATTAATGTGGGAGGATTTTTAAACAGTTGCCTAGATTCGAACTAGCATGCTACTGTGTGTGCGTGCATGTGTTGATAAGACTGTAATATTCCTGGATCTGAGTGTTATGGTGTTGAGTCTAGTGTTTTGAGTTTTCTGATTTCTATTTTTAAAAATACAAGTGTACATTTCTCTCTGTCCATAGACACTTATCTCAAGTCTGCAAAGATAATTGCTAGCGATTCTGTGATGATTTCATTGACATGCCATACCATGGTGTTTGCCAGTAATTATTTATTCATTCTGCCATCTGAGCTTGCAGGTCATGCATTAGCATATGCATTTGTGTAGTATAATGATTTTCCATTTATTGAGTAGAGTCATCTGAAGCACTGTAAAAACACAAGGATAAAAGCAATGCCTACCTCATATGTTTGTCACTTTACTGGGATAGACATGACAATTAAGAAATAAAAACACAGAAGAAAAGGTCAATCGTACTGCCAATACATGGATGGCAGCTGGCTCAGTTTTTCTTTGGCACAACCTTTGGACTATAGCCTTTTTGTTTTAGAGGAGACCCATTGTAGGAAAATTCTCCCTGGAATGTGAGAATTCTGACAAGAGTTCTGAAAAAGAAATGGAACTTGCTAGTTAGAGGGAGAGCACAGATAGATAGATTGGTATAAAAACAAACAGGTTGTTTTCATCCCTCTGTTCTGTGAAAGGGATTTTCAGTAGCTTCCAAAGGAATTCTGTGTATGACGGGTATGTAGAGGAAGGGAGATTATTTGAAGCAGTCAACCTTTGTTTTACCTGGCTGCTAAATAAAAGAACCATCCAGACGCCTGAAAATGGTTGCACAACACACAACATCTTGGTTATGATAGGAGTGTTCCTAGGGAATGGTGTTTCTGGTGCTTGAATTCTAAAAGGCTGTTGTCTACAAGCCATCCACTTCGTTGGGTGTTGTGACTCAGATGTTGATTGTGGTTCTTTGCACAGAGGTGGGAATGGAAATGATTTCCTCCAGGAAGGCTGGCTGGATTTCTTCTTGGCCAGCTGCATACTGTTAAGGATATGTGTGTGTTTAAGAACTGTGCATACCGATGAGGCCAGACCCAGCCTGTGATGTGCCCTCACCCCTTCATCATTTTAGTCATCTCAACCCCAGCAGCTAAGGACAAGTCTGACATGGTGTTATCTTTTCTTACAGCCTGGGCTGGGATCCTCACCCCTGGGATCACTCTTGGGATGAGTCAGTAAAAGGGTAGCTGCCACCTCCAGGAGGCCTGAGGTAGCAGTTAAAATGTACCTGTAGGGAGCAGAGGAATGAGTGATGTCATCTCTTTACTCCTTTTCTATTAGCTCATAGGACTAGTTTATTGTATTTCCTAACAGCCAAAAGCCTGGTCCTGAGAACACAAGATTCCAGATGGATAACCTGCAAAGTGAAGCAAGTGGGGTGTGGAGGGAAGATGAAGAAAGTATGGCATGATGAAGGTTGGGTTAGAACACTGTGATGTCCAGGCAAGCTGTCCTAGTTATTAATGGGCCAGCAACAGAGGGTATACGAGGTGCCAGTGATGTAGGCTTGGAAAGCAGAGGCTGAGGGAGGTATACAAACTTAGAGCATCACTGCTTTCTTCTTGTCTTTTCTCCTTTTATTCTCCCACATGCCCACTACTAAGCCTATAATAATGGTAATGTTAAGTGTCAAAGCATCCTGCTTTATACCAAAGATCTCTGAATGAGGCTACTGTTTATTGTATTCTTTGTGGGTGAAAGGTTAAAAAAATGCATAAATATTTTTCTAATCCAGTCCATTCAGATTTTAATATTGAGCAGAGTAAAATACAATGAAGAGTATTGTACATTAATAATCTTGGCTTCTTGAAGATTTTGAGAGAATATAGGTTTATGTTCTTGCCCTAAGTTAACATTCCAAAGCCTTGACTGATATCTTTCTTAGGTTGTTCATATTATTGAAGCTTTTCAGACTTTGGTACATGGTAAGGTTGAAGCCTGGCTGGTATAGAGATAATTACCAAAACTTGGTTGCTGAATTACAGATCCTACTTACCTAACAGGCACACAATAGCAGCTTCCACAATAGAGTAATATATTCCACGGATGGTGCCAGAGAGGGCAAAGGCAATGTGTTATCCTGTGGTACATCAACCCACCTCTTTGATACTGGCTGGAAACAGAAGTTGAAACTTGCCACTGGTTGCATAAGGGATCCCTTCCGTACAATTTGTCTAATTGCAAATTTTTAAGTAGAGTGATCATTAGCTTCTGGGTAGAGAATATGGTGTTTTGTTTGAATAAATCCTGGTAATGCTTGGTCCCAAGATATACTCACTCTGCTTGTAAAAGGTGTATTTAGGTGCTACCTCAGTTTTTGATGCACAGTGCAAGTTGGTGGGAATATTGTCACACAATATATGAGTATGCTGAAATGGAATTTCCTGCAATTTGCCACAAGGCTGTTTGTTAAGGTGTGTTATTCACTGACTGCATGTGTGAGGCACCAATGGGGGTCATGTGGGCCTGGGATGCCGAATGTGAAGCTGGAAGAGACTATCTCGAATTACTTAGAGCCACTTTCTGTACTGCTTGGGTGTGGGGAAGCTTTGCTTGCAAATTCTGGCTTGACTTGTGTCTATCACTGACCCGGCCTCTGACCATTTGACTCTAGGGAAGCTGCAGTTAGCTGTTTCTTTTTTTCTTTAAATTTTGAGTATTTTTAATTTAAAAAGAATTCTCATTTATTATAGTTGTCCCAGTTTTCCCCTCTTTGCGCTCCTCTGCTCAACCCACACTCCCGATCCCACATTCGATCCCCACACCATTGTCCATGTTCATGGGTCATTCATACATGTTCTTTGACTCATCCTTGCCCCTTTTTTCCACCATTCCCCTCTTCCCACTTTTCCTCTGGCAGCTGTCAGTCTATTCTCTGTTTCCATGTCCCTGGTTCTGTTTTGCTTGTTAGTTTATTTTTCTGATTTTAATACCTACACATTACATTTCACTTTCCCACCAGTGGTAAGGCTTTTGTGGTAAAAGTTCAGAATATTGGATTAATCTTCTTCAGAAGTGCCTTTTTTTTTTATCTTTCAATGAACTTTTTATTGGCCTGCTGCCCTGTCAAAGGATGCCCTACTTCTGCTGCCTTTAATGCCTCAAACCTTTGGTGTCATTGACCTCAGACACCTCAGACACCTCAGACACCACTCAGATGTCCACAATCCTGTGGGTCATGGTCTTTTGAGTGGTTTGTAAGGAGGGGCTCTTGTCCAGGGTGTCAACAAGATTGAAGTCCTCCCTGTCTTCCAGTAGGTTATGGCAGGTGGCTATCTCAGCCTCCAGCTTGACCTTGATGTTCAGCAGGGCCTCATACTCCTGGATCTGGCGCTGCCCCTCTGCCCAGTCTGGGCCGGCTCTGACTCCAGGTGCAGCAGGATACCATTGAGTTGTTCCATCTCCATGGCGTAGTGATCTCCACCTCCTTCAGGCTGTTCTCCAAACTGACCTTCAGATTCCTCATTGAGTCCAGGTCAGTCTCCAAAGACTGGACCACACGTCTCGGCTCTGTGAGTGTCATCTCAGCAGTGCCTATCTCAGCGGTCTGCGAGGTGACCACTGTGGTGTTCTCTTCAATCTGATGGGACCAGTACTTGTCTAGCTCCTCTTGGTTCTTCTGTGCAAACTTGTCATACTGGGCTCAGATGTCCACCATGATTTTGTTGAGGTCCTGAGATTTGGGGGCATCTGACTCCATGGTCAACCCAGAGTTGGCAATCTGGTTTTGCAGACCATTTACTTCCTCTTCATGGTTCTTCTTCATGAAGAGCAACTCCTCCTTGAGAGCCTTGACCTTTGTCTCCAGATGCAGCCGAGTGATGTTGGTGTCATCAATGGCCTTTCGAAGCCCATTGATGTCATTCTCCACAGACTGGCGCATGGCCAGCTCCGTCTCATACTTGCTCTGAAGTCATCAGCAGTAAGACAGGCATTGTCAATCAGCAGAACGATGCGGTCATTTTCCACAGAGTTTGCAAAGATCTAAACCCTCACGGCCTTGATGGTCTTGAAATAATGTCCCCACTCTCTGACCTGGGGTTCCTTCTTTTCTAGGTGTTCTCAGATTTTGCATTCCAGTTTCCCATTATCAGCCTCCAGGCTTCCCACCCTCTCCAGGTAGGAGGCCAGGCGGTCATGCAGGCATTGCATAGTCTCCTTCTTGCTCTGGATGTCTCCTATGCCCACCAGACCCCTGGCCATCCCTGCAGCCAGGCCCCTGGATCCCCAGCTGCCCCACACTCTGGTGGAGCAGGACACCAAGATCCGGGAGCCCGAGCCCCTGGTGCCTGCATAGACGCTGGCCGAGCTGCTGGCCGGCAGACCCAGTAGCTGGGCAACTGTACAGAGCCCAGGGTCTGGTAGCTTAGTGGAGTAGCTGGAGCGTGTGCTGAAGCTCATGTTGTTTAGAGAAGGTGAGAAGCTGAGACTCAGGTTGAAGCTGCCCAGAAGTGCCTTTTAACCCAATTTAAGAATTGTTTTTGACTAACTTTTAAAAATAAATTATCAATTAGTGTACCAGGAAGAGCAGTCTTTGGAAAGACCAGAATGGCACTTCCTATCTCTCTTACTGGGCATGTTTACAAAATCTTTCTGAGCCTCTGTGTACTTTGGGAGTGAATACACTTATTTCTTCTTAAAGGTTGCTGAGAGCAGTAATGAGGTAATGGATGTTATATGTAAAGAAACTCACACAGTGACTAGCTTAAATTAGTCACATATCAAACTGTGGTATGTCTAAGCTGGCTTCTACTGGCTTGTGAGACAGTTGTTGAATTTTCAGGAAATTGTGCTGGTTGACAACACTTTGGTAGCCTAAAATCAGCAATGGAAGTACAGAGCAGACCATTTCTTCTTTCTGGAGAGTTGGTTGTTAAAAATTTAAGAACACACTGTTGATAAGAAGTGTTAATCCCCCTTTACCACAGCTCCAAATTGTATTATAAACCTGCCAGACTTTGTAAATAGTCCCTATAGAATGTAAAAATCCTGTAAGAGGACTCAAGGTCCTCACTGTGACCTTCCATCACTTTCCACATTGTAGCACAGAGGTGGTCAGGGCCCTTTGAGACTGTCCTCTCCATCCTAGAAGACTGAAGAATGTTCTGCTTTTTAGGGTTTATGCTTGCTTTTTATATTTTTCCCTTCTCTTGTTATATCAGGTAAGCTGGCATGTCTGTCTCTAATAGCTTCCCCACACTTAAACTATTTGCTATTCTTATTATTTGTCAGCTGAAAAATCAGCTGCAAAATAATATGTAATGTAAAAGTTAACTGGCCCTATTAAAAAATGGACCAAGAATCTGAATTGAGGTTCCTGTGAAGAAGATACACAAATAGCCAATAAATACTTGAAAATATGTTCAACATCATTAGTCATAAGGAAAATGGAAATTAAAATCATAATGAGATACCACATCACACCCACTGGAATGGCCACAATTAACAAGTCCAATAATAGCAAGTGTTGGTGAGGATGTGGAAACATCAGAACCCTCACACACGGGTTGAGAATGTAGAATGAATGGTACAGCTATTTTGGAAAACAGTCTGGTAGTTTGTCAAATGGTTAAACATGGACCTCTACCATGTGACACAGCAATTCAACTCCTAGGTATATATCCAAGCAAAATGAAAACATGTCCACACAGAAACCTGTACGAGAGTGTTTACAACAGCATTAATTCATAGTAACCCAAAACTGGAAGCAACCCAAATGTTCATCATATGACAAATGGAAAAAGAAACTGTGGTATATCCATACAATAGAATATTATTTGGCCATAAAAAGCAATGAAGTGCTGATACATGCTACAACATGGATAAACCTTGAAAACATTATGCCAACTGAAAGGATTCAGTCACAAAGACCATATAGTATATGATTGATTCTATTTATATGAAAATCCAGAACAGAGAAATCTATGAAGACAGGAAGTAGATTAGTGATTGCTTAGGGCCGGGGTAGGAATGGTGGCCTGGGAATAGGGGAGTGACAGCTAAAGATTATTGGGTTTCTTTCTGAGGTGATAAAAATACTGTAAAATGGATTGTGGCAATGGTTGTGCATATCTGTGAATGCACTAAAAACATTAATTTTATACTTTAAATGGATGAATTACATGCTATGTAAATTATATCTTCCTAAAGCTGTTAAATTTTAAAAATACATTCTCATGAAGTTTAATTCATAGACTGCTACTATGATCTAAAAATAAGAAAATATTTTTATTTTAATGTATTTTAACACACTAATTAACTTAAAAAAAAAGCAAATAGGCTTTGAGAGAGAACCTGAAGGGCTCAAGGGGAGTGTGTGGGTTTTTGACCTCTATTCTGACAGCTTAGGAACTCATTCTTTTTTCTTTATTCTGGACAGTTGCTGTCTTCAATAAGTAGTGTCCATCTGTCTGAATGAGTTGTTTACCATACAGGAGTTTTAGATGATCTTTTAAATGACCAATACAGAGGGGGCTGAGTAAGGCTCTCTCTTCATTTGTGTGTATGTTTAAGTTTAATGTTTTTGGATGACAGTGATGGTGATATTGCTGCTCAGAAAAGATATTTAATCTCTGGCCTCTGCAGAGACTGGGGGAGGGTTAAGTGAGGGGTGGGAATGGCAATATTGACATGTATCTACCAGTCGCCATTGGTAGAACAAAGGTGAATGATGAGTCCGTGTAGACTAAAAATAGCAAACTATTCAACAGGTCTGTGTGTGTGTGTTTTCCTTTTAAAAAGAAGCTTGTAAAATATTTTGGTGCAAAGAGTATAATGGTGAAGATACTTATGTAAACACTAACCCATGCCAGTAACTTTCCATTCGATATTATGCTCTTGTGCTATGCCAGCACCCGGCAAAACGTTCTGCCTTTCATACTTTGAAGAATCGCTGTGAAAATGTTACCTTGTGCCCTCTTTTAGAAAGAATCTACATATTTGAAGAGAAACATATCTATGTCATTTTGAAATGCTTTATTAAGCATTCAAATGCCTGTCTGAAAAAAAAAAAAACAAAACAAAAAAACCCCATCGTGCCTTGAGGGTACGCTGATCCCTTACAGTATACTTGCACTCTACTTGCAAGATAAAAAACAAAATGCTATCCTGTGACTCTTCTGTGGTGAAATTCAATTTTTAGCTTCTATTAATGCTATTTTTACATTAATATTTGGTTTGTTCTTGCTCATGTTTTATTGCTTGTCATTCTTGGTTTATTTTTGTTTGCCACAGATCTCAGGGATTAGATTCAGAAAGAAAAACAAACAAGGAAAAGTACTTCTGAAGTTCCACACCACACCAAGTGCCTCAACATTGTAAATACAGGCTAAGAAATACTAAGACTCCAATAGCTCAGCTCAAATCATCTGGTGAGGTCTAAATGCTGTGGAAAGGAAATTAGCCAATAACCATCTCCACCCCACTCCATGGTCTCCTGTCCTCCATGCACCTGCCCAATTGTGCAAACCTTAGCTTAAGTGTGATGTCGTTTTCTCACCTAGCTCTGGGTCATTTATAAAGTACTTGGGCGTTGTGGGAGAGCATTTCTTTCTGACCTCCATCAGCCTATTCTTGGTCCCTAGAGCATGGGCATTGATTACCTCCCAGTAACCGCAGTTGCCAATCTCAGTTAAACGTTTGAGGAGAAGGGGAAGACAGGGGGTGGGCAGTCCTACTGTTCTTGGTGGTCAGATCCATAGATAAATCATGTCCCGGGAAAGAGGGAGATGCAAAGATTTGTGTACCTGTGAACGCACAGGGTCAGGTGAATGCAATAACTGTTGGGACTCTCCGGCACTTGCCTTTATTTTTGGGGAGTTGATCCACAATATCAATATGAAATCTTTATGCATCTTTCTGAGATTGAAAGAAGAGATAAACAATTTGTGAATGATATTTTAAGTAATATCTATAAAATTTCATCATATGGACATTTTATTTCCTATGTTAGAACAGATGAAAAATGGCAACTAATGGGTGGGAAGACAAATGGGTCTCATCAGCTTATAGTATCTCACATCAGAAGACAATTTGGCTTATCTTTGATGCCACTTTCAGACATTTTCTAGCCTACTTACCATCTAAGTTGCAAAAATATTAATATAGGTTTTTTCTTTATGAAAACCTCTAGCCACTTATGTTCATCTTTCCTTCATTCAAATTATTAACTAACTGCTAATTTTTAAAACTTCCCATGTGCAGTTGTGCCTGTCTTTCCCACTGCTTCTAATGAATTTCCTGGGTGTTATTAGATGTTTCTTTGTATTTTTCTATCTTCCTTTGGAGAAAAGCTGATTTTAACTAAATGTAGACCAAGTGTGTGCCATTGACTTCTGTAATTGCTTTGGAATATATTCTCTCTCGTTCTTACTGCAATTTAACAGCGTATTTGCTTTCTTTCTTTTTAAAAAAGCTCTGCTGAACATCCTACATACATCTTCATTAAGATGTCTTCCATGACCCTAAATCTTTTCCCTGTAAGTTTAGAACTAATTCAGAACTCACCCAAGTGGATGACTAATTTAAATTGCTATTTCCAACACACATTACTTTGCACTTGTCTGCTCTGAGTTTCATCTGCCACTGTTTTGCCCAATTACTGAGTTTGGATTCTGTATTTCTCACATCCATCTGTATAGACATAGGGAACCAAAATCATTTTGTTTAGTCAGCAAATTTCACCATTTCATTATTTAGTCCATTTTCAAGGGTGTTAATAAATATCCTAGAACACAGTACTTTTTGTACTGATTGCTGACACTCTGCTGTTAACTCTGATTTATGCTGAGAGCTGGTCATTTATTCTTTCATTCCCCCTATCTCCTAACTCACTTTTAACCCATGATCGACAGCCCTTTGCTTCTTGCCCAGTGGTTGGCAACATTCCTTAATAGTCTCCTGTCTCCTGTGTAGGACTTCATCAAAAGCCCTTTGAGAGTCTAAATAAATTATTTCCTCTAATTTTCCTTTATTTACCATTTTGCTGCCTTCATAAATTTCTGCATTAAACATATCAAAGGTATATAAGCAAAATAACAATTTTCAAATGTTCTAGAAACCCCTTTCCCCCTTTTTGTATATGTCCCTTTATCATCTAGTGCTGCTTTTATTCTTTCCCGTAATATTAACTTTCTGTTTGCGTCATCTTCCCTGAGTCCTTGCAAACCAAGCACATACTGCCCACCTCATGTTAACGCCGGGACACAACCGCAAGATTCTGAGCTACTTTAGGAAGTAAATAAATTCCACGCGGCCCCGTCAGCGCTGTAAGAAACGCGCTTTGCTAACTCTTCCCTCATTCAGCAGCTTGTCAGAAATTTCACGAAAGGAAGTTTTCTTTTTGGTAGTTAACAATCCAATGTTTTGATTCCAGGGGCATGACATCTTGTGAGGACTTATTTTTCTGTAAAGATGTTTATCTGAGCCATCTTCACACTGCTGTAATAATTCCTCACTTTGCAAATTCCGCGCCCCCTGGAATTTAAAAAAAAAAAGGAAATGTAAACGTGTGTAATAGGGAAACCAGCAAAAGCTCTTCCTTGCACAGCTCTGGGCCGGACCCGGGGGCTGCTGGCCGGCCCTGGTTCTCCCCTCCGGGACGAGGACGTTGACGGCACTGGCACAGCGCGGTGTTTATGTTTCTAGACCGTTTGAGCCTGACAACAACAACCTTATGAGGTCTGTAAGGCAAAAAAATATATTATTATTATTTAATTATAGAGTAAACTAGCACATAAGAGGTACATTATTCGTCCAAGGCCATGGGGCACGTCAAGGACCCTGAACTACTACCCGGATTTTCTGACCCTCCATCCAAAGTCTCCTCTACGCCACCATTGTGAGTGCTTGTATGACTCTGAGTTGAACCTGCAAAAGATTGAAACCTTTTCAAAAATTACTTGTAGCTTTTTATATGCTATTTATTTCAAAGTCTTCTCAGGGAGGCGCAGCTCTGAATGTGGGGGCGGGGATGGGTCCCCGCCCCCTTACATCATCTACCTGCCAAATCTTACTTTTTGAAGTGAAGGATATTTTCATTTTGGATTAATATTAAAACTAAATAAAAAAAAGCCTTTTGCTTTCTGAGGTAAGCTTTTCTTCCATGTTTCAATAAACCATTTATACTTCTATCATTTTTTCCCCTAAAAAAAAAAGTCTCCCACATGTAAATTGTCACAGCTTGGGAGCCCTGCCTAGAATACATAATAACTGCTTGTAACACTTAAAGTGAAAACAAATTTACCAAGGATGGTGGAATGACAACAAAGAGCAAGAAAAATGTAAGTATATGGAAAATAATATCTCCTACGCATGTATTTTCAGCACTAAGTGTTTTTATTGAAATAGTTGCTTCTGGTTCTCCTGCTTACCTCCTCTTCATCAGGGATTTTTTTATGGGGGGGGTGTTAAAAATCTAAGTATCTGAGGAGAGAAATATGAGTCTCTGGAATTGTTATGAGATTTTCTTGGTTTAGAAGGGAGCATTTGGCGAAGTGATACTGAATCCGAGCAGAACACTAATTGACAGTAGCAGTTAGAACCAGCCTCCTTAGCCTTGGTACTCTTGACATTTGGGGCTGGATACTTTTTTGGCCAAGTTGAGGTCTGTCCTATCCATCGTAAGGTGTTTTGCAGCATTCTCGGCCTCTATACACTAGATGCCAGAAGCACCCTTTCTCCCCATTCGTGACAATCAATAATATCTTCAGACATTGTCCAAAGTCCCTGGGTTTAGACCCCTGACTTAAAGGCAAGGTTCTTAGGGATGCACTACTGGACTCTGGTAGGAGTTTTGGCAAACCTCCCACTTGCTCCTGTGAGCAATCTTTGCCTCTGGAAATCAGTTTGCCTCCAGTGAGCCCTGCTAGCTCACCCAGCCTTTGGTTATGCTTTTTGTCTTGTGATTCTGAAAGGTCCATTTATTCTCTTTTGCCAGAGCCAGCTAGACTTGACAAACACACTCTGAGACCTTCCCTATCGGTTGGGAGGAACTCATGACATTTACTGAATGTTCTATGCTCCTCTCTGGTCTTACCCTATTACTCCTCTCTTTTTCCACTCAGCACGAAAGCTATGATAAAATGAGAGCCCGACTGGGAAGCAGCAGACCTCCGTGACCTTGAGTGAGCCAGGCCCTGCTCTGGGCTTTTGTTTTCTTATCTCCACTTGGAAACAGTGGGACTAGATAATATATCTTCATGGCCTTTCAGCTCTGGAGCATTATGGTCTGAATGTTCTTATTTTTCTTGGCTTCTTTAATCTGCCAGTTAGGACTTTAGAATTCCTCCTTCTTTCAATGACACCAACATATAAACCTATTTTTGCAAAAAATGTGTGTGTGGAGTTGAGTTTATGTACTTGTTATTTCATCTATACTTTATTTACCCCCCAGAGCCTACTTTTATTAACCCACAAGGAAAATTTTGAAAGACTTAGTCACAGCCCTTAGAGTAGTCGCTCATTTAATATAATGACCACATCCAGAAGTTTTGAGTTCAGTGACACCTTGTCAGATTGCACTGTGTATTAAGATTATAGCAGCAAAGTGTGGGAATGAAAACCATGTTTCACACATATAGTTGGGAGAACAGGTTATTTAAAGCAAACTACTGGGAGGCCTTTTGAAAAAGAGAGTACCTTTTAAAAAATTAAAAATCAAGTGACTGATACTGGATATATCTGGAAATAGGCATTTCAAAAATTATTAAAATCTGATTCATTTCTACAAATGCACGCAAACTTTTGCTCCTGCTCTTAAGATACTGCTAGTGTTCACTCTTAGGAAGTCCTGTGTCTGATTTTTAGGAGAAGGCAGTTTTCCCTGCTTTCGACTTGCTGGTCGTAGGACCTTGGGCAAGTCAATTTTCCTCTCTGGGCTTCAGTTTATTCCTTTGTAAATATGGGGTTAAATTTTATTTCTAAGGTCCCTTATAGTTCTACAATTGTATGAGTTACATCAGAAATGTTGGTAAGGAACAAGGCTTTGGAACACAAACTTCTTCAGCAGGGCCAGGGACCTAGATCCCAGTGTAAGCTGGCTCCTCCTGAATGGGAAAACCTGAGCTCTTCTTCCCATGGGGAAGGAGGAGGTGGGCAGGGACTTGCTCCCTTTCCTGAGGTTGCTGCATGAAGGGCTGCACTCAACCCCCTGCTACCTGTCCCCTGGCTCAGTGCTGTTGAAAAAGGCAGCAGTTCCAGGAAAACAGGTTAGAGCCTGCTAAGGAAAATGCACCAATAGGCCCAGGGGAAGAAAGAGGAAGACCCCAGGGGAAGTCAGACATTTTTCTTCTCATCAAGGGACTTAGACGGGGGTTTTCAGCATGCTCTTAGCATGCACTCCCTGAGTGGGAAAGGAACAGGTGGGGAGAACAAGGTGACTGAAGTTCTCTCACTCCAAAGATTCACGCCAGTTCCTGCAGATCTGCCCAAGTCCAGAGCAACCCCAAATTCCTCCATGATCACAAAGCTCTGCCTGCAGAAAGCTGCCGCCAGGTTTTCCCCAGGATATTTGTTAAAGAAATGACCCCCAAGAATTCGTTCGTTGTTCTTCCTTGGAGGTGCATCGAGAACCATGCATCATTATTGTACTATATGTTGATTGTTAAAGGATGTTTACTGAGTCACTACTGTGTGTCAGGCAATGTGCTAGATGCTTGAGGTACACCAGGGAACAACCTGCCCAACACCCCCGCCCCCAGGGAGTGTGCAGGGTAGCAGGGCAGACAGACAATGTGCAGTAAACATAATGGGCAACTTATGCAGCGCGTTAGAAGGTGATGGAGCCAAGGAATAAAAAGAAAAGATGCCATTTATTTCACCTTCCCTCTTTACTATTCCTCTCACTCCAGCATTCAGAATACCCCCAAATAAATTTTTCCTCTTACAATTTCTTATTCTTTAGTTTTTCATTACTGACATGACTATTATTGGAGATTAATTTCATATGACATTTTTATAATTTTTGAGTTGATGTTAAATGCCTTGTGTCTGTTCCGTGACATATTTTCCTTTCAATACTTGTGTGAGGTGGGCAGAGAGGCTATTATCCCCATTTTACAGATGAGGAGCCTGAGGTTTAAAGCATCTTTACAAAGCTCAGTAACTTGACTTTTTCTCAGCATTCTTTCATGGAGAGTATTTTGGGCGTTTTCTCTGTGGGGCAAAGTGTTAGAAATTTCAAACAATTGAGTCCAAACCAATATTTGGAACAACCTGGCTATTCCTTAGGAACTTCTAATACAGTAATGGCTTTAGGTGGATGCCTATCTGGTGGGATAGTTGCTGTTCCAGGAAAATGATGGTTGAAAAGAAACATACTTCCAGGCGCACTTGATGGTCACCACTGTGGTGTCTGGTACCAGGCTCATCCCCAGTGAGCCAGGGACCTGCCCCAGCCACGATGGTGGCGGAGTTTTTTTCTCCCTAGCACAAAATTGGTGAAGTGCAAAATGTTTTCCTGTTCCTCCACGGACTCGCATGATGCTGGTGAAGATTTGCACACCACCTCCACTCTTGTTTTCTACCAGCAGGGACTTACTGTCAACTATCAACTATCAACTGCATCTTCTAGAAATGGGTCACATTCTTGGATATAATGCAGGCAAGCCCTCTTCAGAGGACAGCTGGAGTGCACGCACGTAGGCACACACGCACATCATTTCCCTGAAGTCCCTGGGGGCTTTGCCTGTGGACGTTCACAGGATGTCACCTGATCAGGTAAAGAGGTGGAAGTTTTATCTCTGAATTCCTTTGCTTTGTTCCTCTTTCCTCTCAACCCCTGACCTCTGAACAGGGTGTTTTTCTCTGACCAAAGAAATCCGTGGGGGAGCTTTTGTCCCCAGATTGTTTCTCTGTGAAAGCTCTTGAGTGCCTTTTCATCAGTTGCTGTGTGCTCGGCGCCCACAGTCTAATTTCACCATTAGTGCAACCAGAGCATATTAAGGAAGGTAAATTGACTTCTGCTGCTGTT
Source organism: Trachops cirrhosus (assembly GCA_028533065.1). Lineage (NCBI taxonomy): Eukaryota > Metazoa > Chordata > Mammalia > Chiroptera > Phyllostomidae > Trachops > Trachops cirrhosus. Next base: position 173,052,479 of record CM052541.1, read on the forward strand.
GTCAACATATGATTATGTAAGGTGTTCTTACACCAAATATAAATGATTTTTGTTTTGTGCCTTATCCTCAATGATCTAGAATGCTGCTCTTAACAGTAATGTGAAAAACTGGGGGATTCCTAGTTCATGTCTTTACCACCCTGTTCTCTTTTTTAGAATAGATACCTAATACTGAATTAGTTACAGCAAGTCAAAATTAGGCAATGTGGTGCCTCAGAGTGGCTTTCAAGTAGGGGGTCTTGGTTTTTGAACCTGACAATGATGTTTCATTAGTTCTGTGACTTCAGCCTATTTAGTTTATGACTCTAAAACTTAGTTTCTTTCTATAAAATGGGAGGAAAAGTGCTTCTTACTAGTTGTTTTAGGGATTAAAAGGGATAAGGGAGAAAGTGCCTGGCCTGTAGATAGCATACACTTCAAAAATGTTCATTTCCATTTCTCTTCTCCACCCTCTCCCCTTAGATTGGTAATAAAGCTTTGTTGGGAGTGAAGTTTTTATGTGACAGGTTTATTTCTCCATTAAGACTCCATGCGGTATGAGCAGTCTGCGGTGTGTCGTGGAGGTGTCGGCTTCCCATGTGCGGCGTGGTGGGAAATGTGTTCTCTTCACCACCGTGTTGACTAAAAGACGCTCATCTAAATCTGTGGCTGAAAATGACAGAGTCCGCCTTGGGGCTGATCTCTTGTAGCATTGTGATGTGACTTGACTGTTTACCCTTTAAAATCCGTGGGTTTGGGGATTCGGAGATCAGCTCTGCTCATCTGACTCGAAAGTGTGCTAGAGAAATAGCTGATACTCTTCAGGCTTCGTGTCTCATAAATCTCTCCTTCGGTCTGAAATGCTGTGCCAGAACTTTCTTTGCCATCATACCACAGGAGTGAGTTTCCGGCCAACGACCCATCCCCTAGTCAACTGCTTCTTTCCTAATTCGATGACCAGAAAGAGCAGAGTGACTTCTACCCTGAGGGGACAAAGCCTCAGTGTGGAGAACTGGGGGCACTTTGGGAAAACTTCACCGTCCCCCCAAGACTCCCGCTCGGTTCTCTGGCGAAAGGATAGTACTTGATACCGCTGGACAGGAGCTTCTCCAAGTGACAAGTACAAATTATGCTTCTTATTCGTGTAATCTGAGCGGTCAGCACCTGGCCCAGAACAAGGGCTCCGGCAGGAGAGAACATTCCAAAACCCCAACCACATCTAACACTGCACACGTCGCCTCCCTTATGAAATGAAAAACGGCTCTGCAAGAGAAATAAAACAGCGGTGAGGAAAGCTTGCAAATAATTAGGAAAAGTGAGATGTAAGATGGGAGTCAGATTCAACCATGCCGTCTATCAAAAACATAATAGGAAACAGCTCTATTAACTTTGTGTGAATAACTAGATGTATATACTCTTAGGACTTACATCACAAGCAAAGTGAAAATTGCCCAAAGAAGTAAATAATTTCTTGATAGAGCCTTTCATAAATAATTATGGTTTGTCTCTGCTGGATATTTCACATTTAAATTGTCATAAAAAATTTCCATTTTAGCTTGAAGGCATGAGATGGTGTTTTTATGATATATAACAAACTTAAGTACTTAATAACATCCCCTTAGAATTATTTCTTAAATTCTATTTGCATCCAGAATGCACTGAGGGAGCCCAGTAAACCAAACAAACACAAAAGAGAAACAAAACCAGAAATAAGTGGGAGGACTTGGGCACTTGCAGTGGTAACAATGACCCCTCTGTGCTGAAGGTTAGCCTTCAGAGTCCTGAACAGAGGAGAGAGAAGATCTCGGAGACAGAAGCTGAGCTGGTCTGATGGGCACCTACAGAACAGTAGAAGGTTTTTGTTTTTATCACCTTTATCACATCACCTTTTTTCATCACATTGGATGGTCTCTCTCTACTCCACACTCAGTGAGCTGGATACAGCAAAGAGCATGAGCCACCTTGGATTGGAGGGGAGAGAACTCCATAGGGAATCAGGGTGCCCTTTCGTACAGACGTGCCACCGCGGGCATCTGAGTCTAGTGGAATGAGTCCAGCAGGGGTGGAGGGATCCTTTCATTGGAGAATCATGGCTGCGGAGAGTAAACACGTTCAGAAATAAGTACCTGCTGCATGCAATGACTGGCCAGTTGTCGATTTGCATGCGTGATCCCTTTTTCAAATGGCAGAAAACAAAATAAAATATGTATGCAAAGATACACATTTCAACTCTCTTCCTGACTTCAAATCATTCTTGAGACCCGTGACTGACGCTTTCATGTAAAAGCAGACCTGAAATGTCTGAAAGACCCAGGGAGTCAAACTCAGTCTTCCTGGGTGTTTAAAGCCATTCCCAACCCCCCAACCCACTCGGCTCAGCTGCTGTCCCAGTCAAGCTGAGCCCAGTTCCTTGCCACGCCCTGCCTTCGGTCTGAGCTGCCTCTGTTCACAGCTGCTCCTCTGCCTGGAGGGCTCTCCTCCCACAATCCTGCCGTCCCTTCAGGCCCCAGATGGTGCGACCCCTCTCCTGGGAGGAACCTCACACACCCCTGGAAATTAGAGTTCTCCTGCTACTCTTTGCTTTTATTCAACTTTTGGCACTTTCTGTTCTAAGACTTGCACTTTAGTTGCCTGCCAGCTTTTCCCACCAGGTACAAACTCAAGGGCCAGGACTTGTGTTATTCACCTTTGTGAGGGAGCGCCGCAGGCACTAGGCAAGCTTTTCAGCACAGGCTCAGCGAGGTAAATGCTGGCTGATCCACCTTTTCCTCTGCATTTAGATTTTGGTGATTCACCTTGTGAAAACTGGAGTTAGTTTTTTCACATTGAAACCTCCTGCTACTCTTGAATTTTTGTTGAGGTATCATAGAGTGTCCTAGTCTCAGCTTCTAGGAAGCGTTTATGTGCTATCCTGTAAGAGTCTGGGCCCTGGGAGCTTGGGCCATATTGTGTGTTTCATTGCAAGTCCTGTCCATCAGATTATATTTTCCACACTGGCTTTTCCCTCACAGCCAAAACTAATTCTCAGTGTGTTCAGACTCAGTGCTGAGCTCGTAAGAAGGGCTCCCTTTGTGCAGTAGGCCCTGGACCTGTGTCTACCAGAGGATTCCAGATTTGTCACCGCTCAGGACTGGCCTTTTGGTTGGTGCCTAGAGAGGGTGGTTGCTCCTGCCAGCCAAGGACCCTGCTGGAGAACTTGCCAGGGGAAGTGTTTGTTCTTCTCAGGATTTTTACGAATGGATTTTTGTGTAGTTCACTGTGGATCAGTACTTTTCCACAGTCAGAGTGTCTCTGCCAGATGGGTAGTTTCCCTAGGCTTGGTTGAACACCTTCCGATAAGATTTAGGTGCAAATAAACAGTTTGCCCATTATGGACCCTTGGCTACCAGCCAGCCGTAGAAGAGGGGAGGGGGCCCAGGGTACAGCAAAATACCTTGAGAGGACTGAATAAACCAGAGAGATGGAGGAAATCAGTGTTCCAGCCAAAGAGATGCTTAAGCAATACCCAAGAACTCAAGGTCACTACACATACTAGTGGTCTAATTCATAACCTGAAGGAATGCGCATTCATTGAAAACCCAGCTTTTTATCTATTGAAGTTAGAGAGATCTTGTTGGTAAAGTTTCAGAAAAGCAATACATCTTAAAGGAAGATCATTTATGTGTGTGTGTGTGTGTATACACATATACATGTATATACACACACATAAATATATATATTTACACACATATACACACAATTACACAATATACACAACATACACACAATATACACACATGTGTGTATCTACACACACATACAGACATACACACATGTATACATACTACATAATTATAGCTTGTGTTTACTGAACTCTAAGTAAGATGCTTTGTGCTTTATGTTAGATATGTTCAGTCTTCACAGCAACCCTGACATAATTATGACATAATTATTTCCACTTCATAAATAATCAAAATGAGCCTTAGGATATTATCTATGTTATCTTATTTGCATTCTAAAATTTTAATGGATGGCTTTTCCAAGTTATTCTTTTTCTTTTGTTTTCTAAAAGGCTGGAAGAAATGAAGCGGCTTGATAGTTTTTATTTCTGTTATTGACCAAGGACAAGGACATCTAAGAGGTTTGCTAAAGAAAAACATATCAGTTGGGAGGCCCGAGACCCTTGAGCCGACATGTGGGAGTGTCAGTAACCAATATTTTCTCTACATAAGCTGATATTTTAGGATGTAATAGGTACAAATTAGGATGGCTCCCCAGTCAACAGTAATTGCCCCAATGTTCATCTCTACATTAACTCTTTGCTTTTGACCAGTAGCTGACTGGGCCAGAAATTTTTGACCCAAGCCTGGTAAGTAGGCTTCTCTTTTGTCTGTGTGGCATCCAGAGTTATGAGACTAGAAGTCTTGGGTGCCGAATCAATTACGCACTGGAAGGGGTTGGTGCTAAACTGCCTGCTCCTCAGACTTCCGATCGGTGTCACCTCTCTGCCTAGGTGGATGCCTCGTGTTTCTGGAATGTAACCAATCCCAAGCTGGGCTGGAGTACACTGACAGGCATTTGTATGTCATCTGGGCAAGACACGTGCAGCTCTGCTGTTTTGATCTTTGTTCTGCCTTGAACTTCTTGTCTACAGGAAGAGGCAGAAATCCATTCCATCTCTGTGGGTTGTGGGGTGGCTCAGAGGCCCGTGAGAGTCTCCTAAACTTGTTTATGTTACTATACTTGCTCAGCAATCACTGGCTCCCCCCTCCCTGTCTGCTATTATCCAGGCCTGAGCTTGAAAGGGATGGGTAGTGAGGCTGAAAGCGATAGAAGGCTCCGACCAAAGGTTGCAGGGCGGGGTTGTTTTCTTCACTGCCTCCTGTCCTATCAGGTATGAAAGGAGGAAAGGGAAAAAGGCCACTATACTTCTGGAGAGAGTAAGTGCTCAGGAGCCGGGGCGGGGGCAGGGTGCAGGGTGCATGGTATAAGTACAGGAAAGCCCATGTTGGCTTTAGAAAAACAGAATAAGCACCACCAGAGAATAAAGAATACTCATAGATGATTAGTGGGAACACCTTGCAAAACTATCTGCTCATAGAAATCAGGTCTCTGAAATGTAAATGCCTTAAAACATCTTCAAGGGTGCAAGATAAACATCCTGAGTTTATCATCCTTAAAATTGTGCACTAGAGCTAGGAGGAGGTTCAGCAGTAAGTTTGTAAAAGCTGAAAAAACAGTGGAAGTGACCTCCTGGTAAATTAGAAGGGATGATTTCAGAAGAGAATATAAGAAAAATTGAGGAAAACATCAATAGCACAGAACACCTGTGATAATGTAATCAAGGGCAATAAATAATATAGATTTTGAAATGATAAATCATGACAAGTCAAATTGGGGGATTTAAGTTGACTCACAACACTAGGAATTGAGTTCAGCCAAGCAGATGTTAAATGTTTAAAATTTGGGAAAGCACTTAGGGCGAGCTCTCAAAACATTTTACTGGCAAAATTAGTTCAGATTGATTTGAATATGAGCATGCTGAAACCAAACAATAAACACGAGCTTTGGAGTGATGCAAGGTCCCCAGCAAAAAGGGAGATACGTGGAAGAGGTTAATGTGTTTTTCCCATAGGAAATAATTTTTTATGTATCTTTTTTGATAACTATAAGGAGGTGATTGGTTTTTCCTAAACTGCATAAAATAGAACAGAAACAAGGGTATGCCAAGAAAAAGAAATAAGTATATTAGATTCTATTTTTTAAAAAGCAGTCGGAATCTGGATCTTTTCTGTTCTGAAGAGAATCATGGAATGCACTGACGCAATTCTGACCATCCTTTCATTCCACAAGCATGTGTTCCCTGCCTCCTGTAAGCTGGGCAGTATTCTAGTGCTGGGTGCATGCCAACTGAACTTGGAGTTGAGGGAACCCCAGGAAGGTCCTAGGAAGGACTTCTAGAGTCAGTGGGAAATGAGTTCACTCTTAAGTTATACTACTCACATTGTGTAATATTTTATATTTTAGGAGGCAATTTCACATATAGGACGTTATTTGGTCCTTGTCTCAGCTTTTGGTGGAGGGTGGTGTCTAACTCCTCCTGCACTGTGCCTCTGCATTTCAAATGGCCATCTAGGAAGCTTGCCCTGACCCCCTTCCTGCCATGAGTCTGTTGCCCCTTCCTCATACAGCAGTTCGTTTACCTTCCCCTACCAACGTGTGAAGTCTCTGTGAGAACAAGGCAAATGTCCTACATCCTACACTCAATTCCTGGGCCCACCTTTAGTGGGGAGAGCATGCCCAGGCCAGGGGCACGTTTGGTTCCATAGAGGAGTCAGTCCCCTACCCTCTCTGCCACCAGCTGCAGCGGATTGGATTGAGGCAGCAACTGTCACAAGCACATCCAAACTGTAGGCTGCTTAACGATCTGTAGAATGACCTCATGCAAAATCACTGGCTGCAATGAGGCTCTTGAGCTGGGAAACACTAAAAGAATGGGGCAACTAACCCCGTTCATTCCTGAGGTGGAAACAGTAACCCTAAAGACACCAGAGGCTCTGAGGTAGACTCACAAGCATGGAGTGTCATGGTAACCTGAGGTTAGGAGGAAACACACTGAAGTTCGCAATAATGGAGAGGTTATGCTCACACACAGGAGTCCCTGAGCGATAAGATATACAATAGGGAGTGGAGGATAAGCAGGTTGGTAAGAAGGGAATGGCGTAGACAAGGAGAGAAAGACTGTGGTGGGGAGGAAGGGGAGTCAAACTCATGTTCCTGTGCTGTCAGATGGAGGCACGTCTTGGACCTGCACAATATTCTGGTCTAGCTTCATGCTCAGAAAGGCCTGGCCCTACCCCGCTTCCTGTTCTCATTTCTGTGAGGTTCTTTCTCTAGTGTGTGTCCTTCCAGCAACCACCCTTTCCTCACTTCTTTTTGGTAACTGGGAGAGCTTAACCCAGACACCCTTAGGGCAGGACTCCTGGATCCTGACTCACTGCTCTGGCCATAGTAGGGCGTCCAGGAGTCACATGTCCGATTATATCTGTCACCCTTTCTCTACATTCACGTAATGCTTTCATTTGCACAGTACAACTCCTTAAATAGACAACAACCCAATTCCTACATATTGCTACTTAAGGAAATAGTTACATTGGAGTTCCCTCATTTGGGGCTTATGACCCTAAGAAACTCTAGATGGAGGTCTAGAAAACCTCTGAAATTGTACCTAGTGAAAGTTTGTGCGTGGGGGGGGGTTTGGGGGTGCATTTTTCTGTGACGAGATTCCATCACTTTAATCAGATTCTCAGAGTGATCCATGCTCCTATGAGTTAAGTGTCCCTACAAGTTAATCATTGGCATAGCCGGGTTGCCAAGAGCTCACTCAGATTCTTGGGGTGGCCACCCATTGGGGTAGCCTTGAATAGTTTCTTTACTGCTACCTCTCATGTTATTCATGCCTGAGACGGATCTGACACCAATAGTGCTCACGCAGAGGGGTGTTATGAGGGTAAAAGAGGACGGGCACAATGTGCTCAGCATGGCTCCTGGCATATAGCACATTCTTGGTGACGGCCCATGCTGCATTTTTATTATGTGTGATAAATGTAAATGTGATCACTTCCTCATCGTCACACGTCCTCAAATCCTGGATATTTATGTTTAATGATCGAAGGCAGTATTTTTGTCAGAGAATTATGAGTTTAAAAGAAAGGACAAAGAAACAAATACAATTTTTCAAAAATAGAATTTTTTATCCTCTAGTGCAACATAGTAGCAGATGCTATTAAATGGGTAATCATATTTTATACATTTGTAAATGTATAAAATATGAATAAGTGAACGGATCTATTTTATACTGATGAGCATTATTTTATATGCCACCATTATGATTAATAAAAATGATATGAATTTAAAAGTCAGCTGCTTATACATTAGTGAAATATCTAAATGACTGGAGTTTTCACTTAACTTGAAGAATTGTTACCACTTCGTATATACACACCTAATACCTCTTGGCTGGCCGTGCCCCCAAATAACTGAGAGACCAAGTGCGCTGTTTGGAGTTCCTGTGGCTGTCTCAGTATACTGTGGCTGCTTTCACTGGATTATGTTTCCTTCATGCCTAGTGCGAACCCACCATCGGGCACATTTGTGGCATTACCAATTGGCTCACACAGGGCAATGTGTCATTTGCAGCAGGTCAAGCTTCTAACTAGCTACTTTAGAATAAAAGCAGATACGGTCAAATAAACCCTACTGAAACTAATAGGACAGATGTTATTGTGATACCCTTAACTTCAACTAAATATTGCACAATGGACTCAGTCTTCCCAGCAACCTGCCTGGACTCTTAGAAGTAGTGGAAAGGACTGTTGGGCAATGGTGAGCATGCAATCAGCTGTGGCTGTCCAGCTGGTTTTAACAGGTAATTCCCGATGAGGCCTTCGTGGTGGAGAAAATAAATCCTAAAATTCCTGATGGGAGGCCCTTGCTTTTAATTTGACAGGTGGTTAGTCAGGTGTATGTGAATAATCATTATACAGGACACAGACCCAGCAAAACAAAACCCAACCCAACTCATGAATGCAAAAAATGTCGTGTTTTCAAAATAATGACGTTCAGCCTGCTTTTTGGAAAGGCCAGAGTGCAGCAGTGGTCTTCACCAAAGCAGCATAGCGTTCTTGTTCTGCCAAGAGGGAGAAACAAAATAGAGAACTTTCTGGCCCTTGTCCAGTCACTGAGCCTCTCCGGACTGCGTCTATGACCTGCCACTGCTCCAGCCCACACCGGGGTTTGGCTGGACTCAACGTCAGAGTCGGATGAAAGTCCTGCCATGTGCAGACTGTGAAGGAAGTAGTAGTAATGAAAATAATGATGATAGTGACGACGATGATGATTTCACTTGGTGCTCTAACTTTTTGATGGATATTTGTACATCATTTTTAATCTAAAGATCTCAGGTGTGATCTGGTGGCGGGGCTTCTGCAGTGGCTGTTTTGTCTCTTAAGGGAGGGCTCCTTGGGCCAGTCACCCACGCCTGCCATGGTCATGCCCATGCCCATGCCCAGGCCCAGGGCCAGTAGTCTAATTTTTGCTTTGATGCAAGGCTTTTACATAGAAGCTCTCTGCTCCAACACATTGAGAATGGATTCTGACCCATGTCCCAATTCTTCCTTAAGACATCTCTACGTAGGACACTGTCAGCACAGTATCCGGCCCATGACAGGAACTAGTTAGGTGCTCTGTAAGTGTTTTGCTGCTGCTGCTTATAATGAATACATGAATGGCTTAATGCAAAGAACAACCCGCTCCCTTTCCCCCTGATACTCTCTCTCCCTCACTCCCTCTCCCTCTCTCTCTCTCTCTCTCTCTCTCTCTCTCTCTCTTTCTGTAGAAAGAGAGAAAAGGAGGGAAGATTAAGGCATTTGGAAAATCCCTCAGTACAATACTGGCATATTAATTGCTTTTTATGTAATAGAGATATGACCATTAGTATAATTTCAGGTGGTTCCCAGTTTGAGTCCTTGATTTCCATCCATTTTCTATAAGGATCTCCCATTGTGCTGACTTCTCCATCTCCAAATTTAGGCAGGAGAATGAGACCTTAAAGCGAGTCTTCTGTAAATTCCATGGCCTCCGGATTGGGTGCCAAACTTAGGATTAAATTGAATTTATAATTATAATAGCAGCTGTTTTTAGAAATTCACTCTAGGGAGAGAAGTGGAGAGTTCTCTTGTGTAGCTTTGTTCAGTTTGGTAAACTGGAAAGATGTTCCCCACACTCCCTTTCTCTGTATGGTTCCCTGGTATTATTGAGCACTAGATACAGCTAATAAGACCTGAAAGGTGAAAGTGAAGGAGCAGCCATTGTTTACCTGCTGAAGGTGTGTGTGGGACCCCAGGCACAGCGGTGGGTCATGAAAGTTGGTGGATCTATGAGCTCACTATGGACCGCCCAAGGCCACAACTCCTCCGGCAACTACCAGATTCTCTCTCGGCTTCTCCGAGTCCAGATGTGTGTTCAGTCCATGGCAAATCACATTGGCTTTATTGTGCACATTACCTCGTCACTGAGTCAAGGCGGGGGTGGGGGAGTGAAGAAAGTCCGATGTGAGTTCCAGTTTGTGCTCGTGGGTTCTGGTTTATTGTCCCAGGTTCTAGTTTGTCCTTGTTTTTTTCTTACTTAACATCTAGCTTTCTTCCTTCCTGACTGCTGGTCCAGGCCCACAGCAACTTCGTGCCCAGCGCCAGTCACAGAAGTCACTTGCATAGACTTTTCCACCAGCTCCCACATTTGTGTAAAGTTTGGCCCCTATAATAAATCTCTTTTTACATTACTCATGGTAGTTTCACCTCTCTAACTAAACCTTGATGGAGACACTATTCTTATTCTAAATGAATACCAGCATCCCTTTTAAAATAGTGGGCTTGAAGTTCAAATGTTCCTTATACTGTCTTAGGGAAGATATTAAAGATTTTTTTTCTGTAATTCATCTGGTATGTTAGCTGAAGTTGTAAACTTGAACTTATTTTATGCAACTCAAGTATTAGACTATTCATAGGAGAGGGGTAGATAAGGTTTACAGTAAAAAAATAGACGATTGTTTGCCATCCAACTGCTGAGTAGATGGGTCAAGTGCATACAGGCCAGACACAGATATTAAAAATGTATCACCTGCAGATATAAGAGGAAAAGATGTAAGATGCAGATATAAGAAAAAAAAGATGAGGGTGGGGCAGAGTAAAGTAGGGTAAACACACATTATGTGTACAGTAAATGTTTATTGAATGAAATGTATGAGAGGTATTTTGACATGTTTAATGAAAAACAAATATAACAATATCAAACAAAAATATAAAGTTATTTTAAAATTTTCCACTTCTGCAATACTCCAAAATCACTATTTTCATTTTCAGATATAATTCTCCATATCTACATGTAGTTTTTATATAGTTGGAATCATAGGGCAACAGATTTTTGTGTTTTCTTTGTTTTTTTCCCACTTATTTTTCATATACTGGGGTGGGCAAACGTAGGTTTACAGTTGTCTCTATGGAAAATAATACACTAATGAACAATAATACACAAACTCTGTGTTTCTACTCACAACTGTAAACCTACTTTTGCCAACCCCTTGTATATGTTTTTAATTGACTCGGATATCAAAGGATGTTCTGAGTACTTTGAAGGAGATTTTAAAACTCTGTTTGAAAATGTATTATGTTTTCTACTTAACTGCTACTTAGAATCTTTGGTTCTAAACGGGATATGAGCTGTTCTGGAAATCAGGCTAACACACGATGGCTAGAAGAGTGTTTGGCCAAGGTGAGTCCTAAAATGAAAGAAGTGTTGCTAAGGGAAACACCAGAGAAACATTTAGGGTGTAACGTTTGCTCTGGTATTTAAATGTCTTGCTACAGTCCTTGTTTAGTAGACCTGACCATTTAAACAGCTCCAGTCAAAACAGAAATACGCTGGGGGTGATGGACGCGGTCTGAGGGCCCTCTGGGGAGAGACAATGCAGCCTTGCTGGAGAGAAGGGACGGGAGCAGCTCGGGTCCCCTGACGGAGAAGAGCACTCTCCAGACCGGGGATCTGGGAACTTGAGGGAGAATTGGCTTGCTGTTGGGAAAGACATCCTTGTGCAGCTGCCAAGGTCTCGAACTACCAGGGGGCACGTGTTTGCTGGTTGGCTGGATACCACATATATGTGTGTGTGTGTATATGTATATGTGTGTGTGTGTGTATCTCACAGGAATGATTCAAATGAAACCTTACAATGGACTCCAGTGCATTCAGCTGATAGAAATGGAGGTGCTTTGGTTGAGTTTTGAGTTAGGTGACTGAGAATTTCACTTGCTTAGCATTGACCTCACTCTTAACCCCACCTTTGCTTCTTTTCTACTACAGTCCCTGAGGCCAATGTGGTTATAAGAAAAATAGCTTGAAAAATGCTAATTTAGATTCACTTTATTTCATACTTACTTAGGAGGAAATCTGAAGTTTGCATCTTTGTATTTTCATTAATCTCTTTGTAATAAGAATGATATTATAATAACAAAATCTATAATTGCAAAATTACTGCTCTGACAATGTGCCAGGTCCTGTTTGAAGCACTTCACATATATCGATTCATTTACTCTTTCCAACAACCCTATGTGGAAGATACCAACCTAATTCATCAGTCCTAAAACATATTTTTCTCTCACATTTTAGCACCTGTGACACTGGAATGAGTCTTCCTTTTGATGGTGTGTCATAGTTTAATTGGCAACATTTTAAAATTTCTTAATGGAGCATAAAATAATGGTATGCTTTACGTAGAGAACAGCTCAGATTCCATAAAACACAATATTACTATCCTTGTTTTACGAATGAAGAACTGAGGTACGGAAAGGTCAGGTAACTTGCCCGATGCCACAAACCTTGGTGTGCTGGCTCAGGAGTCTGTGCTTTTAGCTACCATGGGTCCCTACTTGCATTCAGCATGGCTCTCCCTGTTTCTCTTTGCACTGCCACTGAGGGGCACACCCTCAGCCTAAGTGCCCCGCCGCTGTGGACAGTGAATTGCACCCCTTGGGCTGAGGTCCTTGTCCAAGAGCCCTCCCTGCAGGGTTAACAGATAGAGCCTTCTTCAGTCAGCCTTTTGGGTGGGACTGACATTCTGCTGGGATTCACTTATTACAGTGCTTTTCCGAATGGAAGGCAATTCCAAGACTGTGTGTTAGAGATGAGGCATGGAACATGTTTTGATAAGGGAAAAGACTGGAAGGACAAGTGGTGCCTTAGAACTGATTCTGACTGGCTCGCAACAGGTCTCCAGTGAGTTCTTGAAGGCCGTTGTTAGTTAAATAAGTCACTGGTAGCTTGAAATTGACCGTGGTAAAAGCGTTGGCATCACCGAAATCAGCAAACACCAAGAATCAGAGCTTTTGTTGGTCCTTCTGACAGAGCCAGTGCATAGGCGAATCACTACCTACATAGGTGCTACTTTGTTGGATTCTAGCAGAAAGCCCTTGTTAGTCAAAACACAGTAGTAGGAAGGGATCAGATAGGGCGAGTGTGAAGAAAGAAGCGGGTCTTCTGAAATATTCAAAGGAGTCTCAATGTCAAAATAATTCCACTATTACTAGTATATTGTGTGTGCGCATATTTACTTTAATGTATGCTATCATCTTAATATCTTTACGGTGAGAGACCAAGGGTACATGTACTCTCCATCTGAAGGGCTGTTGAGAAACAAAATTACCCAAGGAGAGAGCAGTGCTTGCTTTCTATTTTGCCCTCTTCGTTGAGAAAAGAGGTTAGTGAGCTAGTTGCCAAGAAAGTGAGTGGCCAGTGCAGCTCCCAAGACCATCCTGGAAGCCCAGCCCAGAAACGAGAACTATTAGGTCCCAGAGGGCAGTGCTCAACGTGTAGGGTGTGACCAGTGGCTCTTGCTGAATTAAGCAATTATATGAGTTCTTATACTGTCACATCTCTTCCACGTGGGTACTTTGTTATTTTCTCTTTTTCTCCTTGGTGATTCTCAGTAAAACCCACAAAACAGAAAGGGCGTGTGGGCTTATCATTAGGAGGAGGAAGGAAGTGAGCAGAGTAGACTGAGCCTCCGCCTGAAGAGAGAAAACTCCAGGGAACAGAGTAGATTGTAGCTACTCTGTGGTTAAAAAGACACCCAAAGCTGGCCAGGACCTCGAGTGTCTGGCAAAGAGGAAAGGAAGACCCTCTCAAGTGGGGGCAGGCTGGGGTCTGAGGAGACGCTCTTGGGGCCAAGAGGGAGGGAAGTGAGCTTGAGTCCCCAAACTGGGGCTCTTTCATCATCTTGGGGCCACAGAAAGCACTGGACACCGATTGGTGGGGAGGGATCAGAGAAAGGAGAGTGATTCTCATGGCAGACGGAAGGTGGAGGTGGGGATGATGGCAGTTTTAGTTGTTGCAAAGGACCTGCCCATTTCTCATTTCCAAATAGGCCATTCTAGGAAATGACAAGAACAACAACAAAATCTTTGTGATTCTCCTCTGTTTTGAGCTGCCAAAGACTGAGGTCAGGAAAGGTACCTTCATGGATCATAGGATGGAGATTTTAGCAGTTGGACTCTTGGCTAACTAATTCAGAGAGAAAGGATGGGCTTCATGAGGATATGATATGAAGGCTAATTAGAAATTTCTAGAACGACCTTTCTGATATCTTTCCCCACTCACAGAAAAGGACTGCTCACACTCTATTCACAAATTTGTTTCTCATTAATAATTCTTTGAACTGGCAGAGCAATTCTACCTGATTGAAAATAATTATCAGCCTCTCCAAATGATTAAACAGCATGTTCGGATTTTCATTTATATCATCATTTTGATTGAATGATGTGTAATGTGTGTGGGACTGTGTATTAACAAGGTATCTCTTCAAAGTAATAATAAATACTTGACGAAAAAGAGCTGCACGTTGCTCAGCATAAAAGGAAAAATAGAAAGTCTAGGGCAGGTGAATAAAAGAACAAAATTTAGGACCTGAAATAAATGGTGAAAGACAGACTGTGGCAGAGGTAAAGTTTCATGGGACATAAGTGATAAACACATAGAAAAATACTTACGACGTTCCAAGCACAGCATCAGAAGATTGGAAATTCTGGTCAGCATCAACAAACAAGCGGTGTAATTAATCTGGAACAGAAAGAATACCACAGATGTTTAAAATTATTTTTTTCTACTGACTCAGTCTCCTGCATATTTACAAATTGAAGGTTGTAGATTAATAGCCCCTGAGATGCACGCCCAGTGGGCCCAGATCCAGCTTCGTGTCTGTACTCAATGACATTATTTTGGATTCCAACTATTTCTCCTAATCAGAATGTAAGAAAAATTAAAGCCTAAACCTGCTTTGTCTCACACTGGCCTCTCAAGTGTATTCCGTTAAGGATCCACTCAACAAGAATAACAAACAAAAACTCCCACCAGAAACTGCAGCGTCTCACAGAGGTGGCGCACGTGGCTGTTCTTTGCTAGTATAGCTCAGTTTGGTGCAGCCTCATTCATAGCACAATGAGAGGAACTCGCTTCCACCTGGTTCATTTGAATTCTGATTTTGCTGCATGTCCCCATCTGGATTAGCTCAACAAACTTTAAATGCTAGAGAGATTATGCAAACATGGAAGTTTATAACACCCTGGGGACATTTTATTTCACAACACCCAGAAGCAGGCAAATGCTTTACAGAGAGGTAAACTAAGTCACCAAGCTGTTTGCTGGGGCTTTAAGGTCTCCTGGCAAGCCAAAACAAACACTGCAAACTTGGCCAGAATGTGAAGCTCTGCGGGTTAGTGTAAGAGCGCTCCCTACTTTCAGGGTTTTTTTTCTCAGTGCTTGCTAAAGATGAGAGTTTTCTAAAAGGGTAGTGAAAGACAGAGTAGCCCAAATGGTTTAGAAAGAGCCAGCTCTACAGAGGAAGGATCCATCTTATACCTGGGAGTCTTTCCTTCAAGTCTGCAGGCTGATGGAACTCCGAGAGAACTGCAGCCAAAGACTGCGGGGGTCTCCGAGTGTCTCAGGTAGCTTATAGGGCGGCAGAAACACGGCACCCCCCGCCAGACCTTTTTAACCCGAAGTGTTCCTTCTGACCCTGTTTGAAACACGTCTCATGCAGGGTCTACACATGTCTCAGCCGCCCCATAAACACCAAGATCAGATATAATTTGTCAAATTGTGAGTTCCCACGTAAGGCCTTCTACTTTGCTATGAGGTTGATCAGAAGCCAAGGCCTTTGTTCTTTTTCTATGAAATAAGTGAGCAAATTAGAATATGATGAGAATAGATGACAATGGAGCAAAAATGAAATATTCTCCTCTCCAAAAATTACATACTCACAATTTAATGTTATGACTTAGGTATAAGTTTTGTCCACATTTACTTGCAAGATGCAAAGGGTCTCCTGACATACATATGCACATACACAAAAAAAAGTACTCAGAGAGATCCCTCGAAATCATCTGTCTGCTTAGTAACCAGAATAGAAAAAGAAATAGAAACCAAGTAGTGTAAAAATAATTTCTCACAGCCTCTGACCTACGAAAAATACCTTTGGTTGTTACAAGGAAACGGGCCCTTCCCCCATGGCCTCTAAATTCCCCCTTAATAATTCCTATCTCCTTTTATTCTTCCTCCAGTTACTAGGTTAGGAGAATATTAGCAATTATCTTTAACAGACCCACTTAGGTTATGTTTACATAACAACAAGAAAATGTTTCTGGAAGGAATTCACTACTGCACTGGGGTG
Source organism: Trachops cirrhosus (assembly GCA_028533065.1). Classification (NCBI taxonomy): domain Eukaryota; kingdom Metazoa; phylum Chordata; class Mammalia; order Chiroptera; family Phyllostomidae; genus Trachops; species Trachops cirrhosus. The sequence goes on from CM052541.1 coordinate 173,068,710, forward strand.
TAGGCATTAATTTCTTCATGTAAGAACCAGTTCTTCTCTGCAGAACGCTTCATCAAAATGTTTTTTTCGAACCAGTAGCTCAGCCTAGTTCAGGGGTGTTTTCCACATAAAGGCCTCCCGATTGGATAAGAACCGGCCTCGCCCAGGGTGTCCTAAAACTGTCTTATCTTTTAACACATTTTCTAACTTCTTTTAGACAAAAGAAGGAAACCAAAACAAAATTGAGGCTAACAATATGGTTAAGAAGATAGGGCATCGGCGTTGTACCGGGGACACATATTCCTGTGAAAATGAAGGAAATGCAAAGGAGAGAATCATTCAGTTTCATAGCGTTCAGAGTGGTTGGTGGGACTGAAAGCTAATTTTCTTTATTCTACAGATGTGGGCGGGAATGAGCACCACACAGAGCAAAGTGACCGATCACATTTTCTAAAACCACTTGGCCTCTGTGTTTGAGCCAAGAGCTGCCTGAAACATTCCAAGGCAGATTTTTCTAGATATTCCAGAAAAATACCTAATATTCTAATATTCTCTTTCACTCCAAAATGCAGCCATTCATATTGTCTGGCAGCCTTTTCTTATGTTTTTCTCAAATTTCTCATGCTGGCTCGTTGAGGACAGGTTTGCTTTTTTGGCACATTGCCTCAGGGGGATGAGTATGCCAAGATCGAGTGTTCGAAGACAGGGGACCCCAACTCAAGCAAATCTCTGGGGCAGACAAATCTCTGGGGCAGCCAACGCAGGCTGTCAGGTTTGGCGGTTTTCCCGTGACTTAGAGCTGAGGACCGTAGCACACGGGAGTCAGAATTCTAACCAGGGCCCTGTTGTCTGGGGCTCCCCTGTCCCTGACTCAGCCTAAGGGGGAGGGCGACTGCTTTCTTGCTTTGATCACTTTTGTAGCAGTTTAAGATCACCTCTTGCCCTTTGGACAAATCCACAAGATTGTCCTTCCCACCCTCACCGCCACCTTCCTACCCCGTGCCTCTTTTTCTGAATCTTAATTTCCTAGTCATTTAAAGTTTTCTGTTTTTCAACTTTCTGCCCCACCCCCAACTTTGCCCTAATCCTCTAATCCCATTTAAACAAAGTATTAGGTTCCTTTTTCATCTTTATTTTCTCCCTGCAGTTCTTTGGATGTTTTGGGCAGTTTACTGACCACCCCACCCCTTTTTTTTTAATCAAATGCGAATTTTGCTTATTTGTATTTAAAAAAATTAATGTCTTCTAGTGTCTATGAGACTGATTTCTCTCACTTTTTAAATCACTAAACTTCTTGAAAGAGGTCTATGTTTAGTCAATACTTAGTGTCTTCACATCTCATTAATTCCTCAGCCCATTACAGTCTGGCTTCCACTGACACCACACAATTAAAAACCCTCTCTCACCAGCGTCCTCCCAATGGGCCCGTTCAATGGCCCCACTTTTCCCGTCACCCTACTTGACATCTACGCAACATTCGACATGGTTGACCAGTCACTCCTTATTGAGACCCTTGCCCTTCTCAGCCTCTTATTTCATCCGCTCTGCCTCTCAAAGCTTTCTTCTTGTGCTTGTGCTTCCCTTGCTGCTTCCTCACATCTTTTGATGTTGTTTTTCTAGGGGATCTATTTACATTTTGCTCACCCCACACACTCTTGCTCTGTTCTAATTTTGTCAGTAACCCCATATGTATAGATGAAGTTCTCTGGCTTATACTTTCCCTGCTGTATGCCAGTTCATATATTCTAGAGGACATTTTCACTGATGATGCATTATTATTAGTAGTAGTAGTAATAGTATTATTATTATTATCAGTATCATCATTATTAAATTCTTTATGCCTTCACTCTTGCTGCTTTCTTGGCCTGCCATGATCTTCCTTCAGATTCCCTGCTTGGAGTACTTTTGTTAATTATTTGAGACCAGTCCCTCTGATGCTACCTCCTCTCCGGAATGGTCTCTGTCACCCTTAAGAGGGATTTGTTGTTATTTCCTTTTGAAGCACTCTGTTAGTGATAATGACTAACATTAATCGAATTCTTAGGTGCCAGTCTCTGATCTAAATCGTTCCCGTGGATGAGCTCATTCAGTCTGCAGTGCGCCCTCGGACACAGGTACTCTTCCCTCGTCCATCGATTTTGGATGAGAAACCTAAGACTCAACATAATCACTTGTAGGTTCCCACAGTAAGGTTTCAAACCCCAAGACTTATCTGACCTCCCCAAATAATAGTAGCATACTTTAACTCTGACTCACTGCTTATTTAGTGTGTGGATTTCTGTGTGTTACCTCATTTGGTCTCCAGAATGCTCTTATGGGGTAGTATACTTGCTATATCTATTTTATGAATGAGAAAACTGAGACACAAATAGATTAAGCAACTTGCTCAAAATTACATGGATTCCAAAGTAGCCACGTCAGGATGTACTTTTATTTACTTCTAATACAGAACTTCCCAAATTGCTCTATAATTAACTACTTAGGACATATTTCACTCTTCCATCAGCTACCTGAGGACCCAGAAAATGTCCTTTTTTAACTTTTTATCCTCTATATCTAGTCACAAAATGAAAGTAAACGTGGAGAGAGAGAGGGACTGATAAACATATTGGCTATTGCTATCGTAGGGTCTTTTTTTTTAAGGACAACGCTATTCGCCCACTTTGTTATATATTTTCCCTAGCAAATCCTTGTGTGTGTGTGTGTGTGTGCGTGCATGTGTGTATAGTATTTATGAAGCCAAATATGAAAATGCTGTCTGGAAGCTTTTTTTTTTGAATAAAAATAGTTTCAGTTCCCAAAGGTAAAATAATTGTTGCCTGAAAGTCTGTATCTGCTCCCCTCCCCCTTGAGCAGTTTTAGCTGTTCTGTCCAGATGGGGGGTTCACTTGAAGAGACCTGTAATCTATTCAGAGATAAATACCACATTTCACAGAATATAAGCCGACAACATATTTAAGTCACGTCACAATTTGAAAGAGGTCATTTTCTGTTGAGCGAGGCAGTGTCTGCCCATCTTAGGCATTTGCTAACACTGTTTCCTTCCCTCTCCCCTCCCCTCCCTCAGTCTTCTCCTCCCTCCCGTCCTTCCAATGGCTGGATTTCACTGCTTGCCGCTGATGGCACATAAAATCTAATATGCATCCCGTGTCCAACAGTAGAATTTCTATCTCTTCACTCTTTCTAAAACACATTGGTTTGTAGTTATTTAAATCATAAAAATAATACTTTTGCATCAATAAAGCATAATATATGTATTCATTTTTCTTGTTTGGTTTATAAAATTGCAAAATACATGTTATTGTAGGGAATGTCCAGAACACAAAGTCATACATAGTAAAATTTAAAAATCCTTCTTTGCCATGTATTTCCAGTCCTATTCTTCTACTTATTTTGCTTGTTGCACTTTTTTTTCTGTGTATGATAAACATAAATATGCATAAATACACACATGCTGAGTTTTAAGTTTTCTAATCTGAGGTCATACCATACATACAATCTCTAGTACATTTTCCATGAAAGAATGTAACTTTCCATGTCTGTGTAATAATCTAAATCTACTTCAATCTTAATAATGTCTTTATAGTATTCCATATGAAGAAGTGCATACCTTATAAACCAATTCTAGGAAGAAGAACATGTGGACTGGGCTCCACAAGGCTAAATATGCTCACACCTTTGTGCCCGGGGCGAACGTCTGTAGCTGAATTCATAGAAACGGAGTTGCTGGGTCAGGCAGTGCCCATTCTCATCGAGACAGACTCTCCTTGTGGAAGCAGGTCTCCCACGATGGCCCCCGCCAGACCACACCAACTACACGCATGTCCTTAGGTAGAAACTTTCCCATTAAACTGGGCTATCTATCCTTACAGTTTTAATAAACACAGTTAAATATGTGTGTTTTAATCAACATTGAGAATGAATCTTCCTCCCTCATGGTAGCAAACATGCTTTTACTTTTCCCTCTCCTCCTCTACCTTTAAAATTTTGATAGAGTCATTTAGAATTTTCTAGACTTGCTGATTTCTCAAATGCTACTCTTCAGTTTCTTATGACATTTCCTAATAATTGCATCGAGCTTTATAACCACATTGTCAAAATAACTTAGACTTAAGTGTAAGTACAGTGTTTTTAGCTCTCATTTTACTGTAACATGTTATACTTTAAAAAATTTCCTCTTTTATTTTAAGTTCCTCTTTTGTATTTGGTGTGTTCTACCTGAGATCCTGGGGGATAAGTTTTATGAATCATTGCATGTATAACAATACCTTTATTTTTTTCTTCATATGGATTCATATTTTATCTGGTTATAGGAATCTAGGTTCAAGATCATTTTTTTCTTAGTTTTTGAGGGCATTTCTCTATTATCTTTTAGACTCAACTACTGATGTAAAATATGATGGTAAACTGATTTTTGTTTTTTTAGGTAACTCATTGTTTTTCTTCTTGGCAAATTTTTGGAGTTTGTTTCTCCTTGGAATTTAATAATCTCACTAGGATTCCATGTGTTTTTGTTTGCTTTAAAAAATTTTCTGACTCAGCACTTTTTCAGCCATTTTCAGAAAGGACATGCAGTTCCTAAAACTCTCATATAGATGCTGAATTTTTTAAAATCATTATTTCTGGTTTCATACCTTTTAAAGGAACTAATGAGCTATAAGAAAAACAAAAATAGTAGACAGAGAAGGAGAAACAACATTTGAGGTCCATAATTAAAAAGAACTTTTTAGCAGTTATCTGAGCATAGTTTTATCATGGCCAATCAGTGTATTTCCTACTGAATAGATTTGAATATTTAAAGATAATCTCATCAATCATTCTTTTTGGTCATGAGGGCTGAATAATAGTTGTTTACAGCCAGACCAAAGAAACTTAGATCATATAACTGTATTCCTGGAGGGCAAATTCTGCTTTTTGTGCCTAAAGCCTATATTCTCACTCATTTTCTTGGTGAAATTGGAGCTGGGTTTGTCCTGAATAATAATTTGGTCCCATTCATTATAAAATCATTTTCAACAGTTGAACAAGTTAATTTAGATGACATATTCAGATTGTATGAATTTCTGGAAAATGTAGCAATACATAAAATAACATGTAAAATGTCAACAAAAATTCTCTAGCTTCAAAAAGTAACTTAAATGTGTAAGAGGGAAAATGGTGGGTCTGACTGAATAACCACAGGCTCGCCATTATCGGCCACTGCTGTGTGCCAGGCTCCTCTCTGCTGTCTGCGTAACCCTTCCTTCCCATGGCAGGAGACCGAAGTTGAGAGAGCTTGAGGATAGGACCACACAGTTAGCAAATGACTGGGCTAGGATTTGCATCCCGGTACCGATTCCTCAGGAGTGTTTGCTTCGGGTGCATTGTGTAAAGAAAGTGTTGGGGAGTCTGATCTCTGTAACTCACAGTCAGGGAAGGCATTCCAGAGGCGATGGTTTCTAAAGGTGTTAGCCAGGCAAAGTTTGCCAGCAACACGGCAGAGCAAAGAATGTGCCCGGCCCATTGGGGAGAATTGTAGGTTGTTGCGTTCGGGTGTAAGTGTCTCTCTGTGGTCATCAACTCTTCTGTAGTACAGTTTATTTGGTGCTTTTGTCTTTATCAACATGATATGTCTACATAATTGCTCAGCGATTCACATCAGTGATGAGCATGGTTGAAATAACAGAGCTAAAGAAGATCTGGTCCTTTCAACCACATAAAGATAGCTTCATGATTTGGTTTCATATATTTAGGATGGGGGCTTAAGTTACCATGGATTTCAAATAAAATTCATCATAAAAGCACGCTCTGGCCCAATGATATTTACTTATCAAAAAAAGTGACAATGAAGTTCAGGACAACAGATTCAGATAAGCGTGATTTTAGCCCATGGGAGTTTCAAATAGGCTGTCCACTGATGAGTGGGCCCATATCAAGGAAGAGTAAAAATGAACGCCCAAGAAAAAATGTAAGTAAGTATAGTGCTTTTGATTTCAAGCTTTTGGAGCATTTCTGTGGACCTAAATCAATTATGAGCCAGTTGAATAGTTAAGAAAATGTTTTTTGTAGAGCTCTTCAAAATGTAAGAGGTGTCAAAGAAATTCTACCAAGGAAGCTGACGCACACTCTACCGGTGTTTGTGTGTCCACTGCTACTGCCTGAGAAAAGCACAAAAGTGAGGACAAGTATTTTCATCCAGGGAATGCTGGAATTGCAGCTCTGGGTTCAATTCCATCATGTGCTGGAAACATCCTGGATGATTAAACTAATTCCCTGTATAACACTAATGTGTCAATTCCTATAGATTACCTTTCCATGGCGTAATGAGAAACTTGCTGTGATGAGTTACACTGTGATTTTGTTAAGTTAGCCTGCTGTGACGCTTCATCACGTTCATCTGTGGGAGCCAATGCAGTCCTGCGTGTGAAGCTGAATTCCTTCTGTAATCCGAACCCCTCCCTCTCCACTGGAACGATCTCTGACCACTCTAAAACCTTGGTATCCCTTCAAAAAACAAAGGCCTTATCTCTTCAGATCTCACCCTGAATTCCATTTGCCTCTGAATTCCAATCAAAGAAAACTGAATAATCCAATTCCCTTTGAAATTTTTGATGCAATCTGATGTTGACATCCATCTCAAGGGTAGACTATGTAAAAAGCATGCTCTCCGGCTGGATCACTGCCTACAGTGACTTTCTGTATCTGATTCAAAGCTGTTTAAAACAAGGTTTCTCTTGGGTCTCTTACATTATCACAGCTTGGATAAATTGACTTTAGTGGAAAACATCTTGGCATATCAGCTTCACAATTTAGGAAAAGTTAGAGTTTTGTCAGAGAAAAGTGGTATGAATTAAGCTTTGATATGATTAAAAAAAGGTGACTAAAAAAATCTATTGTTTAAGAGGTGGGCTAAATTTCTAAGTACCAACTAGCAGGGATGTCCAAACGGTGGCCTGTGGGCCACAGTGCGGCCCAGGATTGCTAGGAATGCAGCCCAACACAAAATCATAAATTTACTTAAAACTTTTTTTTGCTCATCAGTTTTCATTAGTGTTTGTGTATTTCAGGTGTGGCCCAAGACAACTCTTCTTCCTCCAGTGTGGCCCAGAGGCGCCAGAAGGTCGGACACCGCTACCTGGACACGGGCTGGCCTGTGGAACTTGTGATGCTCATGCCACATCAGAGAGGGAATGGGGGACGCAAGGATAAACTTACAAGTCACAGTATGTTTTCCTGGGGCACGAACATTCTTCTTTCTACCCTGGCCCCTAAATTGGATCCTTCAGTGGCCTTCTATGACACCAATTCTCTGCACTTCTCCTTTGGGCACTTAGTCTATTTATTCTTTGTCTTGTTTTCACATTGTTCATTTGTTACCTTGCCTCCATAACCAGATTGAAAGGTCTGGAGATCAAGGGTGATATTTTCCACTGCTTTTGTGACCACCACAGCATCTATTGGTTGTTTGAGTTCACAGGAGATTTCTGTCAATCCTCATAAAGTGAAACCAAATTCAGTAAGTAGCCTTGGTAATCTTGACCCGGGGCCAGGACCGAATCCACAAAATCTACTTGTCCTCATTGGCAGCCACTTTACATCTTATTTCTCTGCCAGAGTACTTTCCTGGCTCAACCACCCACATACTTCTATGTGTCAAAGGCATCTTCATTTTTGGGAAATGTTTAGGCTTTTCTCATGTGTAGCCCCTTTTCATCTTCTTGAATGCCAAACCTAGGTCTGTGGCATTAAATAGGGTTTTATTTGCCAATAATTAACAAGTTAATAAATGATACCTGTGTGGTTGCCTAGTTTCAGCACAGGATTTAATAATAAGTATAGGCTTACAAGCCTTGCAAAAGCCTTTTCAGTATATTGACTCAGTTTTTATTGAGCTTGACAAAATTATCATTTTTGTTGGCATTCATCCTTGCTCCCAAAGCCCAAGCTATTTCTTTATTTTTTCACTCTTTCTTTTCTCTTAAAAATGTATATTTCCTCTAATTCAGTATGTAGTTATTGTAAAGATTTTGGAAAATACAGGACAACAAGAAAATTAAATCCATCCATAATCCTATTGCCCAGAGATAAGCATTTTGAAAGTAATTTCCTTCCCGACTTTTCCCGTGCATCTGTATGTGCATGGCCCTTACTCCATAGGCTTGGATGCATAGGACATGTTTTCTTATTTTCCTCAGTCCAAATGAAATCTGACCTCATCCTCTAGCCATCTCTCCAGAGCATACTACATTTACCTTGCCAACTTGGAGGAAATTTCACTGATACTTTTATTGTAGTTGGCTGAAAGTTATAAATCAATCCATGAATAGTAGGTATTTTAATAACATTAAGTCTTCCATCTAAGAATATGGCATATAACTGTTATTCAAATTTTCTTTTGTCTCTTGGTTAAAATTTTATAGTTTTGGGGGTTGGAGGGGTACAGAAGTCCTACCCTTTTCTAAGTTATTTCTTGGTATTTAACTTTTTCAAGACAATTGTGAAAAAATCTTATCTTTACATTTACTATTATTAATGGTATTATTTAAGAAAGTTACTGGGTTTTTTGTATTTATTTTGTCTTCAACCATGTTAGTAATTTTTTTATTAGTTATGTTAGTTTTCAGTTCCTTGGAAATTTTAAGTAGACCACTGCACCATCAACCAATGGTAATAGCTATACATTTTATTTCCATTTCACGTCTTATTACATTGACTAAATGTCAAGAACAAGGCAAACAATGCTGACACTTCTATTTTAAAGACATTATTTCAATGTTTTATAGATATTTATTGTCTTAGCTGCTGTTTTGATATGTTACTTATTATGCCAAGTAACACTTGCTTTTTAAAAATGTTCTTCGAATGAGACTTTCTTAAGATTTTTGGAGCTACCTATTTAAAAACTATTGTGTGAAGAGTAAAAGTGTCAACATGGGTATAACTGACTAATTTACTGATTACTAATGAGTAATTATAATCAAATAACATTTCTTTACATTATTCCACTGAACCTAGTTAGATTTCATCATGCCATTCATACTTTTATTATCACTTATATTTGCATTTTTTTCTTCTTCTTCCATTGCATCACAATCTCCTTTAAGGAATCATATTATTTTTTTGCAGCATCTCACAATGTCTTCTAATGTGTTCACACTCCATGGATATTTGTTGCTGATGACCTAGTAACCTGGCACTGATAATAATAACAATAATAATGACTTAAAATTTAGTGAGTACTTATTATATACCCAAGCAGTTCCAAGAACTTTATAGGCTATCTTTTTAATCCACACAACAACACTTTAAGGTTACTGTTATTATTATAGCTGTTTTTCCATACAAGGCACTGAGCCAGACTAAGTAGGTTGCCCCAGATGCACACCTAGGAAGCGATGTGGCCTAGACTGGCAGGTAGGCATCCCAATCCAGGAGCTGTGTTCTTGTGCACAGATGGTGATGTTATTGTATAAGTCGTGCTGGTCAGCTGCTTATGAAATTTTAGCCCTTCTTTATGACTATGAGGTGCAACCAATAGAGGGGGTAAGACTAAAATATGTTTCTCTGGCATAGCATTTAAGTTTTGGTTTTGTTTTTACTTCTCAAGGTAGAACTTTGGATATTTTTATGTGAGATGGCCTTAAGAATGTTTTATTCAGTAATCTTCATAGCTTTTCCTAGCCAGCACAACTTTGGTTATCACTTAAATCTTTGTTTTGCAAAATTCTTTATTTTTGTTCAAAGCAAAAAATTACTTTATTCCTTGTGGCAGAATAAACATTCACAATTAGTAAAGTTACAAAGATGATGCCCACGTACTTTGGATAGTTTACCCTCAGACAGTTTTCTCAGGGTTTGCAGGTTACCTGGTTAAACTCCGCTGAGTTCAAGATGGACTCACAAGGGCCTGGGTAGAGAATAGGAAACAGGACCCTGGTCCAGCTCACCACCAGTCACATCTGAGACCACTAGGAAACCAGAGAAATGTTCTTATCTATGATAAGAGTATATAAAATTAACTAAACGGCAATTAAGTTTTCTTCTAGGGCAAGAAGTTATTATCAATATGATAATGAGAAACATAATTCAGGAATTGCAAAAATATATTTCTGATGAACACCAAAACATGAAGACTATGATCCCTTTTTTGCCATTTGAAAACTCTCAACATCTTGTTTAATTAATATAAAATACTTTGTTTGAAAAATCTTAAACACCAATTTAATATATAAATTAAACATCTTCAGTGTTGAAGAAGTGCTGAGTGATAGAATTACCACTTTTTTGCTTCTTTAGAAAATAAATTTAATTAACTTTTCTAGGTCACTTTTAACTGCAAATCACTTTTATGTTCCCATTCCTTAGGCCATATGTTCACAAATAATTAAAATAATAAAACAATAGCCACCTCTCAATTCCAACATGAAAATAGTGCTTTAGAAAGAGCAAATTTCCGGATATCAAACACTCCACTCATTCCCAGTTTCAGTTCTACTGATAAAAAGCTCTTTTCATAGTTTTATTTTCTGCTGGCTTAGATTATAAATAGTTTTTGGAGTTGACATTTTTTTCAAAGTTGTCATGCTTCTTCATTGAAAAAGAACTTTTTCCCACATTTATTTTGTATCTCCAAGTTATGTCTACCTTTAGTGTTTTAATTATAGGTTATTTTGGGCTCTCTGCATAAAGATGAATGAGCTTGGAAGCCAAATTTCATTACTCCTACTACAAAGATAGGGCCAATAACAGATGCAACAAATTTTAACTATCATTTCCATCAGGATTACAGATGGTATTGATGTGGAAGACATCTGTGGCACAGGCCAGAGGAGAGATAGTTGGCTTCTTCCTACAGGCAGGGCAAAGAATGTGGCAGAAAGATCTAAGGATGCCATGAGGAATTCCAGCACCAGTCTCGTGCATGTGCAGGTCATGGGAAATCAATTACAGCAGATTCAGAGGCTGTCTCTGGGGGAAGGGGCCCAGGGATGCACTGGGTACTTCCTGAATGTTCCAGGGTTTTCCTACACTGTTTTTGGCAGAATTCAGAATGAAGAATAGATGAGATAAACTGTTTGCACTTAAAGAATAGATAGAAAAGATTTCCAAATGGAAGCAGTGCTTTATCAAGTAGGACCATGCAAGTTGGAATCTCCTTGCCTTATTGCTGAGGAAACATACATCAGATAAATGAAGCAGCAAGGTAAATAAATAAAACCTGTATTGGAAAGATGAAAAGGAAAAAATGGGGCAACACTTTCTATTAATTGAGCGTGTTGATGATAGGATATAAACATGGGCTTAGACTATCCAATAATTAACAAATATTATTGAGTACCTATTATGTGCTAGAAACTGGGACAGTTGCTGGGAGACAGTGGTATGCAATTTAAATATGGTCCCTGCCTTCCCAGATCTTACAGTCTTGTGGTGGAGCCATTATACACATTAAAATACTAGCATAAGTATAAAAGATAAACACATAATTGAAACAATTTTTTTCTTTTTACTATTTTCAAAGTTTGTACACTCTGTCCTTTCCATTATTGTAAGCTATCAATAATAATATTTATAAAAGTAAATTTTTTATATTTATTAACTCATTTAATCTTCACATCAATCTGTGGAAGTTGAACTATTTATATTCCTGTTTTACAAGTGAAAAATCTCGGCATCGTAACATGGGAGTAATTTCCCGAGGGTTACACAGCTTCTGCACCAAGGGGCTGGGAACCGAGCCCTGGGAGCGTGGGTCTAGAGTCTGCTCTTCAGCAGGACTACATGGCAATGATGCAATTCTTCCTGTCAAACTTCCTGTGAAACTTTCACTTTCATTGGGTCCTGATATCCCTATGGGCCATGCCATTGATATTTCCTGAAGGGCTGTGCATATAATAGACCTTTGGAATGTGTTATTGGTAATTGCCCTTACTAGACAGGCAACTTATTGTTTTATACATTTCTATACAACTCATTGTATAAATGATGTTGGCAAACTTCTTTAAATGCAGTTTTAAACCTGCTTTATTGCTATCAGGTGACAAGTTAACAAGGTTTTAAGTAAGGATAAGCCCTGGGGAAGTAAGGAGGACCCAAGACTATCTTAGCGCACACAGAGACAAGAAGGTCCTGGCATTTGGGATACAGTGATGTTCCAAGGAGGCTGGCGACTAGTGGTCCAACAACATGTCTTAGAAGAGGCTGTTCTTGGGACAGCACTCTTCTGCCTGTCTTTTCTCCACAGCCTGGTTCTCTCTCCATGTTTATTCTTGATAGGACACACCTTCTCATTACACTGTGCTTCATTGCTGCATGACGTCTAGTGCACATTTTTTTCTGCTGACGTAGTTGCAAATATCAGATTTACATTCCACATGAGATGGTATCCAGTGGGACCTGGTTTGGGGCAGAGGTTTAACATTGGTGCCTCATGAGCTGATGGCTAGTCTGAAACCTCCTGCCCTTGACTCAGGAACTGAATGCTGTCCATTAATTTATGGCCAGGCCGCGATGATACTTAGCATTTGCTGTATCAGGAGCTTTCTGCAGGAAGTTCTGGGTGTGTCAGACACTCTAAGAATTTGAGAAGGGTGTAGTGAAACTGTCAGACAAGTCACGTTGCTTTTCCAGCATCAACATATTGATGACATATTTCTACCTTTGATGCCTATGTGGCCTAAGACAGTAATTTGTATGGCTGGTGGGCCAGGGAACAGAGAAAGAATCTGTTAGAACAGGAAGAGAATGAAGGGACAAGGACCATGAAACTGTTAGAATTTCATAAATATTAAATTTTGAAGAAATTGCTAAAGCAGAGTTCTCAATTATGTGGTTAATTGTAAAGTTGTTGATAGCAAAGTGATAGGGCAGAAAGAACCTCAAGAGATTGTCAAGATCATTTTCCTAATCTAAGAGACTAAAGGAGGTATTTGTCAACCATTTAAACTTTTATATCTAAAATCTGAAAAGCAACATACTCTTGAGAAGACACTATAATAGAAAGCCTGCTCCTTCCCTCTTCCCCATTGTTTTCCTCCTTAGTCTCTATTACTACCAGCACGTTATATATTTGTGTGTTTATTTGTCATTGTCTCACTTGCTGGAATACATGCTTCATGTAGCAGCTTTGTCTTTTCCATCTACTGCTAAATCTCCTGTGCCTAGAAGGCTTCTGGTCTATGGTAGATGCCTATAAATATTTGTTGAATAATTGAATTAATTAATATACATATTGAAAAGTGTCTGGAAGAACACATACCAAATTGTTAAAAATATTCACCTCTGGGGAATACAATTAGCAAAGCTGGGAGAGAATTGAAGGGGGAAGGAGGTAGAATGTGGATTTTTATTTTCTAAACCTCTACATCATTTACATTTAGCATTACTTAACAAATTATATTTGACTTGATTTACATTTAACTTTTTTTTAATGCACCTATATCACAGACAAGTAAAGGTACAGGTAGAGAGTTATGTTGTAATGCTAATAATATGTATACTAACATCATATAGTCTTTTACAATGAATATGTATAATATTCTATGGCAAGATGGTAAGTTCCTTTCCAAGAGGGCTCATTTTAAAAATCTAACTTTAGTATTCCATATGTGGTAAGGAATTAATATGTAATTACTGACTGATCCCCTGGACAAAATGGAACAATAGTGATACTAGTTTTAAAAATAAAAATCTCTTCCAAATGTCTGGAAACAGTCTTTCACCAGGTACTCAGAAAAGTAATAGAATTTCTGGTAAGAATACCTGGAACTATTTAAGAAGCAGTTGATCATAGACAATGGATAGAATCATTTTGTAAGGGAAAAAAGCATGCCAACACGCATAATGGCATTTTTTAAAGACTGAAAAATTGCAAAATTAAAGATGAAGAGTATGTTGGTCAGGGTCCAGTCAAGTACCAGATATATTTCACTGAACACATTTCTTATGGGGAAATACTTACAAAGGTGTTGGGACAGCTTACAAATCAGAGGAAGGAAGGCCACCCAGAGATTAGCAATGGCAGGAAGTGTCTATCACTGTATTGCTGGAGGAACCAAGGCAGAGGTAGTGTTACCAGGGCCTGAGGCCGGTGGGCATCATTGGGTGTGAACTGCGACTGCCCAGATTCCCAAAGGGAGGGGCTATCCACTGGGGCCTAGAACTATAAAGGGTGAGGCCCTCCCATGGCAACTAGTCTATTTAGGAGACAAAGTCACTACTCAAAAAGAGGGAAAGTAATACTTTGGCTTCTCCCTGCTCCCCACTTTCAAGTCTCCCACTAGTACCTCCCATTGACTACACCCAACAAGAAGTCAGTTTGAATGGGATCCTGGGAAATGTAGTTTACAGAGTTTGCTCCCTGAAATACAGGGAGAGATTGGGGAAGAATTGGGAATGGTTCTGAAAGCAAACAGGCAAATGAGCTGAACAAATAACTTAATAGAGGAAAAAATATATTCTATTTATACAATAGCAAGTTTTAGATAAAATATTTTTAGGTATATTTAGTTATATTAATTATTTTCTACAAGATTTATTCAGGTATTTTTGTATAAGAATATCAGTGTGAATTTAAGAACAGCATTAATCATATCTCAACATTTTTAGACTCAGGAATCCTGTTTACATCAATAGATAATATTGCTGATCACCTTACTGAGTCTTTATTCCTTGTTTTAATGGTGTATTATGGCATCAAAAATAAACACACTTTTTTTTTGCTCACTTGATATTAGTAATTTTTGCAATTGTGAAAAAATTCAATTTTTAAAAAATATTTTTTTCTGCCTTTTTTTCTAAATGGCAAACTAGGAGAGAGACTTTGAGGCTAAATTTATAAGCATTTCTCATGAATAATCTTTCTCCCCTCCAATATATTAAAAGCCAAATTAGACATAACTGCCATTATATATATATTTTTAACTTTGGCTTTTGAAATATTGGAGATATTTCAATGTGCTTTGTAGGAATTTAAATTAAATGAATGCACTTTATGGATCTTTTGAGGATCAACTTGTGGGGAATTTGCAGAATTATTATCATTTATTGCTTTCATCAACTATATAATTGAGAAGATTTTCCCAGTGATTTATACCACCATAAAATACTTGGTCTTATTTCTATTAATTATGATTTGGAAGATGTAGTAAGTATAATGTTAATGAATGTGTTGAATGATGTTGGATTAATTGGAATGACAAAAATGCCTTAAGCAAAGAGTGATAGTTTGAGGCTATTGGCAAATCCCAAGATTAAACTGTTATTTACTTTGTGCCCTACCCTGTCCTTAGAAATCTGGCTGGTCCAGAACAAGAAGTTAAGTCCAATTTTCAGTTGTCATTCCTTATATTTTTGAATAAAACTTCTCATTATGGAAGTTTCAAACATATA
>CM052541.1:173084557-173113130 GCA_028533065.1 Trachops cirrhosus
CTTCTATTATGGCACCAACACATTACATTGTAGATTCTTGTTTGTCTATTTCCCAATTCAAAGTGTTCCCAGCATTACTCATAGTACCAGACACATGGGAGAAACACAGAAAATATTTGTTGAGAAATAGATAGATGACCCCTCCTTGAACAACTTTATGATTGTCTTTTGATATCCCCCATGGCATTCCCTGCACTGTCTGAAGGAACAAATAGTTCTAAAGGGCTTTAAAAGTTTCATGGATCTCATACCTTAGAGATTAATTATAGTCCCGTGTGAAAAACAATGTGGTCACCAGAGGCTAACAGCTGACTCTGGACAAGCTTACAGGAGTGGCCTATGGGCCTTGATTAAGTTATCATGGTCTGCCTTTAGCCCCCAGGCTTGTAGGCCCAGAAAGACGCTTTGACAGCATCTTGGCTAGTGTCCGTTTCTCATGGCGGAGACGCACATTAACCCAGGTTGAAGACTGATGTATAATTTAGAAAGTCAGCCCATTCATTTGCTGTGAGAAGTTATGGCATTAAGAACCAGAAAATTGGAATTCACAGGATTAGCCCTTTCTGTAATGAACCTTTAGGGAAAGTCAAATCTTAATTAAATTTTTTTTTGTAGAAAAGAATCTAAAAAGTAGAATTTAGACAAATTGGATAAGTAGCAGCATCAAGTTAAATTAGCTTGAAACATCCAAACCATAACAGGAATGATCTTGTGAATGGGACCAGAAATATAGTCAGTGGTCACCATTCTGCGTCCTTCTCTATCCAAAGGATGAGTTTTCCGTGGGAGTGGAAATGTTCACACTCAAAGTCTAATGATGCAGAGCGCCCTCAGCCAGAATGCTCGGAGGGGCCTTGCCACTGGTTGCCTGTGGGGCTCTTCCTTTCCCAGGCTTCTGTGGCAATGAACCCCTTTTCAGATTGACTTGTCTTTCCATAGAGTGATTTTCCCTTTTTTGAGGTGACTTTGCATAGTGTTGCCCTGGTCCTTCGCTTGTTATTTTCTACCACTTCTTAGTCCTTGGAGGCAATTTCCAATAAAACCCCAGCTGATGCAAAAATCAAAGAAACAAAAAACACTCCCTTCCCCCCAAAACCCTCTCCCCCTCTGTCATCCCCTCTGTAGTGAGAGCAGGACTGGCCTTAGAAAGAGGGTTGACACCTAGAAGATGTGATATAGGGGTTCATGAATATCCTCCAGGTTGACTCTGTAGCATAAAAAGAAAAGAATAAATGCTCATCTTTTTAATCAAATACTCTATATTGAGTAATTTCTTTTGAGTTCAGGGAGAACGCCTGTGGAAGGGGTAACCCTACCCTCGCCCTTCTGCCCTCCATGAGTACGTTTCCCTGGGAGCAGTGCCTGATGGAGTGCCCGTCAGAGTATTAAATGTCTGAATGGGCTTCAGGTCTGTGTTCCAAAGCCCACGTTTTAGGCTGTGGTTTTCTTCCATTGTCCTGAAGTTGTTGGGAGAAAGAGAAAGGGAATCTGTGTGTAAAGCAAAGAAAATCCCAGTATATAATGAGAAGGATAATAAAAGAAAGGGTGAGGGGTTGTGCAACTGCAACTTGATTAGCTAAGGCTAATAGCTCTTTAAATATGCTATCAGGGGGAGTTACAATTTCCCTGCTGCTGGATATAAATGTTTAAGTTGTGGACAACTTTGTTTTAGTTTCCTGGTGGTGGGAGACTGACAGAGTGGTTTCTTTATTCTTAAAGTGTCTCTGGATCACATAGGGATCTTGTTAAACTGCAGATTCTGGTTCAGCAGGTCTGGTTCTGAGTGGCCCTGAGCTTTGCGTTTCTGTCAAGGTCCCAGCTGATGTTGTTGGTCCGAACATCGCAGAGCGAGGAGCAAGGGCTGCAAGGTCCCTGGAGGCCTATTCCCACCACTCACCTAATGATGAGCCGAGTCAGAGAGCTTCCTTTCCTTGCCATTTGCTCTGTTTTACCTGCTGTCTGGCTGTAGCCATTTGATTTTGCAGAATCAAGCATGTCACATGGTAGGAAACCATTCACAGTCCTGTGGGTTTGCACAGCCTTGGAAACATTCAGTAATTGGGAAGTGTTAAATAACAAGGAAAACTGAGTGTAGGGAGAGGGCACTGTGTGGGTGGAGAAGGAGAGAGTGGTGTGTGAGGTGGGGGGCAGGGAGGGAGGCAAAGAATATAATAGGTCTCATTGGAATGTGGAAATGTGTGTATGTGAGAGACCTGTTAACTCGTGTCGAAAATAGCATAACACCCTAGCATGGTTGGGCAAGTACAGTAGCAAAATAGAAAAAAAAAAATTTAGGGAATGTCAAAGAATATTTTGGAATAAAATATCCACATCCATGGTTTCTTTCCTCGTTGCTGTTGCACGTTGGGTGCAGGTCTCCCGTGTTCCTGCTCACCCCCTTCCCTGTCCTGTCTTGCAGAGATGAGGTGGAAGGTATTACAAAGGGAGAAATTTCTACTGTTTGTGGCCAAACAATACTCAGGATGTCATTATTCAAGTTTCACCTAAGTCTTCTTTCTAAAGTGTTACTATGTAATTTCTCTGCAGAAATCCCACTTAACACCCCGACCTTCCTGACTTTGCTCTTCCACTTTTTAAAACCTTGTCTTTGTACAAATTACATTTCAATGGTGGAGAATTATTATTTTTCCCTTAAAAGTAAAACCACCAAATTTCAGTTGTTAACTTTTAATTTTTACCATCCTCTCCCCACTCAATTTTCCTTAGTTAGGAATGCCACGTCTTTTCACATTGTTATCTGTTTCCTCTTATTTATGAAAGTATCTTCCACAATCATACTTCCCATTACTAGGCTTTAGAGAATGAAGAAAGAAGAAAGACACCTTAAAATAAAGCAAGTAATCAAAATCTCCAGTGATCAAATGGCAGTAAAAACATTTCATAGAGTTTTTCCCTTGGAGAAGTTTTTTTGAAAACCGAATCCTTCACCCAAAGATTCAGAAACTATTTTGTAGGCCTTTCTATAAAATAGTTTTCTATGTTATTTTTTTCATCATGGAAAGAAAAATATATGTAGTAACTCAAAAAAGAAGAAGGAGGAGGAGAAGGAAGAGGAGGAGGAGAAGGAGGAGGAGGAGAAGAAGAAAAAGAAGACTGTTAGACGTATTGTGATGGTGATGCATTCCAATTTTCAAATTCGGATTTGGGCACAGTTCCCTGTTTGCTGTTGGTTTTACACTTCATGTCTATCTGTGCAGTACTTGTAGGTTAAGTGTCTCTCTGGAAATTTTGTTC
Source organism: Trachops cirrhosus (assembly GCA_028533065.1). NCBI lineage: Eukaryota > Metazoa > Chordata > Mammalia > Chiroptera > Phyllostomidae > Trachops > Trachops cirrhosus. Next base: position 173,087,813 of record CM052541.1, read on the forward strand.
TTGTTCAGAAGAAAGTGGTTTTCATGGGGATGTCACTGGGAAATGTTACTTTTTATTGCTTGGACTATTTGGAATTTTAAATGTGGTAACAAGCTATATAATCCCATCAGTGGTTATTATCATAAATAATTTCATGACTTGGTTTATTATTTCTATATCCATTTTATAGATGGTAATACAGAGGAATGGACTACAGGGGAGTTGAAATTAGAATCTACAATTACAAAAATTTCCAGACTGCTGTTTAGTTTGAACTGTAGGCTTGCCATTGCGTCACAGTATTTCAAGCATGAAATACCTGGGGACTGGCATCTCTGGGGCTGTGTCTGTATTTGTAAAAAGAAAAGAAAATGAGGAGGTGTGAGTCCATTACAGAATGTCATGGAGAGAAAAAAACCCTTTGCAGTGAGGGACCTGTGGCACCTGTCGGCTCAGTGGGCTTCCCGGCCAGATGAAGTCTGCTGGATCGTGCTCCACTTGAGTTTGTTTTTGTAAACATCGCTATCCTGTCCGTTGCACTGCCAGGGACAACTGCCTTCCACACTCTTCTTGTAGTTATAATTCCAATCCCGAAAATGTCTCCATCAGATTCTGGATGGTCATCTTACAAGCATATGGCTGTGACCACAGAGAGCCAGGTTTAAAACCACAGTCTACCTGGTGTTTCCAATGGACTGAGTGGAGGTATCTTGACAGTCCACTTCCTTTTGCCTGTGGCCATTGGCATTGCCTTCAGAAAGCGTATGCTAAAACGAACGAGCCAGTAGGATCAGTGTGCATCCGTGGGCAAAAGGTGGGAGGGATTCCTCACACCCCTCCATTAGATGGTACATCCAGAGCTTCCCAGGAAGAGCAGGCCTTGAACTTCAACAGGGCTCTCCTGTGCCCTCATAGGATGTAGGACCCTCAACTGTTCCTCTATGGGGAACATTCAGTCCTGTGATGCCTTGGTTTTAGCCCTGCGAGACCTGTTTCAGATTCCAACCACCAGAACTGTGCAATAGCGATGTCACCAAGTTTGTCCCAACTTGTTACAGCAGCAATAGAAAGCTCATACAGACAGTTTTGGCCTTCATAGGCTTTTTACTCCATTTAAAAAATATTTAAAAATTACATTTTATGATTATGTTGGTACAAGCATGAGTATATTAATATTATATATTAAAACATTCATTGACCTAAAAGTTCCCCATTTTTTCTGATTTTAAAAGAAATAAGAACATTTTAGTGGGTACCTGAAAGTATCGTGGACTCTGCGTGGGGCCAGCTGTGCCTGGTGGACAGGTCAGCTCTGCCTGTGGGCATCTCTATCCAAATTCCCTTCGTTCACCATTTTGGATCAGTACAGCCAGGTACACACCAACTGAGGGGTTTCAGAGTTACTGGCTTCTTGTTTGGAATGGGGGGGGGATTTCACGTCAGTGAGGATACGTATGTTGAGCAGGAAGAAATGATTCAAAGTGTCCCTCAAGTCACATGACATCAGTGTGGCCCTCATTGCATACACAACAAACATATGCATTCTAGTTGAGTGAAGACTTGTGACAAGGCTCTTCTTGTCTTTTACTCTTATTTCCTGGAATAGTTTGCCTGATCAACATACCTTTTCTCACCTATGTTGCAAATAAAAGTTAAAATGGATCATGGTTAGTATTCTAAGACAGATGTAATAATATTAATATTCCTTACATTTAAAGAGCATCCACAGTTTGCAGAACACTTTTATGTACATCATCTCTTTTGATGACCTATAAAGTCCTTTATGATCTTAAGAGGAAAATATTTTATAGTATACTTGTATGAAATAGTAATAGTAACAGTGGCTTTAATTTTAGACAAGTTCTTTGTTGTTTATAACACTGAGAAAGAATAGTTATCTCCCTGACTTTTGTCACTTTATAATTTGGCCTACGCTTGCACATGGAGGCAAAAAATGCAAAACAAAATTTGTACTCCTTAGTCATATATATACTTTCCACACTCTGCCTCTGTGAAAAATGATACATTTTGAGCTTATGACTATAAGTGTTAATGCTGTGAATTGGAAATTATAACATACCTAATTAACTGTTTCCACTTCTCTGACAATTAGAAGGCAGAAAGCCATAATTTCCCGCTAAAAAGCAAAGTTAGGTTGAGAAACCTTCAGAGACGTGATGAAGGAACCTGGGACCACAGGGTCCTGCTGCTTAAGGAGCCCACGAGGGTAAAAATAACCACGTCGCTGCATCACGATCCTAATTCAGGCTTTGCAGAGTCTATTCTAATTTGGCACTGTTCTGGAAAAGGCTACGTCCAAAAGGATTTGTTTCAAGAGATTTTTCAGGACAATAGCCAATTCAAACTGCTCAGCAATGTGAGATCATTCCTGGCTGGTAGCAAGTTCTTTCTGTCATAGTGGGGCTTGCTTGAGAGTGAAGGAAAGTATCTTCATACCTATTGCTTCTGCATTCGTATGTGGGCTCTGTGTGAGCACGTGTGCTCACACACACACACACACCAGCACCCAGGCCTTTATACCTGCCTTTCACACCAGTTGTGTGAACTTATTCATGAACCTTCAGAGTGTCCTCCTCAGACCTGCTGAGTCCCGCTCTGGAAGAACAGATGGCTGAGGTAGACTGATACCTTCCATCAACGTAATCCCTGGTGTCACGGTGTAAGTTTGGGCACGATGTCTGGCCTCCGACTGCAAGGGAGGCCTTTTACTCTGTTCAAGAGCAACCAGATGAAGCTGCCAATTCTGTCATTAAGAAAAGCGAGTTGCCGCTCAGAGATCCTCCCTCCCATTGTCCTTCCACCTGAGTCCTTCCCTGCCTGCCTACGGTTAGGTGCCTTTTAAAAAGTTGCCCTCATTCAAGTTACACCCTGCCGCACCTCCAGGCCCCAGGATGCTTTCGTCTGAGTTCCCAGCAGTCAAGCCTTGCCAACAGCAGACGAGGCGTCCCACGGAGCCTGGGGTGGAGAGAAAGCCTTGCGTTATGCAACAGTGACCCACTTGGCACAGGTGCAGGGCCATCCTGATGGGCTCCAGGGACTCCTCATCCTCGCCCCCTGGGATTGGCCTGTGGGGAACTCTCACAAACACGATCACCCTGCCGCTGCTGGGGGTCATCAACAGAAACCCACAGTGACAGAGACGGGGCCCTGCCCCGTGGCATTCTGAGTCAGTCTCGTAGTGTGATTTACCAGCTGTCTGAAAAAAGAGAATAGTGCCAGGACCTGGGCTGGGACCGTGAGGTGTAAAGGTGTCAAGTTGGAAAAACAAGGGTGGGTCTCAACCTCCCCCGGCCCCGCCCCCTTCCCATCCCGAGAGAATTATTCCAGCGTGCACATTTCTTTTTAAATTTAGTACATCTTTGTGCAAGAAAAACTACTTTATTGCTCAACATTAATAACCCTCACTTTGAACCTTAATTCTGAAAACCACAGAATTTAAAAAATGCTGTAAATAGCTGACATGGGTGTTCTTCTCCTGCTTTCAAAGGAATTGTTTTTGTAATTACTGAGCAGGGTGAAGTCGAATTGTCCCTCCTGCAGTAAACAGGGAAGTGTAAGGAGATAGCTCAAGTGAAAGCTGAAAACATTCATCTTATTCAGATTAATTAATAATAGAAAAGTATCTGTGCATTCCTAATGCTTTTTTTTAATCTTTTTCTTTTTTTTGTTAAGTTGTTAGGTCTCTCTATTCAAGCTCCCAGTACAAATAAAGGCCTCACAGAGGGTCTAAGCCAAATTCCAAAATGTAGCAAAAACAGTGCCTGCATATTTGGCAGGAGTTTCCACCAGTTCAGGTCAGTGTCTATTTCTGCCCAAAGAAGAGTTTCTGCATTTACCCTGGGCTAGGAAAATAACACGGGAAAACATTGGGGGCGACAGTAACGTTGTAAGCTCCAGTGCCCAGCTCGCCAAAGTATGATGTTTACAGCAACTTGGGAATTACCGCCCAAGCTGCAGTTGGGTTTGCAGTAACATTTGGGGGGCGGGGGGTGGCAGTGAGCAAGAAAAAGGGTATGATTGCATTGTTGTCACGAAATGGCCTTCTCCCTTCTTAGTCTCTCACCTTGCAAATCACCCTCTCTTAGCGAAAGCACATCTTACTTGTTAACTCCTCCCCTGCTTGCTAACCTTTTCAATCATCCCCCTTCTTCATTTCAGAATGGCCTTCAGAACAAAGCAGCGTTTTAAAGCCTTTCCCACTAAAAGTTCGCCCCTCCCCCCTTTAAAGAGGCAGTCCGGGGGTAATTTTCTTTTTTAAAATTTGTTTTTCTGCTATCTGCTCATATATAGCCATCATTGTTCGGGAGCTGATGGATATTTCTTTGGAGATACCATCATATCGCTTGTTATTGTAACACTTATTGGTGATAAAGTTCAGACTAAAAATTAAGCAGCTGCAATGTAGCAGCACAAATTAGTTTAATGTAAGCAGTCAGGAGCAGCTGGCTGGCTCAGGACTCGAATTTAGCTGTGGGGGGAAGGGTTCTGTGACGCTGACAGTGTTTTTTTCCTCTACATAAACATTTTTGGCTGTTGCAGCTTTTGTGCTGATCATGTGACAGTGTCCCTAGGCAGATAATTTATTTCTGTGGCTTTCATGAGCAATCATTAACCTTCAGACACCGAGTTTGCTTTTTGCTTTGTGGCATTGGTTATTATTATTATTATTATTTTGTACACTAACTAGTTTAATTCAGGAGAAAATTACAGCCAATTTATAATAGACCACAATCCATAATACTTATGTTTCTATTAAAGCAGACCTTGCTTGCAGGAGCATTCTCATAGTTGAACTGGTAGTCGTGGATGAGAATAATTATTTTCAGCGTGGCTATTGTGGAGATGCTTCCTCAGTGTCCCCTTCTGATCTCAAGGCCACTGCAAGCTGGCCTTGCGGAAACTCGATTTGGAGATCCACTTTTGGCAGTCTGCATTTCTTCCCTAGGAGGTGGAAACCCCCAAGAGCCGTCAGCAGGGCTGAGAATTCAGCTTGGGGAGGTGGGCCTGTTTGGTCCCCTCTTTCTTCAATAACTGACACACCAGCCCTTAGTAAACAGTATGGCCATTTGTAGTAAACAACTGGAGCTAGAATTTATTGAGATTGAAAGACAAAGGAAAGCAAAAACTGTGTCCTGCATAAATCAGAAGGGGGCAGGGGACAGAAAAGTATCATTCCTGACATCTGCTAATCATGCTGAGCCTGTTTTCTGGACTCATCTGTCGTGTGCTCCTCAGATCTGTCTGCGTGGCTCCGCCACTCCTGCCAACCAGTAATGCAGGGGTGAAACGCACAGGGTCAGTCTTTGGTGTCTATCACACATGATATCTTCGGACACCTTCAGAATGCCGATTATCTCGTGGGTATTGTGTGGGCCCTGTTAGATATTCATTTATTCATTCCCTCATGGTGCAGGATTGGGTGGGGGGAGCACTCACGACTACTTGCACAGAGGGATTTGATAAAGTGTATTTATAAACCCCGATGGACAGTGTTGAGTGCAAAACAAGGAAGAAATAACCCCTGTTCTTTCTTACTCATTTAAAATATTTCGTTGATGAGAGCTGCTCTTAATTGATCCCAATATTTCATAAGAATAGATGTATGGATTATAGAATGCAGCACGAAAATTCCATTCTTCTACATTTATGATCAAGAGCTGAAAACATAGGGGGGATCAATACTGCCATTCTCTAAACATTTGGAGGCGCTATCAATGGGCTAGGTGTTGTTCAGGCCAAACAGTAAGGAACAGCTTGATCTAATGATTGAAATGAGAATGCCACAGTCTTCGAGTGATCTTCGACGTTGCAGGAAATTGAGTGGATCTCACGGGTATAATCAGCGTGGCAGGGCACAGAATGTTCTGAGTCGCATTAGTGCTGGGGTGGAGGTGGGGGAGTGGGCGGAACATGGGCCCTTCTCTGTCCCCACCCAAAAGAGAGAAATTTCTTCCCCAGTGGGCCCTAGTGTTCTGGACTTTCTCTACTTCTTCCTCACATTTCCTTGCTCACTGATTCCAGCTCACATGATGGGCAGGGCTGCTTTATGACATTTGTGCTTTATTTTGGAGAGCTGCTCACTCACTTATCTGAGGACTTTTGCCTTCAAGGGCCCCTTCCTCCATATTGATAATTATATTTTATGTCTGTATTGGTATAAAGATGAATATAATTCAGGCTGGATTTATTTTTATTCATTCATTATTATTATATCCCCCTTTCCTTCAGATTTTAAAAGAAAAAAAAATGAAAACATTTTTGTGGGTCATTACTGTTGACCCTGGGCATGAGCACATAAGTGATCCCCATCCACGGGGGAGAGGACTTGGGCAAACCAACCAGGCATGAATGAGAAGCACCACACATGTAGTCTCCTCTCCGCATGTGAAAGCATTCGCAGGTCATTCCAGACACTCCTTTGTCGTGGGCCCTCCTGCTGCGTTCAGCTGTTTTTCGGGGCCCACTTGGGGAAGACCACCCTTAGCTTGCCCTCTACATCCACTTTGCTATGCTTGTGAATTCATGTCTAGCCATTCTTGGCCTCAGTCCTTAGCCCTGTGTATCTCATCTGAGCCACTATTTCTGGGACCCTATTCTAGAATTCAGGCTCCTTTTTTTGCATGGCTTATCTCTTAGTCTCAAACCCTGCACATTCAGGATCACTGGATTCTCAAGGCTTCTATCTATGTATTTTTCCTCTGGGTACAGAGAAGATTCAACAGTGCTGTCTCTAAGACTCTCCTCTTTGAGTCAGCCCACCCTAGTTATTCCCAATTCAGCTTTGTCATTTTACCATTTGAACTCCCCTTAACTTGACACTACTTCAACCCCACCTCTCAATTCTTTCTAAGTGATCTTGGATAATTTATTGTTTTTTAAAATTTTTACTTATTTTTTTTTAGAGAGAGAGAAGAACGGGGAGAGAGAGAAAAAATGGAGAGAGAAGAGAGAGAACAGACCAGGGATGAAACCTACGATGTTGCCATGTTGGAATGACACTCTAATCAATGGAGCTACCCCACCAGAGCCGGGCAGTTTATTCTTTCGCACCATTTTCTTATCTATACAAAATATATTAATACGAACCAACTATTGAGTATGCACTGTGGGCCAGGTGTTGTGCTGAGGAATTGCTAAATGATTAATACTCATTATCTTTTTTAGTCATGGTACCAACCCATGAGGTAGGTACTATCGTTAATCCCATTTTATAGATGGGAAAGGCGAGGCACAAAGATATTGAACAACAACTTAACACTTCCCAGACAGAATGTGATCAGGTTTACCACTCAGGCAGTTGGATCACAGTGCACTGATTCTCAATCATTATGCTGTCCTGCTCCTATGCTGTTATAATGCCTACCTTACAGAGTTATTGTGATTCACTTAGTTAGCAAACATCTGTTTCCACTTACTCTGTGCCAGGTATGCACTGATACCTGTTCTCAAAAACTTCCATTATTGCTCTAGAGTTTAGTCAGGAGCCATAGAAGTCTAACAAAAAGCCCTGGTAGCACATGCTAAGAATACCCCGAGGAGCTCAGAACAGGACGTAGTCGAGGTTGGGAGTGGATGGGAGGGTAGCTGGGAAGGCTTTTTAGAGAGGAAAAAATTTAGAGGTTAAAGGAAGGATAAATTGTAGTTAGTGGGGAAATGGGGAAGGGGGTTTTCAGGCCAAAGCAAAGGTTAGGCAGGAGGCCAGGTATTCTTCTGGTTTCAACCATAAGCTTTAAAATAGTCAGCACCTGGCAGTTACAGTTTTGCCTAGAAACCTCTGCTTCTTTTCTGAGTGGGTAGAGAGTTGAGACCAAGATGAGATTCACACAAGATCTAGGAGAGTAAGTCGTAGTGAGATTGTGGGACTAATGTTATTTTATTCACTCATTCATTTTTCATCATTCCTTATTGAGTGCGATATTCTGAGCTGTATAGGAAATTTCCTATGGAATCAAACATGGAAAGACAGCCCCCATCTTCTAGGAGCTAAGTCTAGTAGGGCAAAGGAATAGGAACACCTAAACAATTACCATTGATAATATCAAGGAAGTTAGAGCAAACTGTTCCAGATCCAGAGGTAGCCTTGAGCAAGGAGCCTCTTCCTGTTTTTGGAGCAGAGACTCTGGAGGTGACATTTGAATTGTGTCTCAGAAGATAAGATGTCCACCAACTTGAAAAAGTAAGGCATCCCAGGCAGAGAGATCAACATATGCAAAAGGGTGGGGACTGTGACAAATGCAAAGAGCTCCCACAGTTTGTTAACACAGGAGCTTCAAGGACTCGGCTGGAATTTGGAGTGGAGATGTGGTTTCAGGTGTGGTGAGATCTCAAAGGCAGGGTGAAGAGCCACAGTCAGTTCCCATGGGCAGGGCATGAACTGTAAGGGAACAGACCGAAGCAGGAAGACAGGTCTGGAGTCCACTTTGATCATTTTGGTGCTAGATGACTAGGACCCGGTCCAAAATAGTGCAGCTGAGGAGGAGAGAGTGCACATATTTAGGCTTGAGAACTGTTTGGGCGTGGATGGTGTCAATGTAAAATGTCCCAACCTGCAGGGTGACTGGAAACCTGAGCCTAACTGGTAATGAGTACTAGGAAGTAAGGCCTCAAATGCTCTGTAGAGTAACAGTTTTGCAGTTTCCTTTCTGTATTTGAATTGAAGGAGGGAATCTAAGGAAGATTACACAGAGGTGGGAGAAAACAAGGTGGGGATGAGATTACAGGAAAGTTAACAAGATCATGTGGGTTACCTGGAAAAAGAGGCCTGCCCAAGGTGTAAGATGTACGGAAACAAAGGGCAGGACTTGCGTAAGGCAAAGATAAGCTTTTTTCCTGAAGAAGTCATAGGCCTGGGACGTGACTACCCACCGTGACCTGTCCAGTTAGGAATTTATGACCAGATCACCCCGTGAGATTACTTTTCTTAGAATCCTTTATTTGTCCACAGCAGAGAGAGAGAGAAGGCTAACTGCCAGATTTCTGGGACATTAACTGAGTTTTTGGGTAAGGTGAAAATTTAAGATGAAGTAAGGAGAGAATTACGATCAATTCTCTTTGTTTATGGTAGTTATGCTCTAGAACATCATTATAAACACTGAATTAGGGAATCTTGAATTAATGCTTCTAGGGGAGATATAGGTTGAGGTTCCTGTGAGCCTATGGTCACAACATTTTCCTCAACTGATTAATACATACCCTTGTTTTATGTATGTTTCTGTTTAAAGGCACTGTATTAGTAAGGGTTCTCCTAAAAGCAGAACCAGCAGGGAAATACACCACCATCACACACACACACGGAGGAAATCTATTATGAGAAATTAGCTCACACAATTATGGAGGCTTAGGAGTCTCACAATTTGTCACTGGCAAGCTGGAGACCCAGGAAAGTGGGTGGTGTAATTCCAGTCTGAATCTGAAGGCCTGAGACTTCAGGGGGCAGGTGGTGTGACTCCCAGTCCACAAGCAGGAGACCTAGCTCACACATGCAGGCGGGAGGAAAAAGTGGCAAATTCCTTCCTCTTCCACCTTTTGTTCCATTCAGACCCTCAAAGGATTGGATGATGCCCACCCACATTGGGGAAGACAATCAACTTCACTGAGCCAAGTGATTCAAATGCTAATATCATCAGAAAACATCCTCAGACACACCCCCCCAAAACAATGTTTAATCTGGGCACCCCAAGGATCAGTAAAATTGACACATAAAATCAACCATTACAGACACCTTATTCAGTATATATCGTTGATTCATTAACAGTAAAGTCATAGCCAATAACACTATAACATGCCTGGAAGAAGCTTACCTAATGCATGGATTTTCTCTGTGAAGCACATTACAGTCTTTCTGGGCTGAGGAACGCTAGACTACACTTCAGCAGTGCACTTGGGGTATGCATTTCAAAAGTGAAATCCCCAACAAAACACACAAAAATGTGGGAAAGGCAGCACTAACTAGATGGCAGAAAGGACGCTTGTTTACTATCTTAGAGCTTTAGCAGGTAGGCAGAGCATTGCTTAGCTCCACCTCGCTGAGGACTTGTGGGTCCAACATTCAAATTCTCTCCATTCCATGCATGTCTGTGAATGACCATGAAAGCATCATGTGTATTGATTTTGGGGTTACAACGTAACTTTAGTGAGTAGGAAAATTTGTAATTTAAAATCTGTACGTAATGAGGATCGATTGCCCTCACTTAAGACTTGAAAATTTTCTTATGAGATGCCTTTAAGACACCCAGTTGAAAGTGAGGAGAGATGTTGGACCAGAAAATAGATGCGCGAGATACACTAGTAGTTACATGGCTGAACCACGCTGGCTGTATGAGGTTGTTATGAGGCGGAAGGGATTATTTACGCAGCGGCAGTACTCACGTGGTGGGAGGATGGAGAGGGAGGGGCGTGGCTGTTATGACGCCAGAGGCAGGGCTGGCAGAGTATGGCAGAGCATTGGGGGAACCGTGGATCCTCATGAGGTGAGCTCCTTCCTGGGCCGCTTCCCTCCATATACTACAGTGGGATTTGACCGAAGCTGGGCGTTGAGTAACATCTCTAAGGGAATGGATTCCAGTTCATCACTGTACACATCACTTTTAGAGCTAAGGCTTCAAGAAGGCCGAAAAAGCTCCTGGGTAGGGCCCTGGGTTTGAACAGGGCAGAGAACTCTGATAAGAACCCATGCCCCACACTGTGGGCTGCTTTCCTGGTGGGAAAAGGAGTGTATCAGCTGCTCTGTCCTGGGTCCCTTGTATTCCCTTCACACTCACACCTTACAAGTTCTCTGAGACATGTCACTTCACAGAGCCACACCCTGGGGGCATTCATCCTACTCTGATGCTTTCTTCAATTATAACCTAATTTCTACCTAACCCTATCCTTCTCTGCAAACCTCACAACCTACTCCCCATATGTATGGCGGGCTTTTTGTCTGATTCTATCTTTTCTCCACCATAACCCCATCCACAGGGACCCAGCTACATAAGCTAAAATAGTTGAGACTTAAAAAATAGTTAGATTCAGGACTCAAGACTCAACCAGTAACTATTCCTTCCTTCTTTCCTTCCCCTCTGTGCAGTATGTCCCACACTGTGCTAGAAGCTGGACAAGTGGTGACACGTGGACTGGCAAGCATGGGCCCTGCACTCCCACAGCTACAATGTAGGAAATAGGTGCGGTGAGGGGCAGGCTGGAGCCAGAACACCAGGGTTCAAGTCCTGGTTGTGTCACCATTTGTCGAGGGAACACTGGACAAGCCACATTAGCTCTTAGAAACTCTTCCTGCATCTATAAAACATTGGATTTTAATTCTAAATTCTCCTCTGGCCCTTGACCATTTAATGATTTTGTAAAGTCAATACTCTCACATTTGTTACAAGGTGAGGGCAAATGTTTTTGAACTTGATTGTCGAAGGGAAGCAAGACTTCACAGAGAGTATCTAAGTTGCTGACAGCTTTGAACCACCTACACTATGTATGTATGTGTTCTGCAGAAAGTGTAGGGTGACTGTCCACGCTTACCATGCAACATTGGAACCCTGAAGTATTTGGGTTCCATAGAGTAATTTACTCAGTGGAAGGGAAACTGTCAGCCTTGGGAAAGGACTTGGTGATCCTTGCATGATTTAACACCAGCTGGAAAGTGGATCTTCCACTTCCCATTGTTATGCTTGGGTTGAAGGGAATGAGTCCATTTGAAAGCCACCTCAGTGTGGCTGTGTCATGTTGAGCAGTAGCAGGAGCTCATGTATTGTTCAAGGTCCTAAGTACATCTTAGAGAGACTGGGAGAGCACACCGGAAATACAAAAGTTGATTTTCTTTACCAGAGGCAAACACAGCACTGAAATCTGTTGCATGTGCCATAATTTCTGCAATCAACTCCCTGCCTTCTCAGATACATGTCTATTGAAAGCACAAATGAAACACGAATCCAAACAAAAATAGTTTTTCAGATAAATATTATATAACACACCAGTGGATGCCGATGGTTCAGCTGTGCAATGCCCATGTGTGATTCAGTGTTTCACTATTAACAGAAGGAAGCTTAAGAAATTTTATAAATGTTTTACTACATTCCATTATGTTAGGGTAAATAGATACTGTCTTCAAATGATTTAAAAAAAAATTATATCTATCACTAAAGAACCCTCTTGTGCTTGTTTTAAGGCTAAAGGGTGGCTCTATTTAAATCAATATTCCATTGTGATGCAGTGAGGGAAGCAGATTGAATGCACAGGCCAATGCCTGGCCCCTGGTTTTGGCATCGGCCTTGATTGGCTGTGACCTTAGACATTGGAATATATTTCTCTGGTGCGTTCCCTGAATGCAAAGTGCAGACAGCAGTAATTTCTATCCTTTTTCTTACCTTGTGTGCTGATTAATCATGGTAAGGTTGTATGGGTTTTTTTTTTTTTTTAGGAGAAAGCTTTGCTTTTAGAGCAAGCCCACTGAGTAATATTTATTGAGTCCACAAGTATATTTGGAACTGTGATTAGAACTGAGTTGAGTTACTAAAAAATGCAAGACATTTATACTCCTGGGAATACCTGATCATTATAAAATGCGGCCACATTTTTACAGAAATAGCTGCTAAAACTTTTCTGACTTGAGCAACTCAGAGAACCTATGTGAAAGAGAAGACATTGGACTTCTGGGCAATATCTTCTCCCGACTATTTTCTGTAGTACACTGTTCTTTCTAGTCCATGTGCTTGCTTTCTCCCTCTGGTTTGCTTCCTCCCCGCCCCTCCCCCCATGCCTCCTCCTGCTTCTTCTTTACTCGGTGTTCCTCTCTTAACTCACAAGTGTGCAGAATCAGTTCTTGAACTGAAACAGTTGGCCCTCAGAGGCTGTGGGAGTCGGGCGACTCCCGGTCTTTTTGTGGGGAAGGGCAGAGAGATTATATTACAATGTTGTAGTTCCCCAAGGGAGAGAGGCTTTTGCCAATCACCAGTTTAGCTGATTAAAGAGTCAGTGCTGAGGGTCATATCTGAAGTGATAACAACAACAAAACACACCCAAATAAGTGCCATCTAAAATGCAGGGAATTGTAAAGTCTACTCTCAAAGCCACCGCACTCAGGAAATGCGGAGATAGTGTGGTTTCCATGATTAGCATTTGCATTATTTTAAAAATGTATGGGGTACATAGGATAAGGTCCACATGTAAAACTTGCTCTCTTGTGGTTTGACAGATGAGTTCTCCTAACTTAGAGAAGTTTGACAGTGGAGTGAAGGTAAAGAAAACACGCTATCATTGAGTTGAATAGTTAAACCCAGTGACTTGTAAACAATGAAATGAAATAAGACTGAATCACTTGGATTTTCTTTCAAAGTAGTATGAAGTTGTTTTTTGATGTGTTACTTTAATTATAATTCAATTTATGTCATTATTAATGTAGATAGTCATACGCACTCCAAACCCTTCGGATGTCCACTCTTCTGCTGTCCTCTTTCAAAGCTCCTCTCCTGGGTCAGGGCCCCTTTTTAGGCGTCCCAGCATCTGCAGGCCAGCCAGTCCTGCCCATGAGGCCGCCTGAGCGCAGCGGCTCTTCAGCAGTTACGCAGAGCGCGTCTCCAGCGGCGTGCGGCTTCCTGTCAGGAGGCCCTCTGTGAGCTTAATGCCCACCCTGGGTTGTCTGGTCTCTCCCAGCATTTGCTCTTCTTCAAGTAACTGTCTGTTGACCTTCCCTTCTGGCTGACGGGTAAGCTCCTGGAGGTCTAACATTATCTTGCGCATCCTGTATTCTGAGCATTTACCAGGATTCTGAGTGGAATAAATATTTCACTGTCAAATGGAAAATGTGTTATCTTATTATTTTTGAAGTAAGCAAATTGTTAAAAAACTTGCATGTGAAGCTTTTTACCCAATTATCTGTGACTTGCTTTCTAAATTGTGAATTGTCCTGTCCATCTGTCAGTGATAAGGTTGAAGATTCCTCCATTTACGTACACATGATGTACCCTCTGCCCTGGGTCCTCTGCCATCAGTCTTGTTGGCTAACTCCCATTCAAACTTTCAACCTCAGCTTGAACTTTTCTGTTCCCAACACCACCCCCCACTCCTGCCCACCTGATCCAAAAGATCTTTGCCTAAAATGATCACTCATCACATGCCTTTTCCCCCCACTACCTCATTTATCAAAAGTATAAATGATAGATTTTAATGGTTTGTCTCTTTTACTAGATTGTAAGCTACATGTGAGTAGAGAATGTATATATTTAGTTCAATATTATAGTGCTGACACCTAGCTCACTGTCTTGCATAAACCAAGTATGCAATAAATATTTGTAAAAGTAGGATTATTTTTCTTCTACTACTGTATAAAAGACACTGTAGGAACACGCTGATAAATAAGATATTGTCTCTAGCCTTAAGAGGAAATCTGGTGTCTCAGATGACTTGAAGTTCAAAAAGACACATTGTTTTGGGGATGAGGAGGAATGCAAAGATGTAGTGATTGAGTATGGGAATGTTTACTTCCTATAAAATACGAAATAGTTGTACATTTATTAAACATTAATTAAGAAAACTCATAATGAGAGAAAACTATATATTTATTCAGTAATGATAGTAAATAAACTTATACATTGTGAATCAGAGTATTACATTAGTTTGAGGGACAGTGGTGTGTACAGTAAGAAATATATACTATCAATTTTTGTTCAATCTAAAGTTTAGTAGCTACATATTTATGTATTAGACTCCTTGTAATAACAGCACCAGGGTCTCCACGCTTTTCTAAGGCTCAGAATGAGGAAATCAGTGCCTTGGGAATATTGCCAAGAAAATCAAAAAGTCATAGAGTATGGCTGGAGGGGTGTCCATTCAGGGAGTCACCAAGTTGTCATTTCCTGGCATTGAAGCATGCCTTTAACTTTGGTATTGTTTTCAAAATGTCTTCTTTCCCTTCAAGACTATCTGTATTAATTTACTCTTTAAATAACTGGCAGTTGCTCTTGCGTGTCTGTTGTGATGACCATGCTCAGTTAAGAAGACACTGTTTTTCTCCATTTGCTATATGTGGTGACAGACAGTATGGAAATGAACACTTGAAGGTACAATAAGCCAAGGCATTATGTAACAGGTAGAAGCAAATCCATAAATAATCAAATGAATGCATAAATATTTACAGAGTTTAGCTGCTTAAGGCACTGAACTAAAAAGAAATACTGTCCACTTTCTTTTAAAATTTTTGTTAGGAAGCCCTTAGGTTCAGCAAAGAGACCTAGGCAAAGAAATTGTTGTAATAGCTAATACTTACCTTGGGCTAAATACACCATATACTGTCCTAAGTTATTTATAGGCATTACTTCATTTAATCTGTACGCCAACTGTATTGGATACTACGGTTTGTCAAAAAGCTTGCCCCCTACCAGAACCAAGGCATTTGTTCCCTCATTTCCTGAAATGTCTGCTGACAGCTTTTTGGCTAAATCCCTCCCTAGAAATTGCCCTTGGCAGAAAGGGGCTGCCTTGCCCAAGGTCACACACCTTTCCAGGGGTAGCCTGCAGCCAATGATTGGTCAGTTTGGGGGTACAAAGGTCTGGTTGACTTGCCTCAGTTCAAGATATCTCTGCAGGGCCATTCCAGCTTCAAAGCTCTTTTGGGGTTCAGACCAGGCTCCGCTGCCACTGTTCCACAGTTCGATTTCAATTTCCCTCCAGCTGGCTTTCCCGCTGCCTTTCTGATGTTTTTCCTGAGAGAACTCCCTATATAAATGTCTGTCTCAGAATATGTTTCCTAGGGAATCAGGTAATCCCAACTTTATTATTATTCTCATTTTATAGGTAAGGAGACTGTGGCGTAGAGGATGAGCAATCAGCCCAGAGTTTTACAGTCAGGATTCAGACTTCACTAGTAGGGCTTCAGAACGAACGTTTTCAGGCACTTTGCTGTCTTAAAATAGGACACGGAAAACAGATGGGCTCTGCCTGTTCTGGCTCTGCCTTCCTCTGGGGCTTAATCTTGCTCCGCGTCCTCTCACCTTCTCCTATTTCAGTCACACTGGCCTTCCTTCTGTCCCTTTTACTGGTCATGAATGAGTGAGCGAATTGCTAGGGGTATGGTTAATACGGTTGGGGTATCAGGATCTAGGCTGGAGATGATTAGAATCTAGGGAAGGAATTTGACCACAGCAAAGAAAAGAAAGAATGAAATGTAACTGATATTATGGTTAGTAAATACAAATTTATGAAATGTAAATCTGAGATTCTCAGCTTGGGGGCAAAATATTTTGTGCTCAGCGTAATATTAAGTTCTTATTGGGAGGCACACAGGAATAATGTCTGCATCTTTTGGAAATTTGTATCATTTTGGAAGAGAAGAACACTATATAAAGAAGAACAAAGGAAGAACAGAAGGTAATATGTAATCAAGAGCAAGATATTTTGACATATTGTGAATATATTTGTGAGACTCTGAAGATGAAATTAGGGAACAAAAAATATTATGGTGATGAAATTAATCTCACTGGAGTGTTAGTAGTGTTGCATCTTCATAACTTGAAAGGAGAGGGAAGATCATTCTTGACAGAGGAAGCAGATGGAAGTCACAGGAAGAGAGGCATTGTCTCATTTAATCTCACAACATTTCCCTGAGATAAGTGAATTTATCATGATCAGAATTCAGGAGAAAGTGGAGGTGCAGAAAGGCAGAGTAACTTGCTTGGACCAGCCGAAATGGGGAGCCGTGGAGCCAGGACCTGAGCCCAGACAAGCTGCCTCTGGCCTTAACCGCCTTCCTTTGGAGCACAAGGTTGGCGGTGAGTCAGTGGGTCAGGTGGGCCAGGTGATAAAGTTGTTAAAATGACAGGCCGGAAGAGTTTAGATAGATTCATTGGGCAATTGGAGACCTTCACAATCAGGGAAAAGCATGGGTTTGAAAGTGAAACTGATAAGCATTCTAATTCAGTTCTCCTCATGACTGGAAGAATTGCTTATTTACAGTTTAAGGCTCAGTTTTCTCCATTATAAAAGGGGACTAACAAAAGTTAACTTTTAAATTTGTAGTGAGGATTAAATGTAATGTATGTAAAGCAATTTGTATAGTATTAAGTGTAATTGTTGCAAGTCCTCAGCTAATGATGGTAGTTGCTGTTGTTTTAGCGTAGAGTATCAAGTTTGGGTGAGGACTTCTGGGAAAGATGGGAACAGAGGGTGAAATTCTGAAAATGGAGTTTTTGAAGGACGGAGATGACTGAGTGGGGCATGATGGACTGAAACAAGAATGGGACAGAGGGACTGGATGCAAGTAAATTGGGTACCACTACTTAAGATTTTCCAGTAATATAAGGATATGTAACACAGGATGTCTGGAGTTGGGCAGTGGCTGTGGAAACACAGGAAAATCTGACAAAGGTACTATACAGAGAAGACAAGCGAAGAGGTGCTGAAAAACAGCCGGGTGGTCTGAAGACCAGAAGGCTGAGAGCAAGATATTTAATTCATTGAGGGAAAAACAGGGCAACTGAGGGAAGTGCAATATTTGGACACGTGATGATAAATTCCGGTGTTAAAATGAAGATGAGTACAGGAAGGATATAAAAATGACTGAGAAGACTCTGAACAGTGGAATAAAAACCAAGAACTAAAAAAGCCACAATATGGTTCCACTCATATTGATCTTGAGAAGGCAAAATTTCTGGTTGTAACTTTTCTGACTAAAATTATGAGGGAGAGAGAGCCAAGAAATATGGCTGCCTAGCACTGTTGTCCTTGTATAAAAGGGAGCCGAAGTCATGGGAACAGGTGAGACTGAGTTTACAAAGAAAAGGGTCAGGTCATGGCAGATTCATACATGGACCTCACACAAGGGGCCGATCCCGTCTGCCTGCAGACCGAATACCTTCCTGTGCAGTTCGGGGGGATTCTTTCTCTGAAGCCTGTCACTTCCAAGATTCAGTGTGATTTTTCAGATTTTTCTCTTTGGGAGATGGTCTTAGAATAAAAAATTCAAGACCATTGTGTTGCTTCTGTCCTTTTGCTTTAAGAACAACACGACAGAATGCTTTGCCAGTACCAGAGGGTTCAGAAGAACTATTTCTGTTCTTCCAAAGGGCTTAATAAGGAAAGAGCTTATTCTCTCTGAGGAAAATGACACTTCACAGAGGCCAAATGTATTTCTGTAAATTGTGAAGGATAATAATATTGTTCCAATTAAGCTCTTCATGCGCACAGTATAGAGGCCAATCTGACCTTATACAAATAGGACAGGAGCAGAAAAAAAGATGCCGTTGCCAAAAATGCTCTCACCTGGAAGATGAATGTCATAAACAAGTAGTTGCCAGAAAAACTCCAGAGAAGCTAGAAGCATCATTTTTATTTCCTCAAAGAGATGAATAGATGAATTTGTGAATTGAGAAACTATAGGGAGCTGGAATCAGGGAACTTGAAAGTGTCAGCCATGCTGAGCCAACTGGCCTTTCTCAGAGACTAGAATTTCTTATTTTCCAATAACAAAACCTAAATCCCTCAGGCCCATAGTCCTAGAAGAAAAATTTCATTATCGACTCAGACGAAGTTAACTCTGAGCTCCTAAAATGTATTTGTTTTACTGAGTATTAGTGATGCCTTCTAGAAGTTTTCCCCAGAATTGACGTGCCCTAAAAATGGTCAAGGCCAGGCTTTCATTGTAGTCCACGTTATATCCTTTCTTGTAGACTTTCAAAGAAATCTGGAGAACAAAAACCCCAGGAGAAGCCTTTTCGTAGCCTTTCTTGAGCCATAATGTTGCTATTTATGGGTTTTTAAAATATACAGCAAAAAATATATTTCTACATTCAGTGAAATATGTTAGAGGTGGAAGGAGACACCACCACACTTACAATTCAATCAGATTGGCCACAGGCTTGGTATGAGATTAGCTAGCCTAGGGATTTTTTTTCTCTCCTTAATTGTTCAAATTTTATTCTCAACCATTAGTATAAATGTTCATGCTGAAAGATCAATACATGCCCTGGAAACTTTTTTTTTTAATAAAGAAATTTTGCTTGTTTGAGGGAAAAAATGTGCTTGGGAAAGGAATAGTATAATTTCATGCCCATTGACCAGGCATAAACTCATTCTACCTGTGGCTCTTTTGGAAAAACCTCTCATTTGAAGATTTCTAATTTCTAGCCTCTGATATATTATACAGTGCTTGACTCTGGAGGGCAGATTTTAGCTGTATGGCATTTTTGGTTGATGATGACAAAGTACGCCAGTCCAGTCTGTGGTGGTCGTAAAACATCACACATCATACGCGACATCATACAGGGCCACCTTCCTGAGCGACACGCTCACACCGCAGTGGTTCCTCACGAAGCTTTACCCCTCTGATTGCTCTTTTCCTTGCAGGCGAACAGCTCCAGGATGGCTTTTTTGATTATCTAGATTTTTCACACTTAGAGTAGCTGGGGATCTATCAGCCCAAATGTTTAATCTACAGAATTGTTTTTGAAAGTGACATCTTACAAAGATCCCATGGAAAAGGGAGCAACAGGAATGGTAGTGGGGAGGCGAGGGAGGGGTGAGGATAATAGGATTAAACTTTTGCTGATTCTAAGGCCCAGCTGCTACTGTGTCTATGAGAGAGGAGAAACCTCAACTCAGTTCCTCTTACCTCACGAATTTCTACTCATGAAACAAGAAAAATGATTTCAATTCTGAGAACAGCCTTTACCTCTCAGGAATTATTCTAGGAATGGGTGCTAAATCTTGTTTCTCCATTTACCCATGCATGCCACAGGTCTCTTATGCCTAGAATAAATTAACCACAGTTCTTGTCTTAATTTATTACCTAACACAAAAAATAACATGTTCTTATAGGGAATAACTAAGCTAACATGGTTGCTATATTCCTTCCCTGAAGGAAATAAAAATCATATCTTTTATTAAAGGACCAATGTTTTGAAAAGATTGAATAGGATGTTACTTTAAAAAAGATTCTAGCTGCCAAAATGCAGGATACTGGGAAGAGTCAAATCCAAGAAGATTCCTTTGCTTTCTGTCTATTTCCATGTTATTGTGAATTAGTTAGTTCTGTTTGCTTCCAGCTTTTGTGATTTATTTTGTTTTTCTGACTTGGTTCTCTGAAGACGTAAGTTATGTCAAACCTGAGGACTCTTCTCTTACCTTTTATGCTCTGTTTCACTTACGTCATTGCTGGCTTGAAGGAGTCCTTGTTCTCATAGCTGTTCATTTATTTGTATATTTATTTATTTAGCAATTTGGTTATATAATATTGGTGTTTTCTATACCATTTTGCCTCTTTTATCACTTATCTGGTCTCTTTTTATTTTATTCCTCTATAGGCCTGAACTTTCTTGTTGATGTTTCTTTGAAAATATAAATGTCCAAAGATTATATGAGCTTTTTTTTTTGGTTCTTGATTGAATTTATGAGCATTTTAAAGAAGGATTTATTGTTATACTTTGCTAAAAAAATTGGTTTGAAAATTCAGCAACATAATAATAACTTGTTAACAAATTGTCAGAAATGCAAAAGTATAAAAGGGCACAAAGTGAAACTTTTCTATATTCTCTTAATGCTCCTCCCTGGGGGCCACCAAAGTTAACTGTTTGGTATACACACATCTGATATTTTTTCTATCTCTATACAAATTTATTTCTATATCTATCTATCTACCTACCTTCTTAGCTCTCATACTTTTCAAACAAATGGAACACACAGGGGTGGGCAAAAGTAGGTTTATAGTTATGAGTATGCAAAACCCAGAGTTTACTCCTGTATCATTATTATTTATTAAAGAATTATTTATTATGCATTTTTTCCATATGAACAACTGTAAACCTACTTTTGCCCATGCCTGTACTATATACAGTGGATTCTCATTATTTATGACAGTTATAAAGTTGCTGTGAGCAGTGAGTTAGTGAACACTGAACCTTTGTTCTTAGGGAAAATATAGGGTTAGGTTCCTGTGCGCCTCTGGTCATGATATTTTGTCAACTGATCAGTAAATAACATTGTTTGATGTGTGTTTCTGTTTAAAAACACCTTGCTCAATATATATTGTTAGTTCATTAACATTGAACTCAAACAGTCAATAGCACTACAACTTATACCTGAATGAGGCTCATCTAACATACGTACTTCCTCTGTAACGCTCATTATAGGACTTCCTGTGCTGAAGAACACTTGCTAGCAGTTTAGCGCTGTGTTTGGGGGCCATTTTAAAGGGCAAAATCAAGTGCAAAAAACATGGTACTAAAAAGGCCACAAAAAGAACACTTGCTTACAGTATGAGAGCTAAAATAAGAAGGCAGAGAGTCACCTTGTACAGACACAGCTGGGAATAAGCACATTGGGTGACTCACATTTTTTGCTGCTCTGTGCATCTCTATGAATGATTGTCAGAGTACTGTGAGTATTGATTTTGGGGTCACAAGTACATATGAATGAGTAGGCACACTCACAAATACAGGGTCTGTGCATAATGAGATTAACTGAGTATCTTCCTACAATGTGCTTTTCTTTTCCCATTGAACAATAGTTTATAGACATCCTTCCGTGTCATTCATTGTACATGGTCTTTAGTTCATTCACCTTATGGTTGTTGAGCAACTACTAGGCACTGCGCTTAGTGCCAGGCTACACTGGACAAAACAGAATAGAATCTGTGTTCACTGAGGTTAAGTTCATTATAAATAGATAACGTAATGCTGGGTAGTGCTCTGAAGAAAATACACAAGTATTAGGGGGTAGAAAATGGCAAAGAGTGACTAGCTGGAGTGGTTAGAGAGGGCCTTTCTGATGAGGTGAACTTTGAGCAAGATTTGAATGACCTGGAAGAATCAGCTAAGCAAATCAAGAAACTTACGAAAAATATGTTTTAGGGCTCCTTATCCTGTGCACCGGGAGGGATTCTAGCAGTGGCCCTAGGTCTTTGTAAAGTTGCAAAATGAGATATTTTAACTGCGATCAGTTACGACCATTGCCTCTCCTCTCTCACTGCCCCTCTGGCATTAAGTAGTCACCTCTTATCCACAGTTTTGCTTTCTGTGCTTTCAGGGACCAGCAGTCAACCTAGGTCCACAAATATTAAATGGAAAATTCCAGGAATAAGCAATTTGCAAGTTTTAAATGCATGCCATTCTCAGTAGTGTGATGAAATCTCTCACTGTCCTGCTCCATCCTGCCCAGGATGTGAATCACCCCTTTGTCCAGCGAGTCTCTGCTGCACACACTGCCCACCTGTTAGTCACTCAGTGGCCATCTCAGTTATCAGACCGACCGTGGTGGCAGGGCAGGGCTTGTGTTCAGGTTGCCTTTATTTTACTTCGTGGCTCCAAAGCACAAGAGTAGCGATGCCGGCAATTCAGAGAGGCCAAAGAGAAGCTATAAAGTCCTTCCTTTATGTGAAAAGCTGAATAAGTAAATAAAAGGTAATAGTAAAATAAGGTATTTTGAGGGAGAGAGGCCACATTCCCATAAATTTTATTTCAGTATAATTATTCTATTTTATTATGTCATTGCAGTTAACCTCTTACTGTTCCTAATTTATAAATTAAGCACTATCATGGGTATGTATGTGTAGGAAAAATCATAGTATGTATAGGGTTCTGTACTATCTTCAGTCTGATTAAGTTATTATTAATCTGCATCCACTGGGGGAACGTGTCTCCCATGGATAGGGGGGAAGCACCGCGCTTCTCCTTGTTTTGGGTGTTGTTGGCCATGAACATTTTTGGGAACAGTATAAGGCAGGGGTGTGCTGGTAAATGTTTTTTTTTTTTAAGATTTATTTATTTATTTATTTTTAGAGTTTGGGGAAGAGAGGGAGAAAGAGAGGAAGAAATACATTGATGAAAGAGAGAAATATCAATTGGTTGCTTCTCGTATGTGCCCCGACCAGGACCAAACCCGAATGTCCCTGACCAGGACCAAACCCGCATGTCCCTGACTGGAATCAAACCAGTGACCTTTCATGCTGCTGGATGACGCAGCCAACTGAGCCACAACAATCAGGGCTATGCTGGTCAGTGACTGACAGCTGTCCCTTAGGAACTGAAATTCCTATTTTGTAGTACGTGCCATTTCCCATGGCCAATTTCAAGCTATCAGCATGAGGTCACAGAAAGCCGCAGCACATCGCTATGTAGTATTTCTGATGCGCCGATACCGTGAATGTAACTTCAGGAACATATGCCATTTCGATCTAGAGACTTGATCAGATTAAGACTTGATTTTTTTTCTTTGATTAGACTGTGCCATTGGTAGTATCACACATGTCCACCAGTAGATCCATAATGTATAAATACATTAAATAATTGCCTTGCTTAAATAATTTTGGTGTTTACTAGCCTGAAAGTCAAAGGAAAGCTGTGCATTATTTACTGAACATTCTTCTGGAACAAGGATGCTAGTTTGCATTCTTTGGGGTGCTATCTTATGACAACAATGTTTTGAAGAAGTAGAATTACTGACCTCGGTGATTCTGGCTTTAAAGTCTTGGCAGTAAACAAGCAGAGTAGACAGTGTCATTTCTAGTCACTGGTGAACTAGTGGAACAATTTGGAATCTTTCGTGCAGATCAATTTTGGGGTTAAGAGATTGAAGCTATTACTTCTAGATGTTCCAATCTTTAAGGTAAAAGAAATAGGACTGCATTTTCCTGTTGCTTTGTGGCAAGAAACACTGATAAGGCTGTGAGGCGTATTTCTGAGCAGGGTTGGTGTCTGTGGGATCTCCCCTTTGGCTTGGCCTCGGTGTCTTTGTGAGTATAATTTTTGGCCTCCGACATTTCAGTTTCTGGGAGTCTCTGTCTCATCATCAGCTTGCGCACTTCTGAGGTATTATTGCTCAGTCCATCTACGGCTCTGTTCTGGTCGATCACTCTAAAACATACAATCTTTTCTTTTTTGTCATCCAGATTTAACACCATCACCCCCTGCTCTCTACCTTTCAACAAATACACACAAACCAGATATTCTTTCTTTTGCTCTCATGGATTACCCTAACTTCTGCAGTAAAAGTTCTGTGGGTCTTCGGTGAGGAAGCTTAAATGATAATATGATACCTCGCCCGGAGCTCTTTGGCATCCTTTTAACCACGCATCAAGGGATGACTCTGGAAGGAATACGGACAGATCTGAGTGTCTGGAGAACAGGTTTAGGATCTTCCAGCACCCATGCCTGGGCCAAAACAGGGAGTGGACATCCAAGAGATGCAGGAGAAGAAAGACTAACCCAAGCGCTTTTTTTCTTACTGATGTTGGGGTCAAATTTAGGAAAATTTTATGCCAATTCTATGAAAATGTTCGGGGTTCTGTTTCTGGCATTTCACTCGAAGGATGTGTTTCCAAATGTCACTTGATGATTGGGAATATTGGAGAGAAGCAGAGGCAGCAGGGATTCGAGAGAGCATGTCATCCTGGGATCCCAGTGGCTCTGAGGCCAGCAGAGCACTCTGTGTGACCACTGCAGGAAGCAGACATAGGTGTGAGCACACACCCGGCACCTATCTGCCTGGTGTTGCCAACTTCTGAGACTCCCTGTCTGCCAGCTGCTTAGCTCTGTTATACTTTCACGTTGAAAGTATTGGGTTGGCCAAAAAGTTTGTTTGTTTTTTCCTGTAAAATAAAAGACACGTTTTTCATTTTCACCAATAACTTTATTGATTTGGATATTTTGAGTATGTTGTCTGTCTCCTGCGTGGTGTAATGTTGATTGTTTTCAATGTCTCAATTTGATTGCTAGCAACTTAAATTGGTCTACCCAAGCGTAGCACATCATCCAGTGAGAAATCTCCAGCACAAAACTTTGCAAACCATTTTTGGCACTTTTATCAGTCACAGTACCTTCTCAATAACTGCACAGATCTTGTGTTTCAGTGGCATTTTTACCTTTCTTGAAATAATAAAGCATTGTATACTGAACATGTTGCATATTTTCTTCCATCTTTAATATAAAATCGCTACAAAAAATTCACCAATTTTGATAAGTTTATTGTTTGTTTTATAATGCATGGTGATACAACAGCTGTCACAATATAATCTAACAAAATGTTTTGAATGAAGTTCAAGACAACTAAGTGCTTACTGGAGCCATCTCATGGGAAAAAAATCAAACAAACAAAATTTTGGCCAACCCAGTAC
Organism: Trachops cirrhosus; assembly: GCA_028533065.1. NCBI lineage: Eukaryota > Metazoa > Chordata > Mammalia > Chiroptera > Phyllostomidae > Trachops > Trachops cirrhosus. The sequence goes on from CM052541.1 coordinate 173,112,900, forward strand.
TTTGTAAGGCTCACACTAATGATCTGTAGCTAGCTCACAATGACTAGGCCTATGGACATCCTCCTAAATTATTCTTTACTGCCAATTAAACCCAGATTCTGGAGTATAGTTATGAGTGGCCATTACTAATACCTGGCCCAGAGCTCTTTAGAATCCTTTTAACCACCTGGGTGCTCCTGTCCTGATTTCTCTGTTATTTAGCTTTGGCAAGCCCACGCTTAAGACTGTGTT
>CM052541.1:173113630-173133137 GCA_028533065.1 Trachops cirrhosus
GCTCACAATGACTAGGCCTATGGACATCCTCCTAAATTATTCTTTACTGCCAATTAAACCCAGATTCTGGAGTATAGTTATGAGTGGCCATTACTAATACCTGGCCCAGAGCTCTTTAGAATCCTTTTAACCACCTGGGTGCTCCTGTCCTGATTTCTCTGTTATTTAGCTTTGGCAAGCCCACGCTTAAGACTGTGTTCAGAGGCTACCCTGGCACCACTTGAGCCACAGGTGCAAAGAGCTACAAGTGCCTGGAGCTCAGGGTCTTCTGGGACAGCCCTTACCCATTGACAGTCTGGATGAAGAGCAGAAAAGCCCATATTTATTGCTGATAGCTGGGGCACACTGTGGGGAAAGATACAGACGTTAGGAATTGTGTGGGACGCAGTTGAAGTCACCCTCTGGGACTTCACCTGCAACAGCAGCCTTGTTTGCTGCTTCTTTCTCTTCCCTGGTGCTATTTCTTCCTTTCTTTTCTTGGAATCTCCTGGGAGAACTTCTTAGTAAGTTGCCTGCACATGGATTCTTATCTCAGGGTCTGGTTCTGGGAACTTGTGTAAGATAAGGGACCACACTGAGCAAATAGCTGCTGTGGTGCTGAACTCCCTGTCCCTATCCTTCCTGGCCTAGGCCTCAGAGTGACCTTGATAATGCCATAGTCTCCATGCTTCTTCTGGGACCACAGACCCCTTAGGACACTGCCAAACTTAAATATTCTTTCTTCTTATTGACAGTTTTCTTTGCTAGAGTTAGAATCTTCCCCTCAATTTCTCCACTTCTTAGGAAAATTCTTCCATGGACAGGCAGAGTTCAGAGAAATCCTTCGGCTCCCTGGCTGGTTTCCACACACTTGACCATTGCCTGGAGTCCCCACAGCTGGGGCCTGCCCCTTGGTTTGGACCTACTAGCGCAGATTTCCAGAGCTGTACTTGAGTGGTGAGATCCTGCACACACTGCACGGTGGCTGCTGCTGGGCCAGCCTCCAACCATAGATCTACGTGCTTAGTGCTCCCATCCTGCCCGCTTGGCATCCTCTGCCTCCTGGCCAGCTGGGAGGTGGGAATCCAAGCGTGGCCCCTGGTTAGCAAACTTGTGAGGTTGTGTAGCTACCTAACTACTAAATTTCTAGAATTTATTGCAGAGCCAAGCTTAATAAATATGTACTGAATGAATGAAAGAATGAATAAATGAATTACCTGTGTTGTTACATAAGATTCCATTAACATCTATGTTTCTTTCTTGGCATGTGAGAACTCTGCTGCTGATCTTAAACCCATTTTGGAATGTTCTCAGCAGGGTAGATGAAGTGGCTTCATGTACCCTGGGCAGAGAACATTGCACAACCGATGTACATACACATATTCTCATGCCCTTTTCAAGGCAGCATTGTGCAGGATAAAGGGCCACGGTCAGCCAAACCTTAGATCCTGTCCCAGTTCTGTCACTGATTAATAATAAGTACTAATATTTACATTGCATCACTATGTACCAGGGAGTGTCCTGAGCACTTTACTTAAAATAATTCATTGTTTAACCCTTAGTACAGCCCAAGAGGGGGATAATATCATTGTCATCGCCATTTTGGAGGTGAGGACATGGAAGCTAATTGGCTCCACAGGTGGTGGCAGAGTGGAGATTTGAATCTGGAAGGTCTGACACCAGAGGATGTGTGTTCGATCTCTTCAATACCTACTGTGTGTGAGAATTAAATGGAATAATAGAGTAAAGGCTTTACAAGGAGGTGGTTCATTGTAGGAGTTTACTAAATTCAGGGAAAAAGTGCAGAGCCCCTTTTTTTTTTCCTTTAAGGCAGTCCTCGTTTAACCTTTTTTCAATTAATCTTTTATTTAAAAAATTCAAATATGTAAGTGTTTCCAAAAGTAAACAGAGTAATATAATGAACCCCTGTATACCCTTCACCCAGCTTCAACAATATCAACTCATAGACACTCTTATCCAGATCTCTCCCTACATTATTTTGGAATAAATTGCCAGTATCATAATTTCATCTATAAATGTTTCAGGGTATATCTCTAAAAACACAGAACTGAAATACCGGTATCATAAAAATAATGAAAAGTAATTCCTTATCATCATTGTCCTAGCAGGATTTACATTTCTCAATTGTTTCTCATACACATTCCCCGCACCTCTCCGCAAATTTCTGTGAATTAGGATTACAAACGAGGTCCATAAATTGCGATAGGTTTTAAGTTTCTTTGAATCTGTAGCTCTTCTCCACAAGTTTTTTTTCGTCTAGTAAGTTAATTAGGAAAGAGCTGGGTTGTTCGGCCTGTCGGTTTCCCAGGAAACTTCCCGGATGCGGATGGCCACATCTCCACAGTGGCCTTTACCTTGTTCCTCTGCGCCCTGGTTTTCCTCTGTGTTGATAACTGTAGGAGCTCAGTCAAACTCGGGTTTTATTGTGGTTGTTTGGTGGGTGGCACCATCTGCTTTATGGATGGCATTGTCTGCTTTATGGATGGCGTTGTCTGCTTCCCTCAGGAGGTACACACTTTCTGATCTTTCTCTTTTCAGTGTGTTGGCAGTCACTGATAATTATGCCCAGATCCATTAATTCACTAGGGGTTAGAAACGGTGATACTCTACTACCACTTTACCTCATTTATTATACAGAAGACTTCTATGTTGAGAAACTCCCCTAATTAATTATTTGGTTATCCCGAGTTATAGTTCATTTAAGGAAGGCAGAGTAAGTGCTAGATATTTTCCCTTTACCAGTTTTTAAATAATGTATTGGTTTCCAAACTCATGGAATCAAACAAGTGTTTTTCTACTCTTTTTGTTTAATGAAATGTTTCAAATTTGTAGAAAAGGTGACAGATATGCCCCTTACCTAAATGCATGAGTTGTTAAAATGTTGCCACATTTATTTTCTCTCTCTTTTTATATATATTTGTAAAAACTCCTGAAAGTAAGTTGCAGAGGTCATGGAGTTCATCCCTAAATTCTTCAACATGTGTTCCTTAGGAACAAGGGCACTTTCCTATGTAACCACTGTACTATTATCATCAGAAAGAAATTCAACAAATACAGATTTGTTAATTAAATACAAATACAGTATTTAATAATTCATATTTAAATTGCCTATTAATTGCCAAAAACTTCTTTTAAAACTAATTTTAAAAATACAGGAACCAAGGTAATATTATGCATAATATTTCATCATCTCCCTTTAGTCTCTTTATTATTCTTTTGGTTATTTCCTCTTTGGGGTAGGAAACAAAATTTACCTGGTCCAGAGCCCATTACACTGCATGATGCTGCCTGAAGGGTCCCACATGTATTATTCTATAGGTGATGTTATTTGCTTCCCATGGCATTGCATCAGGGGCTTAAAACATCAGTGTGTCCCCATACTGGTGGTGGTAAGCTTGATTCTTTGGATAAATTGAAGTTTCCCAGATTTCATACTAGTGAAGGGAAATTTTTCCTTTTGTAACAGATAAGTACTATGAGTAGTCAGAGATTGTTTGGAACTTCTGTACTTCCCAAAGGTATTAGCATCTACTTCTGATCTTGCCTGAATCAATTATTACACTGGTGGTTGCAGAATGGTGATTTTCTAATGTTAATGTGTGTTCTATAGCTGGTCTTCTGTGAAGAGGAGCTGTCTCTATGTCCACATTTTTTCTGAGTCACACTATGAACTCATATTTTTTCTAATTCTATATTCCATTATTGTCATTATTCTTTTTTAAGGTACAAATTGTTCTAAATTTGACTTATCTGAGCTTTTTCATGATGGCCCCTATATTTTTCTTTTTCTTTCTGTTTTTTTTTTTTTAAATAAGTCTTTGAGCCCTTATTTGCTTTCTGGCACAGCTAGATATTCTGGCTCACCTTGTTCTGCAATATTTGAGTCAGCAGCTTCTTCAGGGAGCCCTAGTTCTTTTCTGTAAATAATGGTTTTTCAGAAACTGTGATCGGGTGCCAAGTGTGCCTACTGCTATTGAGATGCCGTGACTTCAGGCCCTTTTAGGGGGAAAATCTGGATTTCCTTTTTCCTTTTTGTTAAACCAGGAGCTAAACACAGCAACCGTGGGGTTCCTCACCTTTCCCTCCTTCGTATTTCCATCTTCTGTCTACCTCAACAAGAAGTTGGTTCTCAACAATATTAGTACATTTGTTCATTTTCTTTATTCCATGATATTCACAAACATTTTCAGAATTATTACATCAATACCTCTAACAACAAAACAACCTATGGTAAAATTTAAAGTGTTTTCATAACGTTTTGTTTTTTGGTCCTTAGGCTATCTCTCACTAAAATAGGGTTTCTCAACCTCAATAATATTGAAATTTGGGGTGATCATTCTTTGTTGTGGCTGCCCTGTGTTTTGCAGGGTGTTTAGCACCATCCCTGATCTCTGGATGTTGGACTCCGGCACGCCCTCCCTACCCCCGGTGGGGACAGCCAGTGTCTGTGGACGTCCGAACTGGTCTGCCGGCCCAAAGTCACCCTCGGCAGAAAGCCACTTCACAAAGAGGTACGGCCTGAGTACTTTTTCAAAATCTTAAGTTAATTTTATTATGCCGTTAGTTACATTGTCCATTTGATATTGACTTTTTTCTGTTTGTATACAATCTTAGGGTTTGCTTTCCTTTTATCACTCTTAAATTAAATTTTAATTTCTAAATAAAATGTTTGCATGGTTCAAAAGTAAAAACTTATAAAAGAAGATATACTCAGTAAAGTCTTCTTTCCATCCCTATTCCTGCCACTCCGTTCCCACCTAACATCTACATGTAACTATTTTCATTAATTTCTGGTTTATCTTTTTTAAACAAAATGTACCATACGATATATTCTCTTTGGACCTTGATGTCTCCACTTAAGTATATATCTTGGATATCACTGCAAAACAATTCACAGAGATCTTCCTCACATTTTTACAGCTGCTTAGTGCGTCTCCACTGTGCGGCTGTTTGATAGTTTATTGCGCTGTCTCTTAGAGACGCACATTTATGTTGTCTACAGTGTTTTGATAATACAAATAATTCCACAGTGAATAACTTTGTGCATGTTTTGTTTTCAGCTCGTGAAGATGTGTCTTTGAGGTAATAGAATTGGGGGTTCAAAGGTTAATGCGTGTGCAGGTTAGTAAGATATTGCTAAAGTCTTCTCCATGGGCTTTGCACCACTTTGCATTCCCGCTAGCAGGATGTGAGAGAATGTGTTGTCAAGATTTAAATGTGTTCCAATCTGATAGGTGAGAAAGTCTCTCAGAATAAATTTAGTGTAGCGTTGACTTGTACGGCTTTTATAAGTAAAGCTGAACATTTTTTCATTTGTAGTTTTTAGATGTGTGTGTGTGTTAGGCTTTTGGTTATTTCTTTCCTGACATTTTTATAGATATTAATATATTAGGTTTTTATTTGTTATACATATTTCAAATATTTCCTCTCAATTTGTCTTTTGTCTTTTAATTTTACTTAGGACTTTTTCTTTGCCATGCCAAGGTTTTGTTCTTTTCTTTTTAAAGTTATTTAGATATGCTATTCAATGTGTTCTTTTTTTAATGTCTGGTTTTGAATGATAATTAGAAGGTTTTCCCCACACCAGATTATAAAGATAATTATCACCCATGTTTTCTTAATGCTACTTGAATATTTTATGTTTTATATTTATATGTCCAATACATTTGAAGTTTATTCTGGTGTATGGATCTAATTATTTTTCCAAATAGGATCATATTTTCCTCAACACCATTTAATAAGGAGTCTTTCTTTACCCCATTGACTTGTGGTATCACCTTTATCATATATTTGGGTCTATTTTCTGTTCTAGTCCATGGTCTGTCTCTCTGTTCACGTTGGAGTGCTTCACTTTTTAGTTATGGAGGCTTTCTAGTGTACACTGGGTCTGGGATGGCCACTCTCCCCATCCCTTGTTGCTCTCTTTTTTTTTCTTCAGCATTTTCTTAGCTATTCTTATATTTTTATAAACATCAATTTTAGAACCCACTTGACTAAATTCAGCAACTGTTATTAGTATTTTTATTGGGATTGAATTAAACTTATATATTAACTTATTAATATTTTTGTAATGTTGAGTCATCCTATCCAAAAGAAACGAAAGCCTATTTTTTGAAGTCTACCTTATTGTCTTTCAAGAGTAATTTAAAACTTTGAAATTTTCTTTAAGTGGGTTTTACATATTCCTTGCTAAATATACTTCTAATATTTTATCTTTTTTTGTAGCTCTTGCAAAAACATTGTATTTGCTAATTGGTTATGGTTTTTGTTTTGAAGATCATTGAGTTTGGTATGTTAATATTGTATCCTGATATTTTATGGAATTATTTTATTGTTTTGTTTTATCGCTGAATGGCTAAGGTTTCTCAGAGATTCCATAATATCATCTACAAATAGATTATCAATAATAATTAATTTAATAATAATTTAAATTTTATTTTCCAATTTTAAAATCATTTGTATCTGGAACCTTCTCTGACCTTTTGCTGTTTTTGCCATTAATGTAAACTCAAGTCACATTTGTCTTTTCTTTTTCAATAAGACACCAGAATGAACACAGGTGTGATACACTGCAGGCTCTACGGTCTGATAGGCACGGTCTAGTGATAGCATTACAGAAAACAAGGAATGTGCCAGCTGGATTTGCCCCCTCCACCTCTCCACCAGACCTCCCACTACATTTCTAGGTGTTCCCGGGGTGTTTCTAAATCTTGGTTTTAGCTCTGACTTTTCTTTCTCTTTCCGCCTTTACGTCATCTTACCTGCCAATTCACGCAGATTTCGCTTCACTTTTTTCCTTTTCTCTACATCCAATGTCTGGTCCACTTGTTGGTACAAAGGCCCAGACCTATTGCTTCGATGAAAGGGCCATCCCAGCTTCAGGAGATCATCTGGGTTGGCTCAGTTCTCTGCTGCAACTGCATTTCAGTTTAACTTTTCCCTTGGCCCAGTCCTAACTTTCTCACAGCCTAAAAGATGTCTCTGAGAGTACTCCTTCATAAATTTCCCACATAATGGTCTCAGAGTCTCAGCATGTTCTCCGGGAATTCCACCTATGATGTCTCCTGTTCATGCCTGCTGCTAAGCATCTACCTGCATCATTTCTTGCTTAGAACACTGTGGATGCTTTGTAACTGGTTCCTCCTCTCACTGGCGCCCCTTCCATACTCCATCTACCCAACTGTCGACAAATGACTTATCCCAAAGTGCAGCTCAAATCATGCTGTTTTCCTGCTCCAAAGCCTTGCTGACTCCTAGTCTATTTAATTAGGCTATTATCCTTCTTGTGACCTTCAAAACCCTTCCTGATTTAGCCTCCACTCTTTTCATCTATCATCCTCTGCTCCAGTTCATGCTCCAACACCCTGTTTAAACCTGACTGCATGCTCTCCCCCAAATCTACTGCAAAAATTCCTCCTTTCTACATTTGTGTCAATATTTCTCTCTTCTGTTATCTCTTCTTTATAAAACTCTAATTGTATTTCAGAGTCCATTTCAACCACCACATTCTCCATGAAGATTTTCTTTATACTTCAATCAAATTTCATCGCTTCTTCATTAGCCATCCCAATGCAATTTGTACTTCTTGCTATCTACTTGATTATATTTACTTGTATATTTATTTTACCTTTTTATCTCTCCTCCTCATCTTGTCACTTGCACTGATGGAATATAATCTTCAGAGGAAGGTTTTCACCTAAATTATATTTATATTGCTTGAAGCAACAGTCACAATCCTTATTGCTGGAGTTTAATAAATTATTAATTCAATTACGCTGAGCTGCCAATTTTGACATTTGCATGAATGCTTTTTATCTTTCCAATTTCTCAAGTTTGGGGGAGGAGGGCTTCATATTAGGGTACTATATAGCTAAGGTTTTTTCATTAACTAATATTTATACTATCTTTCCCAGGACAATTTTCATCAGAAAGATCTTTGAATTTTCCTTTAAAAAGTTTTAAAAACCAAGGACAGAATAGTGCCCCCATATAATAATGTCCACATCCTATTGGACACAGGCAAGAGCTGTCAGGAATTCCTGAGGGTGGGGATGAATCATGAGACCAGATAATTGGATGATGTGACATCAGATCCATGGTGTAATTCAAAGCACAGCTGTGGGACAGGAATCTGGAACCAACCACGACTTTCTTTCGCTTCTGTTTTTATCCTGCAAATGAGGTGATGTGGGTTTTTGTTTTCTTATTCCATGTAGGGGTTTCCAACCTTTGGGTGTCTTTGCACCACACTGGAAGAACTGTCTTGGGCCACACATTAAATACATTGTGACATGTAATCAAAAAAAATCTTACGATGTTTTAAGTAAACTTACAATTTTGTTTTGGGCCATCCATCCTGAGCCACATGCCGTCTGCGGGCCGTAGGTTGGACACCCTGCTACGGGCTGCTTCACTCTTATCAAGATATAGCTTTTCTTTTCCCATGTGCATTTACCTTATTCTATTCACTAACATCTCTTTCTCCACCAGTTTAGAATAGTGATATTTTCCAAAGTACTCTAGACTGACATTTGGTATTGCCCACAACACTACAGTTAGAGACAATGAAAACACGGCACTGATGAATAATAAGTTTTTGTTGTTAAAAGTAATACTTATGTAGGCAATCTGTAGAAATAAAGTTGAATGGGATATCAAAATACATTTTTAATTTTATCCATCTATTTATGTCATCCTATCTCTCAGAATCAGCTCACTACCAATAGTTATACTTGAGATGTTAATATCCCCTTTTTGGGGATAGATATTGAGTTTTCAACAAGCAGAGTGCGGTTGCGGTTGGATAGAACGGTATAGGTGGTATTGATATAAAATCTCTCATTGAAAGGACTTGGAGTACTTCATAAGCATTGCCTCATGGGTCCTTCCAACATCCTTAGGAGATGAATGGCGTTACTGTTCCCATTTAACTAACATAAGCATTAGAAAAGAGAGGGCTTGAGCTTCATATTCACCCATGACCATGCAAATATGAACACATGGCCTTTTGATCCTTGATGCTACAACTATACTCGTATAAATGATACATTTCTGTTCTGATTTTATGTTATTATTATTTTTCTTTGCTTTTGGCATTAGTCCATTTAAAAATTATCACTTAGAAACTCTCATAAATATTTTGTACTTTGAGGTATCATCTTTAAACTCCTGCTATTGTAATAATTCTACTATAACAGGGCTTTGTTTTACCCCATTTATCCAGAGGTTACATTTCCCTTGTCTCAGCCACTGTGCATGCAGCCACAATCCCAGGTTTGAAAGAAGACTGGTTCTAGGGAAGGAATTGCTGTCATAAAGCCCATGAACCTTGCTTTGTTGAAGACAGTACTGGTTCAGTCACCCAAGCAATACGTAAAGAGTAAGGCAAGTGGTAACAAGACACCTATCGCCTGACATTAGTAAGAAATGACAACTGAAATGGAGAGGGAGCTCTGAGGAACAGTTTGCTGTGGACGGTGAGAGTGTACAGGGGAGTTTGAGTATTCTAAGGAGAAAAAAGGGGTTTATTAAACTGCCTAGTTATTGAAACTTGTTTCTAGTCATTTTTTTTTTTTTTTTTTACTGTAGTTTGGGAGTGTTCTGTGCCTTACACAGCTCTGAGACAGGAACAAAACGGCAACGGTAAATACACAAGGTTAATTTGATGTGTTGATAGACTTAGTGAGATTCAATTAGAATTTAAGTTATAGTTTGTGCATCTATGAGATAAGACATTTGTAATTTTGTGTTAAAGACTAATATCAGCTATGGTTAAAAAAAAGTCCCTGGAGTAATATATATCAGGAAATTAAGAGTCCTTCTTTCCCCGAAAGGGAATGAGCTGTCTTTTGTCCGATACAAGGCTGGAGTCTTAGCCAGTCAGTGAGTGAGTTATGTGTGGGTTCTATGACAACTGTCAGAGGGTCTTAGCATGGCCGCTAATGATCTGTTGACAGGAACACCTGGCCACGGCAACAGAGGTGAATGTTACCACAGAAGAAGGCATGGGAGCCTCACTGAGCTCGTGCGCGACAGGCAGGGAACAGTAGAAACGGTGCCAGCCAGGCCTCCATTAATTGACCCTTGGTTAGTTCCAGGCTGTGATTTTATGGGCTCTACTTGACTTGAAACAAAGTTGAGAAAGGGATCAGTTTGACTATCTCCTTAGACCCACTCGCACACATATTCCAAGGAGAACACCTGACTGTACTTTCAGCAACCCTGCGCCTGGGTCTTTCAGATCCCAGAATATTTTGGATCTGATGTTTGTCGCATCGTTTGTCATCAGACCAGATAATTTTTGGCTCTCAGAGCACTTGAAAAACATGTTTTGAAGATTCTGTGTAATATTCTGGGTGGGGTGGTTTCTAAAAGGCTCAATTTTAAAAACAAAGCAGAGCTGTAAGACCAGTGATTAGTACTGATGCAACAACTTCGCAGCTATGCTGAGTGTGCACAGCGTTCAGAACACTCTAAACCCATGCTGGGCTGACACATCCTTCACCATATGTTGACAGAAGTAGGCTAAAGAGTGCGTGGCGCACATTTTTTATCTTTACCCAGACAGACTCAGTTCCTGCAAAAGTTATTCAATAATGAGAACTTACATACATGGATTTCTCTTTTTAAAAATTATAACTATTTAATACATATAATAAGTGTAAAGTAGTATAAATTATAACAATAAAATTTATACCCTTGTGTTTACCACTCACCTAGTTGAAGAAGAAAACTTCCAACTTTGTGAAACTCCCTATAATTATTTCTCATTTTCAATCACTGTAGAGGTAATCACTATCTTGACCTTTTTTTTTATTATTCTCATTCTTTTCCTTAGTTTTTAGTTTTAAATGTATTTGAATATAAATATAAAAGTATAGGTACTATATATTTACTATATGTAAATAAATATAATAAAATGATAAGCAAAGGAATATATATCTCCCTAGCAAAGTAATGTTAGTTGTACAAGTTTCCTAACTTTATATGAAAGATATAATATTTTATGCTTTCTTCCATGATTTGCTTATTTGTTCAGAATTCTATTTGTGAGATTTATTTATATGCATATAATTCATCAATGTTGTCTGTTGCAGAGTATTCAATTTCCTAAAGATACCACAAGTTATCTATCTACTCTCCTGTGATTGACAGCTGGGTTGTTTACAGCCTGTCAGAGACATTCTTACATATATATGTCCTGGTGCTCACAGGCAAGATTTTCTCTAGGTTATAAAATGTGGAATTGCTGGTGGTGGAATACACACCTCTGCAGCTTCCCTAGATGATGCCAAATTGTTTTCCACAATCAGTGAGTCAGCTCACCCACCCACTTACAGTGGCTCAGAGTTCCCATTGCTTCAGATCCTCTCCAACCTTTGAGACAGTTAAACTTTCAAATGCTTGCCAATTCAGTGGGTGTGAAATAATATCTTGTAGTGGATATAGTATTATTTCCCCTTGTTTCTAAAAAGGTTGAACTTTTGATGATACGTTTCTGCTTTGGTTAAATGTCTGTTCATTTTGTATTCCTATTTTACTATTGAGTTGTTGACTTTTCTTGTCTGTTTTTAGGAGTTCTTTATATATTCTGGACTCAAATGCTTTTTGAAATTATGCATGTTGCAAACATCTTCTCTCAGGTTGTGGTTACTTTTTCAATTTCTTTTGACACAGGCAGTGATTTCTTTAAAATTTTTACCAATGTAAACACTTGTTTTTTGCTTACTATTTAAAGAGGCAAAACTGGATTCATTACAATACTGAGAATTTTTATTCAAACATAAGAATGGCAGAGATATGTTTCCTGACAGATTCTTCAAAACAGTCTATTGAGATGATGATATCTAGTCTTAAACAAATGTATTCCTTTATTTATCTAATTGAATCCTACCATCATGTTGGGCATATCCAAAAAGTCTGCAAAAAAGTAAAATAGCCACACATCTCTCTTTCCTTCAGCACCCAGTTTCTGGGAAAAGCAGCTTATACTTGTCTCCCCTTCCTTATTTTTGGTGATCTGGCTTCCCAGGGTGACTTGCTTGGAAACTGATCCTTCAAAGACTGCAGTGACCTTGTAATTTCCAAACTGAATGGCCTCTTATTTAGAATTGCCAGATTTAGCAAATAAAAATACGGAATCTGCAGTGAAATTTGAATTTCAGATAAGCAAGTCATAACTTTTTAGTATATGTGCCAAATGTTCCACTATATATCCCAAATAAATCCTCATCACCCCCCACTCCGAACACATTCAGTTGAGCACGGGGTACTATCAATGCTTCAAGTATTTATTTAATAATTCTGAGTAGTGATTGTAATTCTGGAGTGAAACAAAGATATGGAAATTTTGGTATTTTGTTCGTGTGATACATTTTTAGAACAGTGAGCTCCGATGACATTTCTTTCCAATCAGATGCTGTGCCACCAGTCTCCAGGCCTGAGATTTCCCTCTCCTGGGCTGGATTCTCTTGAGGCAGTATGGCTGAGAAAGGCGATGCAGGCTAACAGAAGTTATCCTGGTGGGAAGAGATGGAGCCTTAGAGAATGACTCTGACCAAGAGAATCTAACTCTAAAGAAAAAAGAGGTCAGGCTGGGGAAAGGGGTGAGGAGGGTGGAGTAACCTCAGAATTGGGCCTGAGTCTTACCTGTCTTTCCTCCCGTAACCCTTCATCACACACTTCTCTATCTTCCCTAACTTCTCCTATCCTCTATACGGAAATGCAAGAGACAAATAAATATAAACCCCAGGTATAGAAATTAAAGTGACAAGAAAATATCTTGGAAGGGTTTCAGATAGGTGAGGGAATGTGGTCAAAAACCTTCCCAAATAAATGTGTTGTACTTTTTTTTTGAATTTGAACTTTTAACTGCAGTAATAATTTCAAGAATAAATGATTTGAATTACAGAGTTTCAGTAACTTGGAAATAAGAGTAGTATACCATCAACAACAGCACTTAAAAATACCCCAGTACGATAAGAAACAGAATTCCTAAAACCAAAAATCACTGCTTCCTCTAAGGTTCTAAGTCTTTAGCCATTGCTTTAGGTATTAAAATTCAGTTCCTCATTCAAGATCCACCTTAAAAGTCATTGTCTTCTTAAGCCTACACACGTCTCAACAGTCTAAATCCTTGATTCAAAGTAAATTTGCATTTCAGTTTAGTGCGCACTTACTGATACTGTCTTATAAGTCCCTGCCTGCTCCTGAATCATTACTTCCTTAAGGGAAGAGCCCAGGCTTTATCTGTAGTTATTTTTCTTCTGGTTTTGGTCTAGGTTATACTTGAAAACTGTTAACTTGAACCTTATTTAGCCTCAAAGCAAAGAATAATTCATTTTGCTCAGTGTGGCAAGCATGGTTTTTGGAGAGCAATGTTAGATGTTTATTAGTAAAATAAATTGGTAATATATTCCCGCTATAAAATTATGCGTTGGTAATCTGTCTTTATAGTCAGATTTTAGAACATAAATATTTCAAAAGAGACAGTTGTGTACAAGAGTGAAAAAGGCGTATTTAAAAGCAAGGGTCTAAAAACATGTTTGACCCACTGAGCAAGGAAAGGTCATTTTGAAGTGGTGGGTCTTTCTCTTGTCTGAAATGTCAGAAGACTTTTAATGTGTCTGCAAGGAGAAAGTTTGAGAAACAAGGAATGTGGCCTTTCCTCCAAAGACTTCGGCTATATATTATCACGGATCCCGATTTATACATGGGGCAACTGACGACATTAAGCAACTTGCCCGAAGGGAGCCATTGACTATGGAGCTGGGAAGAATCTCCCGTCCCGTGCTGTAACCCTCAGACTGTGTTGACAGAAGTCGGGATCTGCAGACGGTTTTGTAAGCATTGGGCTAACACAGTGCACAGTGTTAGCAAACAGCAAAGCAACATCTGCTGAGGACATGGCCAGATAAATCAGTTTTTTAAAAGCACAGAATGACCCGGGAGAGAGGAGGTGAATCTGAGAAAGACGAGCCCTATGGTTGCTAACATTTTTATTAAAGAGTTACAACAAAGTAAATGTTCGTTCTCCCCAAAGGGACTTGGGGCGCATCCGAGCCACCACCATGATTCCGGTGTAACACCTTTCTATTCCTTCCTTGCTTCCGAATGGCCTCGTTTTCTTGTTCATTTAACTTGGACACAGCCTTACTGAAATGATGGGATGAGAGAGAAAGAGCTGTGTTTCATATTGGGGAAAATTATATTGAAATAAATGCTGAAATAAAAACAAGCAAACAAACAATGAGCCTGGCATTAAGAGAGTGGCTTAAAAAGTGTTTCCCCATGTTTCTCTGAAAAAAGCAGGCATGCCATTTAGATCACTGCTAGAATATTAAATGGCTACCATAAGCTTTTCACAGTTTGGATAAAATATGTAATCAAACCCTAACATTCATTATGAAAACACATGGAAAATCCTCTTCCGTTTAGAGCAGACAACCTAGAAGCACTGTTGTAGCCACAAGAATGTATCCCTATGAAACGACACCTGAGCCCCAGACTTCAGAGCTGCTTGAATTTGTCACACCAGGGCTAGGGTTTTTGTTTTGCTTCAGATTCCTCTCGAGGCTCTGTTTTGAAACTCTTGGGCAAGAGGTGATGTGGGGACAACACTGTATTCATAAAGACTTAAAAAATGTGGAGGTCCCACTGTTTGACCTATTTTACCACTCATGCATTATATACATCAGGAAGTTTCATGCACACAGCAAGTTCATTAACACACAAGATGTTCTTATGTTTGTGCATTTATATGTGTGGGTACATTCATACATATAAACATTTTTGGTCCAAATGCATACCTTTTCTAGACAACAAGATGAGTAATCAATTATTTATGTCCTTGATTTATGATTATAGTCAGATATCTTAAGAATTTACTTCTCATATCCAGAATTCTTTAGGGGAAGAGAATTAAGCTTAAAATTCAGAAAAGACAACAGCAGTTAATTGTATAGAATAAAATGAGCCAGATTCTATCATCAACAACTTGTGAGCCACAAAGAATGTACTTTGGAAGCTTTGTCAATTCTTAAGGCCACTAATACATTAGTGTAATAATAGTCTTAAAAATTGATGTGACTATGTAAAGTGCTAATTTACTATTTAGAGTAAGTTATCTGGTGGCTGAATCTAACCCACTATGGTGTCATTGCTTGAATCTCAAAAGAATCAGATCATTGTTTTCTGGAGGAATTTAAAGCAAATAATAGGGGAATGGGTTCTACCGTCTCTTGGTCATTTATTGATTCTTTTATTTGACACATTTTTTTTCAAGTACCTTTCACTGAGCTAGGGACTGTTTTATGTGCTGGTAGAGAATGTTGATTAAGTTAGCCAAGTCTGTGTTTTAGGAGTCTATATTTTAGTGAGGGAGACAGAACAATAAACAATTCCATAGACAGGTAGAAAATAATTTCCATGAATGATGAGTGATACAAAGAAAATTACATGGGCTGATTTTTTGTGAGAGGAGTCAGGGAAGCCTTCTGAGGAAATGATATTTGAGTTCTGCTTCTTAAGTTACATTTGAGATGGTGAAACATTCAGGTCAAGGTGAGTGATCAGGAGGAGAAAGCAGGGCTATTTGTCGATCATCTAATCAATAAATAGAGCCCTGGGAAAAACCAGTGGAACTCCAAAGGAGGTCGAAAATGTCCTTCCAAGAGCTTTGAAAGCCCCAAGTCAGAATTCCTAAAATAATTTTCTCTTCTGACTTATCATCTTTTAAATCCTCTCCTTATCTTTAAAATCCTCTTGGTGCTCCAAGAGGAACAAGAGTGTGGGGCTAATAAATTAAGGACACTTTGGAACTGTTCATAGACTCAATTATAAAAATACAATTTCAGCATAACATGACCACCTGTCCCTTCCAGGGCGCCTCCCCCACCAGTCTGGTTTTCTTTAATCCATTTTGAGCTGCATTCCGGGGACAAAGGTGCAAGGAAGGGAGCTGGTTGTACTTGTATTGCTCATTCCACTCATCCATCCAGGAGAGCAGGCTATATGTTTATAACAAACTAGTAGGACCTTGGGTGGGAAATGTTTTTTTTTACCCCTGTTATCAGAATGTAGCCAGACTTAAAGAAGACTGGTTATCTATTAGTCATTTGGTATTCTAAACATGTGGGTGTGGGCTCCCCACCTGGCTGTGGCTTGCCTGAATGGTAACAAAGTTTGCCTCAATTATGTTGCTTAAATGCTGGAGAGATTATGTTTTTTGGCAGTTCAACCAGAAGCCCAGTGCTTAGGTGAGAATATTAATAGTATTATAAGTTTGTAAAGCATGGAACTGACATTTTCTAAGAATGTAACAATAAAGTTAAGTGAGCACTTTAAAATGAATAAAACGAAGGCATGAACTTGAAAATGAGCTTGGTACTTTAAAGAATCATTAGGGAAACACGGTAAATCCAAAGCATTTTTAATTTCTTTTTAAAATTCTTTCTGGCATAGTTTTGTGTAGGTGAACATTCTTACTTTTAATTGACATTTGTCATTTTTGATCAAACCTTGTTTATAATCATGGAAAAAAACGTTCAAAGGCTTTAGAAAGTCACAGACCTGGATTACATCCAATCTCTGCTACATTCTGAGTTTAGGACTTTAGAAAGTATTTCCAAAATTCGGGAAATTATAACTGCCTCTAAAAATATGCATGCCTTGAATTCAGTAATTCTACTTCTAGGAATTTAACTGAAGAAACTGATCACAGAAATGCACAGAGACTTACCTATGAGGAAGGCTCACTAGGAGCATTAAACCGGAATTTTCTGAGTAAATCCTGACACACCCACATACAGGAATACCAAACAATGGGTAAAGATAGTTTCTGTAGAAGAAATTTAGTGACGTGAAAAACTGCTCAGAATATAATAATGAGTGAAAAATTGTGAAGTTATGTACTCTTCTTTCTACTCTTTGGATTTTTCAAACTTTCTTTACTGAACATGGACTAATTTTATAATTAGTAAAGAAGTTTTAAATGGGAACACTAATATCCACCTAATAGACTTGTGGTGAGAAATCAGGTGAGGTGGTTTATGAAATATACTTAGCTTAGTGCCTGGCATTTCGCTGGCATTTTCAATTATTTTTACCCAATTTAATCACTTGTCACAGATTTGTCTCAAAATGATTTTTGACTTAAAACAAAACACATTATACTTTGGCCGGTGATGATTTATCACCATGGAGGATATTCAAGAGGTACCGTGAGCTGTGAAGGCAACTGCAAAAGAGGTGTACCTGAAATGCTTTGAGCAATGGGCCAGACACTGAAATCAAGATTTAAACTTAAGGTGACTAACTACTCTGAAGCATTTATCTGGACATATAGGCTGTGGATTGTTTGTTTAAAAAAACCTGTCATTACTGTGTAGTCATGTAGGGTACATAGACAGATGGAACAATATCTAACTCAAAGTGAGCAATTAGTTTGTCATGATAAATGCCCCTCTTCTTCAGGCTGATAAAAACTGTCTTGTCAGAGCCTCTCGTGTCATCCAGAAAACTCTGCACATGAACCCTGCTGCTCTCTCTCAGCAACGTCTTTATCCTGCAGAAATGGAGAGGGAAGCTTTTGTGGGTATGGTTGAGAGACAGTGCGGATTAACCCTCTCTCTCTTCATGGACCATTTACCATTGATCCTCCTTGTGGGCTGTGCTTCTTTCCCACCAGCCAGGTCTCTTGGTCTCCCTCTCTCTCTGTCTCTCTTTCTTGTGCAGGCGCGCGTGTGCGTGCACACACACACACACACACACACTGTGTCCTATCTCCCTCTTTTCCCTCTCCATCCTCTCCTATCTTCTTTCCCATATGCTGAGTTAGGAGCTCCTCCACCTTTATTTATTTTTTTTGATCTGTTTTAGCCTTTACCGTGGAATATTGTAAACATTAGTTTGCATGTCTCACTCCTGCAGTGGAGTTCTCTGAGAGATCTGCCACCTTTATTTAATCTCAGAGCCTGCCTTCCTTTGTGTTAGTTTATCATTGGCGAAGCGGGAACATAATGCCTCCCTTAGAGGTTGCTGTGGCCGTTCCATTGTATAACGGAGGTAGGGAAGTTCCTGGCACATATTAGGCACCCAATAATGGAAGCTATTATAGTGATTAATTATATTATTTATTTATTTCTGTGTCCTCAGGGCTTGGCCTAGTGCCTGATGTGTGATGGGGGAGAAATAAATTTCTGGTGAATGAATGGATGAATTTATAAGTTTACAAAATATGGTTTTAAAATAAAAGAAGAATGTATTTTTCATAGTGTCTCTAGACTTGAGCAATAATCTCATGCATTTCCCCTTCTCATTCCTTTCCCCAAATAACTTGTCTGGTGCTAATCCATGGGCACTACTTTTCCCTGGGAAAATCAGTGGCTACCATGTACGTATAGAGTCTATTGACTGTGAAATCCATGTGGGTGTGGCTTGATAGAGGAAAGAGAATTCTTCTCCCTTGGTCACCAGCACCTTAATTTATTTAGTTTACTATCGAGGGACGAGTGTTCCTGAGTTTTGTTAACCTTATATGCTCTCTCTAAATCCCACAACTAATTCCCGCCTGTAATAATCTGATCAAGATGAAATCAACTGTACTGCTCATTCCAGACTCCATCCTGTCTGCGAGTTCGAATCTAGTCACCTCTCTAAGTGCTGACAAAACCTGTCATCTCGTTGGCATTCCACCTCCTATCTTTCCCCTGCTTCCTTTGAGGAAGATGTTTGTGAATTATTTTAAGCCGGTTGAATCACTGTGAGAGCGTAGTGCTATTTTTAAGCCTCTGAGGAGCAGTTGAGAAGGAATGATTTAGGATGTGAATCATTTCACCATAACATCCCACAGAAACTATACGTTTATGGTAAGTTTTAGCCTATTAAGATACTATACATAATTGGGTCACTGTTGTCAGATACTGAACACTAAGGCACTCAGCAGCAAAATGCCTTCTTATGGCATAGGTAAGACACAGCAGCCATCTGCTGCTGAATAAAGTGCCGCTTTCCAGTATCTTCTGAACAGACTGCTTTCTGTCTTTGCTGGTCTCTGCCTGGGTGCAGAACTTGTCCTCATTTAGCAGGACCAGAGCTGTCATGACGTCAGACTTCCTGCCTCTTACCAGTCCTTGTCAACAAGAGGAAGGCTGCTGAGCCTTCTTCTCCTCCAAGATTTCTTTGTGGTGGGTCTAGGGCCTGAGGGGGAGCAGATCACAAGGGGAGAACCCTCTAGATTGAGTATGTCTCTTGGTTTTGAGCCTCTCCTGAGTCCGCAGCCCACCAAAGGACACTTCCACACCAAAAACCCTGCCAATTCCAAGAGGTCTTCCCAGATTGAGAAGAATACAGATTTTTTTAAAAAAATCTTATTTCAACTCCTCTAGAACTTTGTGTTGATTGGTCCCATCTCAGTTATGCATTTAATACTGCCCCTGCTCCCTCTTTTCTTGCTTACTTGTATATAAGTATGTGCCTCCTTAATTAACTGTGCTGTTTCATTTTCCCA
>CM052541.1:173133237-173228993 GCA_028533065.1 Trachops cirrhosus
CCTTCCTTCCTTCCTTCCTTCCTTCCTTCCTTCCTTCCCCCCGTCAGTGAAGCACCAAGTATAATTACCATTTAATAAATGCTTTTCTGTTGATGGTGAAATGTTCTTTCACAATTACAGACTACACCTGCCTGTAATCTAGGTATGATAGGTCATGGGAGAACAGTAGTGGGATGTTAAAGTTGAGGAACTCTGGATTCTTATCATTATTATCAACAAACGGAAAGCTTGGATACAATTTTAAACAATTTCTTTATATACACGAACCAGCTACTGTCAAGGGTTGGAAGTAGAAATAAATGCAAAAATTTCATCATGGATTGTAGAATATAGAAAAAGACAAAGAACTTTGTAAAATGCCAATATGTCTTCAAACTTTAGAGAAGTTACTACTCCAAATATAAGGCAAGATATACTGATTTTTTAGTCCCAGTGAGAATGCCAGATTTTCCTCTGCATGTATGTTTTCTCTTGACATATGAAATAGTGAGAAAATCTACCACTGAATTTTGGAGATGATGCCATAATCACTAATTTCACAGGGAAAAAAGATGACTCACTTTGTTGTCATTCTTGGTAATAATTCACGGCGCTGTTGAATTAGGGGTTGACGTTTTATCCAGACATCAGCATGAATATGAGTGCGGGGAATTTTAAATTAAGAGCTAGAAAGGACCCAAGAGCACTTCTGCTTTCTAAATAAGGAAACAGATCCTTAACGAGGTGACACTCTTTACATGGCTAACATATTGCAAACCCGGGCCATTGGATCCTACTCTGGTGACTTTTCCAGTCAATCAGGCTGCCTCCGTGAGCTCTTGGCACTGCCAGTAGGGCAGGACTTACGGGTCTTGAGAAATTGCTCCCAGTGTTGCCTGTTTTTCATAAAAGTTTTCATAGGGCTCCACTGGTGACTTCACTTTTTATGGAGCTGTGGACGTAATCAGTATGTGCTTGTGTGCACGGAACACACTTACCTGACATGTAAAGAAATGAGACACTGTAGTGAAAAGTTTTGTTCTAAATAATGCTGAGTCATCGCTAACCTGGCTGTATGTCTCTGTGAGTAAAGGAAATTAAATAGGATGACAGCAGATATTCGATGTGGGGAAGACGGACTGAAGATTGGAGAAAGGTGGAGGAAGGATAGGTTTTGAACTGTGCAGCAGCTGTGCTCTGGGCTTGCCGGCAGAGAGAGGTTGCCCTCCCTTTTCCTTTATTCTCTTATTCTTCTCCCCTACCCCTCAACAGAGTTCCAGAAGTTCTTGTCTTCAGTCGAGGGGAGGCAGGAGATAATACCTGTCTTCTCAAAAGGAAAATTTATTTATTTTTTATTTTTTAATGTTTTTAATTATTATTTTAAATTTAATCTTTATTGTATTTTTCCCATTACCATTTAGTCTCCTTATGCTCCCCTCCCCACAGCAATCACTACACTGCTGTCCATATCCATGAGTCCTTTTTCTTTTTTGCTTAGTCTCTGCACCCCCTAACTTCCCGGGCCCCACTAGCTGTCACCTGCTCTCCATCCATGAGTCTGTCTCTGTTTTTCTTGTTAGTTCAGTTTGTTCATTAGATTCTGCATATGAGTGAGATCATATGGTATCTCTCTTTCTCTGACTGGTTTATTTCACGTAGCATAATATTCTCCAGGTCCGTCTATGTCATTGCAAAGGGTAAATTTTTCTTCTTTTTTATGGCCAAGTATAATTCCATTGTGTAAATGTGACAGTTGTTTAATCCACTCATTTATTGATGGACACGTGGGTTGCTTCCATGTCCTGGTGGTTGTAAATAATGCTGCAATGAACACAGGGGTGCTTATGTTCTTGTGAATTAGTGTTTTGGGATCCTTTGGATATATTCCTGAAAGTGGGATTGCTGGGTTGAAAGGTGGATCCATTTTTAATTTTTTGTCCCTGTACTGCTTTCCACAATGGCTATACCAGTCTGAATTCCTACCAATAGTGCAAAAGGGTTCCCCTCTCTCCACATCCTCGCCAGCACTTGTTATTTGTTGATTTATTGATGATGGCCATTCTGACAGGTGTGAGATGGTATCTCATTGTGGTTTTAATTTGCATTTCTCTGATGATTAGTGACATTGAGTCTTTTCATATGTCTATTGGCCACCTGTGTGTCCTCTTTGGAGAAGTGTATATCCAGCTCCTTTACCCATCTTTTAATTGGGTTGTTTGTTTTTTTGGTGTTGAGTGGACAGGAAAATTTAAAAGAAAAAAATACATAGTGTGTAATCTTTTATTGATCCTAATTCCTATTTCTTGTAGGGATGAGCCTATGGAGACAGTTGACCCGTCTACTACAAACAAACAAACAAACAAACAGTCCCTAAACTTTTGAAAACTCTCTGTCTTTCTCTTTGTACCTTTTTTTTGGAGGAGGGGGGTAAATCCTGCTAGGCCTTGGCTGTGTCCCTGACACAGTGATGTTCACAGGGCCTCTCCACGTATCACCACAGAGCTACTGAAATGAGGCAGCCCCCAGTCCTTGCTCACCAGCATTGTAACGAGCTACTCGCCTTTGTTCCTCTTTTCAGGGTGATGAATTGCCCCGAAGCACAGGTCTTCCCTTCCCGAGAGACTTTAAAAAGTAGATCTCTCTTCCAAAATTATGGGAGCCTTAATTTGTAATAAAATTACATGAATGAGTTGTGGTAAGTTTTTGGCAGGATCTAGAAAATAATGGTTTCATTGAAGCAAGAATCACTGAAACACTGCCTTTTTAATGTAATTAACTCAAAGCAGCCCTCATAGTTAGAATTAAGAGATTTCCTCCACAAATCTCTCTGTCTTACACAGACTTCAGTATGGAGGTCTAGGGACTAGAGCACAGAAAATCGTTTAACAAATCTTCCCCTTTTTTCTCAAACAGAGAATAAAGGTTCATTCCCTTTCATTATCTTCCCTAAGAGATCTTCTCAGGTTTCCAGAGTATTTATAGACTGGTTAAGACATGGTGAGAAAATATACCAAAGGTGAAAAAAAGGAGAAGTTGAAGAATGTCACTTCCACTAAGGTAGATTTTTTAGTAACCACGTGAGAAGCCTGGGGACTACTGTTGTGTAGTGTGGAGGGCACTGCACTTTTGCTAGGACAGGAGCTCAATTTGTGGAACCATGATTTGTGTGGTGGTTACTGCCATTGGGTGACGACGGGGCGGTGATCCCAGAGAGGGTTGAGAGGAAGCGAGTGTACTGGAACATCACTGTGAGCTCTGCTTCGCTGGGCAGTCAGTTGTTACACAAAATAGCATCTAAGTCATACAAAGAATAAGTGACATTATTTTCAAACAATGTTTAATTTTAAACATGGGTAGACTCGACAGTGTTAGAGATGCGGAAGAGTGGGAAATGACTCTCTCCTCTGAAAACTTCAAGTTTAAAAGACAACATGGTTGGAAGCCTGATTTGTAGCTTTTATTTTTCTTTTCCAAATAAGGGAAATGAAAAGACTTTATCTTCTTATTCTTAGCACCACACCCCCAGCACTGATTCTTTCTCTCTATTGCAAATGAGAAAAAGTAAGGAGGTGTGTGACTGTACTTTCATTGGAGAGAAAAACAGGCAGCTGATTAGATAAAACGAGGCTGATTGGAGAAGGAGGAAGGGAAAGTTTACAGGTTAAATATTTTTTCTTTTAGGGTAGGATGGATCAATTACAAAACATCAAGATTTTACATGTTAACACATTTCATGTTTCCTATTAAGAAATATTGTAATAATTATTGGGTTTCATTCCATCTTTCAAGTAGGAACCTATGATCTTTTCTAACTTTCATATGGGACGCCTTTCATATTAAATGATGGCCGAGGAGCAGAGTAAAGCTCGAAGTCACTGTTCCCCTTGTAATAAAGGTGAATGCACAAGCGGGGTTGGTTTCAAAGGCTACTTTAGAAAAGCATTTTATTTTTCTTTGATTGGGTTCAGCACACACATGGCCCACAGTTTACAGGAGTGTACAGAGAGAGGTCAGTTTCCTTTGACCACTGTCCCATACCGCCTAGCTTTTCACCCCAAAGACACTCATTATTATTGTTTTGTTGTTCTGGAGTTAGTGTATTGGAGGTTTCTTTTAAAAACACTTTTGAAATCGTCTGATAATATCCGGTGCTTCCATTCAGACATTTGCTGCCCGGAAAAGTTGTTGGGCCTCTTTTTAGCAAGAAGAATGGGTGAAACCTCAGATTTTCTTTGCAAAATGGTGGCCCTCAAAACAACCCTGAAGAATAGGTACAGCTAACCTGTTTTCTTAGATGACAAAAAAGTGTGATTCCAGGATATTGTGTGATTTTCCTGCTCAAACAGGTGGCTACTGGTAGAAGCAGGTTTCCCACCCAGGTGATCTGGGACCACGCCTTACTCCTCCCACCATGGAGTTAGTGGAGCTTGGCCATCACAGAGGTCTCTTCTGGCACCGGTTACACTTCTTCCATGTGGGTTCAGATTGGTTTCCCTGTTTTGAAATCATGCTTCATATTAGTTTATAAGAAAACTTCAATATTATATGACCAATATGCAGAATTCCAACAAAATACTGGTACGTGCGTGCAGATGCATGCAGACCCACAACCCATCATGCACTGCTCCTGCCCAATTCTGATGACAGGTTTAATTGGTGCTATGATTCACAAATACTCTCAGGAAGAGAGGCTGAGCTCATCTCTTCTATTTAGCCTCAGTAAAACATATTAAGAAAGGAGGTGATTCAAGGCAGCTTTCTGCAAGGGCCAGGCAATTGGTTATCATCACTGGGGGTTCATATCTGCAAATTTGTCATCTTTGTCTCCAACCTCCAATTGCATCCCATTCCCTCTTTGGGGTTGTATTTCTGACAGCAACAACCATGAGGCATCTGAGGTTGTCAGGGGCTCTTTCAGTTTCCAGTTGGATTTAACTGCTTTGAGCATTCTTACTTGCATACATCCTGGTTTGCTTACACATGGTCCAGTTTTTTTTTTAAAAACTTCTGCAAATTTGGTCATGCTAGACGTACATGTATTTTAGAATTACTTTTTAAATAGTGACCTTAAATAGTTTCTGAAGCATTAACAGGAGGACATGTTGTTCCCCATTTTCACCATGTCACCTTGAATTGTCATTAGTTATCGGTTTGCAATATCTGTATGCTACTACCTCCACTCTCCAAGGGTAATAATTTTGGCATTATCTTTAGTCTGTGTACATAGTTCTAAAAATGACCAAGGAGAGGACAAGTACTTTTTTTTTTTAAGGAGATGTTCTATGTGCATGGACTCATCATCAGTTTTTACAAAGAATTGAGTGTTCTGCTGTTTGTCCCTGATCTTGCAACACTGAAACATTCCTTAGAGCTCTAAATGGGCACCTAAAAATCAAAGCCTGCAATTATCAGTGTACTAAGATGTCTTTTTTTCTTTTGTTATATTAAAAGCATAGAAACATACCTGACCTAGATCAGTATTTTTTTAGGATTAGAAGAATAGACTTTTAAATTGCTTTGTAACTATATTAAAGTTCATTGAAAACACTATTAACTTTTTTCTTTTCTCAGTAATCTACAAAGGAAGTTTCTTGAGAATAATATTCCTCATCTGTGATATGAAAAGAGAAATTGTATGTAGCATCTCCATTCTTCCCAAGGAAGAATTGACAAGAAGGTGATGAGAGAGTTGTCATGGAAACTCAGGGCCACAGTGCATTGGTTGTCAAGACTGGGTATGGTGGAGTCCCTTCTGCAGACTGCCGGGGAAGAGCATTGCCGGGGGAGAGGCTAAGACCACACTTACTGTCAGAGCCAGACCACTGATTTGTGGTGGGAAAGCTCTGCTCTTTGCATACAGGACAGATGATTTTCAATCATGCTCTAGCAGGATGTTCACTTTTGATCTTATGGGCCCAATGTGTCTCATTGAAATGAATATGCTGAAGCCCTACCCCTCAATGTGAATAGTATTGCAGTCAGGGATATTGGAAGCTAATTACATTTAGAAGAGGTCCTAGGATGGGGCCTCTTAATGGGATTGTGCCCTTGCAAGAAGAGCTCTCTCTCTCTCTCTCTCTACCCAGGAAGAGGGCCCTCCTGGGGAACCGAATCAACTAGCATCTTGATCTTGGACTTCCAGCCTCAGAACTAAACTAAATAAAGTAACTCAATGAATTCCTGTTGTTTAAGCCACCCAGGCCGTGACATTCTGTTACTGGTAGCCAGAGCTGACTAAGTCAACTGTATACTTTAATGTTGCTGCTCTGACAGTAACATTTTGACTTAAAAGTTTAGTCCTTTACTAGGTGTTGCTTTTTGCTCTAATCTGAGCCAGTTCTTGCTTGTGACTTTGAGATCCTATTAAGTCTAAAGTCCTTGTATTATTCAGTGGAGACAGTTATTCTTCAAATGCCTCCAAGTTCAAAAACTGGTGGTAGATTTCCCCAACCAAGGGTATTTAGTTTTCTTCATTACATTTCTCTGATCATTCTTTCATAGCACTTGATCACCAACACCGCCTTCACTCATTTCATTTCTTCTCCTTTGTCTATGCTTCTCCACTGGAATCTTAGCTCTGTGAAGGTTAGGACTTGTTCTCTTTTGTTCTTTCTGCATCTGCAGCTGCTAGCACCATGCCCAGCTCCAGCAGGTGCTGAACGGATGACCCAGTAAAAAGCATTGCTGGGGTGGGACAAGGGTCGCTAGGTGAGAGCATCTCTGAGTCACTGCTATCTTGGTCCCTGGAAAAGCCTAAGGAATTCTTTACATGATATTTTACCCAGGGTGTTTCTTTCCCTCCCCCTCCCTATTACTTGTTAGGATGCTGTCGAACTCATTTTCTTCCTTTGTTTTAAAGGGACCAATCTAAACTGACCTGTGTCAGAAAAACCCCAAAATACTACGCCAGTAAAAGGGATTCCCCAGAATCCTGAAGGAGCTGAAGGAGGGAACTGAGAAACTCCTTGGCCACAACTGTCGTATCAAACAGATAAACAGATTATAACTTATGCTCAGAGCCAGGAAGAAATCTAGAACAGACTGAGAAGACAATGATCTCTGACTCCTTTATTTTAGGCAGACTATAAAGCTAGGGTCATTGAACACTTATATTCAGAAAAGAGGGAGAAAAGATTTCTCCATTAAGCAATTAGGAGCCCTAATTGCCTAGTAGTATGATGTGAATTTGCATACAGATAAGGAGAAAACTGTGGGTGGAGTATATATAGATTTTCATAATGTAGTTGATAATTCAATTTTCAGCAGAGTACCCGGACGATTTTCTTACTGGGAGAGAGAGGACGATTAGTCACAGTTGGGGAACCAACTTGAAAATAGGCAATGTAAAGTCCAGTAAACCATTCCAGACGGGGAGATGGAAAGGGCGCAGTGTGTAAGCCGGTTATAAAAAATTATTTACAAATGAGTTTAGTTTCTAAATCTGTCAGTGACACAACTTTCTTTGGAAAAAGATACAGGGTCCTTAAAAGGTAAACAAAACAATAGTTTAGGAGCAGTATAACTATTCTGGATACCAAGAACAGAGAGAAATTTCTTCCATAGTACTCATCTAGAAAATAGCATGTTACATATTGTACCCTCAGTAGCATTTCCACAGTTAATAAAAATGTTGGATGGGGTTGTGTCAATACTACCCTTCAGTAGATAAATACTTCAATGCCAAAGGTCAATGCTTACCATTTATTCTTGAATTTCATGAAGCATGATAGCAATCATCTTCACCATTAAATGTATCAGATTGATTGACAAAATTATTTTTGGTTGGGAGGCAAGCTAAAAAAAAGATAAATGCAGAAAGCCAATAAATCTGTGTAAGTGGGGACTACAACATTGGAGAGGTTTTTAGTAATAGCAAAAAATAATATTTATCAAGCGTCACCTGGTACTGGCTACTGTTCCAAACACTTGACATCTATTTTTTTTTTTTTACTTTGCCTCCTAATTGCTGTATAAAGTTGGTGCTATTATTATCCTCATTTCTTTAGTGATGGAGCTCAGATAATTAACCGTTCCAAGATTATACAAATAGTAGATGGTGGAGGTGGCTTTAAACCTGAGGAGATTGATTGAGAACTTGCATGCCTTCCTACAATTCCATGGGTCCCCATCAAACACATAAAAGGAGAAGGGAATAGAAACCGGGAAAGATATTAAAGATCCGGAATATCATTCACTGAGAAAATTCTTCCAGGAAGAACAAAAGAAAAAACAAAGCAAAACAACACAGCACCAGGAAAAGTGCTGAAAAATCAAGCCAAATGTTGTTCTGTTGATTTATAATTAGGATGCATTTATACCTGCCTTTTTGTGGGCAATTATGGTCAAATTAATATATGTGGGAATCAATGGAATAAGATTGGCAATAAAAATGGCCAAAGAGACGAAAAGGGAATTTTGGCGAAAGACTTTATTTGAAGAATTGAGGTTGAGAGAAGGCTGAGATTAGCATCTATGAAATCGTAACTGACATGATACAAAAATTGTTCATGAAAATAGGTGGCAAAGTAAATACAGGGCGTGAAGTGGATGCTGTGCTGCCCTCGTTTAGTAACAGACCCATGGCATTGTTACCCCAAGTGTTGGTGTGGGCGGAATATGTAACATCTATTGCTGTGTTTAACAACTTACTTAGAATAATGAGAAAACAACTACTGAAAATAGAGATGCTTTCAGCCTATGAGAGCGATGCCAGGGAAGGTCATTGTGGGCCTTACCCAGCCATGTGTTTCTCAAAAAAATAAAAGAGAGAAATGGAACTGGAGTGGTCAAACGTGCCTTTGAAGTCACACAGACCTAGGTTTAAGTTCTGACTGCACGGTTCACCGAGAAGTTATTTAATCCCTCTGAGTCGTAGTTTCATCACCTGCCAACTGCATATAATCATACTTCACTGGGCCATTGGGCTTGGCACATAATTGGCACTGAAAAAAATGTTGGCTGTTATTGTGATTAAGATGACCCTGTGTATGTCTGTGTGATGTGCTCAAAAAAAACTTTTTCTTCCGTTAGGCT
The DNA here is from genome assembly GCA_028533065.1 of Trachops cirrhosus. Classification (NCBI taxonomy): domain Eukaryota; kingdom Metazoa; phylum Chordata; class Mammalia; order Chiroptera; family Phyllostomidae; genus Trachops; species Trachops cirrhosus. The sequence goes on from CM052541.1 coordinate 173,142,250, forward strand.
GAGGATGTTGAGGGTTTCAATTTTATTTTACCCTGAGCTGAGAGTCTCAGGCTCAGCTCTGAATTTCTGTTTGTATCTCTGTGTGCATGATGGGAAATTGCTGCAACCTCCCTTTATCTTGGGAAATACATACTTTTGTAGCATTCTCTTACAAGTGACAGCAGCTTGGATATTTACTTCTTGATTGCCTTTCCCTAGTAGCTTTCAATTACATATTGATTTCCTATATATCTTTTTGGAACTTGTTTTTTTGGGTACGTGGTTTGTTTCTGATGATCCTTTCATGACTATAAGGTGGAAGGAGAATGACATTGTGTTTCTGCCTTTCTTGCGAGACTGGATTTCTTTAGTTTGCTGTTATCTGCTACATTGAGAGCCCCTGGGTCTAGGGGCCGAGCATACCGTAAGTAACAGCAACAATTCTCAGATAAGCTTTCTGCGATGGAAATAACAAGCTGAATAAAGGACAAAGGAGTGTGCGCTTGTTATGACCCACATGTTGCCCAGAACTTCAGTCCCTGCCCCGTTTTGTTTCAACCAGGTGTGTCAGGCGATCTGGACCCAGGCCTGTGGGTGCCACTCGTGACTATTTTGCTGAAGCGAGGTCAGCAGTCAGCGTGGAGAGCTGTACTCTAGGGAATGTAGCTATGACAGTGGCCCAGAAAATTATAATTTATAAAATTATTTCCTAAATTTTAATGATATTTCTCATTGCTGGGCAGTGTCATTTTTTGGCCTTATTATTTTTTTCTATTTGCTTTATGAGCAGGTGACTCTTTTTCACTAACAACAGTTAGGATTGACCTGAGAGAGAAACGGGAAGAAAGAAGTTGTTCAGAATTTGAAATTATACACTTCCACTTCCATCATATTGATAGTTTCAAAAAAGTCAATAGAGGCATAATTTTTAAAAGGGACCACCAGCCAACAACGCTTTACACTGGAAAGCAAATAGTTGACTAGAATCTGAGATTATAACTACTACTTTGTTATTTTTATAAACTGTCATCTGTTAAAAGACATAAAGACATAACTTTGGAAAAATGTATGAAATTGAAAACACATTGACAATAAAGTGTGCTCACCCCATCCTCTCTTTGTCTTTACCTCAGCTTCATATTTTCTGGCTACAGTCACAGAAAGGAATGGAAGGTCAATGAAGAGTACTGTAGTCTCATTTAATCTTTAAAATTTTATTTATGTGCCTTCGCTGGCGAGTAACTGGAGCCCAGGGCTCGTCACCATAGACTCCTTGGAACTGTTGCTTCTGCGAGTCTCTTAACCAGGGTTTCTGAAAGGGAATCCACTCAGAAATGCAGTCCACAGCCATGTTGGCTTTTGATTTTTGTTAAAAGAGGATGTTTTTAATGAACCAGGTAAATATATCACAGAGAACTTCAGCTACCCATTGAAGTATACTTTGGGAAAGAGACAGAGAGAGAGAGAGAGAGAGAGATGATCGGAACTGAGATGTCTGTATTACATTAATGAGACTTCAGGCAGCTACACTTCCATGAAGGTCCCCTCTGGGTTACCTAAGGCATGCACCTTTTCCCCTCTTATTCTTCACCATCACCAAAAAACTACCAAGATCATCCCTCTGAACTCTTCCTTGCATTTACCTTTGTCTTTTTCAGGCTGGTTTCAGGCTGGTTTTTGGTACACATCGTATCCAACAATGAAAGGAGGGAATGAATCAAAAGGAACGGGGCTCTCCATTCAGAGGTGCTGAATCTAGACTTTTGTAAGTGGTGTGGGCACTACATTATGGGTGGAACCCTAATATCGAGCAAAATGTCTATTTGTTTCAAATTTTTTACATTAAGAAAATTAACACCTATGTCGGAGAGGATAGGGACAGTTGTTATTGTGCTCTCTGGCAGCGGAGGAAGGCTCCAGAAGGGCTCCTGGCTGCTTTCCTTGGGGCGGGCACCTCCTTTGGGGTGGCAGGCAAGTGAAGTTCAAATTCCAGTTTCCTTGTTCCACTTGAACAGCACTTAAAAGTCTACTATAAAGCCTCCCCCCCCACCCCCGCCTTTTTGTTTTGTTTTCTCTTGTTTTTAACCATCTAATGAAAGAATTCTGGATATAGATTAACTTCTTTCCCTCTTTACCACCTCCCTGCCCCCCCACCCCCACCCCACCCCCAACTGTTTTGACAGCCAGGGACTAAGCACCACAGTGCTTTAATGGATTTCCTACTTTGAGGAGAAAAACCCTTGTTTTTCTTAGAAAAAAGATTTTCTCTGCTTCTAACATAACTCTAATCTTGCTCTTCTGATTTCGGTTTCCCTGCATCCCTTCCCTCCAAGTTTCAGGAAGGAGCAAACAAGCAATCCTACTACATTTCTTCTGAAAGTAGCAAAAAAGTCGCTTTCAGAACCCTATGCTGAGTGAGTCAGAACACAGATACTTTTTCTACACCACCCGGACATTTTGAATGAAGGCAGGAAGCCTGAGTCGAAGCCGCTGTTGAGCCAAACCCTGGCAAGAGAGAAGTGTGGAAGAAGGGACAAGCGCTGAAGGAAAACAACACTTTCTATGAGTAAAGAGTCTGGCCTTTGTTCCAGGGTATAGTTCAAACGTGCTGACTCATTGGAATGAATCTGAGGCTCAGGTTAGACTTTTCTTCTAGCAGATTTTGTGATTAAACTCATTGAATAAACCCTTTTTAACCTGTTGCATGGCATACACACTTAGAGATTAAATTCTGCCCCTTCTCCATCCCCCACCTCTGCATTTATCAAAACCATTACTGTCTAATTTCTCTTTGCAAAGGGCCCCTGGAAACACATTTGCCTTGGTGTCCCCAGCACTTGGGCTGCTGGGGGAGCCATGCATTCCCATGTCCTTAAGTGCCCTGGATAGGCAGCTTTGGTGTTTCCAGGAGAAACGGCATTCCTTGAGTGGAAGGCCCACACCGAGGCCACATCTTCAGAGTCAAGTGAGGCTAGAGCTAGGCAGAGATAAGATTCACAAAGGGAAATGATAGATTCCCTTTGTATCTGCCTATCAGAATCTCCTTCCTCAGGCACAGGGTGGAGGGTCTTGCCATTGTTTCTTCTGATGAAAGGAATGTGGCACTTGAATTGCTCCTCTCCTCTTCAAGACTCAGTAAAGGGATAAGAGACATTTCTTCCCAGAAGGGGTTCCTGACACCTACTCCTACCCACCTGTGACTTCCCGACTTCCCCCTCCCTCTGCGGCTTTGCGTCCTCCCCTCTGTAGCTGGCTAATACACTGCTGATCAACTTTCTTGTCGCCTCTCTCCAGGCTGGGGAGCATTCCTTCTAGACATGGGACTCCAGGAGTTTTAGTAAATCCTTGTAGCCTCCCGTCTAGCACTTAATAGATAGATGCACAATTGTTAATTGAATGAGCAAACAAACTGTGGGAGCCCACAAAGCTCTTCTGACTTCCTGAACTGGGCTGGTAAGCCACATTCATGTTGAGCCAGACAGACCAAACCTAACACTTCTTAAAATAGGAGCCACTTTGGAGGAGGGGGCGGAGGAAAACCACGATAGAAGTGGTCTCCTGGTAAACAAAGTAAGAGCCTTTGAAAGGATCAACAAATAAAAATAAGCTGGGAATCTCTGTTTTACTGTAAAATGAGTATTCTAAACCCACATTCTGGGCTGCCTTGCTTAATCAGTGTGGGACACCCACAAATCCAGTCATCTCAGGTTCTGCACATGTGTTTTCCTTCCAGTTCTGTGGTATGAAGGCATTAGAATGCTCGCATGATCTATGCCAATTGTCTCCAACATTTTAAACTGTTCACTCTTCTAAGTGAAAAATGTATCAACTTACATCTTTTCTTTCTGCATAAATTATATGTGTGTACTACTACCATGCTAATGCATCATGCACATTATAAAACATCACACATATGACTTAAAAGATAAGATAAAAATGTACATGAGAATTCCACAGCTATTTCCTCAGCCCTGGATGGATTGTTGTTGCCCGCTATGTAGATGACACATTCTAGTTTGGAGGTCAGTGCTATAGTTTGACCTCTCCCACTTCTCCTACTGGTGACTTAATGATTTGGACAAAGTCAGAAACTGCAGGAGTGGGCTATTCATTATGCTTCTTCTCCCTGCCTAAGTTTATCTTTCCTCATTAATGAGCCTTGTTTGTCTCCCAGAAATATGGAGATCAATGGTTGTTACCCTTTAAGAGTTAGGTCATTTGGTATATTGTATATTCCTTCTAACCTCTACTGTTTTCCGGGAAAATCTTGTTGTATTACGTCATATTGATTCTTCACTTAAGGAGGGTTATAGAGTCATCTGCATCTCTGAATTATGGAATTTTAGCAGTTGTAGGAATTTTAGTGGTGATCTCTAGTCATTACTCAGTGACATGAGACAATGGAATGAAGAAGACAGGAGTTTCCTTAATATGGCCGATAATCCTCATTGCCTGCAAAATCGACTTTCCTTCCTCTTCTCTAAGTTTGTTTACCCTCTACTGAGTGGCCACATGCTCAAAGGCAGGCTGACACCCGTTTCCAGACCCTGGGAGGACCTCTTGATTACGGTAAGTCAGTGATGGAGATTCTACCCAGGAGCCTTGCTAAGTGATTGGGTTTGTGCTTAGGTGTGTGGCATGGTCTGACCCAGCTTCTTGGAGAGTTTCTTTCACTGTAAAAAAGGGGCACAACTGGTAGGCATTCCCTTGCTGCCTCTGAATCGCATCATCTCTATGTAACACGGATACTTCAGCAGCCACCTGAGGACCATGGAGGGAGCTAGTCTACCAGGACAACCTGTCCAGAATGCCTGCCAGAGCAGAGAGATGGACAAGAGTAATGGGGCTGTCCACTTAAGTGCCCTGGGGCTTCCAAAACTCCGAGCTTTGATATGAAAAATGGTAGATGCCCTGATTGTTTAAACCACTGGTAGTTGCATTTTCCGATATTTGTAACCAAATGCCTCCTAACTGATACTCTTATCCAAGGAAGTTAGAAATGTCAGAAGTGGAACGAGAATCCAAAGCTTTACAATAGCTAGTGCTATACTGCTTGGTTTGGATTTACAAATAGTAGCTTAAAATAATTCCTTCATCCTGCAAGGTAAGTTTCTCCCTTTCACTTCGGGAACATTAGTCCCTATAAACTTAGAAGGTTCTGAAATCATCAAAATATTTGATTATTAGGATGCTCAACTTCTTAGCTTCCATTGAATATTCAGCTCTGGTGACATCTTGATGGGATTCTTCAGGGAATACACATTTATTTTTTAGTATTGACCTCCTCATGTAGGAATACCCAGTTACACTATGAATTTCATATATTGGCAAATATAAGTTGCCTACAGAGGCCTCGGCCAAGAGGTCTCTCAGTGAATTAGTGGCAAAAGGCCTGAGTGTGGAATCTGGGTTTTTGAATGTTCCAACTAAAACCCCATTCGATGCCAGTTCAAGCTGCTTTTGTTGCTGCCAATTAGCTGGGACACTCAGAAATAACCTGGGAGCCTAGAAAGGTAATGAGTGGTTTCAAATCACCCATAGACACCATCGTAAATGGAAAAGCTTTTGTCAACATCTTTAATGGTTTGAGTTGGTAAATTATTAACAGAATATATGTGGAGTTCTCAGCACTTCAAATATACTTACTTTCTGAACGAGAACATTGGAGAACAGTCTCTCCTGCCAACCCATGCTGCACGTGCCCACTCTCCTGTCCCTGCCTCTGACCCCCATCCAGGTTATGTCGAGTCTTCCTTCTTTTACAGAGGGGGCTTTTCTCCAAACAGCTGAGGGCTCTTAGCTTCTCCTGCGAGCTTACCCCTGTGCGGGCTGTGTCATGTGACTAGTTTCATTCCAGTCAACTCCTCCTCTCCTGGCATGTGGGGGGAAGATCACAATTTGAACAAGAGTAAGCAAAAACTTGGATTCCAGTGGAGGCTTTGCCACTTACATTCAGTAAATCATGTAACTTCTCAGCTCTGATTTCTTCGCCTGTGAATCAGGGACAGTTATACTGTGCGAGTTAGGTACATTTCAGAGATGTTGTCAAAGTCAAGTGACATAATCCTCATGAATAGGCTGTGAACCTTATGATTCTCAATATTGACAAATTGTATTGCTTGTGCAGATGTTTTTCCTTCACAGGAGGTTGACACACATCCACTCAAATGTTCCAATTCGGACTGACTCAGGAGGCAGGAAGAGCAAGTCCACATGCCAATGAGTGGAATGACCCATATGACACATTTGCTGGAAAATATAGAGTGTGGTGTTGTTTTTTCACTAACAGACACTGAGAAACAGATCCTGTTATTATTTTCACAGCAACATTTCCTGACTTATACCCGGCATTCTGGGTAATGTCCATATGCTGGAGGCATTCATTATTCATGAGAAAAGGGGAAAGATTCAGAAGAATAAAGCAAGGGTGAGTGGAAGACACAGGCTGTGCTTTATCAAGGTTTTTATAAAGGGCTCTTGCTAATACATTCTTGTGGTTACATCTGTGGGACAGGAGACACTGTTCTGAGTCAGAAGACAATAAAATGTACTGTCTGTTACTGTCACTAAATTGACGATGCTGGGCAAAGTATGTGATTTCCTGAGCTGAATTTTTCCCATCAATAAAATGGAAATGGTACCTGCTTATGTGGGCTGCTGTATTAAATGGGATAACACACAAAGTAAGCACACAAGGATGATGCTATGTGTTTGTGCATGTGTGTGTGTGCATGTGCTGATATTACCCAGTTTCTGGTTCACTGAGGGGCCACACATTCCACAGATGACTTATTGATCACTTATAAATCACAATACTATGCTGTGAGGCAATGAACTTCGAAGGTGCTTAGAATCTAGATAAGAATATAGAAAAGACAAGGGCCCAGAAAACTAGGAAGAAAACAGGTGGAAAGTAAATAAAGCTGCTAAATTCAGGCCATCATTGTCTGTAGATACTAAGAATTATTCGAGTTCTTTGGGACCTGAGGAATTCACAGAAGTTGTGCTTCGTCACAGGCAGGATCATGGAGAATGACTATGTCCTGAAATGGGGAAGAAATTCCAAGTGTAGAAGCAACAAGGATAAAGGAATGCCGAAGAGGGAGGAAGAAACTCAGCCCGGCTAGAATGGCGAGCCAGTAGTTACTGGTTGGGTAGCAATGTAGGGTCAGGCAGCCTTTTCAGGAATGCTGCCATTGGCTGCAAACCAACGGAGTCTACTTGGCCATTGCTCATGAATTCCTGTTTCTTAAGACATCATCTGCGATGAGCAATGCCCAGGGACACCTCATTAGCACGTGATATACAGTGTGGCCTGGCCTTTCTCTTCATAAAGAATTTCCTGTTGATGAACAACATGTACTAGGTGGTTTTGGTGTGTTAGGTATCAAGGAACGTTAGGAAGAAAATAGAATGCAAGATCCTTGGCCAGAAGAAGATCATTGTAATTATTGGATAAAACACACATGTAAAGAGAACAAATCTTTTCCAGAATAGGTGAGCTTCGTGTTTTAGGAAAAAATACCTTTTTAAAAAGTGGTGACATTCTGTGTTGTTGAAAAGGGTGTTGTGGTCGTGAGGTTGGTGTGTGTGCAGAGCAGCCTTTGGAAAACCCGAAACCGTGGTTTGACTGTGCTTTGCCTGCCGCCTCAGAGGCCCCGCAGCCGGGGGCAGTCGCCGTGCCACAGTGTTTCCTGTCTGCCTGGCGGGTTGCTCGTCCTATTTTGATCTTGCTCCATCAAAGCAAGGATGAGGTGTCCAGTGATTTTTAAAAAATCCTCTTGCTCGTCTTCTTCTGTGGTCATGGATCATGCAGCTCCGTGTATTCCTCCTCAGCCCGACTCCCGGTGACAGTTTGAGAACCCCTTCCCTCAGTTGCTGAGGACTCGTTCACCTCCTCACAGTTTCCGTGAGGTTCTGGGGGAGGACTCCTGGATGCCCCCTGCTTCTTGCTAAGTGTTAGCGCACACAAGTCCCTGACCGGTATGTCGGCTGTATCGGCAATTTAGCATTAGAATGAGAGGACATATAAATGTTTTGATAAATACAAAGAAATGGTGTTATTCTTGAGAATGAGGTTAATTCATAGCTATGAAAGGTTTTTATAGTCTCATGACACAACTGAGAGAAGCAAAGAGAGCCACCTGCTTCCAGTCAACTACCTGCCACGTCTTCAGGAAGGTGAGGAAGAGAAGATGTAAAGATGGTCCAAGTGGAAACTCCCATCGGCTGGAGCTGCCCGGGGGTAGTGACCGTGCCCCATATTCCTTTGGCCTAAAGTAGTGCTGGGCACACTGGGGACGGTCACTCAGAGCTTCGTGTGCCTGAACAAGTAAACAAACTCCAAAAAGGCCACATGGGTTATAGGCAGCTTCAAGCAGATCCAGAGTCTTCTGAAGCCTAACTTCCAGATTTAGCAGAGGATCACTGTGGCTCTGTGATGTCCCTGGACCCATCACAAGTTCTGGAAATTTGGTGTTTCTTTCGGAACAAAACCATTAGTTGAGGCCTGAGACCAGGAAGTACCTATACACCTTTTGTTCAAGAAATGCTAGTGGTGGTTGCAGAATCTTTTTATTCCCAGAGTTTTCTTCTCTCAGACTCCTTGTCATTAATATTAGATGTGATTTTAAAACACCTTTAGAATTTTAACATTTACATTTCATACATATATTGTAGCATTTAGATGTGAGCGAAAAATCTATATCTATTTACTTTCTAAATAAAATATGAATACTTTCTCACAGGGATAAAGGAAGACAGTATTACATAGAAAAAAATACATATTGTAACTTTGTCATAGTAATGTCCTTGGAGCTATCATTATTTATATATAAAAAAGAAAGCTCTATTTGTCACTTGGTCTGAGTAACAAAGTGTAGGGGGGATACGGTCACCTTCTTTGATTACAAAGGAGTTGTAGTGTTTTTCAAGCATTTTTCTCTCGCCTGTCTACCAACCAAAGAAAACAAAACAAAACAAAATGTAAACTGTAAAAATGAAACAACTCACAACAGCAGAAGCAATAAGGAAAACAACAACAAACAAAGGATTTAGGTAGACTGCTACCAAAATTAGATCAGCAAATGAGATTTTGGAATTTCACGTGGCTTATATAATTCCAGGAAAGAGATACTTTGTGTGTTGCTACCAAAAGAAAGTGGGAGACAGGAAAAAAGAGAAAAAAACAAGGAATGAAAAAGTTCTGTGTCTGAGACAGCATTTCTCAGTCAGAATATTTGGGGCACGGTGTCCAATCATGCTTTACAAAGACAATGGAGAATTCTGAGGAGGACTTAAAAATGGGTGGGACTCCTCTTGATTAGTTGTGCATTTTATTCTCACTTCCAAAATCCCTAATGTTTTGAACTTTTTGAAAGAGGATTTCTTCCTATTACAGTTTCTAAATGCCTCAAAATGTGGGTGTATGGTACACCATTCCAAATTTACCTTCAGCGAAATATTCTTTAATTTTGACTGTTCTGGTTCTTCGTTTGATTTTTGTGTGAGAATCCTCAGCTCACTGTGCTTTCCTGCCTTTAAATTCACTCTCACTGGATAAACCAGGAACTCTCATGGCTTTGACAGCTGTTTAAGGCCTGGTTTTTACACCCGTCACCGACATTTCTACCATTCTTTAGTCACTTGTCTTAATCGGGGATAAGGAGTCTGCATTTAGCCCTATTTTTCTCATTTAAGAAAAATAAGATAAAAACTGGACTTAGCTCTCTTGGTTCCCTTGATAAAATCAATGATGCGGTCACTTATGAGTTTCTTAATTTCACAAATATTTACTTGCCTATTATATACCTATTATACTAAGGTCTAGTGAGCAAAGAGGCACTGTCCCTCATCTCTGGAGTATTAAAGCCCAGGTGTATAAATGTATTAGTAAAATAATAATGCAAATTTATAATGACTAATAAAGATAATAGCCATGAAAAAACTATAGATTCCCACAAGTGTATAGTATAAAGACCTCAGTTAGTCCAAATAGTCAAAAATGACTTTCCAGGTTGCACTTCCTTTAACTTCCTATACAGTCACCATGACACATTGGCTGCTTCCCCATTTTTACAGTCTCATCCTACTGGGGAAGGTCAGAAACCTCTATTTCTGATGTTTACTCCAGTTGGATCCTTGCTGGACTCTTTCTATTGCAGACCATCAGCATATGGCCGCCATGTTAATATTCTTCAATGTCCATTTTTATCACTCATTCCGCAACTTAAGAATCTCCAATGGGCCCTATAGCTTGTTGGAGAGACTTCAAGCAGATTCCTTTGCCTAAACACTTTCATTGCACTAATCCCTGAAGCATTTCTATCACCACTTCCTTATTTAGCTTTACCCCCGCTGTCCTCCACACCCAGAGTGCAGCCTCCCTCCTCTTCTGTACCTTGCACCTTCTAGATGTCAGTGATTTTCAAACTGTGAACCCTTATTAAAGAGAGGGAAATAACAGGGGAGGGATATTAAAGGTGGACAGAGGTGAGAGGTGGGCCCTATTCTCATTGCTATCTGCATTGGGTTTCTAGGTAATGTTTCATTTGAAGAAAGGGGTCGAAAGTGAAGAGATACTTGAAAATCTATATATCATTGAAGTTTCCATTAAGATTCATCTTCACTCTGTTGTTGTTCCTTACAAAGCCCCTCCCCCAAATGCTGACTTTTCCCTCTACCTTCAACAATCTCCTCCTCGGTGAGCTGTCCTTGCTCAGCAATTGCCTTGTATTCTACTCTTAATAACTATGCCTACTGGAGCCCTACTTTTTTTTTTTTTAAATCTCTTTTGCATTCCCTTTGCACAAGGTAAAATGTTTTACCTTGATATAAATGAATGAATACAGCTATACACATGCTATGAATACTATATGGTTCTTTCACCTAGTGGAAAATTTCTGTTTATAAAATTATGTTTTCTAATCTATTCTCCATTTTCAGCAACCAAAAAGATAGACATTATCAGTAGATCAAAGACATCCTGTGTGGGTGTTCCTGCCATACGAGGGTGAGTCCATACAGTTGGTCAAAAAATAGGAGGGAGGATTTGTGAAAAGAACATCCTCTATCGAACTTCTTACTTGCTGGATTCCACTTCCTGTCTGGCCCTGTCTGTTTCACGCCCCTCAAGATTTATGTGGGACTATTTGCTAATCTGTGTCATATAGGTTGAAGTGTTGTGTCTTAGCTCTCTTAGGGCAGAGTGGAAATCTTTTTCAGAACCAAGGCCTACTTTGTTAAGTTGGAGTAACATGAGTTTAATTGGATCACAAATATTGTTAGCACTTATAATTCAAGCCTATTCCTGATAAAGAGACCCTGATACATCCCAAATTCACACTAAGAATGAACAACAAAGAGTACTAGTCTCTGCAGTGGCTTTGCCCCAGAGCCCCCAAAACCACATCTGATAAGCTATGTAATTTGCTATAGCAATTTGTGCCAAAAATAAAGGCGCACTTTTGCAGAGTCACACATTTCTAAGAAAAAACTGAATTCTGCCTGATGCTAATCCAGCTCCTTTCCTTTGTCTGTCAGACTTGATATTCATGGACAGAAGATGCCAGGTTGCATCTTAGGTCCCATGCCATCGATGTCCCTTGGCTAACTGGCTATGTCCATTATCCTCTAGTCACCCCAAGCTGCTCTTGCTGTCACACGGAAACCTGAAGGGCGAGCAGAGGCAACAGCAGTGGTCTGTTTTACAACACCCCAGTAACATGATGTTTTTAACAGCACAGCAGATTCTTGGCCGATGGCCCTGGTTAAAGGAAGAGAGGCACAGAATCTTCGAAGTCATCAATTTTAATGAGCACTGAAACTATTCCAGTAAACTAGATCCCTTTGTTTTTGTTTGCCTGACAAAGAAACCTGATACATCCAAGACATTTATTCCCTTTTAGTTCAGCACCAGGATGGGAACTCGCTTTTTCGCTACCAGTACTAGGCCCCCAGTGGCGATCAAAATTCTTGTGTAGTCTTTTGGAGGAAAAGAATAAAAGAGGCTACAAGGAAAACAATAACAACAACACATACAAACTTCTGAAAGATTCAGGGATTTTTTTTTTTGGCTCAGAGGTTAAACATGAATTGTTAGAGTTCCCTTTCAAAGTTGGAGTCTGCCAAGGTCTTTTACAGATAGGCTTGGATAGCTTTGTGGAAGTTACAACAGAAATAAGGAATTTCACCTGCATTTTCAAAGGCAGGGAAAACTCAGTGATGTGTGTGTGAGCATGTGTGCATGTGTGAGTGAGAGAGGGAAGGAGAGAGGAGAGGCAGGTAAATAGAGACAAAAGAAGATGAGAATGTAATGAGTGAACTGAAATATTTTGAAGTAATATTTGTGTATTTTCTGGGACAGTCACACTAGACATACTACGTAATTTCTGCGGTTCATGGTGGGATAAGCAGGTAAATTGCTCGAGAGGAGATGGCTATGTATCAGAGAAAACAACAACCCAGTTTTTGCTTCTAATCTTTTTTCATCTTTGTGCAAACTCATTGAACTCTTTTCCCAAATCTGAAGGCAACAGGCAGGCACTTTTTTTAACTCCTCAAATAAACTAAAGCTGAACGTCCTTGTACAATTCACTAAATTACTCTCCTCATTAGTAACGGATTCATAGGGAGGGGAAGCTGTGCCATCTCTTACGAATTTTTCTATCCAAAGAAATTCCTGCTCTTTCTTCTTTTTTGTCTGTCAAAAAAATTGTTTTAAATAGAGTAGGAAAAAAACAACCCAGCAAAAATTACACAAATGGCAAGATAGTGACAGGGCATCTATCAAAGTAGCTCTGGAAATTCCAATTTTTGAAGTGCTATAAAAATATCATTATTAATTATGATTGACTGGGTTTTCAGAGCCAAGATCTTTCAAGGCTGCTAAGTTAGAGCTGAATGCAAAAGCAGGGGTGCTAAAATGGCTTCAGGGGTCCCTCACTTTGTTTCTTCATTGATTTTTAAGTAACATGTGAGCACAGTCAAATTGATGATTTTCATTTTGAATTAGTTTGGCCTTTGTCATGAAGAGCCTTCCATCTTTTTCTGACTGTCAGTGTCTAATTCATCTTCATCAAGTCCCCAGCAGGAAGATTCAGATCTTATTACTTTTTGTTTTGCAGTTTGATCGTTTACAGGAAACTGGGACACAGAAAAATAGAGCAGAACCTACCCATATTTTCAGTAGAGCTACTAGATGGAAAAAGATACACCTTCATTTGTGGACCTCTCAGAAACTCCTGGACTGTGGCAGTCCCAGGAGTGTGTGTGTGTGTGTGTGTGTGTGTGTGTGTGTATGTATACACACATTTATTTATTTATTTATTTATTTATTTATTTATTTATTTATTGTTTTTGTTTCTTTCAGATTCCTGAAAAACCTTAGCTCCCAGTCGGCACCAATCTGATACCTTGTACCTGTTGTCTTTATAAACTTTGAAGTCCTCTCCATTTTACAGATGGGAAACCTAAGGTTAAAGAAAACCATGCATCAGGTTGGCAAAAACCATATTAGATTTCAGTATGCTCAACTGTTTCCCTAAAAGTCTTGTATTTTGCTCTATTTTCAGTCATCACCAAGACTGGGAAAAATGACAAGTATGGTGTTTTAAAATGTAACTAAAATGTGCTTGAAAAAGATCACAAAAATATTGTCCTATTTAGGTAAGGCTCAAGGCCCAAGTCAGAGGATTTCTTTAAAGGACACAGGGAATAAAACACGGAACCAACAAAGCCAATCATATACTGAGCAAAATGGTCTCTTTTCTACCCTCTGAAACTCCTTGACTTTCAGCCCTCTGCTTCCACAGCTAGCATTGCTACATTCGCTCTGAAGACGCACTCATTCCCCAGTCCTCTGGGAGGGCCAGTTTGTCCTCTGACAGCATGCCAAAAATGGAAAAAGGAAGAGTTTAAAAACTGTCAACCAGGAAATTTTTTGTTTGTTTGCTTTTTAAAAAAGAAAATTTGCCAACCTAGCCAAGAAATTTTGTCTAAGTTACAGACTGTCAGTCTTTAGAATCACTCTTTGTTCTTTTACTTTTCTGAATCCCACATTTTCACCGAGGGTAGATAATCTTTGGCATTATCCTCATTGGCTCAGCTTAGCTTTCACTCCCTTGGGGTCCTGCTGACTCTCTAAACTTTCAACTCCTAAATCCAGTGCTGGCTCACCCAGGAAAGAAAAAAGCAAATTGAACAATAAAATTCAAGCTGTAGCTTCCGTTGTGACTCAAGAGCAGAAAATGTTTTTAATGGCCAAGAGCACATAAGTGCCATTAATCACCAAGAATTTATTATGTCTCATTGGGGGCCCCAAACAAACATCATTTTGCCCAACTCCATTACTATCTGGGATTTGAAAAGCTTTTCAGAGGTAATTGTCTGATTGAATATTTACCTAGGGTTAAGAATTTCAGAAATTCTTTCACAGAAATTATATAGACCAAAAAGGAGAAAGTAACACTTTTTCTTCCTTTCTTTGCCTTTTCATTCCTCCCTCATGTTTCTCTTCCTTTCCTTAGCAACTCTTCTGCTGTGTCAGCCTTTCTATGCATGATCAGTTTGCTGTGATCTATGGAAAACTCCCACCTCAGGAATTTGGAGCCTTGGGTTAAGTCTTTTTATTTGTTGAGTTCAGGCTACCGATTTTTATTTTCAGACAGCCTCAAAGGCTTTCTGTTATACCCACCAACTTTTATTCTTTGAACTGCATAGATGAATTTGAACATTTTGGGGAAGGGGTCTTTGCAGGCATATTGTCAGGAGCACTTTTCTCTTAACAAATTAATTTATTGATTTGAGAGAGGGGGACAATAGTTTGTTGTTCCACTTATTTATGTATTCATTGGTTGATTCTTCTTTGTGACTTGATTATTGAGCTCACAGCCTACAACTTTGGCATGTCAGGGTGACGCTCTAACCAATTGATCTACCTGGCTAGGGCAAGGAACACTTTTCTAGTGTGTCCATAAAACATTAAGCATTATTTGGGTGTTCACATAATAAGTTGAGGGGATGCCTTCATTTTTTTCCCCTCATGTTTCTGGAGCAATAAAAAAGTGGTTCAAAGAATGTTGGGAATTCATTTGTTGGGAATTCTTGGAATAAATGACAATAACTGATTGGGGGGAACTAAGTAAATATTTATCATAACAAACCCACATTTCCAGTTTCATGCAGAACAGCACTGTAATTTCCTTCAAGCACAGAGATCATGTCAACAGCTCTGGTTGAGCAATAGGGGCTTCAAATCTATTCTCTGTTCCTGAAGGGACATGCCGTCTTGGAATAGCTGGACTATAGTTGAACTAGAATATTTAGGGTACATGTACATTTTTTTAAAAAAGGATTCTTCTTTCTCTGGGTTGAGATTAGCAACTTTAGTAGTGCAGAACATGGTCGTTTTATATGCTCTGTTTAAATAGAGAAATACTGCATTTGTTGAAAGCCTATGCTATGTCAGGCTTTATATGTATTCTCCCCATATCCCTGCAGGGGGCTGGGTGTGGGAATTGGGGAGCATCATTTTTCCATTTCAAAGATGAAGAAACATAGGCTCAGAGGGGTTAGGTGACCTAACTAATGTCGAAGCAACAGTAACAGTGCTCAGAAGGTATACGTGACTCCAAATCCATGCTCTGTTCTATTATAATCTATTGTATCCACTATGTAGGAAGGCTAATTTGATATCTACCATTACTGCTTATGTAGACAGGTCCATTTTACAAAAGATACTAACTCTTCTAATAATCTGCCTACCAGGGCTGGGGGACAATTGCCTTTGGCTGACCCTTCTTTTCAGGCATCTTGAAGAGGTGCAAAGTGTCTTCTCCCCTTCTCTACATTGCCTACGGAAAATGGGTGGCTCCGAGAGGCCACTCCAGAATTTGAGCTATTGTCAAAGTGTTCAGGGTGAGGAGAAAGTCAAGTCATGCAAGCCCTGTTGTGTGGGGTATAGTCATATTAGCCCACATCATCCTAAGTTTTCCTGTAATCTTCAAAATGTGACCCTTTCATAGGCCATTGAGTAACACAACCTCAACTGACAAGATCAGAACAAGTTCTCAGTGGCATGGTAGTGGTTCTGGTTCTAGGTGCAGCTGTAAAACAGTAGGCTTATTGCCTTTCGTTTCTATTGTGCAAATTCTCCTTCCATCAGGCACCTGGCCCGTCATACTCTTTCCATGTTCCCCTGAACACAGTCCACTCTGATGAGCTATCTCTTGGAAAGAATCTAATCGATTACATCACCACTTGTAGGAATGACTGTAGTGGTGGAATTTCAGGAGTCAAGTCAGGCCAGTGAAGATGAAAAATCAAGGCTTCAGAGGTTTCTTAGTATTCTTTTGATGTATGGTATGCAGGTGATCATCCATTCTTGGGTCCCATATGGGTAAGCTAATCCTGGAGGGAGCTGGAAGAAGACTAATGCAGATGACTGAAAGGTGCTGACCAGAGTGTGCCCCCGGGGAAAACCAAAGAGTTCTCTTGCTGGCATGTTTTCTCTCTGTCATCTTCCAAGTCACTCTATTAGGAACTCTGTCGTTTATATTGAGGCTGGTGGGGGTGGGGTGGGAAGCATTTTCTTTCCTGTACCTGGGTTCTCAGCCTTTAGAGGAAGGCCAAGATGATTCTTTTAACCATTGTAACTTGATCAAAAATATTTTCTAGAAAAGAAAGAGTAATTATGAAGACCATCAGCCAAGGCAGTACAGTGTAAAAATGTAGCACATTTTTAAAAAGTAGTCTGTTGATTGGCTGTAGTGCCTATACAACCTGATGAAGTTTTCCTAATGCTGTTTTCATGTCTGTTGTTTAACGTTTTTGAAGGTTAAAACTTGTACAATTAATTTTGGAGTTGAAGTTTTCTTGGAGTGTCAGTAATTTACCTCTCCTTTACTTATTGCAGATCCTCACCTAGGACCGAAGGACAATGCCAGCTTATAACACAATCCATGGTGTAAAAAATATTTTCCAGGAAGGAGGTTTTCTCCCCAGTCAAGTCAGAAGCACTAGTAACTCTAAGGGGTAAGGGTATACTGAAGACAAAGGGACTTTTGCAATCTGTGGAGGGGTAGGTAGATATGTTTCTTTTGTTCCTGAGGGATTGGCAGTTTGCAGTAATTATTACTTGTTTCTCTCCTAAAGGAGAAGGTGAAAGTGCTTGAGGAACACCTCTGTGGATTCCACACTGTGAGAAGGATGTGTTGAAGAGTACAGAAAGTAAGCCAGAAGAAAAACAAGAAGAAGAAAAATCTATGTCAACAAGTAGGTATAATGGATTAAATATCTTTTTCTATGGGTAGAAATTAGGCATATTCATAATTTGTTTTGTTTTTGTTTTTTAAGTTGCATCTTTCTATCAGAGCTTTGCTCTAGTTGTTTTATAATTATTTTCTCTAAGACTGCCTACCCTCACTAGGTTATAAATTATAATACATGAGGACATGCATCTTCTTTATTTTTGTATCTCTAGCAGCAAGCATGCTGCTGGGCACAGAACTGACTCTCAAAAAGTGATTATTAAAAAGTGAAGTTATATTATAACATTTCTATTTTAAAACAACCCCTTCCCAGGGAATGGGACATGCTTGTGAGTTATCTCAGAGAATTTAGGAGTGGAACCTACAACCCGACATGAGGGAGATTACATGATTGAATGATAAAGAGATGCCAACCTTTCTAACTCTAAGTTGACTGAATCAGAGACATGAATATGGTGAAGTCAGCCAAAGAGGATACCTGGACACGAGGAAGATCAGACGAGATTGAATGAAGACTCTCACAAGAACAAGAATCCAGAAAGATACGTTTTAGCCTGGCCAGCTCTGTGAGGGTGCAACCTGTGGACTTGCACAGCCTCCTGCAGTCAGAGGGTTAGGCATTTGGTTTCGTGCTCTCCTGTTGAAGTCTTGACATTTTTAATATCTTTTGAACAAGGTACCATACAATTTCATTTTGCACTGGGCCCTGCAAATTAGAGAGCCAGTCCTGGCACTTAGGAATATGATGGGACCCACAAGGGCCATGATCAGAGAAGCTGCCCCCACATCATATCTGAGAACAGCAGGTGAAGAAGCAGGCATTGGCTGGAAGTGGAACTGATTTTTATTTTTTACGTCCGGCTGCTGAGTACGTTACAAGTTCTATATGGGGCAGATTCCCAGAATGGTGCATACTAGGACTGGTGGTCAGGAAAGGACGGGCATCCTCATGGGGAAGAGTCTTCAGGGAGCAAAAGGAAGGGCTCTTCCCCCTCTGGTGATAGGAAAGACAAAAAAGAGAACGTACAGGTTTGGAAGACTAGGAGAGTCTCAGGAAGAGTGAGGACATAATACAAATTCTGAGCGACCTTTAGTACCACCTTTAGTGGTACTTGTCATTAATTCATTTTGGAACTCGTGACAAGTGCCGAAACGAGGAGTACTGAACGGGGAAACATTTTCTCTTGTGGTGGTGTCATGACTCATACAAGTTCCAGCAGGTGTGAGGAGTCCCTAGCAAGCACCAGAGTGATAAAACGTTTTTTTTCTTGTCAAAATGTGATGAGTACATGGTTTGTCTAGTTCTGAAGCTGATGGGTACTGAGGTATGACTGTAGACTGAAGTGTAGAAAAGACATCTTTAGGTATTCCTAATCTTTGTCCCAAAATAGGGACCCCTTAAGGACACCAGATTGGTCATTTTGGGAAGTCCCACACAGGGGCAGATATTAGAATGTAAGTTGTAGGAGACACTAAAAATTCACAATACCTACTTGTTTTCTGAGTATGCTAGATAAAAAAGTCAGTAATTATATGTCAAGGAAAATAACTAGAACACTTCTTAGATTTCTTGGTTTTGGGGGGTAACTTTTTACATTTGTTGTCATTATCTCCATCTAATTCCCCATAGTGATTAATCATATCTTAAAATGGAAGGGCCTATGTACTTATTCTGAGGTGTAACAGGAAAGGGAGGAGGTGGGAGGATCACATTGTAGTCTGTTGTCTGCCTTAGGGAGAGCCTGCCTTGAAGAGAAACAAATCATAGGACATAGTGGGAGAGGCCAGTTTGTTTGTTTGTTTGTTTGTTTTTAAAAAGAAGATTACGCATCTGTGGTCTCTAACAGGAGGATGTTTGGGACTGTAAAGTGACTCATGGTTATCCCTGGGAGTAGCTTGCAGGACTGTGACAGAGCTGAGGATAGGCAAGAAGAAATTAGTCTGCCTGGAAGTTTTATGAGGCTCTTCTCTGGAAGGGCAACTTCAGACATATTCAAGGAGAGGCATCTCAGCTTCCAAGAGATCCCCAAGTATCCATAAAATGATGCAACTATGTTATCACAATCAAATGAAAACATACACGTCATAACGATTTGGCAATGTACTCTCTGCTGGCTGGAGGAGGTGGCCTTGTATGAACCTGGCATGGTCATGGGTCCATATGCTGGACCTTCTTGGAACAGGACTTTAGAGAGTCTGTCACAATCACCAAACTGGCTAGTCTCCTCTGCTTTGATGGTTTATATAGGAACCCATGCTGCAGTTATACGGATTCCTCAATGCACCTTTAGGACTAGGTAGGAAAGTGAAAACATTTAGTGGCTGGGTGAAATTTTTTCTCTCTTCTTTCAGTTTGTGGTCATGACTTTGGAAGAGAAAGGTGGGTAATCGCTGATTGCATAGAAGGCATCCAAAGGAAAGCATTTGTCTTCTGGGTCATGACAGGAATGTCAAGAAGATATACTATTGAAAATGGGAAGGAGTACTGGATCAAAGTGGAGAAAATATTTAACAAGGATAAATGGATGAAGGGGAGGGAGAAAAATTAAGACCAACTACCACGTAGGTAATAAAAACAGTGGGTGTGACAGAGAAAGAATTTGTGTAGTGGAGGTGGTCCCTAGTAATTATCATTCTTTCATTCATTCAACAAATAACAGAGAAGTTCAAAGAATAATATTTATGACCTTAGGAAACTATATATGTCAACACAGAGCTGGGGGTGGTAAAATAACTCAAAGTTTTAAGGCAAAAAGGTAAATATAATGTTATTGATAACACTGAGATTTGATGGCATAAAACTCAGCCTAAAAATATCAAGAGAAAGAATTACTTCACTCAAAACTTACTTGAGAGAAGGGAAATAGAATAGTGCTATGTATAACTAAGGTGTGCATCCAGATGTAAGCAAAGGTGCAGCAATGAAGGCACATGAGAAATGAACCAACCATGCTGCTGTGAGAATATAGTTCAGTCCACTTAGGAATAGGAAAAATACAGATATTATGCTTTCGGTGTTCAATTTTGGTAGGAAGCCCTTTGTGGCAATGGAGAACTTGACTATCTGTTGGAAAATTAATTTTGATAAAATTAAAATATTTGGTCAGCACTTAACTTTTAACGTTGACATTTTTAATCTCTAAAAAAGTGAGAGAATACAAGAGAAGTAAATGTCAATATGGAAATTCTGAAGGATAGTAATAATGAGGCAGTAACCAGGATCTTGGAGTTCAGGCTGTTGTGAAGGTCACACAAGTCCCTTTGCCCTCAGGTTCTCAATACGAGGCTCCTGGGCAGGGGTGGGTGGTTTCAGAATTGTTATTGGTGAGGTAAGTATCTGGAAACTTTTATAGCAATTTTCATTACCGTAAAATTTTAAATTTTATTTTACAAAATTAAAATGAATCCCTTACTATAGATGCTTTGAGAAGCACTGTCCTAATTTATGATTAATATATTCAAAAAGTATACTTGCTCTTTGTCTTGAAAAGGAATACAGCTTATTAGGAAAAGGAATCTGAAGAGAAAATGAAAGAACAAGGGAATTTGAGCACATCTTTGGAAATTATCCCAATGGGACAAATGAAGGAAGTCATCAAAAAAAAGAAAAGTGTGATTACACTGGCAGCACTCTTGATGAGAACCATGGGTGAGCCCCCCTTTTTTTTAGCATCTATTTTATATTGGACATTTGTATTTAGATTATTTTATTTAATCTTCACTCTTCAAATAAGTGATATTATTGTAATTTTCATGGAAGGGAGGCATGCGGCTCAGTGACCTTAGTGGGTTGCATGGTGGGCACCAAAAAGTTGTGCCCAAATCCTGATCCTTAGAACCCGGGAATATCACCTTGCATGGCAACAGATGTGATTCAGTGAAGGATCTTCAAAGGAGGAGCCTGTCCTCAATGGGTCCTACTTGCGTCCCATGTGTCAGACACTCAAAGGAGAAGACAAATAGAAGGGACATGTGGCCACGGAGGCAGAAACAGGAGTGATGTGGCCTCAAGTCAAGCGATGCCTGGAGCCACTAGAAACTGGAAGAGTCACTGCAGGGATTCCCCCTAGAGCCTCTGGAGCAACTGTGGCCCTGATGACACTTGCTTTTGGCTCCTGGCCTCCGGAACTGTGACAGAATAGATTTCTGTTGTTTTAAGCCACCCAGTTTGTGGTACTTCGTTACAACAGCCTTAGGAACCTAACACAGAGACCTAAAGTAAACTCCAGAAAATGAAAAATCTGACATTCAACCTGAGGTCTAACTCCAAAGCCTTTCGCTATGAGCTATCACATGGCATACTTGCAGACTTTGTAATGCCTAGGTGAAATGATTGGAAATATGATGGAAGGACAAGGGGAGCACAGAGAAATAATGACTCGACCTCCTATCATAGGTCTCAATGCTGGTTCCTCTGTTCACTGCACTTGTCTTTTTGAAGTCACAGCATCACAAACCAAAGGAACAATGTTACAGTGAGGGCTGAGTACAATGCTGTATGTGCAAACTTCTTTGCAAATTGTAGAGCGCTATTCAAATGCTAATTGCTGAAGTTTTTTGTCTCCCTAAGAGAGACTGAAGAGAGTATGTTAGCATTCAATAGCTCACTACCTGTGCATCTGCAGTGGCGCTGGGCTGCCCACCTTTCTGCCGTAGCAGCAGGCAGGGGGAGCATCCCCCTCTGCCTAGTGCAAAGTCCTAACATCATGTCCCTACCGGAGCAACGTGAAGCCCCTGAACCTGTTGAGCAATTTGTAGTTGAAAGAAAACCTCAGTGGCTACCATGCCAAAACAAAATAGTTGTTTTTGGCAGATGTGTATTTATTTTTCAGTATTCAGATAGACAATGCTAAATAACTCTATTCAATAGATCAGTTCATTTTTATGTGTTTGCTTACACCCTGCCTTGTTCCAGAAAGGATTTAAAGTGGATTACCTATTAATACCACACAAGATAAAGTGAAAAATAAGTGCTGAGGCAAGTAGGACAACAGGAAAATGAGACGCAGAAAAATAAATAAAACCAGGAGCAAGTGAGACTCATTGTGTTCTGGAAGGTATTTCCCCTTCATTAGGGTTGGCCCCTGAGTGTGTCTCTGGCTTTTCTTACTGTTGATACAAAATGGGCTCTGAGTGAAGGTCCCCACAACGTCCTCTTGGGAAAACAACTTGAGTCTGCCCAGAGCACCAGCCATAGGAGATGGAGGCCTCAGAGACCTTGACACTGAGCATAATAACGATCATTTTAGCTTGGGTTAAAAAAAATCAGTAAAGTATCCATGAAATTGGCATCTTGGAGGGACATAATTTCATGATGTACTACCTAATAGAAACTAGCTATAAAATTCTTCTTTGCAGAACTGTGAACTAACTAACTGTACCAGATGATTAACCATACATCATGTGGGCAGAAGGAAATGTCTACCAAAAGGAATGACTTTGGTTTCAGAGCCATTCATCTGTAACCCTTCTTGTTGGGCACGGATCAGGGCAAGCTTGATCTGTAGCCACTCTCTAAACTCAGTGGCTGCTTATAAGAGGTCTATTTTCCTGTTCTCCAGAGCTGGGAGAAATTCGGTTTATAGAAGAAGTATCATTATTTATGAAGTTTCAATTTAAAAGGAAAAGATCAGTCAGGGCACAGGTCTCTATTTTCACTCCACTGAAATCACTACTTGAAAATGAATTCAAGTGAATCATGTAGCAAATTCATTGGGGGGAGCCCTTCATGATGTTGTGATGCTTACATTAAAGAGTGGACAAGAGCAATGTTAAGTTATTTTATAGTGAGAATCGATGATGGGGAAGTAACTATAGCCCTCAAGCCCCTACAAACTGGACGTATCTCTCTTTGTTCTCTGGCAGGGGTTGGCAAACTTCTTCTGTAAATGGCTAGATAGTAAATATTTTAGGCTTTTTGAGCCATATGTTCTCTGTTGTGACTATCCAATTCTGCAGTTGTATTGCAAAAGCAGCCATAACCGATCCATAAATTAATGGGTGGAGCTGAGGTCCATTAAAACTTTATTTTCAAAAATAGGGGGCAGGGGATTGGCCCATAAGCCATAGTTTGCCGACTCTCCTTTATGATGTTGAACTGTGGGGGAGAGGGTGGGTGGGTATTAAGTCCTTGTTTAACATTCTCACTATATACTATATTCCAAATTATTTTCCAAGAGAAAATTTTGGTTTGACAGCCTATTTCCCTTAAGATGAAAGTAAGGCCCTCCTTTTAGGCAAGAATATCTTAATTTTTGAAATAGATCATTGCTACCTGCATACCAGTTATCTAAAGCATGGAGCTCTCCATTCCATCACTAAGACAGAAAGAACTATGTTCTCAGCGTTAGTCTAGCCTCAGCTCCTATATATCAGCAGCCTAGCCACTTGTCAAGTTCTGGCTGAAACACAGATAAGGGAGATCATTTAATGGGCACAATAATAATTCATTACTCTTGATTTTAAACATTTCAGCCTTGTATCAAGCCAGGTTAGAAAAACATTTGTGTATGTACAATGTTACCTTCCCTTTTCTTAGAGGTACCTTCCCGGAATGACAGTTTGACACCAGTCCCTCATCTTTTATTAAGGGTTGTATATCAAAGTAACCAGCTGGAGAACATATTTCCTTTGTAAAGTTGCTGTTGAAGACACTTTGCATTAGATTATTTTGTGTTCTTTATGTAAAATTCTGTCTGTGATTTCTCTCTGAGTTTGGAGGGACAACCAAGTGTGTCTCATGTTATGCTTGCTTCCTGTTATTTACCAGAGAATGCTGTGTAACTGCTCTTGTACTACACTCCGGTCCAGTTCTTTTTTTAATCTGTTTCCAAAAAGTAAAGCTAAGTATATGTTCCATTGCACAGACAATATTTAGCTGAGGTTTTCTTACCCATCCATCTCCACATTTTATTCTTGGTCTCTTCATCTTTTACTGGTTTTGTTGCATCTGATTGTATTTGTATCCTAATATAGAATACCACAGGGATATAAATAACAAATAAATAATAAAGTTTGGGCTTGTTGAATATGTTAAAGACCACAAAAGAAGCTTTTCATCTGTGTTTGAAACTGGAAGAACAAGGAAGCAATCACCCACTTGCCTGGGGGGCAGATGGTGTAATGATAACAGATAACGAAACTTATTAAATTCATATTTTGCTTTTAAATTCTGCAGCAAGGAAAGTGGTTTGCAGGAAGGACAAGAACAAATAATATCTTGAATTATTTGGGGTGGTTCTTTGTTTGTTGGAAAGGTATTTTCCCCCCAACCTGTTTCATTGTATTTTTACCACGTTAGGTAGTCACAACAGTTATTATTATCCTCCTTTCCTGAGAAAGAAGTCATGACTCAGCGTTAAATGACTTGTCCATATTCACAAACGATGCAAAAAGGGGATTGACTGCAACTCTATGTAAATGAGTGAATAGTAAGGCAAAACCTGACCACTTTCATGAATTCTAGTTACCTGCACTGGGTGCAAATTATGCCAGTCTACTGAGAAACCTGAGGTGTGCGGCAAGTAGTAGATGCTCGAAATACTCTTTTTGAACAAGTGACTATGAGCACAGAATTACCCTTAACAATTACCGAGATATTGCAGAGACCAAAAGATGAATGAATAAGAAAAATGTCAATCCATTTTTCAAAAAAAAAAAAAAAAAAAGAGATTCCACAGTCTATAAACAAGTGAGCTTATTCTGAGAGAAGACCCCAGAAAAAGCAAGAATGGATTTTTAAGCTAATGGTTTGTGAGTATTAAGAATGTGATGGTTACTAGAAGTGATCATAGGCTTTTAAGGAAAGTCATGTTATCCTAGTTTAATTTATTTTATTGCTTTTGAAGTGGATCAGAGGATTGACTAGGAAGAATTAATTTTCACAATAATATAATAAAAGGAGCAACCAGGTCCTATGTGCCTTATTTCATTTACTCCACAATAGTCCCAGTAGGTAGATACTCTTGATCTCCCTTGTTACAGATGGGACAGAGGATCAGTGAGAGCCTGCAATTTACTCACAGTTGCGTTGCAAGTAAGTGCCTGAGCTGAAACTGAAGCCATATTTATCCAACTCAGAGGTGTTTGTGGTAACTGCAGCATATGATGTTGACATGCAGGAGATCTTTGAGGCTAAGGTACACTAAGGGCGTGCACGTTGGGTAACACTGCCTTTATATACATTCGCAGTAGGTTTAGAAAAGACCTAAAGCATGTCCGTTAATAGTTTTGTCTTAGTCTGCTTAATATTTGAATCAATGAGCTGGATAAAGATTTAAAAAACATACTACTTCTTTTAGTTGGCAAAATCAAGAAGAAAGCTGATCACTGCTATTAACTAACTTTTGCATGGTGTATCCCATTGTATAGAATCCTTTCTCCTTGCTGGTCACATTTGATCCTCACAGCTCTATAAAGGAGAGGTTTCTAGCTTCCAAACTCCACTCCCTCCCCGTCCCCTGCTGACATACTTCTCTTTACATTGAGCAGAACTGAGGTTCAGGGAAATCAAAGGACTAGATCAGAGTCATCTGGTGATTAATATGCAAATGTCTGTTTTCTGTCACACTGTCACAGATATGGATTCATGATAAGAACTAATACCGAGACACGCGATTGCTAGATCACAATCATTAAGATGAAATATGAAGGTGATCAATGTGAAGTCTAGCACTGAAGCAAAAAGTATGTTTTGGTGGAATGTTTGACGTAAGCCAATATTTCATTACCATTACTAATAATCCTCTTTAATCCTGACCTGGTGTAATGGAAGCATAATGTCTACATTACTATGAGCAATATTCTTACTGAACATGTAACTTCTCAAAACATACATAGGACCCATGTTTCCTGGGCCTCACTCTTATTGAAAACTTGGACTAACAAAATACCTACCTAGAGGCAGGTAACTACTGTAGAAACCATGGGCTACGGATAACAGTGGATGGGAATGAGGAAATGAATAACAATTCTAATTTGTTTCAAAGTTTTAAGAATTATCATGTGGAAGAAGAAAAATATTTGTTCTATGTTTGCCTAGGTCCAACAGCATAAGTATCAGAAAGTCAGATTTTGGCTAAACATACAGGACAATTCTAACAAACTGTGCAATTCCTGATGGAATGAGTCTTGTGAAGTTTTTAAAAAACTGAATTTATTTAAATGAACAGACAAATAAAAACCCCAAACAACCCACCCATTTCTTCCATCTCCCCCAACACCCTGCTTCTGTAATGTTAATCTGTTCTCTGTATCCATGAGATTTTTTTTATAATTTATCTAAATTCTTTCACTTAGCATAATGCCCTCAAGTTCCATTCATGTGGTTGCAAATGGCAAGATTTCATTTTTTATAGCCAAGTAATATTATCTATCTATATACCTCTGTATAGTTATATATGTATAACTATATATGTATAACAGATGTATATAGATCTACCTATATCTATAATCTGTATCTTATATATCTCATATTTATATATATCACTATGTATCTCACACTTACATATATCATATATATGTCATATTTTCTATTTTCTCTATCTATTTATCCATTGATGGACATTTAAGTTGTTTCCATATTTTGGTTATTGTAAATAATGCTGCGGTGAACATGAGGGTGCGTATATTTTTTCAAATGAATTTTTTCGTTATTTCAATAATACTTAGAAGTGGAATTGCTGGATTTTATGGTAGTTTTATTTTTAATCTTTTTGAGGCAACTTCATAATATTTTCCATAGCACACAAGTGTTCTGTTTAGTCCATGTCCTTGCCAACACTTGTTATTTCTAGTCTTTTTGTAACAGCCACTCTAACAGATATGAGGTGATATCTCACTGTGACTCGGATTTGTCACAGTGACTAGAGATGTTGAGCACCCTCTCCTGTGCCTCTTGGCCACCTGTGTGTCCTCTTTAGAAAAAACATCTGTTCGTATATTCTGTCCATTTTTATTTTAATTCTTTTTTTTTTTTTTTTTTTTGCTATTGGGTTATATGAGTTCTTTATATATTTTGGATATTAGCCCCTTATTTGATATGGGATTTGCAAATATTTTTCTCATTCAGTAAGTTGTCTTTTCATTCTGTTGATGCTTTGCTGTGTGAAGTATTTTAGTTTGACATAGTCCCACTTGTTTATTGTTGCCTTTGTTGCTTTTGCTTTCAGTGTCAGATTCAATAAATAGTCACCAAAACCTATGTGCAGTAGCTTTCTGCTTCTGTTTTCTTCTAGGAGGTTTATGGTTTCAGGTCTTACATTTGAGTCTTTAATTGATTTTGAGTTAATTTTTGTATATGGTGTAAGATTGTTTCATTATTTTGCATGTGGCAATTTTCACAACACTATTGAGGAGACTGTTCTTTCTCTGTTGTGTATTCTAGTCTCATTTGTCATAAATTAACTGACTATATACGTGTGGCTTTTTTTCTGGGATCAATCTGTGGGTCTGTTTCAGTGTGTGTACTATACTCTTTTAATGACTATAGATTTGAAATACATGTTGAAATCAGGTAGTGTGAAGCTTCCAGTGTTGTTCTTCTTTCTCAAGTTGCTTTGGCTATTTGGAGCCTTTTATGGTTCCATACAAATCTGGGGACTGTTTGTTCTATATCTGTGAAAAATGTCATAGGAATTTTGATAGGGATTGCATTGCTTCTGTGGATTGCTTTAGGTAGTATGAACATTTTAATAATATTGATTCTTACAATTCATGCACATAGAATATCTTTCTATTTACATCTTCTTCAATTTCTCTCATTAATGTCTTGTAGTTTTCAATATATGAGTCTTTCACCTTCTTGGTTAAATTTATTCCTAGGTATTTTATTCTTTTTGATTCAATTGTAAATGGTATTATTTTCTCAGGTTTTCTTCTGACAGTTCATTATTAGTGTATAGAAATGCAGCAGATATTTATGTGTTGATTTTGTATCCTGAAGATTTACAGAATTTGTTTATTAATAGTTTTCTGATGGGGTCTTTAGGGATATATAATATATATATTCATGTCATCTGCATAGAGTGACAGTTTTATCTTTCCAATTTGGATGCCTTTTATTTCTTTTTATTACATATTGCACTGGCTAGGACTTCAAATATTTTTTTGAATAAAAGCGATGAGAGTGAGCATCCTTGTCTTGTTCTTTATCTTGGAGGAAAAGGTTTTGGCTTTTTACCATTGAGTATGATATTAGTTGTGGACTTGTCATATACAGCCTTTCTAATGTTAAGGTACATTTCCTTTATACCTGTGCTGCTGAGAGTTTTTACCATAAATGAATGTTGAATTTCGTCAAATGCTTTTTCTGTATCTATTGAGATGATCATATGATTTTTATCCTTCATTTTGTTAATGCAGTGCGTCACCTCGACTGATTTGTAGATGTTAAATCATCCTGGCATTCCTGGAATAAATCCCACTTGATCATGGTATCTGATCCTTTCAATATATTGTAGAGTTCAGTTTGCTAATGTTGTTGAGGATTTTTGCATCTATGTTCATTAGAGATATTGGTTTGTAATTTTCTTGTGATGTCCTTTCCTGGTTTTGGTTCAGAGTACTACTGGCCTGAAAAAGTGAGTTGGAAAGAGTTCCCTATTCTTCTATTTTTTGGACGAGTTTGAGAATTATTGGTGTTAATTCTTTTTTTAATGTATGGTAGAATTCACCAGTTAGGCCATACGATCTTAGACTTTTGTTTTTTGGGAGGTTTTTGACTCACTGTCAATCTTCTTATTAGTAATCAGTCAGTTCAGATTTTCTATTTCCTCATGATTCAGTTTTGGTAGGTTATATGTTTCTAGGAATTCATCCATTTCTTCTAGGTTGTCCAATTTGTTGGTATTAATTTTTCCTAGTAGTCTCTTATGATCCT
Source organism: Trachops cirrhosus (assembly GCA_028533065.1). Classification (NCBI taxonomy): domain Eukaryota; kingdom Metazoa; phylum Chordata; class Mammalia; order Chiroptera; family Phyllostomidae; genus Trachops; species Trachops cirrhosus. The sequence goes on from CM052541.1 coordinate 173,171,374, forward strand.
TTGTATTTCTGTGGTATCAGTTTTAAGATCTCATCTTTCACTTCTCATTTTATTTATTTGAGTTCTCTCTTTTTTTCTTGGTGAGTCTAGCCAAAGTTTTGTCAATACTGTTTATCTTTTCAAAGAATCAGCTTTTAGTTTCATTGATCTTTTCTATTTTTTTTAGTCTTTATTTCTACTCTAATCTTTATTATTTCCTTTTTTCTACTAACTTTGAGCTTCACTGTTCTCATTTTTCTCGTTCCTTGAGGTGTAAAGTTAGGTTATTTACTTGAGACTTCTCTATTCTTGAAGTAGGCATTTGTTGCTATGAACTTCCCTCTTAGAACTGCTTTTGATGCATCCCATAAATTTTGGTATGTTACATTTTCAGTGGTCACTTGTCTCAAGGTGTGTTTAGATTCTTTGTGATTCTTCCTTGACCTGTTGATTGTTCAATAGTATGTTGTTTATTCACCACATATTTGTAAATTTTATAGTTTTCTCTATATAATTAAATTCTAGATTTATACCATTGTAGTTGGAAAAGATGCTTGGTACGATTTTAATCCTCTTAAGTTTATTAAGACTTGTTTTGTGGTCTAACACATGATCTATCATGGAAAATGTTCCATAGACCCTTAAAAAGAAAGTGCATTATATCACTTTTGGATGGGATGTTCTGTAAATATGTGTTAGGTCCATCTTATTTAATATATCGTTTGAGGCCCATATTTTCTTATTGATTTTTTCTATTTATTTTTCAATTACAGCTGGCATACAGTATTATATTAGTTTCAGGCATACAACATAGTGATTCGATATCTATATAACTTGTGAAGTGATCACCCAGATTAGTCTAGTTCTTACTGATTTTCTGCCTGGATGATCTATTCATTGATGTAAGTGGAGTAATAAAGTCTCCTACTGTTGCATTGCTGTCTATTTCTCTTTTAAGATCCCTTAATATTTGCTTTATACATTTAGGTGCTCTGTTGTGACATTTTAATGCTCTATCAAGGGAAGAATTCCCCAAGGGAATTCTCAGAAGTCACTCTTAGAAGTCAGGTGAAAGTGAAATTTTAATGAGTTATCACGGCTCAGCCAATCTAATATTGTTTATAAACTTACTCTAGATGATTCCCATTTGGATTTTCATTTAGCTCCAAGCAGTGGCTAGAATATAATAGATATTACATAACTGTTTATTAAAATGAATCTTCAAAAGGGAGAGGAAAGGATTAGGTGCTGGTAGTAAAATATCTACCAGAATATTTCATTTCTGACATAATTAACACTCCCTGGCTCATTTTGCAGTGCGAGGCATTAGTGAGAGATTTTCCTCTACGGTGTTTGCACTCACTGTGCCCTTTGCTTGGAACGTGTTTCTTCTTGGATTTTCACCAGGCTCAGCCTCTCACTTTAGTCACATCTGCTTAAAAGGTACTTCATCAGAGAGACACATATGTGAAGTAGCAATCCCTTAAACTTCATCATTCACTATACCCCCTCCCCTGCCTGCTTACTTCCTAGCACTTTTCACTGCCTTATACAAACACACACACACAATGTCACCTGTCATTTGAATGTAAACTTCTTGATTGCAGGGATTTTGTTTTATTCTTGTTTGTTATGAACTGAACTGTGTACCCTCAAAATTTGTATATTGAAGTCCTAACCCCAATACCTGAACATGTGACCTCATTTGAAAATAGGGCTGTGGAGGGTGTAATTAGTGAAGAAGTTATTATACTGAAATAGGGTGGGTCTTAATCCAATATGACTGGTGCCATTATAAAGGGGAAATTTGGACAGAGACATGCACATAGGGAAAAGTCCCCATGAAGATAAAAGCAGAGATCTGGGCATTGCTTCTATAAACCAAGAAATGCCAAAGATTGCAAGCCACCAGAAGCTAGGAGGGAGGCATGAAACGGTTTCTCCCTCAATAGCTCTCAGAAGGAGCCAGTCCTGTTCATACTTTGATCTTGAGCTTCTAGCCTCCAGAACTATGAGACAATAAATTTCTGGATTTTTTAGCCACAGTGCTATTTTATGGCAACCCTAGCAAACTAATAAGCTATATCTCTAGAACTGTGACTAGATAGAATTGGTATTCAATAATTTTTTTCAAGTGAATGTTGAGTGAATAAATAAATGGCTGAATGAATGAATACATGCGTATGTTACATCAGGAAAGTCAGCTATCTTTTCCTGATGTAAAATGACATCCACTACAGTCTAGAAGATTTATTCAATTGTCGTCTATTCTACCACATTTGTAAAAATGAACTCTGATGACAGAAACATTGATTATATATTAGAAGTTATCAAGGAAGCTTATTTAATCTGAATCATGGGTTTTAGGAATGATTGAAATTTTAATTTGACCTGAGGCAAAAGTCTAAAATGAATGGTTTCCTGAGTTTGCTTTTAGATTTTGATCCTGTGTTTTTCCTTGGCAAATTTATCTATTTATAGAAATCAGGTCAGTGAGACTGTGTGAGTTATAGACAATGTGATTTCATTGCACTCCAGGCTCAACTATGATTCAGAGTAGAATTTTCCTCATGGAGGAATTGAGCTGTCAGCAATGAAATGGTATAGGAATCAAATCAGAGCAGAAACAGAAAATTCTCTTCATGGTTCAGACATTTGGGTTGGTTATTACCTGAGATGATATTAAATTTATCCACGTGCTTCCAAATAATGGACTTTGAAGAAGGAAGTGGATAAATAGACAATGATTAGAACCTCAGAGGGTGATCTGGGTATGAGTAGATTCATTAGTCTGAATTTTATCTGGAAACCCCCCGCTGGCCAGAGTGAGCTTATGTTTGTCCTCTGTCCATACTGACTGAGGTGGGCTCTCCAGAGCTAACCAACAGAAATAGTTTGTGGAAAATCACTGTGCAGAGTCCACTGTACAGAGTCCCTGTTCCATTCCCTTTTTAGATCCTTGACCTTGTAAAGGATCTACAGGGTCATGGTCTCTGTCTCTTGGCATTCAGAGCTTTTGACCCCTCCTGTATGAAACTTTTCCAAATGTCTTATTACTGAAAGTTAACGCCTTCCACTCGACTCTTCCTTCTTTTCTTCTTTAGAAGCTCATATTTCCTAAGATACATCTTCCCTCCAGAAAAAACACTGATACCTTGGTGTGCAAAACTCATGCATTCATAGGGAATGGGCAAGGAGCACACAGAATTTACAACTCCAAAGAGAGGATTAGATTCATCTCCCATCAGTGATATGCTGAGCACTATGGGGAAGATGTTTTGAGCTGGAATTTTGGTCCTTTTGGTTTCTGCAACTCTTGGGTTCCTCTAGCTACCCTCACTTTAGCTCAAGTCCAGAAAGCCCACCACATTGTTAAATATATGAAGTCAAAATCAGCCAAGAGCAGAACATGGCTCTTACTTTCCCACCCCTACCACAGTTTTGCAAATGGGCCAGTAAAAATAGTGGCCTTGATGTGGGTAAGGGTGCAAATTAGTACAGTGAAAACTCACATAGAAAACAAATCCCTAGAACAGAGGCTTGTTATATTTAAAGTCTTTGGGTTATGGAGAGGAGTTAGAGAAGAAATCTTAAATGTCATCTAATTTAATTCACTTATTTTACAGATTAGGAAAGAGGATGCTCTGAGTAAGAGATCTTTTGACTTGAAGATCCCATATTCTTCATGTAGTTCTTTATTTTTATATCCTTAAGCTTAAACAATTATTCCTCCTTGCATTATCTCTGCCCGATCTATGGAAAGAAAGTTTATAAAGTAAGAGGGTGAGTGAATTAACCACAATCACAAAGACAGCAAAGTGAAAGTACTTGGATGAGAGCCCATGTCCCCTGGTTCTTAGTTCAGTGCTCTGTAATTTGAGTATTAGAGCAAATTAAGACTGGGTGAGGATTAGAATTTGTAGTACCTACACTCAAGTGAAATGGGCTACTGTATTATTCTTTCTAGCAGTGGTCCCCAACCTTTGGTCCCCAACCTTTTTGGCACCAGGGACTGGTTTTGTAGAAAGGGGTGGGATGGGTGGGTACTGGTGGAGCTCACGCTTGCTTGCTGTGGATGGCGGGAGGAAACAGAAGGCAGAACTCAGGTGAGCTACACTTGCCAGAGAGCAGTGGGGGCTGATGGAGCTCAAACAAGTTTCTCTCACTGCCCGGTTCCTAACAGGCTGTGGATGACACTGGTCCACAGCCCCGGGGTTGGGGACCTCTGCTGTATCGTTTAATATTTACTGTTAGTCTCTGTGGCAGTGATTGTAAATTTCTTTTGGATGATGGAGTAATGGGCTCCATTTGAAAGTTTGAATATTAAAGGTCTTCTTTTCATAAAAATGTACACTCACAATTTGCACAGAAGTCTGGGTGATTCACATAACTCATTAGTTTGAAGGCAGACCCGTAGACTATGAACTAATGTTCTAAATATTAATGAAAGCAAGTGTTTATTGATTGTTAGCTGTGTTCCAGGCATTATTCTGAGTACTTCATACATGTTACATTATTTAATTCCTATAACATCTGAAGCAAGTTTCTTCAGCCTTATCTTTACAGAAAAATTAGATATTTAAAGAACATCTGTTTATTTTTTAAAGACTGATTGATGTCAGCTGGGTACAATACTAGGTGTTAAGGATCAACCAGTGCAAAAAAAAAAAAAAAAAAAAAAGGGTACTGTGCCTGCCCTCATCAGGCTTGGAATCCAGTGAGGCAGACTGCTTGCATGTTTACATAGAAATGAGCCATGAAGCTAACAGCCATGGTTGAATATGTTGGGCCATGATAACAACACCTGCACATGGAGTGTTGGAAGAATCTAAAGAAGGGAGTCATGCCTGGACTACCAAGACAAACAGGTGCAAAAAAGCATAATGAGGGGCTGCAGAAGAGGTAAGTGTGCCAGACAAGGTGACTGGGAGCAAGAGTTAAGTTCTTTGCTAGAGGTCAACTCCGAAGGACACATCCTGAACTCAAACCAGGTCCACCTGCCCCTGAAGTCAGCCCCTGCCCCGGGCTGCCACAGTTTAGTTCCTCTGACTGCAATGACTCCGGGCGATACTTTATAGCCTATCCTGGTCTCCGCCATGTCCAGGGGAAGTACAGCTCCCTAAAATGCCCAAGCAGTGCTTCTCGGACCACCTGTGAGGGACCAAGTTTTAAAATTTTCAATCTGTCACGTTGTGTTCTGATCCTTTTGTCTTTATTATTATTATTATTATTATTTTTTTTTTTTTTTTGCTGGAGAATAAACCTGTTACCCTCTCTCCAATCCTTGGTCTCCGAGCTTGCCTTCCATATCTGGATGGCTCTAAGGGGAATACAGAGAATCCTGGGTAATCACAGGTTCATGGCTAGCCATTTCCTGCCTTATCCTAAATTTTGAGGGATTAGGCACCCAGACTGGTGTTTTAGTTTGGTAAAAAAATAAAAAATAAAAAAATCTCTAAATGTATTTATAAAAAAATTAACAAAATTTTTCAGCCCTCACTATTGCCTCCACATCTGCAGAGCCCTTCCCCAAACGACAGGGCCCTTATTTTTCCTTTGTAGACTGATAGCTTGCTGACACACGGGAATCCCAGGCCCCGGGCTGGAGCCCTGCCCAGAGTGGCAGAGATAGGTGCCCAGGTTATGTATGACATGTAGTCTGCTGCCTAGCCGATACATTTGGCATGCCATCGCTGGTATGTTGCAATGACAAATGGAAAAAAAACAGTGCTAATTTTAAGGTCTATTAGAATCACAAGGCAGTAGAAGTAATGGTTGATAGACAGAAATGGTAAGAATTGGGCCGGTTAAAAAGTCCTATTCTGAAAGCTCCTAGGGCATTCTGGCAAACACTGGGAAATAAATAAATACATTTTACAATAGTAAAAGTGCATTTGACAGTGTGCTTTTGAATGAGCACAGTTGAGGGAATGAAGTAGACAGTACGTGACCATGGCTTTGCCTCTCATCATCCAGAAACCGATCAGGTGAGGCTGAGAACAAGCACCTGTGTGTTCATGTAGACGCTATTGGAATGCAGAGTTCCCAACCAATACGTTAATGACTTTCAGCAACCTTCACTTCTGGACATGACGTAATTAATTTTTGAATCGGGGAAGCAAGATGGTCTGTGGCCTGATATTTTCATCTGAAAGTAAGTGGGAAGACAAAAAGCAAACAGGCTTTTTGGCTATGAGAAAATGAATGACCTTCCAAGTAAAGAATTTAAACTGGAGCTTTTGGCTTTAGAGGGGAATGAGGCTTGAGAACGTTTCTGTAGCAGAAGTTGAAGGTGGAGAAGGGGTCGTGGGGGGCAGTGTCCCCCACAGCCACCGAGCACGTGCACGCTTCTCCCCTGCGCATACCACTTTCAAGGGCTCTGATGTTTCTGAACCACTTTTGAGCAGGAAAACATTATTGTGAAGTTTTTTTCTTTAAAAAAACCAAAAACAGAGGGTTGGCATGCCAGCACATGCTTGAATGCTCTCACAGTTACATATAAACTTTAAAAAGAGGCCCCCTTTCCCCTCGCCTGACTCATACTCCATGCATCATATAACCAGTGTTTGGAAAGTCTATGCAGAATGCTTGTGGCAATCGGATATATTTTGTTCGACTGTGGGTGTGTTAAAAACAGGTGACCAAGTAAGGGGTGGGAGTGTAGAGTTGGAGGGGTACATGTAGGGTCGGGAGGGGTCATGACAGGCAGAAGGAAAGTTTCTTACACATCTTGACTCTTCTTGAGGACATTTAAGATAATAGAACCATTGCATTTTAAATGTTTCTGAGAGAACTCATGGAAGAGAACTTTGAAATCTGAAGTGAAGATTCAGAGATATTAACTGGCAGTGCAAAATCATGTACCTAGGGAGAAGTTTTGGGAGCCAGCCTCTGAACGCTCTGTACAGTGCAAAACCCATTTGAGAACCTGTAAAGCCTGTAGGCACTTTCCCCTGGAAAACAAAACTACACATAATATTTCCTGTGCAATTTCAAAGGATTTATGGACTCCTTAAATTCATCTGTGAACACAAGGGCCTGATGAATTTTCGACTGGGGTTATTGACTGAGCGTATAAACAGTGTTCAGCTGGAACCAGGGTTTAAGTTTCTTCTTTCTATTTAGTAGCTGTTTGAGCACAAGCAAGCATGCAATGTTTCTAAGCCTCAGTTTCCTGATATATGAAATTGGTATAATCATAGGACCTATTCATAGGTGATTATGAAGATGAAATGTGATAATGGGTTTAAGGAACTCAGGTTAACAGAGAGCCTGGCGGGTGGGAAAGACAAGGCCATGTTGTTATCATTCCGGTTGTTACCAACCTCCTTCACCGAGACCATGGCCCCTGTGATTGGTTGGTGATGGGCTACTCCAAACCCAGGTCCCTGAATTTCTTCTTAGTCCTTTGCCTTTTGCTTGCTTCCGACCTAAATCTATTTGCTTCCTGGCCATTCTCCTTTCCTTAAGGGTCTCTCCATCTCACCACATGAAAGGCAGCCTGTGTTCAAATGTCTTGATAAATTTGTTGTGCAGAAATCCATCAGAAGGAAGTACTAGGAGGAAAATAAGTTTGCTTGAGAAAAAGCGTGCCGGTGAAGTGCTTCCTTGCTGTAGTGGAGATCAAACAGTCGGACAAGTGGAAATACCAGGTCTGCAAGAATGATTTTGAGCCTGTATTATTATTTCATCTTTCCTTTAGTAATAGCAGGGGGAAAATAGCTAGTTTCCTTTATACAGTTTATTTTTTTTTAAGTCTAAACCTTCAGTGTGAAAAACTTCTATGTTTGACACCAATTTTCTTTGGTTTATGTACTTAAATTATTTGTGACTTCCAGTGAGTTTTCCCCACCCCCTGCCTCAGTCTCTTCAAATCCATGTTGAGAAGCAGAAAGGTGGTCTCAAGAGGAGGAGGGATGACAGAGCAGAGGAAATCTGCTCACGCCACCCTCCTTCTAATTCAAGCTGTCCATTTTTTAGAGTGTTGGAAATACTGGGGAATGGTACATGGTGAATTATACAAAATCTTAAAAATTGAGCCTCCAAAAATAGTTCGGCATAAACCTCAAAGCTTCCCTTCTACCTGACAAAGGTGGATCAGAAGACTGATAAAATTTCTTGTTTTTTTTTTTTTTTTTTTTTGTGCCAGTTCAACTGCCACCCACTTACACTTGAAAGTCGGACTTCACAATACTTTACCACAGAAACCAGAAATCAACCTTTAAATAGTTCCAGAATGACAAAAGGCTCCATTCTCATTAGGCTAATTGCTGAGTGTAACATAGCCACATAAGAATTACAAGAGAACCAGGAAAAGTGTTTCTGGCTTTCTGACACTTTGAAGATTAGAGGTAGTCATTCTCTTCTATGTTGTTTTTTCACTTTTGACCTGGTAGGGATGAAAGTGAAATGTAAGTGATGATCTTAGAAACCAAGTCTTCCTCTTCGTAAAGGTAATGGGCAGGTGACAGTTCTCTGAAAGACCTGCAGTCTCAGGGGACATAGAATGAAGGTTCTTTGCTGGAGGAGGCAATTTGTTGTAGTAGGATAATCCCATCACTCTCCCTACTCCTAACACAGACTTGGTTCCAAGCCTTCTGTTACTATAATCTAGCTAAGGAGCCTGGGCAAAATACTTATTTATAGCTTTGTAAACTTTGGTTCTCTGTAACAGGAGACATAAAGCCATGAATTACACCAGTCCATATGCAGCGTCTGGCATGCAGCACCTACTTTCTCATCGTGGGACAGGGAGTTGCATCCCGGTTAGGACAAACTGCACTGGAGGGTGAGAACATGCCTTCTCGATAATGACTTAAACTCCAGAGTTAGTTAGTGGAGATGCCAGTTTGGAATTGGAGTGTGTGTTGCTTGAGAGGTAGTGTTTATACTTATTGAAGATAATGAATATCTCCTCCAACCTGTTAAAAATATGCTATAGTCTTTATTCTCTTCTTTTTCTCAATGTCTAATAAGAGTATCTACCAGGAATCAGTTACACGAAGTGGAATTGCTGGATCATATGATAGTTCTACTTTTAACTTTTTGAGGCACTCCACGCTGTTTTCCACAGTGGCTGCACCAATTTACAGTCCCACGGAGAGCACGCAGGTTTCCTTTTCTCCACACTCTCTCTAACACTTGTCTCACGTCATTTTGATAGTAGCCACTCTAAACGGTGAGGTGATGACTCATTATGGTTTTGATTTGTGTTTCCCTGATGATTAATCATGTCGAGCATCTTCTCAGGTGCCTGCTGGCTATCTGTGTGTCTATATTAGAAAAATGTCTGTGCAGTTCCTCTGCCCATTTTTAAATTCAGTTGTATGGACTTTTTTTCTTGCTATTGAGTTGTATGAGTCTTTACATATGTTGAATTTAACCCTTTATCAGATATATGGTGGGCAAATATTTTCTCCCATTTCGTACGTTGCCTTTTCATTTTGTTGGTTGTTTCTTTTGCTGTGCATAGCTTTAGTTTGATGTAGTCCCATTTATTTATTTTTGCCTTTATTGCTTGTATTTTTGGTGTTATATTAAAAAAAATCATGGCCATGACCTATGTCAAGGAGCTTTCTTCCTGTTTTATTCCAAGAGTTTTATGGTTTCAGGTCTTACATTTAAGTCTTTAATCCCTTTCCAGTTTTTCTGTGAGTGGTATAGGATAGGTGTCCAATTTCACTTTTCTGCAACTGGTGATTCAGTTTTCCAGGCCAAACTTTTTTATAACAATAACTCAGATATGAAGGGTATATCCAAAAATTTTGCACTAAGTTTGTGAATCTGATATCTAGGAATATGCTTACATGTTCTCAGAATCCTTTCCATGTAGGGTGCATATACTGTCACAGAAAAGTACTGGCATGAGGGAACTAAGTGTTTGTACTCTGTGGTCTCTAACTAGGTGGTGTGTCGTTTTAGCCGAGATACGCATTTAAACCCACCAGGCCTCAGGATCCTCCTCTTGAAACAAGGTTCCTAGATCGGGTGAGTGAAGATTTCAGCTTTCGTAGTCCATGCCTCTATCCCTGTCCCTTTCAGCGGATCGTAACCTGAATTTCTTTGTAATTTCTGGTTCAGAGCAGAGAGCACTGGCTGGACGTCAGATCTGTTCTAATTCTGCGTTTAGAAATGGTTGCTAAGAAAACACTGACAGAGAACATTTTCTTTATGTCTAGACTTTCTATCCAAGACTTGAAAATGGGAAACCAACAAAAATACTTGAAAATAAGTAATAAACCATGCTTGCAGGCTCTGGAATACAGCAGCAATGCTATTATGAAGATGAACCCTGCTGTGACACTAAGCAAAAGGACAAACCACTAAGTTAATTTGTCAAGATGATAAAGGTTTGCTGTGGCAACACAAACCCCCAAAGATTTGCTGGTGCTACAAGTCAGTGCCCGTTGCTTGGGGCTCTACCATAATCACCCAGGCTGCTGTGAGCTCCATCTAGACGCGCGCTCTCAGCATGCCTGGAGAAGGGACTATGGTGAACTACGGTTGTCGCTCACTCATTTCATTGGCTGATACAAATCACATTATTATGCCTAAAGTTCACAGGGAGTGAAGGTTTGCAGTTCTAGTTTTGACCAAATAGAGCATATCTTGAATATTTGTGGCATTATTATGATACTAGATCTTCACAAATAAAACATTAGTATGCTCACTTTTAAATTTGGAGACTCAAGTCCACGTTATAATTCCAGACAAAACAATGAACAAACTCAAGTTGATTTTGGATTTGACCACATGCATTTCTGAGAAGAGGAAGCTTTCCTGGGGAGGGTGAAGGAAGGGAAGAAGGATATTTGGCAGCTGTTGATTGGTGGGCTGGCCGTGATAGGGGAACTGGCAGGTAAGAATTCTTAGCAATGAGAATGTGCAAAAGGAACAAAGTAAAATGAACTGATGTTAAAGTTCATGGAGCATGAAAGAACACAGGTAGGACTGTGATCAAAGGGACAAGTGGTTTACGGCAGAACTTTGTTAAGGATTCTGAAGTGGAAGTCACGTTTGTGTTTAAGGTAGAATAATCCTACAAGAGGCCTGGGAAAGCAGGTTTGGAATAAGAGAAATGTGTTCCAAATAGAAGAGTTGTAACAAGCAACAGGAAAGTCAATAGAAAGAGTAGAGTGAATATTTGAATTTTTATGCTGCTTCATACAAATTCATTTTACTGGTGACATAGGGTTAATATTTAGTACTTACTGAGATTGTCACTACGCAGAATGCCCTAACCCAAGATGTGTAGTTAGTTGATTACCTGCTTTGTAGAGGTAACAACTCTGCCTTAGTGTGGTATTCTGTGTGGTATTAGTGTGGCATTGGTCTGGGAGGTGCGGAGTTCTAAACAGAGTGACTTTATGTGTCCTTTGCATACAAAGGTCTTAGAATGACATCATGATTTAGGGAGAGATATTATTAATTCCCTAATTACTAAAATATATATTCTGATATAAGTATAAAAGCATTTTTAAAATGCCAATTGTAACTTTAAAAAGTATATGTATATATACTGCCCAGTGTATAAATGTGTGCATTTATTCACATTTTGCATTATTTATCACTATTGTTCTTTACATTGGTGTGCCTAGAGAATTTACTAGCACAGAGATAAGAAGGAAACCCTATAGAGGGGTAAAGACAACACATGTTGGTGCCAAAAGAACTGAGGTATAAAGAAGGATAAAAATTCCTTAAGTGTGATATGAATCTTCTGAAATGCCTGTTCATGATTTGGAAGTGGAAAAATTAGAAGAAAAAACGCTTCCTATTTAAAAGAATAGTATAAACATGTTTAAAGTTTTAGCAGACATTGGAGTGCAGGTAGAAATGCACTTGGTTTGGAGAAAAAGCACCTTAAAAGAGGTGACTTACAAGTCTGCACGTGCCATTTGCCATCATGTGCCATTTTGTAAATCACTTTCACACTTGAGAAATGCAACATATATCGTACATACATAATATTAATGCTAGTAGCAATGACAGTAAGCTCCTGGTGTGGGCTGCATTAATTCTATCTTCTCCAAAGGCTGTTATGAGATGTCACACAGCAGTAAATAACTAGCAGGAATGATTGGAAGGAATGTTCTGCAGATGTTTGCCTAAGGTCCTGCCTTGGCTCATCTATGGAATCATAGGTAGCAATAAAAAGCCAACCAAAATTAGCTACTAATAGTACTTATGATCAAGATGGTCTAATGACATCTTGAAATGGCAGGGAAGCCAATTCATGGGAAGAAGAAGGCCCTACAATGACAGAGAGGAGGAATAACATTCAGTTATTCTCCCACTTTTGCTTGCTGCCCCGAAGTTCCAATCTTGAGAGCTTATAATTATTTTATGATGTCTAAAGTAGGTATAATACTCGCATTCTTCATGGAACTATATGGGAGTGTTCTAATGTTCAATAAACAATTATTCTTAGAGAAAGAGCAGCATTGTCAAGGAAAGGAGTGAGACACTTGGAGAGCCAACTGATTTTTACCTGGGTGCTCATGCCCACCCAGGTCGGCAGACCTAGAACGGCATGAAGAGACTCAGAGTGACATTAGTTTGTGAGAACAGAAGGGCCAGAGCAAGTGACTCAGGGATGGGCCTTTCCCTCCTGGAGACGATGGCTGTGCCCGTTGAGTTCTAGGCAAGAATTTGGGTTATTATATAACTTGTTTTCGAAACGTTCTTGCGGGTGAGAAGGTTGCATCTATTCATGACCCTTCTTGCCAGGGAACCCGGTAGCATCCGTGGATTTGATCCCACTGTGGTAGGGCCGGCTTATCAGGTTGGCCAGCCTAGTAGATCCTGTTGTGCGTAGAATATTTTCTTCTCTCCACTTTTGTTGTTTACTTAGCATAAGCCACTCCACCCTCGCTGCAAGTTTTGACACTCTCTCTGATACACTGTATGGCTACTGTACCTTGACTTTCAATTACATTAAATCCTATTATAATCATTTTCTTATAACAAATCCTCTTTAACACCTGAAAAGCTCAGCTCCCATGGGTGTAGTGTTATGCTGTCAAAATAAAAAACAGAGGAATTGCAGTAGCTGTTGAGTATGTTTGGAAATAAGATCAGAATAAGGGCCTTAACATATTTTGCATTCAATTCCGGCAGCAAAAGAGAAAAAAGTTATTCTCAGCCATTCAGATATGGCTTGACCTATAAACCAGTGGCCTTAATTCAGTGATTTTAAATCAAAGGGATAGCACACAAAAATACTCTCTCTGGGAAAGCATTTCTTTCAGAAGCGAGGTCCAGAATTCCTCATTATTTCCATTATAATGATTAACGTAAGCAGAACATTCTTCACTAATACATTATAAGAACCCATGGCATGGGAAGGATTTTGTTTGTTCATTTTACTTCTTTTCATGCTTCCAGTGTAATGACTAAATTACACCAAGCTTTAACTTATTTTTGGCAAATGGACACCATGGTTCATCTTTTCTGCCTTGATTATTTCTGGCCAACATTTATAAGTATAGGTCAAAAGCCTGTTTTATTATTCCGGTTATTGAGGTTTTATTCCATGCAGTTTGTTGCTATTTTGGGGCAACTCCTTTTGAGGAGAGAAATGGACATCTGAGGAAAGAACCAGATTTTGTGGGCAGTGTCTTTTCAGTATTAGCTATGCCTGTTGATTTCACCCACTGACCCTGAGTTCTGTCCTGAGCGGTGGGGGCCCTGTGTGGAGTTCGTGGTGGGGGGATGTCTTTCTGGCTAAACAAATCCCACCCGATCACCCCAATCCACATAGAATCCAAGAGTTATCCCTATTTTTATTATTTTACCATTATGTTAGGAAAACGAGTAGTTTGAGGATTAGGTATCAATCAGAATAATCAAATGTCCTCTTTTTTTTTTAAGCTGTTACCTCCAATGCTCAGGTTGGTAAACCCTTGCCCATTCTGGCAATAAGCATGTGCTACATTTTATTCATTTTCTTGAGGAAAAAAGTAAATTGCTGATGACTCTGGTCACCGTATGTGGTAACCAGGTCTTTTGCTATGAGCCAGGAGAGGTAGAATTCTCTGCTTTTATGATGGAGCTTTGGTTCAGGCCCATCCTTCTGTCTCAGGGTAATGTGAGCTGAAGTTGGTCGCGGAGGCTCTGGCAGCTGGCTTAACCTGTTTATATAAGGACGGAACACAGCCACTGATTACGAGAGTCACCTCCTACTGGTTGGTTTTGGAGGGGAGCCCAGAATTTTCCATGGAGTTAGCGTTTAAAAGTTAGATCAGCATCTCAATGGAAGATAAGGGCACACAAGAAAGCCCTTGTGGGTTTCCCTGTCTTCAGAAACCCCACTGTTTAGCAAGAGTTAGAATAGATATATTTGACCAATAAAATGCTTCTATTAGGCTTATCTCCATGAAAGGATCACTCTTCCTTAAGTAGGTCAGTTTGAGCTAAGCTCAGCCTTTAGCAACTTGTGCACTGCCCTGGCTGTTCAGGGAGGGCTGGTCAGTGCTAAGGTCAATTTGATGTCAAGATATTTTATATGGGGGACATTTTAAATAGTAGGGATAACATTGTAAATAACGAAAGGCTACTGCCTCTATGTTTAAATCGGGGAATAAAGTCAAGGGGAGCAGAGGGGGTTGGGCAGGAAGCTGAGTGGAAGAACATGGGCCTGATAGAAGACCTCCGTGGAGAATCCGTGGACAAACTATAAGGCGTCAATGGTCCCGTGGATTTCACGGCCCCTCATACATTAAAACATACTTGAAAAAATAGTATTCCTGAAAAATGAGAGAAATGATCTCAGGTCTTGTGATCTGTGAATGCGAAGGAGTCCTCATAGTGGATTGGATTTTGACTTTACATCTTTATTTATTAGTAGGCACAGAGTTTCCCTTAAGATTTCTGTGTACTTAGAAATGAAGACATGCGTGGTAATCCCAAAACACCACTTGGAGTTTTCAGTAGCTGGAGCGCGTGCAACTCAGAGTGGTGATTGGAGGGTATTTCTGCCCTCTAGTCTGCAAGTTCCAGAGGTTAAAAAAAAGAACATCCCACTTTTATAAAAGGAAAAAAAAAATCTTTTGCATAAATTATTATATAAATAAATCTTCTTAACAAGCACTGCAGTTTTTTTTACAAAGCACAAAGAGTTATTGTGTGATTTATGTGAAAAGGTTATATAACTGTACTCTGTTACTTTAAATAGTGTTTTTTATTTAAACTGCCAACTTCTTCATCACTGGCAAAGAAAAAAATGCATATTTGCAAAGTACAAAGGTAATTTTCAAGGACTGTAATTAGCTCATGATAACTCTATCTTTTGTGATGTCTTTGCTACAGAACTAGAAAAGAAATGGACTTTTTTCATTGTTGAATCTCAACTGTGGCACCTGCAGGGTGTCAGCTCGGTGAGAACCAGGGAGGGAGAAAGTCTGAAGTATTACACTTGGTCAGGGGAGAATTATGGACACGCTAAAGTAACAGATCTTGCCATTTTTATTTGGCTTCATCTTTTCTTTTTAGAAACATGACAAGGCTCCATTTTCCCTGTTTCTGTTCCCCAACTGACTGTTTATTTCCAAGATATTAAAGGAGCTACTTTAAAAAAAAAACCCTGAATACATGATGTGGAAGATAAAAAGAGAATGAGATTATAGTAAAAGAAGGTAGAAGAGCAAAAGAAAATCTTTGTGTCTTAAAAATAAATACTAGGTCAGAACTCTGGCAAGAGAAAAGACAGGTAAATGAAGGCAATATTTGAGGAAGAGGATGCTAGTTAATTCATTCCAGGGAAGTCGATGAATTGATTACTGAGAAAAAATGTATTTCCACGAAAGATTCCAGCTTTGGGGGGTGGTCAGAGTGGACGCACACACAGAGCATGCGTGCCACCAAGTGTGTTTTTGTGTTTGGCTGAGGCAATATTATGGAGGAGTCCAGGTGGTCAGAGTCACAAAAGTTCCCCATGGTTAAGAATATTTGCAAAGACAATCTAGGACGTTTCCTTCTTAGGAAAATAGGCTGTTGTAGACAGTGGAATTCCCTGGAGGTGGAATTGTATAGCATTGTGGGATTTGGAGGTGGCTATCTTCTGAGAAGTCAACCCTACCTTTGTAGGCTGAAATCTGGAATTCTCGAGCTTGTTTTTCTCACCAGTGAATGATAACCACACGGACAATAGGAAAATCTATAAAGCACTTGAAGTCCAGGAATTGCAGTGTGGCAATCTGAGTGCTGGGTGTGTTTTCTGTGGGACTGTGAGAACATTGTCACCTGTTTGGTCACCGACCTGGTTGCCCAGGTGGCAGTTTGGCAAACAACCAGCATGAACAACAACAGCCTCTTGCAATGGGCTGTGAAATATTTGGGCATGGTTGTTCTCAGATATTATTAATTCTTTTTAGTTCAAACATTAAATTTTGATTTTAATGGAAATAAAAACAATGATATGAGACTGAAAATAACTACTTTTAGAGTCCAGGCATCAGATACCCACTTTTAGCAACTCTGCACAGGAAGAAGGCAATTGATTTGTAAAGACTGACTTGTTACTGGCAGAGAAAAATGAAACAATAGCTGGCTTTTTCAATATAGTATGGACCACGATGTCAGTCAGTTATGCTTTGCAGTAGAATTCAATTGTAAATTTGATGGTTATATCTTTAAAAGTTACATGAAAACGTGGAGGCTCGTCTGTCAGGTGAAGTCTACAGCATTTAGGATCTCATTAAATCTTGTTCTCTGGGAAGGTGTCACACACTCTTTAACAGATCAAATAAGAGAAGACTGCAAGTTAATTTCCTAGCCAGGAAGGAGGAAGTCAATTAAAAACATACAGTTGAAAAGTGATCAATTTCCTTCACTCTAGAACCAAAAGGAAGTGTTTTGAAATGTGTATTTAAACTAAGAACTAGAGCACATCTCAAAGGGGAAAAGAAAAGTTAAACTGTGAAAGGCAAGCTCACAGCAACAACGATATATACAATAACAGGTGCAGCGCTTTCTAAATCCACTACCACTCTTTGTGGCTTTAACACGTGGTGGGAAAATCTCTTCAAACAGGAGATACTTTCTTCAAGACTTAAAGGCTATCTTTGGCTTCTAG
The DNA here is from genome assembly GCA_028533065.1 of Trachops cirrhosus. Taxonomy (NCBI): domain Eukaryota; kingdom Metazoa; phylum Chordata; class Mammalia; order Chiroptera; family Phyllostomidae; genus Trachops; species Trachops cirrhosus. Next base: position 173,188,427 of record CM052541.1, read on the forward strand.
CAAAGGTTGACAAGTAATATAAATTCCTCCATGTGCTCAAAATGAGGGTCAGGCTAAAATTAACTTCACTTGTAGACAGAAGGTAGCCAAGATGACACTGTTATCCATTATGCTGAAAATGAAATGTTTCTCTTTAACTCTGAGGAAATATGTAGGGACAAAAAGTCTTTCAAATGAATTGTGTGCCCAGTTTTATCCAGGCTGGGTCACTTGGAGAGACACCTCCCTATTTTTGTCTTTTTCTGTGGACTACATTTAGACCTTAAACAATTAGCCCTCTTTAAGTTTTTTTTTTTTCTTCGAGTCACCTGCTTTAGAAATTCCAGCTTTTGTATTTTTAGATGCTGGGGTCAGGGCAAGTGCAAAAATGATGACATTTTCTGCCTTTACAAGCGATTCTTTTTGACTTTAGCAGGACAAAACAAAATGAGTACTGAGAAAGTTACCGCATTCCATTTTAACCCCTTAGGTCAGAAGCACAAAGCGTAAATACTAGTATGTGCTTAGAAGGCTAACCCCATTAGAGTGGGTACCATTTAGGAAGACAAGTGCTCCCTGTCATGAAACCCCTCCAGGTCCTACCAACTATACAATTAGGCACATTTATTTTCGTGATCTGTTGTTATTTAATTGTAACCACAAAAGTAAAGCAAAGAAGCGACTTTCTCATCTGATTCTTCTTCTCCCTGAAAATTCTAAATCTGTGAACAGTTTAGCTTTCTAAAGTATTTTTCTCTTTTAAGGAGAGGAAGTATGTGTTCTATTGGAGGACAGAACCTTCTGTCTTCTCAATTATACTAGAGAAAGAATGGAAAAACATACTGACTTGTGTAAACATTTTAACTTTCAAATGAATACAGCCAGTTCCTCACTTGTGGTCACCCTTATTTATGAACAGCTGGGTGTACACATAAACATTGTTCCTCTTCGTCCTCTCCCCTGTAATCAGGGAGGGCTAACCCCTAATGTCCCACGTCTCAAGCCTGAGAACCATCTCTCCTCATTGCATCTCATTCATTTATTCATATGTTCACGCAATACGTATTTAGTGAGTACCTATTATGTGCCAGGCAATAGACTAGGCATTAAGAACACAGTGGTAAGAGAAACAGACCCTGAAATAGGCCTTTCGGAGCTTATAGTGTAGACTCAAGAGGAAAAAAACCATTCATCAAACGATTACATGAAAGATTTAAAATCACAGCTCTGATAAATGCAACGAGGGAAAACTATTGTACATGATGCTATGAGCAAGAAATAGGAACAATTGAACTTAATCCAGGGGTTCAAAAGGATTTTCCTGAGCAAGTGGGAAAAGCTGAATATGAAGTTTGAAGAGGAGTTAATTCACCCTAGAAGGAAACGAAAAAACTTCCCAGTTAAATAAGTAGCATATTCGAAGAGCTGCAGTGGGATGGGGGATGGGAATGGTAGAGAGAGGGTCAGTGTGTCTGGGGAGAAAAGTGAAGGGCAGCTTCAGGGGACTCATGAGAGGAGCCGAATTAGTCTTGAGGTCTATATAGGAGTCTTGTCTCTGTTTTAAAAGAACTGGGAAGCCGTAAGTCAAATAAGAGTTTTGTCACAGTGCTGGGTGGTTGTGAGGGAGGGGGTGGAGTCCTAGCAGTTTGACAGGCAACATGAAAGGGGTAAGGCATGTCCTCTGTCATTCCTCCATTACTGCTCCTCACCCCACCCTCACTGTACCTTTATCTCGACATCTCCCAAATGCTCTATTTCTGCCTTTGCCCGCACCGTTTACCCTACTCCTTACTCTAGAGCCCCCACCACCTCTGCAATCTGGGTCTCTGCTTCTTTTCACCTTGGTTTCTACCCTACTGGGCCTCCCTAAGGCCACAAAACCCCCGTCAGTACTTCAGAGTTAAGGCAGGCAGTGATGGATAGGCGAGGCATGTAGCCGAGCACTCCAAATTAGAAGTTTGGATACATTTCCCCATAGAATCAGTGGTGCACACAGCTGAGTGTTTACTGACTCCCTCAACTATGGGATGGATGACATTAGTTTTGGAAGGCTGCTCTTGGAGACTCACCTCATGGGACACTGTTTCTATGGGGAAGATGATTTTAACAAAGAAGTTATCGGTAAACTCCTGAAGCGAAGTGAATTGCTCTCATTAGGCTGCCTTTATATAAAGAAGTTTTCATGTTGTGGGTGCCTTAGTGAAATCTCCCCTACTTTCTTGTTTTTCATTCTTTGCATCTTGAATTCAAGCTAGTGTGGAATTGATGGAGAGCTCACTAGAGAACTCTTTAGTCCCAGTGATAGCTTTGTTTATTTTTGGTTACAACTCTCAGTAGGAACTGGGTAGATCAATGATTTGAACTCCTAGTTTTGATAAAGTAGCCAGATTTGAAAAAAATTTTTTTTAATGTGAGGACCGAATGGATGTTTAACTCATTGTGAACATTAATGTCTTTGCAGTTACTGAATAAGGACATGCTTGTGTGTGTCTTACGACCATTCTTCCTGTCCACATTTATCAGTTGCCATTTTTAGCTAGCTCTCATTTCCCCCCCCCCCCAGTGGGGGATTCTCTTTATAGTCCCGTTCTCTGTCTTCCCCCTTTGGGAGTAAGGAGACATCTTCCCGAATGGATTATTTATTCAACAAATATTGTTGTGCACTTACTATATGCTACATACTCAAGGCCCTGTGCTACCATAGGAAAGACAGATACAGTCCCTGTCCTTATGGGTCACACAGTCTATAGCAATGCTGTCCGGTAGAACTTTCTGTGCTAACCGAAATATATTATGGCTACGCTGTCCAGTGTAGTAGCCGCTAGCCACATGTGGCTATTGAGCACTTAAAATGTGGCCAGTGTAACTGAAAATCTAAATTTTTAGTTTTCAAAATTAATTGAAATTTAAATAGTCACACATAGGCGCTGTATCGGGTAGTACAAGTCTAGGGAAACTAGTGAGATATAAAGAAGGTAAACAGGTAAAGCCTGGGAAAATAACTCCTTGCCCATATTAGACCTGAAAAAAGGAGTACCCCAGTTCCAGAAAATTGTCATTTAAATGGCAGAAATGTGGGATAAATGATATTCACACAGTTTTCTAGGGAAATAAGTTTAAATCTGTATAAAGCTAGAATCCAATAAAAAAGCTATTTGACCATTCGCAACTTCTTCTGCAAATCTGTACAGGTGCCTCCACCTGTCGTCTTCCCCCTTAACAAAGGACCTTGAGAGGGTTTCTAACACCTCATGCACAAGCACTTTGAGCTTCGTGGAAGTCAGAGGAGACCCTTACACTATCACTGGGACAGAAATGATTATTTAACTGAACTGTGCAACAGGAAAGAAGCTGAGCTTTTAAGGATAAATGGGTCAGGCAATGATTTAAATCACCATTAAAAAATCTAGCATAAAATGTTTTGTTCTGGAAGAATCTCTCTCATTTTAGAAGTCAGTTCAGAGGAACTCTTTGGCTAGAACAATTTGTATCAGACAGAGCTGTTTAAAAGTTGTATGTTGTGTTACTGGTAGCAACGGGCTTCAGAGATGTTTTGTAGTTGAAAGTCATTATACCTAGCCTGCAGCTGCTAATCACAGAAGGAATTAGGAGAAGGAGGGAAGGCTTGCCCTCATATTCTGGACAGAACAATGCCAGGAGAAAGCTTTCTTGGTGGGAAGAGTTGGTAATGGGGAGGAGGGGTCTGCAGAAATACAGGGACACCATAGGTGTCAGTGACTGACTTGTCTTCATCCATCTGGGGAGAGACATTTCAAGACAGAACAGAGCCCTGTGGCTAATGTATAGGGGCTGAAAAGGAAATGAAAGCTGTGTCCTTAATTGTTTCTAGCAAGCTAATAAGGGAAAAGAGACCACATACAGATAGAGTGAGAGGCACACCTGGGGTTAAGCCTATGAGGAATCTGGCTTTAAGGCAACAGATACAGAGGCTCGGAGTTAAAAAGCAGCCTAATCAAGTCTCTGGGAGGACAAAAGTTAAACAGTGATAAATAGGCACAGATTTCTGAGAAAGGTATGTATGAAAAATTCACCTGGATGCTATTTAAGAGTTGTTCAAAATGCACTACAACTGAAGTAATGAAATATATATTTTAGGTTTCAGTAACTTTGGCCTGTGGATATCCATCACAGGAATCTTAGTTTAAAACAAAACAAAGCATCACCTGGTGACTGGCTACTTCAGATATATTTCCCTGAGACTTTTCACCTCTATATTGACCTCCTTACTGCAAGAATAAGGGTGATAATATCTATCCCTGCCGGCTTCATAGAAGTGACAATCCAACAAGAAAACAAGTGTAAAACACTTGGGAAACTCTAGAATGTATGCAAATATGAGCAATTTTATTTATTATTTGACTGGCAAATGATGTCCCTGAAAGGTAAATCTGAACACGTAAACAGAGTGATTACAACAAGGGCTGTGGTCATCAAAGAAGGCCTGTGTGTGCTCAGGGGTGCCACTGTGCTCAGTAATTGGGTTTCTGTGTATTTCAGGACCGGGACCTGGGCAACAAAAGGCTAGAACAGGAACATCAAATAAAGCCCAAATCATTTTCTGCCCATTAGATGGAAATCCAAAATATGTATATGTTTTTAGTTGTGGTACAACCTCTTATGTGTGAATCCTATTCATTCCAGACATAAGGGTAAGCTCTCGTCTGTTCACTAAGCACCACCTCTAACCACCGTAGAAAGCGAGCTAACAAATATGACCCTTGCCTTTTGAGTCATAAGATAAGCAGCAGGCTGTCCTCTGGTTATGCGCCTTGGGATCATTTACTCCTTTTGGGGCATAATATTCTTTCTTGGCTTTAGAAGTAAGTCCATCCAAGGTCTTGGATTTGAGGATCCTGAGATTAAGGGCCTAAGAAAAGCTCACTTTCAGAGGGCTTACTCAAAGAAGTAGCTGGCTTGGGCTGAATTTAGCAACCCTTTTCAGGGTATGCCTCTTTCTCTGAGGCATGGTGGGTTTCAGAAAAGAAGACGAAGCAATGGAAGGTGCTCGAGGGAAGGAAGAAGCCCCGCAGAGCCCCCGTGAGCATCACGGGCATTTCAAGGTCTGGACCCAGGGATCTCAGAGGAAATTTGTTTGACTGGAGAGGAACCGTCTCACATTTATTAAGTGCCAACCATGGGCAGGAACTCTACCAGTCACTTTATGTGTTATCGTTTTGTCTAATTAACAGGGAGTTGAATAATGTCTTTGTTTTTGCAATTTGACTATAAAGTAAAGCAACATTCTGCTGGGTGAATCCAATTTCTTATTGACTTTCACATTGCATTAGACACTGTCCCCGTGGCTGGGGCTGCTCTGCTGATCTCTCTTTCCTGGAAGTTTCACTTTTCACACGCTCAATTATCACAGCGAATTTGTGTCATCTCAGTCACAATGAGGCCCACTTAAAGGGATGTTGTCATCAGCACTTTTGTTCCAAATACATGCTTCCCTCCAAAGTATGATGGAATTAAGATAGTGTCATTGTCTCCAGAGCCAAATGCAAGAAGGCCACATTTGTGTTTTCTGTCTTCAGATCCTAATTTCTTAATTCCATACATTCGATCCTTGCTGTGCTGCGAGTTTCCATAGGGAGGGAGGCTCAGGGCCCAGGGGAGAAACAGGAGCCAAGGGAGCAACAGGCTGGGTCTGTGCATCTGCGGGGCCGAAGTCCAAAGCAACAGGCAGGCAGGCCTTGCAGGCCTTGCAGAGTCACTAGAATACTTGATTGTTTTGTTGTTTTTTCTTTTTTACTATTTCAGCAGCTCCCACCATGAGGACATATTCTCCTCACCCTCAGAAGCCCTTTTCAAACATTACTCAGAAGACTGATAAGAAGAAAAAGCACCCACTGATGGTTTCTCAGAAAGAAAGCATTCGATTTAACTACAGGGCAAGACGGCTCTGATTACCACAGGCCCAGCTGACAGCAAGGTTGCCAGGCAACACTTGCTCTGCCAAGAGTGGTGGTGGAATGAAGCAACCATGTGGTTTGTATTACCGTTTTTCAACTTTTTAGGGTTTATAGAGGAGAACGTCACCAGAGATGATAATTCAGTTTGGAATGACTACGTTTTCAACGCAGTGTTCAGTAATTGCTGATTTGTGTTAAATCCTGAGGTCCACAGTCAGTCATATTTTACAATGTGGATGAGATAAAGCACAGGGTATGTCAAGATCCTACTCTATGCAAATAACAAAGTTTCTGGCCAAATTCTCTTTAAATAAAAGAAAGAAAAATAAAAACTTCTCCAGCATGTCCAAGCTGCTACTTACAGCTGTTATAAAGATAGCACAGGAAACAGAAACTAAAGCCAAACAATAAGCTAAATTCTGCCTTCCATTTACTTAGCATGCCCCGTCTTCTGGAAAGTCGGAGTTCATTTTCTTTAAACGTTTCAAGTCAGAGCTTGCCACAAACCAATCAGTTTGTACAAGTTGTGTTAAACCATAAAATGCAAATGTTTTTAATTTGTTATTTATTATCTAAAGTTTTGGGTTTAAAAAAAGAGAGAGAAATCTGGGATTATTCACTTTGAAGTCTCCTGGGTATTCTTGGAAATATCATTCTCAGAAAGTCTGAAACACTAAATTGGAACAAATGACTCCATTCATAGACAAATTTGCAGAGTCATATGGTCTGCTTGCATGGAGTTTAGTAAAATACCTTATGAATCGTGCCCTTCCTCAAAGAAGCGTATCCACTTCCCTCTCAGTGGTGCAGCCCAGGGTGCAAATGGCACTGCTTCCAGTCTCATCCCTTAAAGAATATATGTTTAAAAACTCATATTGTTTAAAATCATTTGAGCAGAATTTATGTTCTGTTGTCTTCTTATAGCATTTTAAGGATCCCGGGAAACCCAGTAAGACATGTACTCCTGGAAGCAAGTCCTTTCAGTCCAAGGAAAAGAAGCAGCAGGAACCAGGAAGAGTCCATAGCTGGTCCAGTCATACATTTCTACACAAACTTTCAAATAAAGAAAAAATATAACTTGCCATTCAAGATGCCTTGGTCTAAACAAAATGCAGTTTTACTTAAAGAGATGTTGTCAAACATAGTCATTTGGGCTCCGAAATTATGCTCCGCAAAAATGCTAAATTAGTTTTGTCAAAACATAACCTTAGTTCTGAAAACATTGTCAGAACTTTCAAAGTTCAATAAAAGAAGGCAGCATTTATGGTTTAGGTGGACATTATCCTCTGTGTTTATCCTACATAACATCCATCAAGCCATCAAGCCATCTGTCTGTCCATTCATCCAATAAACATTGAATTCTCACTATGTGCCAGGCACTGTGCTGGATCTTCGACACAAAGGTAAAAAGACACCTCTGTAGTATCAAGGCAGGCAGTAGTCCTAGTGAGGGGAGAGGTGTGGATAAATTGTCGGAGTCAAATAAAATGACCACTGTCATGGACAGGCAGAGAAAGTGTGGGAAGTAAGTTCTGTAATATAGCACTAGTTCAGGATGTGCTGGGAGCTGAGCTAAAGACAGACCTTTCTTTTCCTTAACAGTCAGAGAAGAACTGGTGTTTGAGATCACGTTATTTTTTCTCTCGAGATGTACTTGATTGATGACATGATCGCAGGGAGCTTTCCTGAAGAGAAGGAAGGAAGAGAAGGAGAATGTTTGGCAACTGTTGATGGTGGATCGTCCCCCACTAGCTGTATCTACATATTTTTCTCACCTTTCAAGGAAACATATGAGGACGCAAATGAATGAGAGTGACATTATTGCATGAATAAGCTGAATCTGATCTAATTTATTTAGAAGCAAATATTTTGAAAACTCTTATACTTAATTACATCTTATGCATGACAGGTTTCAAATAGATTGTGACTATTGGGTTGTTTCATTGCAGTAGACAAAGGCTTGTTTCAAAAGCTTGCCAAGGACATCCTTAAGGAGTTTACATTCTCTGAAGGTCAAAAGGTTGGTTTTTAAAATGCATCATTTCAGGAACAAATACTAAAAATAAATTTGACATTATAATTTCATTTTTTGATAATGGTGGGTGTCATCAACCTCATAAACTGTGACAAGCAGAACTCCCCCCCCTAATTTCCTGACAGTAATAATGAAAAAAATATGGTTGGACCCAACATTTCTTTAAAGTGGGGGAAGGGCTCTCTCTGCCTTAGCGCTTTAGTAGAGCCCCAGAGGGAAATTCCAAAGGCCTTGGAATCTGATGGTCTTGTGGCACCTCCTCTGAAGGTTGTTGAGTCCCAGAAGAACATGTTAAAGGTTGTAGCCGAGAAACTTATCCATTAAATAAGGAGTAGTGGTAGCAGGAGTGGGATGCTCCTTATCCTAGAAGCTGTAAGCCTAGGTGTCATGAAGATTAAAGGTATGCTGGACAAAATAATATTCTCTTTATGTTACAGTTTAAAGGGTTGTGACTGTACATGCAACCAGACTGCTGTAAAACCAACTAATAATTTAGAATTTCTCATTTTTATTTTTGCACAATCCATTCAATATCAATGAATTGAGGGGACCATTTGTTGATTTTTTTTGGGGGGGTCACTAAAACCTAAAATTGAGAATTCTAGATGAGTGATACCTTGGTCTGCCACTTTTTGTCACTGAGATCCTGCTTATATTTCTCCTAAACAAAGAAACTGTACTAAAACCATTAAGAGGCTTTAGAGTTTATTAAATTAAAGGCAGAGAATGAATTTATTTTAAATTTGTGAAAAATGTGGGGGGGTTTTTTTGAACCTTTATGGGCACCTTATTCAAATGGTTGGTGATCTGATAAGACTGTGGGTTTGTACCCCAACAGCCCTTCTTAAATTCCATTTAAATGACCCTTTTGATAAGGAGAACAAAGTGTAGGTAAGGGGTTTGGAATTCAGGAAAAGTTAATTGGATTAAAAAACTGCAGTGTTCTTGCATTGGGAGGTGGTCTTTATCTGTGTCCCGGGTGGAGGTCATCTCACCCTGGAGCACAGTGGCTCAGATACCATCTTGAATTGCTTGCAGTCCTCCTGAGGCACAAAGGTGGAACTGCTTTTGGTCTCCTGGAGTCAGGGTGGGTCAAACCTTCAGTTTAAATCTACTTGTAATCTATGTTAGAACTTTCCCAGAATGTTGTTTGATATTGGCCAATAGTCGCCCTGATCCCATGGGTCAGGGAGGGCTCAGTGGCTTGGTACACGACCTCACCCAGAGAGGCCCCAGGAAGGCGGCTTCTTCCCTATTGCATGTTACAGTGCTCTTCTTGGCTCCTTTGTTTAGAAGTCCATAATCAGTGTCTATTTATTTAACTTAAACAACCAACAAACTAAACCTTCCTGGTCATTTAGTGTATATGCCTGTGAGCCTCATTCCACTAATGGACAGTGAACATTTACTATCTCTTGTTGCCTTAGGAGCCCAGTGAAGACATTTGGGCAGGACCACCAGAGCTGCCCCAGCCGTAAGGTGCTGTGAATAGCCTTCTGCGCCTTCTGCGGAAGACAGGGAAAATCCCTGGAAATGGTGAGTCTAGGGATTACAGTGCTCTAGATGGAAAGGCCTGCTTCCCTCAGTGCCTGGTGTCTACTGAAGCTTGCTATTGGGTGACTTTTCTTTCCTGTAGGCCTCTTTCTTCAGTACGTGACCTTATCGTCCCCTATTCCTTAGCTCATTCAAGTCAGACAAGCATTCCCACATATTATCCAGTTCTGCCATAGGCACTTCAGGTTTCACCCTATAGCTTGAAAGCTCTGTCCCTTTCTTAGATCAAATTCCATAGGATTAGCAGTGCCACTGCGCATGAACTAGCCCCAGTGCCCTCTCTTCTGTTCTCACCCCTGCCTCTCCCGATTGACTCTAGTGTTGCCAGCTCTTCCCTAGCCTCCCTTTGGTCTTGGAGTGTTCCCCACTCCCTAGCTCATTTCCTCTTCCTATGCTTCCTGCCAGTGCCTTCCAGCACGATGGATTTACTGCTGAAAATAAGCACCTTAGTGTGAATTATTTTATTTGACCCTTTGGTGGGGGGATGATGCGGGGGCGGGAATAAAGATAAGAGTTTTGGAAACTTTTAAAGTAAAGCAGGGAGAAAGGGAAAGGCCAACATCTAAAAGAAAAGTGGACAGACAGAGGCAGCAGAAATTGTGCAGATAAAAGGCGAATTTGACAACCTATTGCTAACTTACTTGCAGAGCCTTCCAGCTCTGGTCACTTTGAACCTGCCAGTTTTTGCCTTATACTATTTTTTTGCCCTGTGCACATCTGTGTGCTTTAATCTAGCCACTCAACTATTTTCTTTGATTACCAACTCTGTGCCAGTAATGTTATAGGTACTAGTGCTACAATGGTGAGCAAACAAAACTCTCATGATGTCTAGTGGGAAAAAAATCAAATGAAATTATCAACAATAAATATGTACCTGGAGTGGGGGAGATATATAATACTAAGAGGGGTTATAATAGGAGAATTTGACAAGGTCGGTGATGTGTAGAAAAACGTACTCAGGGAAGCAGCCAGGTTGCTGAGAATTAGTGGAAATATAGGCCATAACTCAGTAAATTAGAAATGCCTTCACTGGAAAAAGAAGAGTATGAACAAGAGCTCTGTGGTTGAGAGGAGCATGGTGGGTTCAGAAAACAGAAAGAAGGCCTGAATATCCGGGAGGCAGAGTGGTGGTATCTTCTGAGATGGGGCTGGAAAGCTAGGTGGAAGCTCTTATAAGCATAGGAAGCATTTTGTTCTTTGTCCTAAGAGCAACAGAAACTTGTCTATTGTGTAATAACTTGTCACAAACTTAGGGCTTAAAAAATAAAAAGTGTTTAGTATTGCACAGGTTCTGTGCATCAAAGATCCAGGAACAGCTTAGAGGGGTGGTTCTGGCTCGTGGTCTACCATGAGGTTGCAGTCAAGATGTTGGCTAACACTCTGCTGTCACCCGGAGTCCTGACTGGAGCTGAGGGGCTTCATCCAAAGTGGCTCACCCACACAGCTGGCTAGTGGGTACTGGCTGTTAGCAGGATATCTCAGCTCCTCTTCATGTGGACCTCTCTACAGGGCTGCTTGAGTGTCCACATACATGACAGCCCTCTTTTGCAAGAGCAAGTGTTGAGAAAGAGAGAGTGAGAACCTTTTAAACACCTCGCCTCGGCAGTGACATGGCACGTCCATCACGTTCTATTTGTTAAAAATAAGTCACTAATTCCTATGAATATTCAAAGGGAGGGCAGTTGGGCTCCACCTTTGAAAAATTATTGTCAGAGCATTTGGGGTATATTTTAAAACAAGCGAACCATTAAGGAGTGTTAAACAAGAGTACTGACATGATCCTTTTTGCATTTCAAAAATAGTACTTTAAATGGGAAGCAAATTAAATAGGGTCAGTATTGGTTAATAGATATTAGAGTGATCGGGGCGTGAATTACCGGTAGGGTGGTGAAATAGGATGCTGGTGAAGATGAAGAGAACTGAAGAGTTCAATACACATTTAGAAAGTACAGTGAGTCTTAGAGATCAATTGGACTTGGCAGTTGAAGGAGAGGGAATATTATAGTTTCCTAGTTTTCTGCTTTGCATAGATGGCATTGTGGCATTCAATGACGTGGAGAATACTAATTTGGGTCTATCAACCAGGTTGTCATGAGTTTTATTTTAGACATATTATGTTTGAAGTATTGGAAATATCTAAGTATGGTTACCAAGTGGTTCCTTGGTCATAAAACTCTAGAACTAAGAATTCTGACCTGAGGATATAAATTGGTGAATTATCCATGCATAGACAGAAAGGAAATCTCTGGGTTTGATTTCCCTAGAGAAAGAAAAAATAATATGAAAAGAGAAGAGAGTTTTGGGAGATTTTTTGTTGCTGTTGCCAGCAAATTTTGCTTCCCTCTTTCCTTCCTTCCTTTTTTTGTGGGAGGAGTGTAATTGCCTGTCCCATTGGTGCTTACCTTGGCCATGTGATTTGTATTGGATAATGAGGTGTTAGCAGGTGTGACGGGAGCAGGTGCCTGAAGTGTGTAGTGGAGCTTTGGGTATGTGCTCATTTCGCTTTGAAAAGAACATGCTTTAGATGGACACTTGTACATGAAGCAGTCGGCTGACCTGGACCCAATTGAACTGAGCTGGCCTACATCAGCTGAGCCAAGTTTACAGATATATTAGCATTAAAAATGCTTATTTTTGTAAGCCACTGAAATGTTAAGGTCTTATTTGTTGTTGTTATGCAACATTGTTTTCATAATAGCTGACTGATACAAGGGCGTAGGATCTAGTACCAAGGAGTACTATGAAGTCATTATTGAACTACATTAATTTTAAGAGCAGTATTTATGCCTGATAAGATTGTAAGAGCAAAACCCAGCCTAAAGACTTGGTGAAACTTCTGGTGAGGGCATGTATGGACCCCCTTTAATTGAGGCATAGCTGTTTATCTGTCATGAGTGTTCACAGGTCACACCCATATGTTCTTAGAATAGCTCTCCGAGCAGGGCTTTCTGAAATAACAAGAGGTACCATCTCACCTAGACACAGCATCATCAAGACCAACCACTGCTGCTTTCCCTTTTTCTGAGTGCATTTTTATTACATGTTATAAAGACATGCTTAAGAAAATTGATGCCCTATCTACATACTATGTTTATATTTTAGAGCATATTTTATTGTTGTTAAAGCATATTTTAAGAGAACACATTCTAAAATTAAAAAAATAAGGTTATTGGTGGCAATAAACAAGACTGTAAATAGTGTGCGAGTGCAATGAAAGCAACCAAAGTGGCTCTTGGGCTACAAACGTTTTTATAAACACTTGGTTAGTGATGGGGTCATTAGGAAAGATGAGTGAGACTCTAAGGAAGAACAATAGCTTCGCTAGTTTAATAGCTGTAGAATATTTTGGTAATTGCTGGAATATTCCTTTTCAGTAAACTTAAAACTTGTTTTTTAGTGCACAGTAGAATGCTTGACCTGCAATATGTATTTTGACTTTATCTTTTTTATCACTTTCTTCAGTGTGATGCTAAATTACAATTTAGAAGGACATAACTTAGATTTCTATGGTATTGCTGTTGAAAAGATAGAAAAACTCTATAGGAAAAGCAAAAAAAGAGCCTGCATTGAAAATATTTGTCTGTCATGTTTTGGTTATTAAAATGAGATTCCCCTCCCAGATGCCCATCTTAAAGGTCTGTAAAAATTGTGTGCGGGTGTGCACAGAGGACAAGTGTAGTCATCTGGTGTTTATGGGGGCCATGTGAAATTATACCTTGCCTAGTTTGACCACAGTGTGAAAGTTTAAAGTGTAAACAAGATCAAAAAGAAGAGTGGTTTCAAAAATGGAGAAACAACATTCCATTCTCCCAGAGCCTTTTCAGCCTCTCAGTCAGACAGCTGCCCCCCACTCTCTTCTCCCAGCAGCCCCTAGAAACAACATCCCACTCCCCCACCATCCCCCACCCGAAAGTAAAGGGCACCATCAATTCTCAGAAAGAAATTGCCAAAATAACAAACCTCATTGGAGTGGATAATTTCTCACAGAAACTGCCAATCAGCTACAGATGCAAACCTGCCTTTCTTTTCCCTCTCCCCAGCCCTTAGCTAGAGAAAACAACCTAAAACCCAAGAGAAACTTTGCCTTTTTGCCAAATAATAATACAAATGACATGGCCATCTTGAGATATTTTGCTTGTCCTTCCCTTCTGCCTTCTTCATTACACAGTTTGTTGTGTGTGTGTGTGATGTCTTTTTGCCTTTTCATTTTGTGCAGGGTTCAAAAAAGCTATTTTAACTGAAAATGTCACATAAACATGGTTAAGAAAAGCAAACAGGACAGAAATGTAATAAAAATTAAATGTCTCTCTCTCCATACCCTCACCCCTTTTCTCCATTATCTAAGACTTCCAGAGAGCAGAAATTCTGTGAGAGAGAAGGGTGTGTGTGCGTATGTGTGTGTGTGTGTGTGTGTGTGTGTGTGTGTGTGTGTGTGTGTTGTGAGGGGAAGAAGAATGGAGAGAAACTCTTAATGTTGATTTATTTTCAATTTAAGAAAAAATGTAATCACACACATTTTTCTCTCTTCATTTCCCCTTCACCAGAAAGAACAGAACAAAACCAAAACCAAAAAACAAAAAACCCAAACTAACAAAAAACAAACCCAACCCCAAACAAACAAAAACCAAACCTCTGCTGTTTGGAAGTCCAAGAGAATTGCTGCTTAAAGGTCTTTCAGATAAAGCTCATTCCAAAGACATTTCCAGTGTAACCAAACAATGAGAAATACTGGGATCCAGCCAGCCGCTGTCCCTGCCATCTCTGATTTAGGGCAATTTGATGATGATTAAATCAAAGAGAAGATGGAGATGGGTTTGTGGAATGGGAAAACAAACAACTCCAAATTCCCCTCCATTTATTTATATTTAAACTATCGTATTTTATCTATTGTTTTAGATAATCAATTCATGTGCATTTAGGATGATTTCGTTGGTATGAAAAGTCTCTTTGCATTTTCTTCTTAATATAAGGGTTTGTGGAATGTTTGCTGAGGACGGAAATCCTTCCTCAAGGAGTCCTTTCCCTAGACTGTTCGGAGGGTCTCTACTAGGCAAGCAATGATGCCAGTGTTTCAGTAGTCCCCTCTCCCAGACAACTTGGCTTAATGTTTTAGTTCTCAATGACTCACTGTTTGAAAAACGGATTGAAAAATTTGCTCACCAAGAGAGCAATGATTAACTAAATTTGTAAGGTGCCAGTTGACTTGCTATCAATAGCTTAAAAGAAAATCTAAATCCATGACTAATGGCCCAGAAGTTTACTACTTGCTTAGAGGAACATCTTTAGATCAAAGTGCTCTTTTGGAAATCTTTAATTTTTCTTCCTTTCCCTGTTTTTCTACATTCAACAAAACTTACACACTCATTAATAATAAAGACATATATTCCCAGGCTTCATTCCCCTTTTTACTACACACTTGAATCTCTGTGGTCAGTTTTTCCTCTGAATATCTATTCTTCGATTTGCCATGTGGTAGTGTGGAATATTTGGTTAAGAGCATGGGCCCGGGGAATAGCATGTCCTGACTCAACAGTTTGCTTGGTATGTGACTTAGATGAACTTTCCTAATCTCTCTATACCTCAGTTTTCTCAACCATAAAATGGGGGTAACATTAATAATTATAATGTAAACTTGATAGGATTGTTGTAAAGATTCAATGAGAAAATATAAGCAAAGCTCTTAATATAGGCCTATCCCTCAATAAGCCTCAAGGAACAGATTTAAAAAAATAAAACATACAAAACAATTTTAAACTTTCAAAATCTTCCAAGTAAACTTTTCTTACCAAAAAAAAAAAGAAAGAAAAGAAAAGGGAAAAAAAAGCCAAACTGTGCGATGTCAGAGAAATAAGCTTGTGTTATTTCTCCGGATGGCCCTATGTCTCATATTCTGTGATATGGGAATGAATTGTGTATTACTGCATTGTTCAGTCTGTGCCAGTGACTGAGAGTCTGGGGATGCCCATGCAGTGGGCTGGTGTATGAATGTGGAGGAAAAGGTCAGGAGACCTTAGGTGTATCACATAGAGATGAGAACACATGGCTCAAAGGAAAAATATATTACCAAATAGGGGTACCAATAAAATGACTAGTATTTCCACCTTGGAGCTTACACGTTGTTACATGCAGAAAATAGAATTCACAGCCAAGAAGTTACTGACTACTTACCATTTCAATCTGAAAATCTATAAAACTCCAGTGACGAAGTACATATCAAGGTTATAGTTCATAACCTCATCTGTTCCTTTTTGTATGCATTTTCTGTAGAATTGGGGCATTCATTCATTCCATAAAGAGTTAACACATATCTCTTTTTATCTGTTATGGGCCAAGCTTAGTAGGCTTACTCTCAAGTCCATTGAGGTAAAGTGGTAACTGCAGTAGGGAACTTTGGGATTTTCTTGAAGGATATCTACCGTTCTTGGCGGGGTGGTGGTGGTGGCTAGTGTCACAACTGAGAAATAACACCTAAAATAATTCTAAAAAGAGAAGTAAGGGTTAACAGAATTAAAGGGGAGAGGAAACAGGTAATGGGGGGACAAGATGAGCAATGGTGTATAAGTGACGCGTTTTGGTAGATGGAGAGGGGTCAGGGTCACAGGAGGGTTTTTAGTGAATATGAAGAACATAGGAATGTTCGCAGGTTGAGGTGGGGGTGGGAGTCAGGATAGAGAAGGTTACAAGTATAAGAAAGGTGGGCAAGTTCTCAGAGGGAGTGGTGGTGGACTTTAACTGAAGGAAGAACACCCCACATTCTTGGGCTAGAGGAAATGTCTAACAAACTTTGATAAATATTATTGATTATACTTTGATTAGAAAGTGATTTTCCTTTAAACCCAAGGGTAAGACATTTGTTTACTTATAATTTTTCTGAGTGCCAAAGGAGCAGGGAACAAGAAAACGGGGAAATGAATTTTATAGTTAAATACCTGTTAATTCTGTACTTGGGAGATACTAACTCCACATGAGTTTCCTGGTATTATCCATCTTTCAGGAAGATTTGTCTTGTGTGAATGTCAGTTGGCAGAAAACATTTCACATTTTTTATAAAATTCTAAGTGGTTTAAAAACTTGTATATACACAAGGCGGGTACATTTTTCATATTATCAAATATTTGATTTCCTATGAGGTTAACGTTTTTCCTATTTTTATTTCCCTCTTTTACAAATTGTCAGTTTTGTCATCTGAAAAAAGGCTTTTTATGAAACACCTTCAAGCTAAAAAATAGTCTAGAATCAAGAGAATTCAAGATGCTCTGATCTAGAGTGGATGAATTGGAGAAGCAGGACGAAAAATTGCACAGAAAAAGATGCACGGAAATATAGACTTCATTTTTGAAAGGGAGACTCTCATTTCTGTGGTTCTTGTTCTAGTCAATATCAAATTAATTAATCTGATGTGCAGCTTCCCTGTGGAGTACGCATCTAGCATTGGCTTGATAATTTCTAGAGACAGGAAGCTTACTGCCTCTTGAGGCTGCCCTTCCCATTTTGGGTAAACTCTGACCCCCCCAAAATACCTTTGTGTGAAGGGGTCAAAATTATTAATATGCAATATGAACAGCTAGTACTTACAGAGAGCTTCCTAAATGCTAGGTATAGTTCTAAATGTCTTAACATATATTAAATCATTTAATGCTAAAAGAGCCATCTTAGGAAGTTATTATTATTATCTTCATTTTTCTGATGAGGCAAATGAAGCACAGGGAGATTAGATAGATTTATCAATGTCACACAGGTAGTAAGTAGTAGAGTAGGACAAGGGTCCCAAAACTCAAGTGTTGGAGCCCATGCACCTCTCCACTTCATTATTCTTTCTTTCATTGAATGATTGTTCCAAGGCTTTCCTCACCCCTTGGTCAGTCATGAAGATTTTACTCTTTCCCATTCATTTCCCATCCCCTTCTTTGAATTCCATGGACAGATTTGTTGTTGCCAGACTTTCATGATGCAGAGTCAGGAAGAGTAAGAAAAAGAATAAAAGCAGATGGACTAGGGGAAGACATTTCTGGGAAATGTGGCACACAACCAAAAATAGTACGGGGAAAATAGTGGAGGGAAAAGGGAAATGTTAAGAAGCATCACTAGAGTTTATACACTTCATGGCATGCAAGAAATGCAAAGAAAGAAACTGAATTATTCTTGTTGCTTTTTGGTGGCTGGACTATGTCTCTTGATTACTGTACCAGTCTAACACTGGACTACATAGAATGTGGACTTATGAGAGTTCAATATACTTCCATAGAACCCATCTTTCTTCCTGTTATATTCTGGAGCCATCTGGCCCAGAGGTAGCTTTTCAAGTATTTAAAGATGCTTATCCTATTCACCTTACTTTTTCTTCTTTTTTTAGTAAAAAATTTGCAATTCTATCAGTTTCCTTTTTTTAAAGAATAGTTTATTAAGGTATAATTGATGCACAATAAACTAAAGACACTTCAAGTGTACAACTGGATTAGTTTTGACATGAGTATAGAACCACAAATCATCACCACAGCCAAGATAAGTGGACATATCCATCACCCACAGGAGTTTCCTGTGGCCCTTTTTAATACCTTTCCCTTTCCTTCCACCCTTCCCCAATCCCCAGAAGACCACTGATCTGCTTTCTATCACTACAGATTAGTTTGCACTTTATAGAGTTTCATATAAGTAGAATTATACAGTATATACTATTTTTTTTATGGGAGAGTCTGGTTTCTTTCACTTAGAATAATTATTTGGGGATCTATTTATGTTGTTCTGTGTACCAGCAGTTTATTCCTTTGTATTGCCAAATAATGTTCCATTGTACAGATAATGCCTCAATATATTTATTCATTCTGTTGATGGACATTTGGGCTTTTATCAATTTTTGGATATAACAAATAAAGTATTCATGTACAAGTCCTTTTATAGAAAGAAGATTTAATTATTCCTGGATAATTAACTAGGACTGGATTCATTAGATCATATAGAAGTATATTTAACTCCAAAAAACAAACTGCCATTTTTTTCCCCCAAAATGATTGCACCATTTTAAAATCTTACCTGCAGTGCAGAGTCCCACTTTCTCTACATCCTCACGGACACTTTAGTCTTTAGTCATTATAGTAGATTTTTAATGGTATTTCATGGTAGTTTTAATTTGCATTTCTCTAATGGCTAATAATGTTGAACATTTTTTTCATGGGTTTATTTGTCATTTTGTATATCTTTTTTGGTGAACATCTGTTCTGATCTTTTGCCTGTCTTTCTAAATTGATATATCTTGAGAGTTGTTTTCCTTCTCTGCATACAGTTCTTTTATCAGACATGATTTCAAAATATTTTCTCCCAGTCTGTGGCTTGTCTCTTCATTCTCTTAACAGTATCTTTTGAAAGCAATTTTAAATTTTAATGAAATCCAATCTTATCAATTATTTATTTTATGGATCATTTTTTGGTATTGAATCTGTAAAATCTTTACTTAACCCAAGTTCACAAAGAAATCCTGCAATGATTTCTTCTAAAACTTTTGTGCTTTTAGATTTTATATTTAGATTCTCTAATCAATTTTGAATTAATTTTTTTCTATGCCTTTTGATAAGATGGAAGTCTTTGCATATGGACATTCAATTATTCTAGTATGATTTGCTGAAAGAATACCCTTTGCTACCAAATTGCCTTGAAACTTGATTAAAAGTCAGTTATTTATACTTTTGTAGCTCTATTTCTTAATATTTTATTCTATTTCACAGATTTGTCTATTTTCATATAGCTGGCATATCATCTTGATTATTGTAGTTTTATGATGTCTCAGAATCAGGTAGGATTAGTTCTCCAATTTTTTTCTACATTTTCTAAGTTGCCTTGCCTATTCTAGGTCCTTTATATTTTCATATGAATTTTGGAATCAGCTTGTCAATATCTCCAAAAACAACCTGTTGGAATTTTGATTGGAATTATTTAGTCTGTAGATCAATTTGGGGAGAACTGACATATTAAAGGAGGATTGCCATCTATTCATTTACTTGGATCTTCTTCAATTTCTTTTAGTGGTATTTTGTGATATTTGTCAGTTTTGCCTGTTTATTATCAGATTTATTCCTAAGAAGTTTGTGTTTTTAAATTAATGGGAATGTTAATTTTTAAATTTCAATAGTTTTTGTCAGTATATAGAAACAAAATTAATTTTTTAATTGTATGCTGCAACCTTATAAACTATTAGGTCTAGCTTTATTTTGTAGGTTCCAGAGAATTTTTTTTACACAATCTTATTGTTTGACTCAAGAGAGACAACTTACTTCTTTCTTTTCATTCTGGCACCTTTTATTTCTTTTTCAGTCCTAATTGCACTAGCTATAACCTTCAGTATAATGTTAAATAGATATGATTAGTTCAGACATCTCCGTATTTTCCCAATCTTAAGGGGAAAATGTTCAGTCTTCCATCATTAAGTGTGATGTAGCTGTAGGTTTTCAGACAGTTTTATTGAGTTGAGGAAGTTCCCTTTTTATTCCTAGCTTGCTGAGTTTTTATCAGAAATGTACATTGGATTTTGTCAAATGTCTTTTTCTGCTTCTGTTGAGATGATTTTTTTCCCAGTGTATTAAAATGATAAATTAAGTGGATTGATTTTCAAACGTTAAACAAAAATTGTTCATCAACATTGCTTTTCTGGGATAAACCCCACTCTTTCATGGTGTATTATCCTTTTTATATATTGTTAGATTTGATCGGCTAAAAACTTATTAAAGAGTTTTTGCATTTTTGCTCATGAAGGGTATTGGCATAAAGTTTTCTAGTCTTTATGCCTTTGTCTGCTTTTGGTTTCAGGTTAATGTTAGCCTCACAAATTGAAATGAGAAAACTCTCTCCTCTTTAATTCATCTGGAAGAGTTTGTGTAGAATTGTTAATAGTTCTTCTTTAAATTTTGGACGAGTTCTTCAGGGAAGTCATATGGGCATGGAATATTTTTTATGACAAGATTTTTAATTACAAATTTATTTTTCATAATAAATATAGTGTTATTCAGATTACCAATTTCTTCAGTGGGCTTTGCCCATTTATGTGTTAATAAATTTGTCAATTTAATCTGTTGTTGAATATATTAGTACAAACTTTATAATATTTTCTTATTTTTATTGTCTTTAGAATCTGTAGTGATATAACTTGTATCATTCCTCATATTGATAATTTGTGTTTTATCTCATTTTTCTGGTCAATCCAGCTAATGGTTAATCATTTTTATAGATTTTTCCAAGAACCATGCATTTTTTTCTATTCATTTTATATTTTCTAAATCTCACTGTATTCTGTGATTCTTAGTATTTGCTTTCTTCTAATTGGAGTTTGATTTGCTCTTCTTTGTCTAGTTCAGGAGTAAGCAAAATTTTTATGCAAATGACCAAATGCAAATATTTTAGGTTTTGTGAACCATACAATCTTTGTCAAAGTATTGTATTCTGCAATCATAGCATGTATGACTGCCTAGAATATAAAGGAATGAGCATCGTTGTGTTCTAATAAAACTTCATTGTACAAAAACAGGCAGTGGTCTTGAGTTGACCTAAGGGCCATAGTCTGTCAAGCCCTGTTTTGGTTTCTCATGCCTAAAGCTAAGTTTATTGATTTGAAGCCTTCTTTTCTAATATAGGCATTGAGTACTATAAATTTTTCTATAAAATCTGTTTTAGTGGCATCTTACAAATTTTGATATGTTGTATTTTTCATTTCATTCAGATTAATATTCTTTCTAATTTTACTTTTGAATTCTTCTTTTACCTATGCATTCTCTAGAAGTTTGTTACTTAAGTTTCTAGAGATCTCTCTGTTATTGATTTCTAATTCCTCTGTGGTCAGAGACTATTCTTTGTATGACCTAAATCCTTTTAAACTTATTAATACTTATTTTATGACACAGAATGTGGTTTATTTTCATAAATGTTCCATTTGCACCTAAAAACAATGTATATATATTGTACTGTCTTTAGGAGGAGAAATTTATAGTTATCAGTTAGGTCAATTTGGTTGATGGTATTGTTCAAGTATTTTATATTCTACATAATTTTCTGTCTTCTTGTTTTCTCACATATTGAGAGAGTTGAATTTAAATCTTCAGGTATAATTGTGGATCTATTTCTCCTTACAATTCTATTAGATTTTGCTTCATGTATTTTGAAACTCTGTTATTAGCTGTGTAAGTGTTTAGCATTGTTATATACTCTGAATGAATACATCTCAATACCATTATGAAATAATCATTTTTTACCCTAGATATTTTTTAAAATTTGATATCCACTTTAATATTAATATAGCCACTTCAGTTTCCTTTTTAATTAGAGTTACCATAGTATAACTTTTTCTATCCTGTCATTTATAACTTATTTGTACCATTATATTTAAATGGTGTTTCTTGTAGGTAGCATATAATTAGGGTTTTTTTTTTTTTTGGTACAATCTGATGATCTCTGCCTTTTAATTTGAGGTGTTCGGGCCACTTACATTTAATATAATATTAATATAATTTGGTTTCAGACTACCTTGTTGTTTTTATCTGTTGTTTGCTTCTCATACTCTTTTTTCTGCCTTCTTTTGTTTTAATAGAGTAATATTTTTATAATTTATTTTATTTTCCTTGTTGGCTTATTAATAATAACTTTTTACTTAATAGTCTATAACTATTATTTATTTAACTTATTGTAGTTTACCTTTAAGTGATTTTATACTACTTTATAAAAGGTATAAGGATCTGAAAATGATATACTTTTATCACCCCCTCACTTTTATGCTATTGTTGTTATACTTATTACTCTTATGTGTTTATAATCTCATAGTACATTGTTATTATTTTTGTTTAAACAGTAAATTGTCACTTAAAGAAATTGAAAAATAAGAAAAAATTATGTCCATTTACCCATGTAGTTGCCATTCCTGGTGTTCTTTATTCTTTTGTGTAGATCCATATTTCCATCTAGGATCCTTTTCTTTCTCCCTAAAGGACTTCAACATCTTTTTTTTTGTAATGTGAGTCTACTGGTAATGAGTTCTTTCAGTTTTTATATGTCTGAAAAACTATTTCACTGTTGCTTTTAAAGGTTTTTTTCTAAGTGCAGAATGCAACATTAACCATTTTTCTTTTTGTAATTTTAAGATGTCTTTCTACTATTTTCTTGTTTACATTGTTTCTAATGAGAAATCTCTTAACATTACCTTTGTTCTGGAAGATACTCCTTTTTTCCTCTAGCTTGTTTTAAGATTTTGCCTTTACCATTGGTTTTGAAAAAAATTTGATTATATGTGCTTTGGTGTAATTTTCTTCATGTTTCTTTTGCTTGGGGTTTGCTTAGCTTATTAGATCTGTGGGTTTTGTTTTCCCAACTTTGAAATATTTTTGCCTTCATGTCTTCGAATGCTTTTTCGATTCTTGTTTTGGGGACTTTAATCACATGAAAAGTGGACCACTAGTAATTGTCTTATAGTTTACTGACATTCTGTTTGTTTTTTTAATTCTTTTTTCTCTCTGTATTTCACTTTGGAAAGTTTCCATTGTTATTTCTACAAGTTTGCAAATCTTATCCATTGCATTTTTATCCAAGCCATTATAGTTCTTATCTCTTAAAGTTTGATTATGTCTCTTCATAATTTTTAAAACATGTTAAATGCATTTATAATGATTCATTTAATATCCATGTCTGCTAATTATAGTACCTGTATCACTCCTGAGTCTGTTTCAGTGGATTTTTCCCATTGTTTTGTCATATTTTTGTTCTTTGCACATTTGCTAATCTTTTATTGAATGTCAGACATTATGATTTTTACCTTCTTGGATACTGGATATTTTTGTATTTCTAAAAATATTCTTGAGCTTTCTGAGGGATGCAGCTAAGTAATGTGAAAATAGTTTGCATCATTTTGATCTTTCTTTTAAGATCTGTTAGGGCCAGAATAGTATTTACTCTGAGGCTAATTATTCTCTATTATTGAGTCAACATCCTCTGAACTTACCCGTGCTCTGCGAGTTGTGTGCTTTTATAGTCTGATTTATTGGTACAGGCATTATTCCCAGCCCAGTATGAGCACTGGGAACTATTTGCTCTAAACCTTTGAGATGGTTCCTTTTCCAATATTAAGTAGTTTCCCCACATGTGAACTCTAGTCAATACTCAGCTGAGTACTTGATGGAGATACACTGAAGTTCTCAAGGTGTTTTTTTTTTCTCTGTGTATCATTTTCTTCTTTGGTACCTGTTCTGTGAATTCTGACTACATTGGTCTTCTTGGACTTTTAGTTCTGTATCCTCAAAGCAGGAAGTCTACCAAATTCCATCTAACTTAGGGAATATACCCTAAGAATCCTGAAACACCAATTTAAAAGAACTTATGGACCCCCATGTACATAGCAGCATTATTTATAATAGCTAAGTATTGGAAACAGCCCAAGTGCCCATCAGTAAATGAATGGATCAAAAAGCTGTGGTACATTTGCACAGTGGAATACTACACAGCAGAAAGAAAGAAGTCCTACCTTCTGTGACAACGTGGATGGAACCAGAGACTATTATGCAAAGTGAAATAAGCCAGCTGGTAAAAGAAAAATACCATATGACCTCATTTATAACTGGAATCTAATGAACAAAATAAACTGAGAAAAGTTTAGCCAGAGCCATGGAAACATGGAACAGACTGATAGCTGTAGGTGGGAAACAGGAGGGGGAGAGTGGTGGTGGGAAGGGGAAGGGACTAGTCAAAGAACATGTATGAATGACTCGTGGACATGGACAATGGAGAGGAGATTGACTGTGGGTGAGAGGGGAGGGCAGGGTGGAGGGGGACAAAAGGAGAAAAAATTGGGATAACTGTAATAGAATAAACAATAAAAACATATAAATAAATAAATAAACAGCAAAGAAAAGTGAAACAAAGCATTCAAATGGTAAAGACTTAGCTTAAGGAAACAACCTCACTCTTGGTCTGGGTTGTGGAACTGGAATGTACCAGTCTGCACGACCTGAAATGAAGACCTAGAGAGTCCTTGTCCTAAAAATGAAGGGGTAAAAAAAGAATTACTAGTAAGAACCATTGATGTTTTGAACTGTGCCTGGGGGATTGTGTAATGTGAAGATTTGTAATTGAGATTTTTCTACATTTTATCTACAATGACTAAGTTAGTGCTATTAACTGAACTATAATTTATTTGTAAATTTGAAGTTACTGTTTATGATGGATGGCAGAAGACAAAATTAGAGGAACATTTTACATTGGTAGAAAGAATAAGATCAGGTATGTGGTCTTAATGGAAGTGGTGTTATTAATCTGCACAATATCAATGCAAAGTTGACTCATGAACAAGCTGTATGAAATAGGGACTTACCTAAGAGCCAGGTGAGGGTCTCTCTTGAGGCTGTTTGTTGGTTTGGAGACAAGCATTTTACCTCCTTGGCAGATAGGATATACATTTTTATTATGGCTACATCTGAGAAAGCCAGGTTTAGGGAGCAAAGGTGTGTGGAGTGCTCTAGGTTTCAGCAGAGGCCAGAATACTGTTTTAAGAAAAAATAGAGTCCTGTCTTTAGTGTTGTCTTATTCCATTTCATTTTTGCTTTTCAATCACTTCTTAATTTTTGTTTCTTCATTTCTGTGCCCAATATTGTAACTTTACGTCTCTCCTTTTTTTCTTTGTCTTTTTAAAAATTGTTTTGATGTTTTATTACCTGTGCCATCCCTCTCTTTCTAATAACATTCTGCTTGCCATTCTTACAGACAATGCCTTTATGGGAGCAAAGAGGATTTTGGGCAGGCAGAAGGAGAAGAGGGAACAGGCCATGAACAAATCTGCTTTTTCTGCAGCAACCAAAATGCATTGCATGGAATGAGGAGGCATCGTTGTACTGATCAGTGAGGTCTAATCAAGATGGGGCCATTGAAAAGAACAGTAAGCAGGAGCTGTGCCTGCTGCAGAGCAGTTTTTCCTTCTTACTCATGCAGCAGAAATATGAAACCACAGTGATAACTCAGTGATCTGATATTTTGAGTCATGGTCTCCCTGACCTTAGGGAATTTTCCTTCCTACATGCTCATGGCAAACTTCTCCAACCCCTGTGGGCCAAAACAGGCCCAAGTGGCAAACCAATGATATTCTTACCCAACACAGAATCTAACATAATTTCAATTCAATCAACACCTACTATGTACCAGGCACTGTAAGGAATGGTTGAATTTAAAGTTGTACAAGCCTGGTCTTTCATTTTTAGGAGTTATAATCCAGAAGGTGGCAAAGAAATAAAAACGAATATTATTAGCAAGGAATAATGTACAGTGGGAATCTAGAGGGCTGAGAAGTTGTTTGTTTTCTCTGAAGCAGAGGGAGGCTTCATGGAGGATCTGGAATTTCACCTGGATTATAGTGACAAAAAATTGTGACAAAAATTGAGGAAGGAAATGTCATGTAAGAGCATAGAGGTAAGAAATTGCAGAGGGCATTTGTCAAGGGAGTGATGGGTGAGTATGGGCATCAAAGGGACGTTTCAGGAGAGACTATGAAACATACTGGGTCCCTACTATTCAGGCTGGACTTTGTTCTGTTAGCTAAAGGAAATCCTGGATGGCTTTAAAGTGGCCTGAAGACATGATTTAATTTTGCATATGGATAATTGCACTGGTAGCTTGTAACGATGAACTGGAGAGAGTGGAGACAGGGAGACCAATCAAGAAACAGGAGGAAGAATAGGAGCCAATGTTTATCAAGAGGTGTGGTAAGGCACGTGGGAAGCTCCTTCATATGACTTAGAGTCCTGGACTTAGGAACCATGGCCCTGGGGAAAGTTTCTCACTTCTTTATGCTTCAGCTTCCTCCTCTGTAAATCAAGGATAAGAATAGTAGTTATTTCGTAGTGTCGTAACTGAATTAATATATGTAAAGTGCTTAGATCTGTGTCTAGCAAATAGTAAGCACTCAAGATGTTATGTATTATTAGCAAGTCAGTAGTAAGAAGAGACAATAAGGAGTGGATTTGAAAGTTATTGCACTATATAATTATGTCATTATTTATATTGGAGTTATTTTCAGCTATTTCCCTATTAAACATAATTCTGCCATTTAGTAAGTGAAACAAAAATTCAAGTTGTTGCTATAACACTTACTAAGATTTATTTATTGTGACTGATTTCTTCTCGAATATGCCTCAGACTTTGAGATAGTATCCGAAGTTGCCCCTGACGTACATTTTTATTTTTAAAAAAAAGAGCTTGAAAATGTAATAGAGTCATTTGAGCTCTGTGGTCAAAGTTAGCTGTAATGAATGCTGCCTACCCATCTATCTAAAATAAATCTGTTTTTTCTTACATTGCACCTAACCTTTGAGCAATTAAAGATCCTAAGATCCTTTGCAGATTTAACCATATCGGCTTCATAAGCCTTTCAGGTCAGGGAAAACTATAATTATTAAAGTTGAGAATGATAATCCGCCAATCCCTTCACTGCTTTTCTTTCTTCACTCTGCTCTACCTCTGCTGCTGGAATCATTGCTGTAGAACAGAGGGAGTTCCTCTCCTGGAGATGTTGCCCAGAAGCAGTAAGGGGGGCTGGAGAGACGCCCTGAATGCTGCTTTCGGTCCCCTCCCCTCTGGGACCTTGGGGGAAAAGGCAGAAGGCAAAACGAGGCTGACAAGAGAAAACAAAGAGGCAACTCTCTTTGCTCAGGACCAAGAAAAAAAAGGAAAATGGGAGGGGGAGGGGAGATAAGCAATTCTTTTTTACTGTTTCCTGTGCAGTCTCAAGTGGACTTATCTCTGGTGCAGACCGCACTGCAAATGTGAAGGCCGTGATAACACAGACATCTGCAGTCAACATCTAACTGTAACATGTTTATCTTGATCTACTATGGGCTTTAATAACAATCCATGACCTAAGAAAGGGACCATTGGTAAGTGTGAGTGGGATGGCAAAATAACCAAAGCACCTTTAAGGGAAGAGCAGCCATGTGGGGTATTCTAGTGACTCGTGTCTCCTTAGCTTGTTCTCTGGGCACCATCTTACCTTCCTGTTCAGGGTGTCCACTCAGCAATAGGCACCTGTCTGTCTCCTTTCCCACTTTTGACAGAGGTTGAGGTTGAGGTTGAAGGGGCAGAGACCTACCTGCCTTAGTGCTCGCCCTAAATGCACTTTTGACTCAGGTGAGTCAATGGAAAAGACAAAGTAATTCTGGAACTTCATGCATCAGACATGCCTCTGACGCTGTCACCTCAACTCTGCCCAGGAATTATCTGGCTTCAGAAAGAGATTAACTCATACATGGCTGCCTGTAAAAAAAAAATGTCAAGGACTGTTTACTAGCAGGAAAATTTGTTTATGAAGTGCTAAGTGCAAAAGTCTGTATTAAACATTCCGTATAGCATGATCTCTATTTGTGAGCTTAACCAAATCAACCACACATCTCAGTGTGTGCATCGGGAGACTTCGCCAACCTTAACCATGGCCACTGCCTCAGGTGGGGAGGGGTTTGCACTATACGTAAATGTGAGTGTGTTTGTGTGTTTACCTCTCTCTGGTTTCTATGATAAATATCATTTTCAGTTTTCAGAATAAGAAAGACACTAACCCAAAATTCAAATGCCGGAGCCCCCACAGACATTCCTCAGAAGCTGGTTTGCGTAAATATGAATGTATGTGGGAAATAATGCAGTCCCTGTGCTTTCTCCAGTGGTCTTTCTTTGCAGAGAAAGCATGGGGTGAAAGGCAATCTTCTTCTTCCCTAACAAGGATTCTGGAGTGTGGTTGACTGAACAATCTAGAAAAGGGATGGTTCCGCCTCCCTACACTTCCATGTGCCTGTAAGCTTCCTGTACAAACCACTCCTCCCCCCACAACTTCTTGCCAGCGTCCTGTTAGCAGGAAAAAAGATGGGCTGAACTCCTAACACTTGCAGAAATATCCCAGTGCCTACCAGGCTGCCCATCATTTCAGGGAAGTGTTGAGTGGTGGCAGGGGTGCATGTGCTGGAAGAATCTGTCCTTAGTAAGTGTCATGTTCTATCCTAACCACTTTCAATCAATAATGTCACAGGGTTAGGTCAGCTTCCAGGCCTTTCCCTCTTTGCCTTTCTATAACTGACAGCCTGTGTACTTGTGATAACTTTTTCTTTGGAAAGCTGACTTTTAAACCGACAACAAAAGCAACAGTTACACTTACACAAGAGAAAGTGAGGAAACCTCTGGCCGGTTCCTGTGTTTGCTCATCAACTGACATTATTTGGGCCCCTTCTGAAGAAGGAGACAAACAGCAGGCTACAGTATAATTTAAACAACAGTGACAAGGAGCTGGTCAAAGCCAGAAAATCCTAAGTGGGGTGGAATGAAGTGTGGGAAACTCTTTCTAGAATTTCACTGATTAACCATTGATAAAATGACAGAAGTCTATTTTTCCTCTCTCAGGGCCCCCTTTCTTTGCGATCTGAATGTGAAAAGTAAGAAATCCAACTTACCTAAACTTTACACTGTGCTAATTGTGTGTGAGATGCTGTCATTTGAGAGTGTAGCCTCAAATCTCCTTTCTGAAGGACTTGGTGCAGAGCAAGTGCCTTGACACCTTCCCTGTCCTGCGAGGAGCTTGCGGAGAGCCCAACAGTGAACTCTTTCATTCTTACTGTTTGTTTTAGGGAGGTGTATGGCGTTTGTCGTTTGGTCTCATCTGCCCTAACTGCAGCCAGCAGGGTTCCTCCCCTCTCCATTATCTTTAGGGGCACATTTCCATGTCAAAGACCTCTCCCAGAGAAAGCCTCTTTTCTTCTACCCCCTGCCTTCTTGGTGACTGACTTACCTTAACTCCAACCTTCCCAGCCCCACTTTAGTTTAGCAATGGCAAGGAGCAGAACCTTATTTAGAAATCAAAACCACAGAAATAGCTTCTTTCTGTAAAGGATAAGAGCAGTTTAATTGCCCTTGAAAGTAACAACTTGTAAGAAAGATCACTATCACTTGCAGTAAACACAGAAATAAGAATCATTCTTCAGTGAAATTGTGGATTTTCCTTAAGGAAAATGGAAATGCTAAAACCATTATACACAGGTAGAAAAATCTACGTACTAGGCTAATTTAGAAGAATTTTTAAAGGAGTTGTGAGTTTAACTTGTTTTACTTGTTTTGCATCTATATGTTACTGGTAATGTGGGCTCTCAGTTCTTGAGTTTAGCAAGTAGGAATTCAGAGCCAAGAAACCTAATACAAGAAGAAGATTATTTAGCACGCAAAGTGAAAGTACCCTTAA
This sequence comes from Trachops cirrhosus, assembly GCA_028533065.1. Lineage (NCBI taxonomy): Eukaryota > Metazoa > Chordata > Mammalia > Chiroptera > Phyllostomidae > Trachops > Trachops cirrhosus. The sequence continues at coordinate 173,218,152 of CM052541.1, forward strand.
AGAGAAGAAGTGAGCAGGCTGTTCGGAGACCTGCCTTGGCCTTTCAGAAGGAAAGTCACAAAGGCAGAAGAAGTGAGCCAGCTGGGATGCAAGGATTCAGGAGACAAGTTACAGAGGCCAACGAAGGGCTCTTGGAGACAGGTTCAGGAGGTTAGCCCAGGACCAGCTGTTGTCACCTGCTGCTCCCCTGGTTGCAAGTCTCACGGGGACCCTTAGAGTTTAGGAGGAAAAAAAGCAAAGGTGCAGCTGAGAAAAGAAGGCACAGACATGCTCTAGAGAGAGAGTGTGTGGTGGGCCCTTTGCCTTGAAGGTTTTTAACCTGTTTTCTAAAAGCAGAAATTTTGGGGGGAAGTCTCGGGAGGATCTCAATAGAATAGTCATCAGCTTTCCAAGTTGGTCCTCTAATATGCCGATTCACCAACATGAGTGTATAGGATCAGGGTTCTGGTCTCTACCGATTGGTCAGTGTTAGGGTAGGGGGCCATTGGTCCTTGTATCTGGTCCTCATGTCAGCCATGACATTGCTTTGTCTTGTTTTGCTGCTTTTCTGGGCCTGGAGCTGAAACACAACTGAGGCCCAGAAGTTGCCTCTAGTTGGACCAAATCTCTCTTTGCGGTCAACAGACTTGAGACTTTGTTACTAAGATTACTTAATGCTGATCAGACCTCCTTGTTCTGAGAGCTTAATCCTTAAAGGAGTGGTCATGCAAGGGAGAAGGAAGCGGGTGAGTCAGGGTGCTGGATGAGGCCCCGTGAATCTGCTGTCTGTCTCAGTTTCCCCATTCCACTTGCCAAGGTATTTTTCTAGTTTCTTACTACCCTGCCTCATATAGACTGTCTTCTGATACATTCATCCGATGGGTAATTCAGTGGACACGAAGAAGGTTCTCCATGTTAATTCCATATTCTTACTCTTCTAAAGGTGGTAGACTTTTCAAACCTGTTACTGCTCTTGGACTTCTGGCAGATCTTGGGAATCCAAATCCACTTACTTCAATTTTCAAGCTTAGAAGGCACTCAAGGTAGGGCTTCACTTGAGAACAGTTCTCTGGGGTTTTGATCAAGGCTATTTGGACCCAAGTAAGATATTTTCCTGAAACCTTCAAAAGCCCAAGAAACACTCATACTGACCACCTACCCATGAGGAACTCAGGCTCATTAGTTCTTATCTGGTACTGGAGCAGAGTGAAAAGCTTGGTCTCTTGGACTCTATCTTGTCGCTGGTATCATTCCCATGGCCTTTGGCTAAAAGGCAAATAGTTCCTGCTTTAGGCATGCTGATTGTTAGAGAGAGGAATTCTGCCTGAGGCTTGAGTTCTTACAAAAACAGCCTCTCCCATTTTTCCATTTCCTTGACAGACAAGAAGCCTGAACTCCTTACCTTCTTAAGATGGATGGGAGGATTAGGTCTTCCATCTTCTCGGTTGGCACCTTCTCAATCAATAAACTTTCCTTACTCCAAACTCAACATTTTGAGTTTTAGCCTTTCTAAGTATTGGGTACACAGACTTTGGCTCAGTAATGGTACCAGAATAGACCCCCCCGTTGGACATATTCTGGTCTATTGGGGGGACGTTGGATGGCAGTTCTCCCTCTGGGTCCCTCACACTAAAAGGTGAGCTTAGAACCAGAGGAAAAGCCAAAGTCTTCTGGTTCCTGTTTATTTCTCATGTCCAGAGCCTCCCCGCTCCCCTTCTGTACTAGACAGAGTCATAATGATATACTAGAAGTTCTTGAACAGGCCTGTCCTTTTCTTTCTCCAGATATTTCACAAAATATTCCTTTCTTTAAAATGTTCTTCCTCCTCTTTGTTCCTGACTTCCACTTGACTAACTCTTATGTCCAATTGACTCCGGAGTTTTCAAAATCTCCTAGATAATGTCACAACTGGCACGAAGAACAAATAAAACCATAATAGGGAAGAAATAAAAGTTTGAGAAAAATTTCTACTTCCTTGCCTCTCACCTCTGTTTTTTTAATGTGGCACTTGGAAGCACTAATGACCTCTTCTTTGATCCTTGAAAACATTGACCCATGAAACCGGAGTAAGTACCTAGGCTTGAAAGCAATGAATCTGTGCTGGTAGGATTTAAGTGTTCCATAGATAAGCCAGTTAAAAATCATAAGAAGTGATTCTCATGGGAAAAGTTAAGGGGAGCCAAAGTTTTCCTACTTCAAAATATACTTTTTGGGATATTGACTTAAAGCTGGTTAATAAGAGAAAAAGACTCAGGCATAACCTTTGACTCACCGCCTGTACCTGCCTGAAGGGATCATATTTGCTGTATGATAGTGCACGTTTTCAGGAAGGGGGCGTCCCGTTCCATCTCATAAACCACGTGCCGCAGATAGGCCGTAATCTAGCTAAACCTGCTTGTTGAAGTTCCTTCTCTGTCCCATTGCTTTGGGTGACCCAGCAAGATTTTTTCCCTCCTGTTTACTCTTTCTTATCTACTTGTAAATTCTTTAAAATTCCAGACTCCTGCCTCTTTCTCCTTTGTACAAAATGGCATATAATCCTCAACTTCCCAATGCATCCTGGGGTCTCATAACCTTACGGCACACTCACAGGTACCTCTGTAATACATTTTGGACATTTTCTCTAGTTAATTCTGTCTCAAGCTAATTTGATTATTAGCCCAGTTAGAAGAACTAAGAAGATGGGAGGAAAATATTTTTTTGTGCCCTCACAATGTCAACCTAGGACATTTATTTCCAAAGGTACATAGGATATATACAGAAGCATATAAAGCTTTGGTTTTCAGATATTTACAGTTTAGCAGTGGATTTGGCAGTTATATTAATTTTCTATTGCTATGTAACAAACTACCACAAATGTAGTGACTTATAACAATACCCATTTGTCAGTTCGCAGTTCTGTAATTCAGCAGTCTGGGTATGACTCAACTGTGTTCTCTTCTCAGGGCCGCGCACTCACACTGTTGGCTGAGCTGAATTTTCATCCGGGGCCTTGGAGTCCTCTTCCAAGGTCACAGGTCTAGGAGGTAGTAGGACTCTTTTCCTTGCTGGCTGCTGGGGACTATTCTCACCTCCTAGAGACCACTTTCAGGTCTTTGCCCATGTGCTCCTGTCCGTCTTCAAAGCAAGCATCAGAAAATTTCCCTTCTGTCAAATCATGTCATGTTTCAAGCACAGTCCCTTTTATGGCCGCACTGATGAGGTCGGACTAGGTCAACTGTGACATATAATATGACCTAAGTAAGCCTGGGAGTGATATCCCAACATATTCACAGGTCCTTCCCACACTCAGGGGAAAGGGATTTTGTAAGATTGTGGGTTCTCCTGGGATACTTTAGCATTCTGCCTATCCCAACACTCAATGAATAAGATAAATTCCACTTGAAAGGTAGGAAGTGTTACATGGATACTTAGTAGGGAGAGTAATTTGCTGTGTGATAATACGTGCTTAGCATATTGCATATCCTCAATTAGCATCTGATAACATGTGGGAAATACATATAGCCTGAGAGCACAGTAGTATATTGAACCGAATTAAACCTTTGTTATTCAAATATGAAAATGCTTTTGATCCACAATTTGTATAGTTAGATTGTCAAGTTTCTGGGTAGGGTAAAGCAAACTCTGGAAGGCAGCCTTAAGATAGGGCTGGGGTCCGTAACAAGGCTTCATGCATCTAGGCATTTTGAGACATTCTTGGGGAAAGAATCAGAAAACCCGAATAACAAAAGGGGAAAGCCCCATCAGGAACCACCCCAAGTAGCTTAGGATCAAAGGCAAGAACACGGGATGAGGCACAAGGACAATCCAGTGTTTTCCTTATTCACTGAGATTCTTGAAAGAGTCCACTTACTCACCTGGGTTACTAAATTTCCATTTAGTGTGTTGCTGCCTCTGAAAGAGCTGATGACCATCCCTAAGTAATGTGCTAATACTCTGCTAATGCAATAGGTAGACCTGCCACAATGCCGCAGATTCAACAGCCAGGCGTGTGGACAGTGTCGCCCAGTGTCTCATAGGAGACTGAGTGTTGCTCAGTGAAAGTGCTTCTCTGGAATCGCTTAATGAACACAAAAAGGGAGACCCTTCCTGGTTCCATAACTTCTTCATCTGAAGCAACTTCAGAGCTTAATGGACAGATCTGTTTACAGCTGTTTCCATTCCTGTTTCACAGGTACTCTAGAGGAAACTGACTTGCCCAAGGTCTTAGTAAATCAGTTGAAGCACAGGGAAGTTAATGCAATATCCCAAATAGTGTTTAAATTTCTAAAATGGAGGCAATGAAGCTATGTTGACACTGTAAATTAATGTCTGCATTTCTAATTTGGATATTAATTTTATACATTTCATTACAAATTCTGTCATTACTCTCAAAATTTTCTAGCACTGAAATCTTTGCATCCATTCCCTATGTGGAAAGTCTGGATATTTTTATATGTAAACAAATTAGTTGCTGAATATTCATATAAAGCCTGACTGGCTGAGGACATAAGTGTGGAGGCTTTTCAGTTTAAACATTTTTGTTTAATTGCTAAATACACAACTGAATTACTTGGTGGGGGTGATCAGACTGTTTATTTCAGTGTTCTGCAAGAAGCATTATGAACATTTTCTGAAGTAATTGGGAAAGAATATTCGAGACAGTGTCACTACTTATAGAAAGTCCAGTTCTACATGGGTTCAGAAAGCCTTGGTCACTGCTCACCACACTGGCAGCTGTTACAGAAGTCAGGCACATAAGCAAAGAGGGACAACTTGGAGAACTGAAGGAAATGCGAGTATAGTCCTTGTAAAATGTCAGTTTACTGTGGTGGAACATCTAAGGAAGAGTAAAGAAAGGTACATCTTGTGTGAGAATAAAAGATGAGTGTAGGGGAAGACTTGGAAGTCGATGTCCTGTCTCTGATAACACAGAGTTTTACGATGTTTTTTCCCCCATTATAATGGTGGTGGCTAACTCCTACTGAAATACCACTTCTGTAGATATTTGGAGATGTTTGCGTAAGGTGAATTCCATCCCACATTCACACAACAGGAATGTATTTTGGGAATAGTGTCCTAAAAACTGACTACAGATGACGTGGATGTTGGATGTTTGTGAGGTAAGCTCCCAAACTCTGAGTTTGCATGTTTTCATAACAAAATTGTTATTGAACTAGAGCATTTTGGGTATTTTCCTACATTAAGGAGGAAAACAGAGCATTTTAAAATGGCGAGTTTTAAATTAGGAAACAACAGCAAAGTATCTAGAGAGACAGAATACTCCAGAGGAAACCCACAAACCACATTGTTACTCTGTGGACTGACCGTGACAAAATGTTCGCTCCCTTCCCCTCACAAGGGCCGCCTTCAGCTCAGCGCTAACTAGTATGGACATAAACAAACTCAGGGCACTGCCCACATATCTGCTCTGTTTTCCCAGTTTTTGTTTTCCCTCCTTGTCTACTGCAATTCCGTGTGAGAAATGAGAACTAAATATGACCCTAATTATTGAAAATCAGAGGCTAGAATCTGAAGAAAGGCAACCTAGTAAAAGATGGTGCCAAAACCTGATGGCTTTTGCTGTCTTTTTGGTGCTGCCACGAGGAGCGCGAATTGATGAAAGAACGCAAATCGACCCAAACAAGTCTCTCCTTGCTCAGAAAATGAAATGCAGATAGGAGAGTATAGATGGTCAATATCGCCCCTTTTGTAGAGGCATTGAAACTGTGCTGGAATGGGAATAAAAGATAGAAACTGTAATGAATAAACTAAAATAAAAAATTAAAAAAAAAAAAAAAAAAGAAAAGAAACTGTGCTGGCACCATGCCGGGCTTTTCTGGCTATTGGTGGGGGAAGGGGGAGAGCAGCAGGAAAACAGCCAAACCGCATGCAGTTCTCATTTTTGGTCTTAATCACCTATCGTGTGTGTAATGGCGGGGGGAATAAAGTAAGAAAATTTTATCTCATCAGTTGTAAGTTCCATGGATGGTATCCTGGAACCAACAAGCATCTAAAATTTTGGGTCTATCTTTTAAATATTGTAGAAAAATATTTACAGTGCAATTGCTGTCTGTAGAAATCTTTGTGCAATTCTCAGGAGAGGGAGGTTGAGCATAGTAGATAGATGTATGACTTGTACCAGATGTCCCCTGTGTGTGGAATGCTTTTCTGCCAGATTTACATACAGGCTATTTCCTCCTGGTTTTTTAGGTCTTAGTTTATGCGACATCATCCAGAGAGGACTTTTCTGACCACCTTACTCAGTTGGTCCATAAGGTCTGTTTCACTTTTGTCAGAGTCCTGGCCACTGCCTGCTATTTTCTCTTTTATTTTTTGTTTTGTTTGTGGTCTGTCTCCCCACCTCTCACTTGGATTTAAGGTTCCATGGAGTGATGGCTGTCTTTGATTCACTATTGTACCGTGTGTCTAGAACATATCAAGCCGAAGGTGGGTTCTCAATAAATGCTTGTGGAATGAAAAAAAAAATGAGTAAATGAATGAGTGATACCATGTTTTCTGCCAGTTTTAAATTCTTTGTTTGCCAGAGAATGTTATTTGGTCTCAACAGTCTTAGTGTTCTGTATCTCATATTCTTTTCTGTTCACCAATGATGTTAAAATGTGGATTGCTGCCAGTGTGTGGGAGTTTACATCAGGCTCTTTTATAAGGTTGGACAGGCTTTCTCAGAAAGGAAAATAAGATTATCAGAGAATTTCCTCTGAAGATAAACAAATACTAGATAAAAACTGAGAAAGGAAGTTACCTTAAAAAGACAGAATGGCCCCTAGGCCTATAAAATATGGTTGATAACAGATATAATGTTTTATCATATCTAAAAATATAAAAGCCATAAGCATTGGTTAACCATGAAAACATAAAAAGAGTTTCAGATGAGCTGCTAACTTGCTGGTAACTATCTACACATCTCAGTATAGGTATTCTCTGCTTTTTCAAAGTTGGCCTTATGCTCTCTGCTTGTTTATGAAAGACCTACGTTAGTACCTGCTTTTATGAAGCCAGAGAAGTCTGGAGGATTTTTTTTTTGCTTTTACTACTAAAAGCGAAAAGTGATGACAGCATTCAGCCTCTGTTTTGTGGCAGCTGTCACAGAGGCAGCGGCACCCCCAGCAGTAAGTGTGGCCCAGCCAAGCCCTGTCCCCAGACTTCACTCTCCACCTCAACATCAAACTGCTGTAGCTTTGAACTGTGTCAGTGCGCATCTGTGGCTTATCCCGATGTATTTTGTGCACCTTCAGCAAGATGTAGACTAAGGGATTGGCAGAACCTTGGAGAGTTCGTCAGGTGGTTAGGCTTAGTGTGAAAATGGACATAACTAAATATATTTGGTATGACTTAGTAGGCTATTTTGGCGTCTGGGAAGGCTAAAAAATTTAATTGTAAATCGATGGCAATTGCTTCTTTGCTTTACGCTATTAGGTTTGTGGAAGGTTTCATAGGAAAGCTCCACTTTCTGACAATGGGGGAAGCCTGGACTGTGCATCCTGGGAGAAGCAACCTTAGCTAATAGGCTTCCGTTCTGCAAGATGGTTGCCATTTCAGCCCAATGCCATTAAGTACTTTCTTGAACGCTCTTTGTTCTGCATCCCAGGACCCCAAGTAAACTTTCAATGTGAATTGGCTTTCCAAAGAGGTGTGCCTGGCCCCAAGAGATGTACTGGTGATATCGACTTAAAGTCCTTTATTCTCTGTGTGGTCATTGCTCATCACACATAATTAATAAATTGGCATTGAGTTCATATATTTACCTCTGAGCTTGGTAACTGTGAGTTGTCCCTGAAAGAGATGTGCTGAAAATCCACGTATCTGAGCCAGCTGGGTTCCTGTCAGTGATTTGGAGCCTGGTAAACTCACCGGGGTGATGGACAAAGACCTGTGACAGAGACGCAATCGATGAGCCCAAATTTTTATTTGAGTGTTTGAGTTAATGTTTATTTACTGTCAGTGCAACAGGTTGATTACTTGACTGAGCTGAATCTTTCTATCCCAGTGGGATGGGATTATGTGAAGTGCAAGATACCAGCCCCATCTTTCAGCTAGAGAGAGGGAGGAAGGATTTGGGGGATGAATATTTAGAAATTCAGATCTCAGGCTCATTAGTGATTTTGCAGCCTGTCCCTGGCACAGGTCTTAACATGAAGATGAAAGGAAACGGGGTGAATTTTTTCATGGGATGCCTCCCTGTGCTTTAAAGCTGAGTTGCAACTCTTGCTGCTCACCTTGATGTTCATGGCTAAGTTCCTCTGCAGGGGCTCTGTGCCCAGGAGCCCAGATGGAACGGGCAGATCGTCTCCATCGAGCTCCTGTGGTCTGTGTTTGGTGGTGTAGGAAAACGTGACTAGACTTTGCAAAAGGGTCAGCTTAGTGATGTGCGTCTTTGGCATCTCCAGTCTCTGCTCTGCCTTTCCCAGAGATGGCGTGCCTACTGATCTCAACTACCTCTCATATTGCCATTTATGCTTTGATCGGAATTCATTCACACTAATGATTGACTCCTCCCAAACTCCTCTTAATTGAAAGGTACAATTTCGTTATAGGAACCAGAAGACAAGCGATAAGGAAGGGGAAAGGCACGCCATTTCTCTGTGTCTAAACTCATGCTGTGGTTCGGTGTAAGAGCAAGACAGCAGACCTGGGTGTCATTCATGAAGCAGTTAGGAATATCGGCTTAAATTCAGGAAAAGCTGGTTTTCAAAGCCTTGGTTTGCCACTCACTAGCTGTTTGATTTCGGGCATGTTTTTAACCTCAGTTTCTTCACCTGCTAAACGGTGATGATAACGTCAGGGTGTGGTTGTGAAGATTAAACAAAATAATGAAGTTAGGGAGTAGCACTATTCCTGGCACCTGGCAAGCTCTTACTACTTGTTTTTATCATCCATTATTAGCATTTTTATCATCTCTAGCCTCACCTTTAGTTTCCTTTTGGTTCTCCTTAGAAGGAAGAACCCTGCTAACCCTTGCCCCGTGTGAACAGCTGTTGTGCCTGGAGAGATTTGCTAAAGTCCAGGTGTACATGACTGACTGATACTCAGCCCAATACCTTCCACCTCTGAGGATCTGAAGCCTCTTTCATACTGTACCTTCTCTCTCTCTCTGTTTTTTGTATCCCCTCCATCCTAAGACCAATACAGTAACAATGCTGCTGATACCCACTTGATCCAGCAGAGACCAAGGGCTTATGGACCGGAGTTTCCAGACTTGAGGCCTTAGGCTAGAGTTTGGGGACCACTGGGCAGGGACTGTTCTGATGAAAGGCGGAGTCTGGCAGCTTTGAGAACTGGGGAGACACCAGGGCAGGAGTGGAAGCCACCGATGTTGGTACTAGATGATGCTGACTGGGACTGAGGGGGAGAGAAGCCAGGTTGCCTGATGGCAGAGACCATGCTGCCATTTTCCCTCCATCACCAGCACCTGGCATGGTGTTCAGCATGAAGTAGGCCCCCAAACGTGGTTGGATAATAATTAATGGAAGAGGGGTAAAATCTAGAAACTTTGTTGTTTAAATTGTGTGTGATTGGGAAACCATTGGTTTGCCTGTATACTGAGTACAGCCTTCCAAAAAGGAACTTAGAAATTACATATTTACTTTGCCTATGTAAAATGAGTTCTTAAACGCCATTTATGGGAGCTTCTTCTGTTTTATTAACACATAGCAATATAATACTCATTATAGTTGTCATCATGTTTGTATCAGATTAACTTTGTTTTAAATTTTACTTGACTGCAGTAGCAAGCTGTATATATGCCGAAGATACGTTTGCAGAATATGAGGCTTAATCCATAAGTAACAACAGAAGCCCTTCTCTTTGCTTTATAATCCTACCTCAGGAGCTCAGGCTTTGTATAATGTAGCACATGTGGCACATTTGTTCAGTCATAAATTTAGAAAGAAAATAAAGGAGAGAAAGCACATTGCTTAGAGCTGAAGGTAGGGCAAGAGTGGCCAGAACGAGAAGCTCCAGTGCAGAACGTTCTGCAGAAGGCATTCCCAGGACGTCAAGAATATGAAGCACTCGGGGAAACTCAGTGGTCATGTGGAAGGGGGGAAGTAGCAAGAAGGGGAACTGGGGGGGCAGCGCCATGACACCTAGCAGGTGTCTCAAACCATTCTCTTCTTCTTGATACAAAGGTAATTACATAACAATCTTACTAAAGAGAGATGGCTTTCCAAGGCACCTTATTTGTGTCCTATATTTGGAGTAACACTTGAGCAATTTAATGTTCAAGATTGCCCTCTCCCCAGAGAGTGAAAGGAAGAATAAAAATTAGACTTATAAAATCAACTTTCCAGTTGAATAGCATTTGTCCTTTTGGTCCCCAAACACTTGTTTGTAAACATAGTTTAAGTTTCACTGCATATTTTTCTCCTAGTTAACATCAAAGCTTCTCACACCCAGTCATTTACCAAGCTCTGTACACTGAGATTTATTTTTTCAATAGCTCTCAAATTTATCAGAAGGACACTTCAGGGAAGGACTCAGGGGTCAGAGACTTATTAAGGAAGTGCTTCCAGAGAAGCGGGGAGAAGAGAGAAGCGGGGAGGAGAGAGAAGCGAGGCGTGGAAGGGTGTGGTTGCAGCCTGGTCCCCTGGAGAACTTTGAAGAGTGACTTAGACCTGGGGTTGTGTCCCCAACAGGATCAAAGAAGCAAGACTTTTGTATTTTGTATTTGATAATCACTGGCCTAGGGCTGGAGGATATGAAGAGTTGGTGGTGTATGTTGGGAGTGCTGTGTGAAAAGGGAACTTTTAGACATTTTGAGCTCTTTATGCCTGTGGGCAAAGCCCCTACAGTGGCCAAGCACTGTCTCCAAAGGAGAAACACAGGTGTAGGGGGATGTGGGCATTCAAGTTCAAGCTCAGC